>JAZDUH010000357.1:195000-815000 GCA_036419115.1 Scarus forsteni | reverse complement strand
AGACAGGACTGCTGCAAGTGAACGCCTCTGCATTGTGTAAGCGTGTGGGCATCATGTGTTTACTGCAGAGCAAATGGTTACAGATTTACGGCCTCACAGAGAGGGGATGTCTAATGTTAATGTCTCTGGATGTAGAAAAGTTGGATCCTTGTTGTGTGAATTGGGCTAGTATCCCCATGGTAGACTACTTCACCTTAAAGGGACCATGAGGAGTTTCTAAGTAGTTAAAAATAGTCTCCCTTTTAGATATATGCCTGATGGAAATACACACTTTAAGATGAGTTTTATAGCATCAAAATAGGTTATCTATAAATGCTATTCCTTAGCTTCACGGTCGGGTCGGACAGGGCTGGACTGGCCTGGATACTCAACTTCAGGAACAAGACAATTAAAACTAGAGCAAATTTATATTATTCAGACACGTCTTAGAGCACCGGGCAGTAGGTAGCCATATATAGCCGGCTACAAAACTACAATACTAAGTTTTCCAAAAATTGTTTGTTGTCACACATCAAAAACTACCGCTACATAACTAGAAAGAGATTCATTACCTCGTGGCTTTGCATCCTGTAAGTTGTTGAAAAAAGAAGTTGTAAAGCAATGCAGAGTTCTGAGGAAGGTCCGAGCTGCATTCATTAGCATCACAACAAACACACGCTTTGGCTTGAGTCACGTTTTTACCACAGTCGGCGCGCGTGCTCATGGGTAGCAGAATCTTTATGTCGCCGCAAATAGATTTTCCTCATAGCACCTTTAAAGAACTCCTCACACCCCAAAATTCCTGCTCAATGGGGGATGGTGCACCTCAGTCTGTGGAGACTTTGTAAAGATGTCCCATCCCTATTATGAGCTGACTTAGTGATGAGCATTTGAGGCTGTGTGTAGAAAGCCTTCATATCCTTAAAATTTGACGTACTGTTCCTTTAACTCACCTCCTTTAACCTCCTGAGCCTGACACTTTCTCAGCCTGATTTAAAAGAAAGCGGTGTAGCCTAATAGATGAGTCCCTGCATGCTCTGGATTCATGACTTGAAGAGTGATTACAGCCTGAACCGCTCACTCCATAGTTTTGTCGTTAATGAACTTCCACCTGTGAGGAGTCACTTAGTCAGAGCGACATCGGGCCGCTCCCACCGAGCACCATCTGATTTTTCATTAGTCAGAGAGCTAAAGCTAAGAAAAAAAAAGCTATCAGCCCCACCTCCCCCGCTCCGGACCCTCAGAAGTGCTGAGGATCCGGTGTGTTCTTCCTCCATGAACCCTGCTCAGACCTCGACTGCAGATTGATTACAGCTCAGGTTTGTTTTGTGCCGTCTCGATGGTTTTGTCATTAAGAGGGAGCCACAGCTGAAGGAACACAAAAAATTCAAAAAGCAGACGCTGGTTTTATCTTTCAGAGTGAATTTTCAGCTGGAGTGCAGAATAATTACAGGTGCAGCCAGAGCGAGCCCCCACATTTTTATGGGCTGAAGCTGAAGCTGTGAGCGAGCGGGTCAACAGCCTCATTGATCTCCGTCTCATAGGTGGCTGTATTTTGTTCAAAGCCCTTTGGCGCAGAGAGTACTTCGATCTCTGGGTGATTTATCAAGTCCGCAGCTCCCCTGCACCTCGCTACAAGTCACAACACACAGCCGTGGTGATTAATTATGTGCTTGGATGGCAATACAGAGTGTAAGCTAGTACATGATGTGACAAGAAGGGTCAATAAGCAGCCGTCATAACGGGCCCTCGGAGAGGACGACCTCCTGCCGGGACTGTAGTTCACTGCACGGGTGGCTGCAGGAACATGACACGACCCAAATATGTACATAATTAACATGATTACAGTGTGTTGAAGTAACAACAGCTGCAGAGACAACCGTTAAAGAGGAGGACACGTCTCCCTCTGCCACTTCAAGGACACTGTTTCACATGGACTAAATGATAGGAGCGCTCCCCGTCACTCATCCTCAAACACCGTAAACATCCTCAATGTTCACATGTGGATTTTCTGAATCCTGGATGAGAGTGTCCTAACAGCAGATCTGAAACTCTGCTATTCAAGCAAGACCACCCAAAGAACTGTTTTTGACCTAATGAG
Organism: Scarus forsteni; assembly: GCA_036419115.1. Classification (NCBI taxonomy): domain Eukaryota; kingdom Metazoa; phylum Chordata; class Actinopteri; order Labriformes; family Labridae; genus Scarus; species Scarus forsteni. The sequence goes on along the minus strand of JAZDUH010000357.1, from coordinate 812,920 downwards.
TTCCATTTCTCAATCAGTAATTTAAAACAGAAATTTTAGCAACATCCCACAGCCCTGACTCAAAGGGTCAAATCCACGGTACGGTGGCCCTGAACGTCAATGCAAATAAACATTTCACAATACGCAAAAACATTAAAGAATTCACAAAAACATTTATGAATGCACAAAAACATTTATGAATGCGGGGCGTCGGTGGCACAGTTGGATAGTGCGCTTGGTCAGTGATCAGGAGGTTGCAGGTTCAAGCACGGGCGACACATGGCGATGTGTCCTTGGGCAATACACTTAACCCTAAGTTGCTCCCACTGCTGTGTCAGTGGTGTGTAAATGGGCATGAAAGGGCATCAATGTGTTAGAGATGCTGATGGATAACTAACATAGAAACTCTGAACCATCAGTGAGTGAATGTGAGAGTGAATGGGTGTGAATGGGTGTGAATGGGTAGATGTGACCTGTGGTGTAAAGCAGCTTTGAGTAGTCAATGACTAGAAAAGCGCTATAATAAGCTCAAGTCCAATGCTCAAAAACATTTAATAATACACAAAAACATTTTTGAATGCGCAATGCACAAATGTTTTTGTGCACCAAAACAGGGGCAGCTGCCTCCGGCACTCGGTATAAAGTGACACAAGCTCTCTTAAGACAAGCTCTTCTTCCATCCTGGAAAACGGCTGAATTTTTGCGCTGGCTGTGCTGTAGCAGTTATCCAGTGTAAACAGGAAATGATGTTAGAGTGATGCCTGATGTGTTTCTGTTAAGCCAATCAGAGACAAGTAGCATGGACCTACCCTTTCAGGTTTCTTGAAATGTATTTCATGATCCCTGAAACGTTTTTGCGCATTGTGAAATGTTTTTGCGCATTCTTAAATGTTTGGCACATTCTTAAAAGTTTTTTGAGCATTCATAAATGTTTTTGTGCATTCATAAATGTTTTTGCGTATTGTGAAATGTTATTGCGCATTCTTAAATGTTTGGCACATTCATAAATGTTTTTGTGCATTCATAAATGTTTTTGCGCATTCATAAATGTTTTTGCGTATTTTGAAATGTTTATTTGCATTGACCTTCAGGGCCACCGTACCACAGAGCACTGGCACAGACGGTTTTCAGCACTGAATGGGTGCAATCTCTGAAAAATACAGCTCCTAATCCAAGGGCCTTAAGAACATTGCAATTGAAACAGTTAACAAGCATATTCATGAGGACAAACATGCTAAAGGGACAGCACATGCTGTTTGGCTCATCTGACAAATGCAATCCTCAGTGCACCCTGTTAGTAGATCAGACTTATGCATGCTATCAACCAAGGACATCAATGTTTAGAAATTTTCTACACTTGTACACGTGACTACTAACGGACGTGTACATGGTTACAGGTCAGAGAATAATGATCTTTACCTAATGCAGATGTGCTATATAACCACTAGAGGGCTCTGTCTCCTTTAGAATACCCCCTTATTCCATTAAATCAAAGACATTACAGTAGTTATCAGACTAAAACCTTTATTCAGCGAGCAGAACTTAATAAGTAGGCAATCCATCTCACCATTTTAAGACTTAGGCCTACTTATGACAGAAAGTAAAACGAGCTGAAAATTAAAACCATTTATAATTATGACAGACAAGAAAATGTACAAGTGAAAGCTGAAAAAAGGTTTAACCTTTTTAATTCATTGTTTTAACTTTTGCTCACTATTGGACAATATTTTTAAAACTTAAAGTGCAAATCCCTCTTTCACAACTGGAGCCATGTCTGAATTTAATATGTCATATGATAGGATGTGTGAGCTGACATTATTCCAACTGTATCCTTTTCACTCACCAACCAACAACAAAACACTGCAGCTGATGATGCAGCAAAATCGTCTGTGAGTTTTCTGCAGTCTGTCTAGGAAGAACTAATGTCCTCACTGACTAAAGTTTCCATACGGACATAGATTGTCACTCTGTAGCACGAAACAAAAACTGTCTGTCCGTCACTGCAAACACATCTGATTGGCTGTTGCCGCACAGCCACACATGACATCGCCTGAAAAGACCAACTTTTTCAACTTTGGCAACACGAGACGAGTGAAGTGATCGCCTTGAACACAGCAGTTGCATTGCGGGAGAGGAAACCCCGCCCTATCACGGCTGTACATTGACTTTGGAAAGTGACTGCGGAGGGCGCTCAAGCAGCATTCGGTGTGTAGACACCTTTGCCCAAGGACACATCACCATGTGACGCCTGGAGCTGGGCTTGAACCTGCAACCTCCTGATCACTGACCAAGCAAACTATTCAACTGCACCACCAACATCCATAGTACCTGTCTAAACAGCCATATAGACACGAGGACCCTCTTGGAAATGAGATACCACGTCTCAAGGGGATTACCTTAAATACATTTATTCTGGTATTTAACACATATGGCACTAAACAAATAAAGATTGACTGACTGAATCTATGTTCGACAGAGACAAAGACATGGATGTAATTATATAAATATAATTATTTTATGTATTTGTATCAAGGCACATATGTGTATCCATAAAAGTAGAGTTTGTCTTCAGCCTGCTCTGTTTTGACGTGCCTTCAGATAACACTGGAGCTCTACAGATAAAGATTGATTGAGAAGAACCTCATACTTGCTTGCATGTGAACATTGGTTTGGTCGCTGGAGAGGTGCAAATTCACCGTCCAAGTACAATCAAGAGGCCCTTGAGCAAGACACCAAACAAGCAACACCCTCTAACATGCCTCAGTTATTGAGTCGCTTCAAACATCATACATGCAAACTTACCTGGAGTTTCTGCTTGTCGGACATTTAGGCATCTGTTTGGGATAGTTCTGCTGGTCTCTTTTCTTTGAGGCCTTTCCTCATGTGGTACTGGAGACTCCAAGGATGTCCCAGAGTTCTCTGGAGGCAGGGCTCCAGAGTGCAACCATTTTTTACATGCATCCAAATTGTAAGAGTGCACCGAACATTTTTTCTTTAGGGCTCTGGTACACCAAGAAAAATTGCTCTTACTCTTACAAATTTAAGTTGACAAAAGCAACTGAGGTAGCGGAAAAATCCACCGAAAAAGGAAAAGACACAGTTTTGTATATATAGTGTGTGAAGTCTTACTCTAGGCTCACATTTAGAGAATAAAGGTACACGCACCTTGTTGATTGTTAAAATCTGACTTTTTATTTCATTTTCAGCTCAGTATAGCATCTTAAAGCAGCACTATGGAAGATCCCCGCTTGACCGGAACGAGAACTCAACTACCCATGAGCTCTAGTGCGCGCATACCGTCGTAAGAATACAGATCTGCCGGTCGCGTGCATTTGTTTTGTATGCGAATCACAGAAGCCAGGACTTCCCTAAAAGTATTCTGTCTTTGGTGGCTGATTGCAGGATGGATAGCGACGAGGTAATGTATTTATTTTTGACTAAACGACGATGTTAAAAATCGCTAAGTTCAACTTGGTTTTATTACCGTGAAGTCGCCCCCGTCCTGTTGAAGCGATAAAGAGAATAAAAGTAAAGACAACAACGAGCTGGCGATATCACACACTTGAAATAGGTCTAAACAAAACTACATACTGGTACGTTCTGGATTTGTTGAGCTGTACTTTTTTCCTGTCAAGTTTTTTGAGGAACTTTGTCTTAAATTAGTCTCCCAACATACCTGATAGTGGTCGGACATCCCTCCTCGTCTTTTATTTCACGCCAGCGAGTGAACGCCAAACCGATGTTTATTCTGGTCCGAGCATTCAGCTTGTTTTTCTCTCGCTTTCTTTGTTTTGTATCCTTCGACAAAACTTTTCTCTTCCTTACGTTGTCGCCTCCGCCATGGTTAAAGCTCCGCGATTGGCTTTCGTTGAGACTTCCGTGTTTTAAATGAATCAGGAATCAGGGGAAGTGACGTATGCCGTAAAGCAAACATGTAGTTTTTTAGTGTGGCAGGGTTCCCACCATCCACCTCGAAGTTACATAGCGCCAGTTAAAGGGGTACAGACTAGAGCATGACACGGGAGTGGATTTTCACTCCTGTCCCGTTCCACTCCCAGAGAAATAAATCGTGTCCCGTCCCAAACCCGGGCCTGAGTAAAAAAATTAGTCCTGTCCTGTCCCACTCCCGTAGAATGACTCCCACTCCCGTCCCACTCCCACTCCTGTCCCGTTCCCGTTTCAATATGTGAAACGTAAACACCATGGCGCAAGAAAGGCTTTATCGACATTTTACACAAAGTAGCCGATGTGTGGGCCTAATGTTCCCTTACAATGTGAGCAGTTTAATGTCAGGAGTGTCTCTTATATCTCTGTTGTTTGATTTTCTTCACTGTGCAAAGAAATATTTGACTCATCATTTAAAAGAATTCTAAGCTGGACATATTGAAATCACAGAGAATATTGAACACTGTCATGGGGCAGTTCTTTCAGGTTTTCTATCTGTTGTCTGTCCTGATTTATCTGTGTTGTTTGTGTTTCCTGTGTTGTTTGTGTTTGTCTGTAAGGAAAACACATTTTACATTAGATTAAATTAGACAACTTTATTTTTCCCAAAGAGCAATTCAGTGTTTGCAGTCTACCCAGACCATACATACAAACAGCAAACATGGACAATAATAAATAATAATAACTGAAAAAAGTCAGTGGGTGACAGAGATGCTCGTCGAAGCATATGGGCCCTCACAGAAACGATGCACATTAACAAAATGCATGTTTTATGACGTTTGTAGTTCATGATCTAACCAAGCTAAAATAAGGAGAGACAGTGGTAAATTGTAGATTTTTATCTCAGGCCTTTACATTTTTTTCTAGCCTATATTAATGCACAGAGAGGGGGGTTTAAGTGTTTATAGCAGAATAAAATCATTATTTTTGAACACAAATTGGCCGCAATAAAACAATTAAAAACTCTTATCACTCTGGGCCTGGGAAGATGTGACAGTTGTCTTTTTCATTCATGAACATGTTCATGCTACATGGATGTAAAAGGGAATGTTCCGCGGTCGAGCGCCCTGGAGTTTACATTATTTTCCTTACTTCAGTTTTCCCCGTGCGCTCGGACCGGCATATCCAGCTGTGACGCCGTCATCACTAAAAGACGTCTCTTTCTCTTAAAATTAATCTCCTCGTTTCCTCTCTTCATTTCCCCGCGTCTTCGGCATGGAGGGAGTGAGGATGAAACTTCGGTGCTTTGAGATGCAGCTCATGTTGCTTTGTTGTGTGTGTCGCTCACCAGCAGGTAAGTCTCTTTTCACTTCTGGTGGTGACAGGAAGTCAAACCACTTGTAGTTCTTCTGTATTGCTAGCATGGTCAAGAGTGTTGGCTCTCACTGAAAGATGACTACAAAAATGGATGCATCTGTTCATCTGGTTGTTTAACACGGCTGAAAATGATCATCTATTAATGTCGCTCCCGCTCCCGCCCGCTCCCGTTGGTTTTTTTTCCCGTCCCGTCCCGATCACGGGATTAATTAAAAAATGACTCCTGTCCCGTGAGATTCCCGCAGGATTCACGTGAACCACGGGAATTCCCGAAAAATGTCATCCTCTAATACTGACCACTCCAGACCACGACAGAGGTTTCATTGAACTCATTGTAAAGTGTTGGACCATCACCATGAATATCGAAGGATTATATTATGTTTGAAAAGCTACATGGTGTTGGTTTAAACATGAGCTCTTTTTATTTTGAAAGATTTTATTTAACTTGAGATGTTTGAGTTTGAAATGTTAAATCTTAGCTCAGTAAAGCACTTTAATTTGGAAATGTTTTATTTTGCTTAATGTTTTAGTTTTTAGTTTGTAAATTTCATTCATGAAGCACTTTAAACACTCTGTGTTTCTTTTTTAATGTATGTTTGCTTTGCATCCAGACAAGTTTTTCTTTACATATTATTCTTGTTCAAAACTCTTTAAAATTTTATAAAGGTTATGGAAAGTGATAAAATAGTGACCTTATGGCTTTAAAGGTGACACTATGAAAAATCTGGGTGCACCTAATTTTTGTGCTGCTGCACCTTAAAAAATCTTTTTGGTGCACCGATGCAACCAATGCAGAAAGTTAGTGTGGAGCCCTGGATCTACTGTATCTCCCATAAGGGTTGGGAAACCCTTCAAATCTCTGCAGAGGTGCCAGAAAACTTTGTTTAGCCTGCTGTATGTTTAACACGGTACAGGTCCGCAGTCACATTCAGTCCTTTAGAGTAAACAGCTGTTGATCTGGACTTCATCCACACCTGGCTGCTTGAACAATGATAATGAATCACTACAGTAATGAAACAGTCAAACTAACAAACTCACTATGAAGATGCCATGAGGACCATCTCCAGATAAAGCTGAATAAGACCCTCTGAGTGTTTGAAGGACCCCACTGACCTTTGGGCATAATCAGGACATATTCAGTTTCATTATGCAGTTATAATTCATTTCATTTGTTCCGCTGTTTAACTTAGTATTGCTTCCACTCATAACTATTAACAGTAATGAAACAGAGCTGTAATTGAGCCTCAAGATCAATGGATCCTCAGCCTCTGGTTAATATCTGAGACAGTTTTAAATCCTCACAGAGACTCTCTCCCTTCTGAAACAGCCCTCACAGACATTAGGGGATACAGGAGGACTGAAAAGCTGCTGCAGTGTCCATGGAAAAAGACATATTCAGGTCCAATCACTGATTAAAGGTGCATTATCCCAGGGATAAAACAAAAAGTCAATACTGAATTTAAATCCCACAAACTTTATAGAAATCACAAACTGATCAATGATGAGTTAGACTTTACACATCTGAAAAATGGTTCATCTAAGTCTTGGTAAAAACACAAGTGAGCATCAAACCAATAACAAATCATCATTTTTGTACACTTTATTTTTGGACATGTTTCTGCTCCATGCAGTTTCTGCCGCAGCAAAACAGGTATTTATCTTGACTCTTGTTGACCCTGGAGCTCTCTGAATGGATGCTACCATCCAAACAGGAAGTGAAGTAAACATTGTGCTTAATGATAATGGAGCACACACAACACGACAGTCAGGCTGACTTTGGCTCAGATCTCAAACTCAGCAAAGGCCTGAATATCTGAAGGTCCAAAAGATGATCTGTCCTGATCATTCTGTGAGGTGAGGGGAGCTAAAGTCAGTGTGTATCCAGGATCAGTCATGGTCAGTGTTGGGCAAGTTACTTTAAAAAAGTAATTAGTTACCTATAGTTACTAGTTACTTTCCCAAAAAAGTAACTGAATTACTAACAGAATTGCTCCTTCATAAATGTAATTAGTTACCAGGTAAAGTAACTGATGTGTTACTTTTCTGAAAAATCTTTTTCCTGCTTGAACTGTGTGTCTCCGTCTGTGTCCTTCCTTGTTGTTACCTGCTGCAGCAGCTCTGACATCATCAGTTCTCCAACGTGGCGCTGACCTGCCACAGCGCATGCAGTGGAATTTGCCTGGTGGACTAGAATGGGAGCAAAGTGCTCTGCAGTACGATTCAAGGGCACCGCACCGCTTTGCTGAAGTGCTGGCGCACGTCAAGGCGCTGGAGATTCGCTCCAGGTCTATTTTCTGCACGGTCCCTTCCAAACCTCGGAAATTCACTGTTGTTAAGAAAGCACCAGACAGGAAGTCACCATGTGGAGGATCTGGAAGTTTCAAAATAAAACACAATGGGCCTTATGCAAGAGCTGTTCGTACAAACAAATACATTCGTAAGTGTTGCGTAAGAATGATTTAGGAGAATATGTCACATTCAGCATTTTTTGGGTATTTAGAATTTTCTTTCAAGTACGAACACAAATCACGAGTGGTCCAGACTTGTCTTAAAAATCACAACAAATTAGTCTGCTCTTTTCAAATCAAGTGCCTTACATACTGATTATACATTTAACTAATTTCAAGCGTTTTTAATAAAATACAGCATAAGACGAAATAAATCTGAGGATCTCAAACCAGAGAATACCTTAAAATCTATTAACGCACCCGTCTAGGGGTAAGGCACGTAACAAATTTACAGGGTAAAAGGGAAAAATCACTCTCAGTCTCCAAAAATACAAACAATACAATTATCAAAATTTTCACAATTTATTTACAAAAAAACAAAATTCAAGCCAAAGGCAGAAATGTATAGCCTATACAATAAACAAACTAAAAAGCAGAGATTTTAACAAGAACAAAAACGGGCACAAACACAAAAGGCAGCAAAGGCTGACATGCAAACTAAGTATTCACCCAAAACAGTTAACGAACTATCTAATACAAAAACAACCAAGCTAGTATTACAAAGTTACAAAATTCACAATCAAGATGTTTGGAGGCCGAGAGGGATTCAACAACTGCTGTCAGAGGAACGCCAACTTCCATCTGCTCCCTGCGGCTTTTTGAACTGGGAGCCGTTGCTCCATGGCCAATGGGAGGGCTGCTTCTCCCTCAGTCGCGTCAGCTTCCTCCGCCAATCGCGCCGGGGCACCTGAGCCAGAGATCCTCTCTGAAAGCAGAGCACTCACTCACACAGGCACACAAACACACAAACACCATACCCACAGAGAGAGAGCAGCTTCCACAAATAACAAATTATTCCCATATACGGCCAGGGCCGTAACATTGAAGGTTTATTAGACTGGCCTATATAAAACGTTAAATGAGAGAGTAACCAGCTGCTTCATGGCTGAGCTTCTTCTTTTGGATGCCCTGGCACACCAGGCACTTGGAAGAGAGAGTGTGTTTGGTGCCATCTTTATGAATGAACACTCCTGTTTTATGGTATGGGAAACGTATCCTTATATGGTATTCTTGGGGTGTTACTGTTGCTAATATGCTATCCTCGTGCATGCGCGCTTAAGTACACACAGGTGGCATTCATCATGTTTCTGCTGGTCATTTAGACACTTTTCTAAAGATGTAAGCGTTTGTTGAATCTGACGGAGCATGTTCTTACGAACCCAACATAAGAAAAAAGGGTAAGAAAAATTCAGGATGAGAATACGAAAATGTTCTTGCATGAGGCCCAATGTGCGGACTCTCGAACATAAATTTCCTCAATTCCAGAGGCACGAGCATCAGGTCAGCAGTCGGTCAGAGGGTCCCAGAGACAACATGACACCATGGAAGAAGAAAAGTGAATTGTAGAGGTAAAGAAATATAAAACACTGTAAACATGACACCAAACATCTTTTCTACAAGGATATAGATGGATAGAAGTTGAATAAATCACGAAGATGTGTGGTTGAGACCAGCAAAGAGACCTTAGAGAAGTGAAGTGCGGTGTTGTTTATTTCTTTTCTCAGTCTATAACATGCTTTATGAGCGTGTGACATCGCTGTGCTCATGAGAGCCTGTGGCTCTCCGAGGTTCTGCCCTCCCCCTACGGGGCTGCGTGCCGCTGTCAGTGGGGGTTTGTCTGTCAGAGCAGGACTGCGGCGTGGTGCTTCCACATGCCGTGGATAACAGCTGCTTGACATCATTGCAAAGTAACGCGCCACATTTCACTGTCAGTAATGGTAACGGCGTTGTAACGCATGAAACAGTAATTCATTAGATCACCCGTTAACATAACAACAGTAACAGCGTTAAAAATAACGCCGTTATGTTGTGATTTTTAACGCCCTTACTCCCAACACTGGTCATGGTGGTGATTATCAGTCCAGGTCCTGATCCTTTGTGCAGGGCTTGGTTTGACATCCTCAGCCTCTCAGTCCTTCTGTTTGACTTTTCTGTCCCTCCAGGATGTTGTGGAGGTCACGGTCACTGTTTTCCAGGACGTCCTTCATTGACTCTTCACTCCAGTCTCAAGTCCCAAACTCTCTTGGATTGTAAAGTTTCCTCAGTACACAATCTTGTGTCCAGTATCTTCCACCAAGAAGCTTCAAAGATGATTTCTGACCATTCTGCACCCCAAAGCGTCTACAATTCTGCACCTGAATTAGATTGTAATCTTTCTGGTGAATACACATTGCATTTTTCCCCACATCACTCACAAAGTATAAATGAATAGATCTGAATATAATGAAGGTTTTTATCTTTAATCCCTCAGTAAAACTCAACTGATCAGCACACAGAGTTTATAAAACAGCTTTATTTTTAGCTGGTAGAAAAAGAAGTCAACACTGTGCAGCCTATTTTATTGTCTTTACTGTAGGTGTTAAATGATCCTGTTCATTTAAACATGTGTCTCTTCATTATAACGCGACTGTAATCTTTATTTTCAGGCTTTAATAAACATCTTTACCTAAGGAAAAGACCTTGATGACTGTAATTATTGTTTTTATTGATTTATTCTCATCACTGTTATTGTACAGTGTGTCTGCAGAGGAAGGAGCAGAACTCTAAATATGAAATTAAGGCATGAATTCGGGCCCAATGAGTAAGCACCTAGGCATGTTTTCAAGCAAGAATGATGAGAGCAAGATAGGGAGAAGAGTCAAATACTAGCTTGACCAGGTAGTTACTGTATAAGATAAAATGGAAGACAACCTTTATAAGAAATAAAGAAGCCAAAAGCATATTTGAACCCAATGCTCAACCCTCCTCCATCTTGAACCTTGCAGATATTTCCTGTTTGTCAAACAGAAGCTCTGACAAACAGGCCTTTCCTCGCCCTCCTCCTGCACACGCTCAGACGCTCGGTTAGGTTGCTCCTCATTTTAATGACCCTGGTTTCATGCCAATTGTGTTAATTTCCTCAATATGTAAATTCTGTTAATGCGAGCCCCCCTTTGACTGGCAAAACTGTTGTGAGTTAATGAACCTTTTGTAATTACCATTGCTATAGCAACAGCGGTACCTGGGCCGGGATGATATTACACGCAGCCTGTTTTCACAGTCAGCAGACACAGGCGACCAAAGCCGATTAAAAACATCTCATAATGCAGAGACATTGCCTGGGAGCACAAATAGGTAGGAGCACAATGCATCGTTAGCCTCTGAAAAACGAAACACTAATGCCATTAAGCTCCCAGAATGCAGCATTACAACGGGTTTGCTATTTTCACTTTAGCTTTTCATTAGATCTTGTTGTCTGGAGCGGCTCAGGCCTAATGAAATCAACAATGAGCCAAATCAAGACTTGACAATTTGGTTCTGAATAACACGGGAAAGGCACAACACCTCATAATTACTGAGTGAATGTGAGACAAGACGATGAGAAAAGGAAGAATGATTAAAAACTCGCTGAGAGAAGGAAATGAAATGAGGAAATCAGGAGAGATAGAGAGACCATGTCTTCACTCAGCCACTCCAGCCTCAGGGACAGGTGATGTGAAATTATATTTCCTTTTAACATGGTATAACAAGGCCTCTACCTTTAGGGGATAGTATGAGGTTTGTGTCACCTTTGCCGAAACACTGATGGAGATCAGCTCTGCTCCTGTACAGAAAGATCAAACATGGATGCCAGGGCTGCACATAGCTGCAGATGGGACCAACAACTCCGATTATTGAAGAGCGTCAGCTGAAAACAGGCCACAGACACAGTAAAAAGTGACTGCAGTCTGTTTAGAACACTTATAACACTCTTTTCACTTGTGTTACTAAGTCACTTTGTTTGGACACCACTTCAGTACACGCTCCTGTCAAAGCTGAGGAAAGGATGACTTTTCATTGATAGTCATTTACATTGAGAACTTGTGAACACTTGAATGGCCTGGAGTACAAACAGACAGGGCAGCTGGCCCATAGTGGGTGACAGTGCATCGTCCTCCTTAAGCCCCGTAAAAAAAGACAGAGAAAGAGTTTATTGTTCCCTGTCTGTTTCTGTCTAAGTCTTCATATTATTGTTTTATCAGCAGCCTGAATATCGCTGTAATGTCACTGTGCAACCAGCAGCCCCGCCTCATGGAGCGATTTCAGTCGGACTGAAAATCACCCCAGTCGCTCTCATAGACTTAAGCCCCCTTCACACTGCCTCACTGCAAAACGCCACCTCCAGACATTTCAATGAGGGATTTTAACCTCAGCGGTAAGACCCCGAGCGCACAGATGTTGCCCTGCCGCTCATGGTCCAGCCTGTTAAACTTTCTGGCAGCAGCCAATCACATCGAAGGAGGGAGAGAACCAGGAAATAGCAGGCTTCCACCTTCATGTAAAAATAACCAGGAGAAAAACTGGGCATGGGACAGCATTTCTACTAAAGAGTGTTTTGGGAGAGAGTGTCGTGAACCGCTTTAAACAATGTTTAACAGGGAGGCAGTTTTTGGGGTGGTTCATTAGAGACACTTTAATTTCAATTTTTGGACCTTACAATGTATACCAATGGGTGACTACGTCATAAGCACTGATGCTGGTTCGAGACACATAGGAGGCAGTTGATTAAAAGTTAACATATGAATGATATAAAGATGGTCGATGGTATTTTAAGAGTAACTAGTGTACAAGCAGTGGTGTAAAAAGTCCTTGAAACCCATACTTGAGTAAAAGTAAAGATATCTTATATAAAATATACTCAACTAAAAGTGAAAGTCACTCATTAAAAAATCACTCAAGTAAAAGTCTTAAAGTAGCTACTATTAAATGTACTTAAGTATTAAAAGTAAAAGTACAAACAAAGAGAACAGGTACAAATAGTTGTTGCTCTCCCAAGCTTTATAAAGTTTAACTCTTCCTCCCTCCCTCAGCTCCCTTCACCTCTTACTCCCTCTCTCCATTCCTCCCTTACGTAAAGTCCACAAACTTGCGGTTCATCTTTAGCAGAAGTTGATTTTCAAAGTTGCATGAGTTCAGTCGTGCTCTTCGCAGGCTGAATACAAGTCCTGCAATGCTAAACAGTCGTTCACAGGCTGCAGAGGCAGACAGAGGTGTGTTCAGCTTGACAGACAACTTGCAGATGGCAGGGAATGATTTCAGTAGGTCCATATGATCTGCTGAACAGGACAGGTATCCACGGATGTTCGTCTGACTCTGAATCACGACGAGCAGGTGGTGGTGTGGAGGTATCCCCGCGATTGCTAGTAGACGAGGCTGCTTCCATCATGCTGTCGGTTGATGTCGACACTGACGATCATACGCAGGCTGCGTGCGTGGTCTCGCTGAGACGAATCGAGAGAGTCGGATATTTGCGCAAGAGCACGAACAGTCCGTACAATCCTCTTGAAAATAAAATGTGAAAATAAGTGTCATTTATATTCACATTTTATTATGTAGCGAGTAACTAAGTTGACAATTTAAATGTAACAGAGTAAAAGTATCATTTTTTAATTTTTAATGTAGTGAAGTAAAAGTGAAAGTTGCAAAAAACATATAAACTCAAGTAAAGTATAGATACTCCCAAAACATACTTAAGTACTGTAACTAAGTACTAGTACTTCGTTCCTTTACACCACTGTGTACAAGTATTGTAAATAATACAATTAGTACCATTCTGGAGTGTTTCCTTGTTCTTTTGCAATATTTTTGCTGTATATTTGCCATATTTTTGCTGTGTTTTGCCGTATATTCGCCGTTACATGCACATATAAACATACACACTTAGACTAAGGATGGGAAGTGACAGCAAATTCCAGTTGAGGATGGATGAAAACTCTCTCAAAGAACAATAAAAGAGAGCATATTAAGAAATGACAGAGTTTAAGCCTGAGGAGGAGCAGGGCACTGTGCAGAAAAATCCCTCCATGGATGTGAGGACAGCAAATTTGGACTCTGTCTTCATCTGGACAGGAACTGCTTCAGGAACTTATTGTCAATAAAAACACCTGGAAATGATCTAATAAAACAAACTGTAACATGGACACTAAATGCTGTAGGCAAACAAGAATGTTTGAATGCTAGAATCTGTTTCCGGTGACATAAAGACTCTGCTACCCATGAGCATGCGCGGCGACTGTCGTAAAGACGTGACCCAAGCCAAAGCGTGTGTTTGTTGTGATGCTAATGAATGCAGCTTGGACCTTCCTCAGAACTCTGCATTGCTTTACAACTTCTTTTTTCAACAACTTAAAGGATGCAAAGCCACGAGGTAATGTATCTCTTTCTAGTTACGTAGCGGTAGTTTTTGATGTGTCACAACAAGCAATTTTTGGAAAACTTAGTATCGTAGTTTTGTAGCCGGCTATATATGTCTACTTACAGCCCGGTGCTCTAAGACGTGTCTGAATAATATAAATTTGCTCTAGTTTTAATTGTCTTGTTCCTGAAGTTGAGTATCCAGGCCAGTCCAGCCCTGTCCGACCCGACCGTGAAGCTAAGGAATAGCATCTATAGATAACCTGTTTTGATGCTATAAAACTCATCTTAAAGTGTGTATTTACATCAGGCATATATCTAAAAGGGAGACTTTTTTGTAATTACTTGGAAACTCCTCATAGCATCGTTGAAGTAGAGGGTATACTGAAGAGACTGGAGGGCCAAGCTGGCTTCATGGAAGCACAAAATCTATGATGCATATGATACATAAAATATAGAATAAATCAAAAGATAACACATAAAACCTTCCCAACCTTTGGTGCTTTCTATAACCATGAAAACCTCAATCCTAAGGAGTCATTAAAACTTAAGAAGGTAAATTATTCTGCACATTTTGTTGCATTTGATCAAAGAAAATTGTTCTCATATATTAATGTACAAAACACATTAAGCTTTCAAAAGAGTAAACTGGCTATTAAATCAAAGTTTTGTTAAAGCTAATTTGTCTTTTCAGGTCTCAGAATGATAATGTTTGATTTGATATCAGAAACAGCTCTGATTGTTTCTCCTCTCATCGTCTCTCTGAAGGAGAAAGGCGAGCGTCTGACAGCCCGTCATGGCGTTAAATTCAGCGTCAGCCGGGTAACTCTCTCTCCCTGACGTTAATTGTAGGTGACAAGGCTAAGTGCGAGGCTCCACACGATGACAATGATGACTCTGGAGGAAATTCTTCATGCTGTCCCTCCAGGCTGCGCTGACACCAGACATTATGCAGAGCAGGATCGTCTGGACAGAATAAAGTGGACCTTTGGAGAAGAGAGGACGGATAATGTTGGACAGAAGACTGAATTCAAACAAGTTTTTCATCTCATAGACGGATTTTCTATTGGAACTTAACTTTACGTTATAAATATAAATAACTTATTTAAGTTATGTGATCTTTGACCTTCAGGATCTAATCAGCTCTCCTTTATGACGGTAGAAAAGTCTGGATGAAACTTGAGTGGTTTCACTCAGTTTGGACTCAAAAGGGAACGTCTCAATCCACCGCAGCCGCCATGTTGAAAACGCTGTTACAAACTAACAAGCACCATGTCCAGCAGTAACAGACAGAGAGGCTGATTAAAGCAGCACGAACGAGAATCAGAGACATTCAGCTGTACAACTATGAGCTTTTGGTTTGAGTAACCTTGTGCAGCAGCTGGATCCACCTGATTCAGTCTGTGATCAGATAGTTCCAGTTTGCAACGACTGTGAGAGGCGGAAAGGTGCACGGCCCAATCAATGGGCCTCATGCAAGAACATTTTCGTATTCTCATCCTGAATTTTTCTTACCTTTTTTCTTATGTTGGGTTCGTAAGAACATGCTCGGTCAGATTCAACAAACACTTCTATCTTTAGAAAAGTGTCTAAATGACCAGCAGAAACGTGATGAATGCCACTTGTGTGTACTTAAGCGCGCATGCGTGAGGATAGCATATTTGCATAAGTAACACCCCAAGAATACCATATAAAGATACGTTTCCCACACCATGAAACAGGAGTGTTCGTTCATAAAGATGGCACCAAACACACGCTCTCTTCCAAGTGCCTGGTGTCCCAGGGCATCCAAAAGAAGAAGCTCAGCCATGAAGCAGCTGGTTACTCTCTCATTTAACGTTTTATATAGGCCAGTCTAATAAACCTTCAGTTAATAGATTTTAATGTATTCTCTGGTTTGAGATCCTCAGATTTATTTCGTCTTATGCTATATTTTATTAAAAATGCTTGAAATTAGTTAAATGTATAATCAGTATGTAAGGAACTTGATTTGAAAAGAGCAGACTAATTTGTTGTGATTTTTAAGACAAGTCTGGACCACTCGTGATTTGTGTTCGTACTTGAAAGAAAATTCTAAATACCCAAAAGATGCTGAATGTGACAAATTCTCCTAAATCCTTCTTATGCAACACTTACGAACACATTTGTTTGTACGAATGGTTCTTGCATTAGGCCCATTGTCTTTAAGAACAGGAGGAAGTGGGAGATATGAGTTAGAGGACAGCAGGAAGTGACCGGTTGTACAGATGCTAGCAGCTTGAGTACCAGATCTGGAAAAGTCTCAAAGATTTTAGGCTGGACCCAGGAACAAAATCAGACTTAGTTGGTACTCTTGTGTTGAAGGAAGAAAAATGGTCACCGAAATAAGTTGCAACTCACAAAAGTAAGAATAAATTAAAAAAAAACAACTGAAAATTAACTAATTTAATTTTGGTTCAACAGAATTATTAAAAAAAAAAAAAAAAATGAAACTGGCCTCAACAAAAATGTTGTTACCCTTAACTCAGTATTTTGTTGCACAATCTCTTGGTCAATCACTGTAGGTGATTTCTGAAGCTCTCAGTGAGACTCCTGCACCTGTCCACAGGTATGTTGGTCCACTCCTCATGAGCAAACTGCTCCAGCTGTCTCAGGTTTGAAGGCTGTCTTCTCCAGACTGCATGTTTCAGCTCCTTCCACAAATGTTCAACAGGATTTAGATCAGGGATCATAGAAGGCCACTTCAGAATAGTCCAGTGTTTTGTTCTGATCCATTCTTGGGTGTTTTTAGCTGTGTGATTGGCTCATTATCCTGTTGGAGGACCCATGACCTGTGACTGAGACCAAGCTTTCTGACACTGGGCAGCACATTTCACTCCAGAATGTCTTGATAGTCTTCAGATTTCATTGTACCTGCACAGATTCAAGACACCCTGTGTCAGATGCAGCAAAGCAGCCCCAGAACATAACGGAGCCTCCTCCATGTTTCACAGTAGGTACAGTGCTCTTTTCTTTGTATGCTTCATTTTTGTGTCTGTGAACATAGAGCTGATGTGACTTACCAAAAACCTCCAGTTTTGTCTCATCTGTCCAAAGGACATTCTCCCAGAAGCTTTGTGGCTCGTCAATATACATTTTGGCAAATTCCAGTCTCACTTTTTTGTGATTTGTTTTCACAGTGATGTCCTCCATTCAGTCCACTTTGGCTCAAACAGTGATGGATGGTGTGATCTGACTCTGATGTACCTTGACCTTGGAGTTCTCCTCTAATCTCTTTGAAGTTGTTCTGGGCTCTTTGGTTTCCATTCGTATTCTCCGTCTCTTCAGTTTGTCATCAGTTTTCCTCCTGCAGCCACGTCCAGGGAGGTTGGCTACAGTCCTGTGGACCTTAAACTTCTGAATAATCTGTGCAGCTGTAGTCACAGGAACATCAAGCTGCTTGGAGATGGTCTTATAGCCTTTACCTTTAACATGTGCGTCTATTATTTTATTTCTAATCTCCTGAGACAGCTCTCTCCTTAGCTTTCTGTGGTCCATGTTCAGTGTGGGACACACCACGATACCAAACAGCACAGTGACCACTTTTCAGCCTTTAAATAGGCAGACTGACTGATTACAAGCTTGAAGACACCTGTGATGATAATTACAGGACACACCTTAGTTTAACACATCCCTATGGCCAAATTACTTTCAATCTTTTCTTGGGGTACCATCATTTTTGATCGGGCCAGTTTCATCATTTTATCTTTGTAAGTGATTCTGTTGAACCATGTCTCAAAATCAAAATCTGATTTCATTAGTTAATTTTCAGAATTTCAAAAAATGTAATCTTACTTTTGTCAGTTTCAAGTTATTTCAGTCACAATGTGAGCTTTTCTTTCTTTAACAGATTGGTACCAACAATTTTGCACACGTGTTTGTAGAAACTCACACAACAAAACACAATTCTGATTACTACCATTGTCACATCCTCAAAAGGATTGAACTGCTTTTGCGACCGCTAAAAAGAAAAAATAGCACGCGATCCTCAAAGCATACGCAAAAGGTGAAATTCCTGCAAACTGAACTAAAACTGCACTCCCACTCCTGGCTGCGCTGGTCCAATTTGCATGCATGTAAATTAGGGAATATGCATAAATTCAGCGCAAAATTGTCCCCTTCCTATGCAAATGAGTTTCGTTGCAATTACCACCTAATCCTCAAAGACCAGCACTAATTGCCACAGGCAGTAAAGTGGTGCAAATTACCACCTGTGAGACCCTTGTATCTTTCTCCCTCTCTCACTCTCTCGACCTCAAAATGATTGCATATTGCTTGGTGGTAACTGTGGAGCAGAGCCTATATCGGGGTTAACATGCCAGGACTCTCCAGTAATCATGGCAGCAGTTATTGTAGCCAGACAAAGGCACCGAGGCAGGCGAGATGGCAGGCGCGCAAAAGGAAGGATTTATCGGAGGAGGGTATCACTTTATGATTTAAGTGATGCATAAATCATTTGCAGATAGCGGTTGATAGGATAAGGCACATGCTCTTTGCACTACTAGATGACATCAATGATGACGGTAGTATTGCCTACTGAGTTTGTCTCTATGAATATTCCACCATTTTTAAGTAAACAGGAATAATTTGTCTACAGTAAATACAGTCTGTTAAAAAAAACAAAAACTATGACCCCCTTGACCACTTTTTGGTCATCTGGGTTTTATTTTAAAAGATGTTAAAAAAAAAAACAAAACTAATGGGGTGAACAACAGAAAAAAGACGACAAAAAACAACACTTATGGACATATGGTCCTTTGACCACTTTGAATCACTTTGTGGTCATAACAAATAACTTGTAGTTTTTTTCTTAAGGTGCACAATTAATACTTTGACATTTATACACTTGGCGGCTGTGTCTCAGGAGGTAAGGCTAGTCCGCTAAATGCCAAGTGCTTCACTAAATCAGGGGATAAATCAGTAATACTCAAACAAACCCTAGACATAAATGAACTCAGCTTCTCATCCTGACAATAGTAATGCAGCGGCCTCAGTGGTAGGTCAGAGTGGGTTTTAGGTTGACCTAAAGACAGGACCACGGACAGCTCTGCTGTAATGTAAATATATCAGTCTAAAAGATTCAGGACCACGGACAGCTCTATGTCAACTTGTTTATTTATATTATTTACAAAAGTATTCATAATGTATTTATATTATTATTTAAGATCATCAGGACAATATAATAAATAATAAATAAACAACATGTAAAGGCTTAACCATTAGAAAATGACCACAAAAGGTGAA
Source organism: Scarus forsteni (assembly GCA_036419115.1). Classification (NCBI taxonomy): domain Eukaryota; kingdom Metazoa; phylum Chordata; class Actinopteri; order Labriformes; family Labridae; genus Scarus; species Scarus forsteni. Next base: position 793,757 of record JAZDUH010000357.1, on the reverse strand, counting down.
TGTGGAATAGGTCATTATAAATTACATTTGTTTTTCTTTCCTGCCTCTTAATTGCCATCATGTGGCAGGCGGCTCAGGCTGATTTCCCCCTTTATAACAGAAGCATTTCTGGCCTCAAGAGCAGCAGCAGTCCTACTCATAGCCCCATCATCTCTGCATGACTCGCCTGCATTTGTGCTCTCAAGCCCAATTTCTTTTTTTATATAAATTTTTGACCTGCAGCTGACGTGAACTACTCACTATAGCTGCAAGTCCATGTCTTGTGCCTCGCTTCATGTATGTGTGTATGTGAAATGGGCCTGAAGGTAAAGTGTGTGTTGTTAAGTGGTGTGCGTATGGCTATGTGAGTGCATATGAGACTGTGGCACACAGGCTGTGGCCAGAAGCATGCAAAGACCATCAGCTTCTGAGGTGCACCCTTGATTATCTGTGCTTCGTTCCCAAGCAGTGCAAACCTATAACCTTGCAAAAGCATATCCTGCAGGTGATTGGCTGATCGTTCTGTCAATCACATTTGTTATGATCCAATCAGATAATGCAGTGGGCAAAAAATACAAACCATTCTCAAGAACAAACTATCACCAAAATATGTCATCAGTGGAAGAATACATTTTTATTCCACCTCAAAGTGCTGTCAGTGTTTGTGTTTATTTTAAAATCCAGATCTGATAAAACTACTACCGAAGCTGTTAGCATCTATGCTAATCTCTGTACTAGCAGTCACTTCCTGTAGTCATGTCACTTGTAGCTCCACCTCTTTCTGCTCTGAAGGACTCGGATTGGTCCGTCCACCTGTGGCTCTGCACAGTCACTGTAGATTGGAGAAAAATTAGTCTGCCTTACAGACGTTGAATCAGGAGGATCCAGCTGCTGTGCAAGTTTGGTTGCAGCCATGAAGGCACAAAGTCATAATTATTAGCTCTAGAAAGTAAGATGTAGAAGATAAAGGGCCTGTGGGATTGGTTTCCAGCTCAGTCAGTGTTGTTTTTGAGGCTCTTAACTTTAAATTCAAGGTTTAGATTCTCATTAAGTGCAGTGAGTTATTTCTAAAAACACTCTGATGAATATTGCTGCTGAGTTTGAGTGTTTTTACTGAGCGTTATGGCTGGTAGGTGGATCAAACATTAGTCATCAGTCAGGCAGGTTTGTTTGTGGTTATTCTGCTGAAGAAGAACATCAGGAGGATTATTAGGGATTTATGAACTCCTCATGTTAGACGTCACGACAGCAGAAACATGGAGCAGGACGATGACGAGTTCACTGACGTCAGCGTTTGTTTAAACTCTTTAAAATGTGATTATTTCTGTCTGAAGCAGTGGACAAGCAGAGGCATTTATTCTGTCTTTGAGCATGTTTCTGACTGCATCCTACAATAATCTGCAGTGGTTCCTTCACTGCTCTCCTCGGCACCTTAAGGTGTCATCTGCAGAGCTGTAATGGCTGTTTTAATGCTCCTCTGATAAGTGCTTTGAACTCGTCCAGCGTAATCACCTCAGAAATTTCCCTCTGAATCATCTCACATATTTGCAGCATTCCAATTACTTCATAATTTATGCCCTTAGAAAGCTCAGCACTCGACTATTGGACACTAACACGCTGCACTCAAGCCGCAGCAATAACAATAAATGTTCTGAAGTGATAAAAACTTAGCCAGAATTTTAATTTGTCATTTCAGGAAAAGGTCAGAACAAGTCCTCCAACAGGAAATCATTAAGAGTGAGTTTAAAAAGTGGAGGAGAGCGGGCTGAGGTTAGATTAGCTGAACAGAAACAGGATGTTCAGAACAAATCAGGTCATTTATGTTCAATAGGAGTTCATGTTTTAGAAAAAAATCAGACAGAAATCAAAATGTCTGATAGAAGTGATCAAAATAAACTTTAATGAACATTTCCTTCACCACTGCTGCCAGAAAAACTCAATCTGAAGTGCTTTCTTACCCAGAGTGCTCAGGAAAGTTGTCCCTGGCCATTTCATTAGGTACATGCTGCTACCAGGTTAGACTCTGCTGCCTTCATACCTCCAACAAGGTGCTGGAAACATTCCTCAGAGACGTTGGTCCATACCTCCTTCACAGCATCACATAGCTGCTGAACATCCATGATGAGGATCTCCTGCTCCGCCACATCCCAAAGGGGTGCCACTGGATTGAGATCTGGTGACTGTGGAGGCAACTGGAGGACAGTGTCATGTTGAAGACACCAGTGTAGGACGGTTGATCTTCGTGATCTGGCAAGCCATAATCAACTCAGATAGGGATGGGCTAACCTTGCACAGCAGCTGTATCCTTCTGCCAAGCTCCGATCTACGACAAATGTGAGCGGCTCAAAGCAGCATGACCCAATCAGAGCCCTTTAGGGCAGGAAGGGGTGGAGCTATGAGTGAGACGACACACTGCTCACACAGAGCACAGTGTTAGCATAGATGCTAACTGCTTCAGTAGCAGTTTTTTAAAGTATTTTTGTCATGCCATGAGTACCCCATCACTCATATGTGATGATGATTCTTCTAAAGCAGAATGTAACACAATTGAATAATAAATAAAAAAATATCTTAATTTGAACATTTGAGTCCTCAGAATTTTCTTCTTTTTAAGTATAATTAAACATAATAAAAAATAATATCTTGCCATGAAAATAATATGTAATCTTACATAATAGATACAAAATCAAAATAATCAACCTACCTTTGTTATATATAACTGTTGTAATGTTTACAGAACACCTTTGAGCTCCTTTAAACTTTAAAAATCAGGAACAAAACACTCAAAATAGTTTCTCTGTGGTTCCTCCTGAATCCAGACCAACTGGATGTTTCAGTTGTTAGTCTTTATTTGCCTGGCTGCAGGTTGGCAGCCGTTTTCGTTTTAGCTCGACCTAGGTTATTATTTCCCTGAGAAAACTAGTTGAAGCTCAAAAATACAACTCTACTGTCAGGCTTAACTCAGTCCTTCCAAGTTCTTCGCCTTCTTTTCGTTTAGTTTTGACCTAGATTCGGCGGCTTCAAAACCATCCGATTTTTTCGATTATCCGATTTCTTCTGAAAAAAAAAAGGAAAGTATCCTCGCTTTGTCGTTTTTTTGTGGTGTTCTTCAAAATCCAAAAAAAAAAAGGCAGCCTTTATCTGATATCTATTACGGGTTATTTTTACACAAGTGGGGATTTAAAATACATCCGTAATTCCTTTCGTACAGCTTGCTTTGCCTTCACCCGGAAGCACTTCCTGCTTCTGCGCTGCTGCTCTAGTGAAATTATTAGTTTGCCACACTTTAAGCACATTTCGAAGCATCATCCATAACCATAATTTTCTATAAATTGAGATTCAAATTCTCGCTATATATCTATGTTCTTTTAGTGTGTGACCTTCTTTTACTGTAGACATTAATGAAATATTATGCTAGTTCTGTAAATTGTATTTAGTTCAGAATAAATGTATTTGTTATTACCATGTATTAATAAATAGACATTTATTTCAGTTGTCAAACTACATTCTAAACACATATTACCAGATGGGCAGTTACACATTACAAACAAGGTAAGCCTCGGTTTTGCAATGTTTTATCAATCAATCTTTATTTGTTCATAACAAGTGTTATCTCAAAACAACTTACAATCGGCAGCACTAAGTGCTTCCAGGTGGGTCCTTCCTGAAAGGAAATACGGCCGTATTTTATATCCCGACTTGTGTAAGAATAAACCCGTAATAGATATCAGATAAAGGCTCGTTTCCGTTTTGATTTTATTAAATGAAAAACAAACAAACACTTCAAACTTCTTTAAAGTCAGGATGTTTTTGCTCCACCTCTGAAACGTAACGAGATTTTGTGTTATAAGCTGCTCCGTTTCACTTTCTTCTCTCAATTTCGACATGTCGTTCATATCACTTGTGTTGTGTCGCTCCATGTTGCTCGCGTTACGCTGCACATGACTGCTGCTCAATGGCTCCTCAACGCCGGTGATCGTTGAAGATAAATGGCAGCTGGTTTGAATGCAGGGTTAGTGTCCCAGACGACTCACAAAACACAATCCTGGTGGAAAAATAAAACAAAAAAAACAACATACAGCAGCTTTAACTGTGGCATTGTACATTTTAACATTATGTTGAATATTTTGCTTACAGACATGGAAAAAAAAGAGTTTAGCTCTGGATGAAGCCTTGCAGAGCAGACAGACCTGCCTGATTCTGAAATCCTGCAGGTCCGTCTTACCAGCCTCCGTTGTCCAATGAATTCACTCGGCTGAATTCTTAACGGTCCAATCAGGGAAGGGAGGCGGGAGCAGCAGAATGCAGATGTGACGACAACCGGAAGTTGAGAACGGACATGCTGATTAGCCTGTTGTCCTCATGGCTACTCAGTGAAACTTGGTGAAATCTGCCCTCCTCAGAAGTTTACTTGTAGGGATTGTCTTTGACGAGGTTCATGTCACATAGAAGTGTTAAATGAATCATCTGTGTGGTACAATTTAGTGTAAGACGATAGTAAAAGGCCGTTAGCTGTTAGCAGCTAAGTTAGCGGCTAACAGCTAACGTCCATGAACTGTTTTTATCCATTAGCCGCTACATTAGCCGCTATGTATGCTACATTATAGGAGGCAACCCTGCTTGATGTGGATTGGTCTGTGATGAATGTGACGAGCCAAACGATTGTCCAATCACAAGCTTGTGTTTTTTTTTTAACATTCTGCCCCTGAAAACAAATTTAAAGGGCTCCTACCCAGATGGACTAGTGAAATATTTCTGTGGCAGATATATGGAGCTGTCCATCTGGCTTGTCAGGTTACTCTGGATGTGGCCAAAACTCAAAATACTTCAGTCTGTTTTTGATAAGAAACATCATGAGTAAAAATGTCTCTAAGTGGAAACATTGTTACAAAATAATAATGAAGTGTTTTAATAGTTTAATACATGTTAAATTATCTTCTAAATGAAAATAAAGCGCTTTAAAATGTGACATGATCCACAGGTCAGCATTTTCTTCTATATTTAGACGTGAAGACATTTTGAGCAGAAACAAAAACAATAACGAAGCGTGTTGATGGAAGAGAAGCGTCTGACTGATATTTGCATTTATAGGGCTCAGTCAACACCTGCCTCTAATAAGCCACTTACTCGCTCTCCTTCTCTTGTTTTTATTTGGGTATGATGGGAAAATTAGTTCCTGTCCGTCAAATCGTGCTCAGCTGTCACAACCAATGAAGGAGTCCATTTGTTTCTGCGCTCTCCCCTCACGCAGCGTTCACACCGGAGCCAGGACGCAGGCCAAGGTAGACCTGGAATCAATAGAGATTGGACACAGTCGAGTTCCTGCCTCAATTCTCCGTCTGGGCACAGATGCATGCTGGGAAAACAAAGTGAGAGGAAAAAAGCCAGGCCTCATTTTCAGACTCGGTAATGTAAATACAGTGGGTTTGCAGGATTTAAACAGAATTACAGAAAGTAGAAAGGAACCATGATTTCTATGTGTCCTAGGACTAAGGACACTTTATTGTAGGCCAGGGGTGGGCAACTATCAACACCGAAGGGGCCACATTAATTTTTCTAAAGTGCCCGAGGGCCACACTGTTACATATTGTTGGCATTGTCAACAAAGAAAATATACAAATAAACAAAAAATTGCAAAGATAAACCAACACTTAAATATTCTAACTCAAACACACACAAAAATGATCTAAATGAGCATGACACATATTTAAAGCTAATTTAAACTTCTTTTAATGCAATAAAAGAACGAATGTTTACCAGTTTTTAAAGCTCAAATTTATTACCATTACCATTGTTTCCAAATATGTTTTTTACCAATACTATAAATTATGTTTTAATGCCTCATAAGATATTTTTAGAGACACAATCATAGCTAAGAGAGAACTTTGTCATTACTTGTAAAAAACAATGCACGTACCAGCAATTTAAGGTTAGTAAAATATTTTATCACCTATCCAGATTTATGCATTATATAGTACTTGTTACTCATGATGTATCATATTTAGCATCTGTTGTTTTGTTTCTTCATTTTTCCAGTTTTTTTTTTTTTTTTTTTTTTTGTGGAAATGACTGGTGGGCCGCGTTGAGCGAGGTGAAGGGCCACATATGGCCCCCGGGCTGCAAGTTGCCCACCCCTGCTGTAGGATGATCTGGTTGTATTGAGGATTTATTTTACTCTGCAGATATCACCCTTCACTTCTGCTATCTGTGGTGGTTCTGTTCATCAGAAGTGCAGTCGGCAATGTTAGATCGAGAAGCACTAGAATGTACAGTGGGTACAGAAAGTATTCAGTCCCCCTTAAATTGTTCACATTTTGTTATGTTGCAGTCATTTCCTGAAATCAATTAAATTCATTTTTCCTTCATTAATGTACACAAAGCACCCTGTATTGACAAAAAATACAGAATTGTAGAAATTTTTGAATATTTATTAAAAAGGAAAACTGAAATATCACATGGTCATAAGTATTCAGACCCTTTACTGTGACACTTGTTTTTTAACTGAGGCGTTGTCCATTTCTTCTGATCATCCTTGAGATGGGTCGACACCTTCATTGGAGTCCAGCTGTGTTTAATTGTATTGATTGGACTTGATTAGGAAAAGCTCACACCTGTCTCTATAAGACCTTTCAGCTCACAGTGCATGTCTGAAGAAATGAGAAGCATGAGGTCGAAGGAACTGCCTGAAGAACTCAGAAACAGAACTGTGTAAAGGCTCAGATCTGGACAAGGCTACAAAAGAGTTTCTGCTGCTCTTAAGGTTCCTAAGGTGTGATATTTCAGTTTTTCTTTTTAACAAATCCTCAAAAATTTCTACAATGCTGTGGTTTTACGGTGTGTTCACACAGAAAGCGTTGAAAGCGAATGTATCCGCGCGTCAACTGAAATCGCGCCGCGCTAGACGCTCGAGTTTTGACGCTGGTACAAATATGCAAAAAAATGCTCATCGCTCGCCGTTCGCCGCAGGATCGTCTGCCATTATCATTTCATCCTATCATTTCATCGTCGTACTTGGCTCTGATTACCACCATCACTGCTCTGTACCTGCTGTGGAGAAGTCAGCTGCGGGCTGGGCGCCGACGTCGGTACTGGATGCATGCTACCCTACGGAGGTGGTGTGAGCTCGGTGAGTTCCACCGTTTCATGCAGGATTCAGCGGTACTTCAGGCTGACTGTTGCCCAGTTTGAAGACCTGCTAGCCAGGGTTGGTGCCAGGATCTCCTGCCTGGATACCAACTACAGGTAAGACAGTCCAGCTGCAGCTGCGGAGCGCCTTTCCATCTGTCTCCGGTGAGTTTAGCAGTTTGACAAATTAGCAAGACTACGACCCCCAGAATGCCCTGCATCAGTGACGATCTCCACGCTGATAGGCTGTCGCGGCGCATCAACACGCTCGCTCGCTCGAAAAATTCAATTATTTCAACTCGAGCGTCAAGCGTCTAGCGTCGAGCGGCGAGCGTTTTTCGCTGGAAACGCTCGCCGCTCGCCGCTCAACACTTGAACGCTTGACGCCGCTCAATGCTCGCCCTGATGCAGCGTCAATTCGCGTCTTTACATTGACTTTGTATGTAATATCAACGCGCGAAAAATTGGCGACGCTTTCGGTGTGAACACGCCGTTAGTCCATATGGGGTGCTTTGTGTACATTAATGAGGAAAAAAATGAACTTAAATGGTTTTAGGAAATGGCTGCTTTATAACAAAATGTGAACAGATCCTGAAGATGAAAATGAAACTTAACCCTTTCATGCATCGTGTCCACTACAATAGACAGATATTTGTAATAAATTTAATACCCTTTAGGTTGCAATAACATGTCCAAATACCAGGTGGTACATTCCCAAACCCTTGACTGAAGTTTCCTAAAAAAATAATCTTTCCACATTTTTACCATATTGAGATACTGCATCGTAAATACAGAGTAGCTAGAGAGGGGCAAACTAAGTATTGTGTCTGAATTCAGATTTCATATATTTTTGTATTTTTAATTTTAAATTTTGGTGTAATATACAACTGAATAGCCTGATTTAACAGCAACAATACATACACTTCAGATTTTCTTTTGCTATTCTTTATTCTAAATAAATGTTTGTCAAAGATGTGTTAGTGAATCTTTACCACGTACACGTCGATGCATGGTGCTCACTGTGGTGAAAAGAATATAACTCCCTCAAGATATAACATTGAAAGAAGCTGAACTCTTTAACTTGAATTTTTAACTTGTTTGAAAGTAAAAACAAACATTTTAAAAAGTATTCCTTTGTAATTTCATAACTCATGCATGACAGGGTTAAAGGGCTAGTTCAGTGTTTTTGCAGTTGGGTTGTGTGAGGTGTTCGGTGAGGAGGCTCCAGCAGTGCTGTTAATTTACATAACTAATGAGTTTCATGTAAGAAGAAGAAAGCCAAAAGAATAAAGAAGAATCTGTGATAACTGTTATAATCATTATTATTTCTGCCTTTATGCCTTAAAATAAGGATTATTCGATTCTGTGGCGGCTCCCAAAAAATTTCTCAGGGGGGCAGCAGTTGTGGTAATGCCTATGATTGATTGTTCAATGGGTAAATTTATAATTAAATAAAAGTCAAATAGCTTAATTTACAGTGTTACATTGCATTGTTTGATTTGTTTTTCTTGTTGATGGCAACACCAGATATAACATGTCTATATCAAGTTAAAATCTAAAATACATTTGGTTCCACAGTTAAACACTTATAGGGTGGTCCCAAATAATTATTAAAATACTGTAATTATAACAGGCTGCCTGGTCTTTCTTTCTCAATAAATGTGCCTGGAAATATCTTTTTGACCATTTTTTTTTCATCCTATCTTCATAAGAAATAAACATAAACAAGTCTGGCAAGTATTTGTGATTATTATGTTTTAAAGGTTTGTCTTTATCTAAATGTAAATGAACATGTACAGATGTTTTTAAAGATAAAAAATAAACAACCCATTAGCATACACTCAAACATTTTTGTTTGTCTACAGCATTTAGTGTCCATGTTACAGTTTGTTTTATTAGACCATGTCCAGGTGTTTTTACTGACAATAAGTTCCTGAAGCAGTTCCTGTCCAGATGAAGACAGAGTCCAAGTTTGCTGTCCTCACATCCATGGAGGGATTTTTCTGCACTGTGCACTGGTTAATGTGATCTCTTTAGCTCTACTTTGAGGGAGTTTTTATTGATCCGTAACTGGAATGTACTTTCACCTTCCATCCTTAGTCTTAGTGTGTATGAGTATATGTGCACATAACTGCAAATATATGTCAAAAGACGGCAAAAATCAGCAAACATATGGCAAAAACAGAAAATATATGTCAAAACATGGCAAAAATATGGCAATAGAACAACACAGAAACACTCCAGAATGATACTCATGCTATTATTTATAATACTTGTACCTGTTTACTCCAAAAATAGTGACAAACCATCGATAAATCACTCACATGTATCACCTTGAATCATCTCTCTTGGGTTTTTCGAGCAGGCATCAGTGCGTATGGCGTGATCACGTTGGGGTGAGCCCATGGAAATGCATTGATTTAACACTAATATGAAGACTTGGACGGGAACAATCAGGGCACTATAAACTCTCTTCTCTCTCTCTTTTCACATGGCTTAAGGAGGACTGTGCACCCACTACAGACCAGCCTGATTTAATTGATTAAATAAAATAAAATAAAATAAAAAGTAAAGAATGGACCTAAATGTGACCAGATCAACAACCAAAGGAGAACTGAATCATGAAATGTTCTTTTGTTTTTGGACTGCAGAGATGATCTCTGATCTTGAATTTCTAAGTTTGTTTTTTTCCCATATGATAAAAAATGCATGAATGAGGCCAAAGCTGTGACCTTGTGACTCCTGTGTAATAATCCTGCAGATGAAATATGGTGTAAAAATGTGTTTGGTGTTTGTGAAGCTGCAGAAATCTCCCTGATTCTCCTGGATCTGCCTGTGACCCGTCACGCTGACCTTGGACATGAAAAATGGCTCTGCTGGTGCTCACGTGCTCAGAGGATGTCATGAGCTGCCACAGGTCACTTCCTGAAGGATCTGTCTTATTTATTCTCCAGCGTCACACACATGGATCTAAGGGACGGGACAGGAGATTAAATGAGGCAGGAAATGTGAGCTTGAGTTTTTACAAACGTGAGTGAGCGTCCACAGCTGGAGCTAAATGAAGTGTGACCGCTCCTTAAATGTTTGACTGTTAAATTATTGATCTCAGGTTTACTGCAGCGACACGCATGACAAACAAACTGTGTCGTCCTTCAGCCAAGGAACGCAAGACAGCAGAGCCGATGATGGAGAGGCCAACCTTCTGCTTCAGCACAGTGCAGAGATTAGTATCTGTTACTGATACTCTTTTTAAAAGTCTGAACAGATGTTTAATAACGTTGACCAAAAGCACGAAAAGGAACCACACAAGGTCTCCAATGACAGTTAGACAGCAGGTTTAGCAACACAGCACTTAGCGCAAATCTCCACCAAGGTAGCTCCCATATTGCTGTTCATCTGTAATAAATAAGTCCATGATAAAGTTACCAACATGATATGATCCATGACTCTGTAAACCCACACCGAGCACCGAGTATCATGTTGATATCACTATTAGTTAGACAGTTATTGGGCAAAAACGATCATTCACTCATGGAGGTTATCTGGATCACCACCAAAATCTAATCAAAATTGAGTTGGACAATTACCAACATGTCCTGAAAATTTCAGCATGATCTGTCCAGTAGGTTTTAAGCAATCTTGCTCACAAACAAACAAAAAAACATAATTTAAACCATAAGCCGGCAAAATGATAAACATCTTAAGTCCAACCATAAAATAAAATACATTATAGACAAAATTGTTCGTTTGTTGCACAAATTTAAAAATTCCTAAAATGAAACAAATTACATTTAATTTAGCTTAAAATAAAGTATACAAAGAAAAACTGGACTCCCTAAGATAATGTGCAAAAACATATTATTTATTGACATTGATAAGCAGGGTTCTTATCTTGGGGCAATGGTGAATTTATTTGAATAAATTTAATAAACTGGAACTTAATCTTGGAAAATAATATTGTTTTTTAACTGATTTATCAGTGTTCCTTTAAATCCTTAGTTTCAGAAAATTGTTTAAAACATTAAAATATGTGAGAAATGCTCATAAATCTGGGAAAAAGGGATATACTTACTCCAAATCTAATTATATCTGCACGCAGTGTTAAAGATAAATAAAACCTTTAGTGCCCATGGCATGGGTAACCTGCACACCTGTGAAGGCTCCATTAATGTTGAAAGGCACATACAGGTTTATGAGACATTCTGCTGGAGTCACAGCAGTGTGGCTTCAGAGTAAAAGAGTGCAGGTGCTGGACTGACCTTTAAGTTCTACACAACATCTCAATGTCATTGAAATTAGGGTTTGTACATTATTTCCCTCTTAAATCTTCCAGGGTGGCTTCTGGCAGTAAGTTGAATGAAAGAGTCCAAATTCTGCTTCTTATAATGCTCGTTAGTGTGCTTTACACCTCCTGTGTGATGGAGCACTTCTATGAGCAAGACAAAAGCCCACAGCATCAGGACTTCACCTTCAACACCCACTTTATAGTGGCAGTAGCTGCTCTAAAGTTCATTTCCTTGAATCCCCAACCCCCCAAAAAACCTACCTGTGACATTATACCTTTGGTTTTGTTTGCAGTTTGAGCTCATTGGTCTAAGACGGCACCTGTGCAGAGCTCAGACTCCAGTGACGGCTCAACGGAAGCTTGTTTATAACAGCACCTGTGCTTTCACAGCTAATACTTTTGGACAGAATGAACTCTGGTTCACTCTTCTGGAGAATTTGATCGATTTGGGGTGGTGTTGAAGTTCATACAAAATTTGGTGTGGACTAAAGTACTGGACTTGTGTCAGCCTGAAAACAGGAGTTTGGTTATTGTAGGTCTGAATGCCATCTTAACCACACAAGGGCTAAATGAGATAAACCAATCAGGTAACAGTGAACTGTGGCTTGAATTTGATCAAATACAGCAACAATCAGCAAACAAGATCATGCCGCCTGTCCATAAATAACTCATTTGGTCACCATCCATTTTTATTTGATGGCACAGAATGCTTCAGAGCTGCTCCAAGCTGAATGGACTCATAGAGCAACAGTGGGCCAAATGGCAGCAACAAAGACAGCAGCTACAGCCCCAGCTAGTGGCAGGAGGCTTTGTTACACATCATTTGACATTTATGGCCCTTTTCCACTAGCACGCCTTGGCCTTACTCTACTCGGCTCTACTCGATTAGCAGCGTGTTTCCACTAGCCTGGTACCTCCTAAAACAAGCTAGTTTTAGTACCTACTCCACTCTGGTTCCAAGCGAGCTGAGTCCATACTAAAAGATGACGTCACCGACTGCCGGCTACTGATTGGTCAGACAATGTCGTCATCAATGAGTCATGAGCGCGACGACCTAGCATGCTAGCGGTAGCTACCATTAGCTTACCCTCATCCGTCTTTTCTTTGCAGCTGGATTGCTCTCGTCCTCGGCTTCATTCTGTTGTATAGCTTCCAAAACTCTCCTGTGCTTCTCAAGGGGTATTTCTTCTTACCACCTGCAGCCTTCTTCTGCTTTCCTTTTTTACTCGGTTTGTGACAAAAAGACACAGATTGTTGTGTCGCGCTCAAAATGACGTCACCACAGTGCTGCTCAGCTGTTTACAGCGACACTGCACCCTGTTGGGCAGGCGACTGGGGCTAATGGAAAAGCAGCACAAGGTGAGTAGAGTAGGGCTAATGGAAAAGGGCCATTATTCCACCTGACAAAGTCCAGTGCAAAAGAAAACTGAACCTTAAATGACACAATGGTGATACTACATCCTGAAGCCACCAACACCGTGTTTTAAACATGGCTGTTTCAGAAGTTGGACTCAGAGCCCCCCTTCATCTACCTAACAGTTGTCTTCAGTCTGTGCTTGATGGCGTCGAGCTGACTCTGAAATGATGACCCAAAATGTTGTTCATTAAGATCTGGAGTGAAGAGGGAGAAAGAGAAGCAGAAACAGGAAACATTAGTAAGTTTACCTTTTGTAGACAGTGAATATTTTAAAGAGGAATAATGCTCAGAGAGATCAGTGAAGGGTGATGAACTCGGTGAAGCAGACAGTTTGGAGCTGGATGAACCTCAGGGTGTCAAAGCAAAGACGATAAACTGTGAGCAAGTCCACTGACCGCAGAGCAGCCGTCACACGGCTCACCTTAAGACTCAAAATACTGTGTGAGAGCACTCCGTAACCCCCAGTCAGAAGACATCTAATTGCTAATCTATAATCCTTTTAATACGCTTTTGCCTTTTCCCGATTGATCCTTCTCCAAGTGGAACAGCAGCACCGGGGGCTACATTAATCCTGTTATTGAGAGCCCGGAGTGGCTCTAGAAATCCAAATAGCTCTTTTACCCCTGACACCCGGCTCCCCACCCGGCCGACCCCCCGTCATTGTCTGTAATTGATAACCCTGTCAACATGAAACAAAAAGGAACACAAGACAACAAACGATCTGTTACTCGGCTGGACGGAGGGGTTTCCCGGGCATTGTTTGTGTTGACAAATCTTCCTCTTCATGGGAAATATGGAGTGAGGCTGCAGACAAACTACTTCACCAAGTCAGGCTTTAACTGGATGGTCAGACTTATGTTAACCTTAAACGCAGGATTATGACCTGAAGGGGGGGGCAGAAGTGGAAGGAGGTGCTCTGAGTCCTAAGGTATGTTCCTAATGCAATAAACACACAGAAGGTGCATAAAAAGAGCATCAAACACCTGATTTGATGAACATATTTTTACACTGTGTTCAAACTGACATATATTATCAATAAGGTTCGGATGAATTTCAGTCTTGGATCTATCCTTTTGGATTCCTACCTACCTGTCTGAACATGCACACTATGACCTGAGTTACACTAATCATAGATAGAACCTGATATATGCTGTAAACATAGAAACAGTTGATTAACATGTTAATTGGTGTCAGTCCACCAGGACTGTAACAAACATTCAGATAATCCCCGGTCATATGTGAAACCTTCCTCTGATGACATTTCCTAGTATATCTCATCTCTTAATATTACCATTATTATTATTATCTTATTATAGTCTTATTATCTTACTATCTGGTCCATTTCTTCCCTCAGCCCTCTATGTTCTGTATTGTTGAAACTGCTGGGCAGTGGCTAAAGGGGGGACCTTGGCAGTCCGGTCCTCGGTTGTAACAGCTTCTTAGTGACGTGGATATTCACCTCTCTGGTGGGGAAGGAGACTGAGCTGGTGCACAAGGTTCAGCGGTTCCATCAAGACATAGGCTGTGTCTGAAATAGCATATAATGTACTACTCACACTAAGTGTGACGTCAGAATGACATTTGATAGTATGAAAAGATGGAGTGTGCGAGAAATACCCGGATGTATACTATAATCAAAAAAAATTTAAGTATGCGAGGTGGGCATACTAGTCACACTCAAATGCCCCATAATGCATTACGAGCCTCATAACGCATTGCGAGCCGACCAGAAGCGCTCATAACGGAATGTCTGAAATACTGAAATGAAATTTGTATCCGTGCGTTTTATGGCTCAAATGACCACATTCTGGTATTCTACGTGGTGACTTTCTCACCTAAAATGCTCTCTGAACTTTCAAATGTGGTGAATCAACAGAGATATTTGATAGCCTGGTGTGCTTCTGATTTTTGTCGTCGGAGGTTTGAAATGCATCTTGGGAAACTTAGTAGTATACTACAGTGTGAACGGCTGGCATTCTAATCATACTTACAGTATGTAGTATACAGTATATACACATGAGTATGTAGTATGTATTACGTTAGTATGCCATTTTGGAGACAGCCTTAGTCAGACTCTGAGACCAGTCCTCAAGAGGAGTTGGACTCTCCTCCACTGTGGAGTGGCAGTATTTGTTGCTCTTAGGGTGTTTTCACACCAACCATATTTAGTGCGCACCAAAGAAGTTTTGGCCCAGGGTTTGGTACGTTAGTATCAATGTGAATGCAACCACCGCACTTTGGTGCGCACCAAATCAGCCGGTCTGAGACCTCCATGAAGGGGTGGTCTGGATCCGCTCCATCTCCCTACATTTGGTGCGGTTTCACTGGTGTGAAACAAAGTGGTCTGAACTGATCTACTTTTGATGCATTACTTCCTGTTAACCCCGCGGTTGAATCTTTTGCTTACTGAATTTGTCGATTTGTTTATTCTGGTTGAGGATTACGATGATTTACGAGGGTCCAGAAGGTCGATGATGCCGTCTCAAACACAATAAAAAAACACATTTGAAGGAAAATGTAGAAGAGAGCGAAACGTAAACATTGGTTGTCTGGTGTAGGAAATGGTTACCATGGTAGTCTCTTCTACGTTCTCCGTAGCAGGTTTGGTAACCAGTTACGTGCATATCGCCCCCTGCTGTTTTTAACTGAGTAAATACACAAGTGGGCCCGGGCATGGTTCAATGTTGCCAGTGTGAATGCAAGCCAGCAGGGGAGGGGGGTGAACCCATGGCAAACCGTGCCACAGCACGGTTCGAAACAAGTGGACCTAATGTGAAAATTCCCCTAAGCTCGGTGCCTGTACATCTGGATATGCCCCTTTAAATGATAGGGTATAGCTTCCCTCCGCCTTCAGGTGGGGGAAAGGCTCAAAGGATCCTGACTGCTGTTTGTGCTTATGCACCAAACAGCAGTTCAGAGTATCCACCCTTTTTGGACTCCCTGTAGGGGGTCATGGAGAGAGCCCCTTCTTGTTCTGGTGGGGGACTTCAACGCTAACATTGGCAATGGCAGTGTGACCTGGAGGGGTGTGATCGTGAGGCTAAATTAAATGGTAAACACAGAATTTAAGGTGACTGGATTTTTTTTTTGAATTTGTAATTAACTGAATCATGTTTTTGTCTAAAATAGTTGATAGAGCATAAATTTATTTATTTTTGTAAATTAAATTGTTAATTTATGAATTACCTTTTTATCCCCTTAAGCAGGGTCATTTAATTAGAAATTCAGTCTGGCCAGATATTCAGACTGAGGACATGAGCTGGGCCAGACATTGTTGGACAGTGAGCAAATTTAACCACGTTAAAGAAACACAAATAGATAACAAACACATTGGATGTTTATTAATTTATTGCAATATCCAAAATGGCATAAACTCAATAAAGAGCAGTACTTAAACTAACCTTCTGCTGAAATACATTTTCTTTAAATTTAACACTTCAAATAGATAACATCAATATGTTGTGACAGGTAAATACAAGCACATATTATGGTACGTATGAACTTTAAAACAGCGCAGAATAAAAACTCCATCTTTTGGTCACATTTCAAAGTGCATTAGAGGTAACCTGATTAACAGCAGCCTTCAGAAGGTGTTGCATTCAGTGTCTGTAATAATGTTGGAATTTTTTGTAAGACCTTGACAGTGTTTGTAAAAGTTTTTTCTGTTTTTCCCGCCGGACTGAAGTCCCAATCACGTTGCTTTTGGGCCACTCGAGGGTTTCTTTTGTGCCACATGTGGCCCTCGGGGCGCTAATTGAATAGGGCCACCAAAGTGTTAATAATACTTCACAAAAGGCACTGCACCAATTCTTATGGAATAATGGCAACATATTTTTTATTTTTAATTCTGAAATGTAATTATCAGACTGAGACCATGTAATGATCAACTGATGATTGTTTTCAGACAGGAAAAGATCCCTGTTTTGAGTTAAAACTGGTCCATAATGTTAAGTGTTTAAGGCTACTAATGAAAGTAAAAATTGTTGGCGTCAGTCTCCATGGAAACGACTATAAATGGGGACCGGACGTGCGCACGGATGGGGGGAAAAAAGCTGTGGTGACGTCACACGCCAACGGAGATTCATGCCAGCGCTGTCAAGGCTGCGGAGTAAAGCTGTTCCTTGTGGATTATGTAATGGGAATTACTTTAAGTGATCTGACCGTTCGTGGATAAAAACCCTCCGTGGAAGCTGCTGGACTGGTATCTTCTCCAGGCGGACTGAAGAGTTTTGCGGGGTACCGTGAGTACAAAACTTGGGTGCAAATGCGACAAACTTTTCGGACTGGTTATTGTGTGAGTTGGAACTTTGAGAAATTCATCGGGGAGGTGGGTGGATAATAAGTCGTTTGTGTGGATTGTAATTTGTGATTAATACATTGTAATCGGTGTGAAAAGTGGGGAAGCGCTCGAGCGTGGGGTGGTTTCATTGTTGCCGGCGTTGTAATTAAAAAGCCGGTTTGTGAGGCCAATATAATTTCATTTTCTGTCTTTATTTCATTCCTGCTGATGTGATTGGATCCTCCCGTGACCTGATAGTTTAGTTGTAGCTTTAATCCCTTGAAAATAGGTGAATTGTTACAGAGTTCCAACGCAAAATCCCTCAGACCACTGAATGACGCTGAACTGGTGGGAACACTCAATGCTGTCTTAAAGGGCCCAGCGCGCAGTTGGTGGTCAGCTGCACGCCACAAAATCAGTAATTGGGCAGAGTTCAAAAAGGCTTTTCTTGAAGCTTTCCTGCCCATGGATTATCAGTCAGAGATTGAAGAGCAGCTCAGGACCAATGTTCAGGCCCCAAATCAGTGTTTGAGAGATTTTGCGTATGACCATCGTGCCCTCTGTCTGAAGTGGAGGCCAGATATGAAGGAGGGAGAGATTGTGCACCGCATCCTCAGTGCCTCTAATCCAAGGCTAGCCAGTGGGTTGAGAGGTACAGTATCCACAGTAGAGCAGCTGGTGAAGGTTGGCTCCCTCATTGAAAAGGACTGGAGTAACACAAAAGACTATTGGAGCCGTGTCCAGCAGTCACATCCATCAAAAAAGTCTGCCAAGAAGACGGACCATGGTCCAAGTCGGAGTTCGCCGGCAGACCTTGCTACTGCTATGGGTGAGCCGTCACTCCTAGTAGTGCCTATCCGCCTCCGCGGGTCCAAAGGTGATGCAGTTCTTGATTCTGGGTGCACTTATTCCCTTATGAGCCAATCATTGTGGATGGCAATCAAAAAAGAAGGGGAAATACTAGCTCCAAGTGAAATCCCAAAGTTTGTCATGGCCAATGGTCAAGAAAACAAAGCACTTGGTGAAGCCACTCTGCTCCTAAATTTACACGACTTCCAGGGCACGCTCGGTGTCCATGTTCTGGCTGATGACAACCTATGTATGCCACTGCTCCTTGGGCTCGACTTCATGGCCATGTCTCAGTTAACACTGAAGCCACATCTCAGGAAGTATATCATGCCAGGAGGGAAGGAGTACACGTTTCTCCCTAAAGTAAGAGTGATGCTACAGTGGAGTCACAAAGCGCCCCCTGTGAACTTTTATGTGGCTGAAACAACTCGATCTGTCATTCCCCTTCTTGAAGATCAGCCAGAAGTGGTGCAGCCACTGCTGCAGAAGTGGCCCACTGTTTGGACTGAGAAAACCGGTGCCACCCAAGTGATCAAGCATAAGATTATAACAGCTGATGAGGTGCCAGTGCGACAGAGAGCTTATAGGGTGTCCATTCAAAAGCAGGCCGTCATTGAAGAACAAGTCCAGAAGATGCTTGAGAATGGTATTATTGAGCCGTCCACCTCACCATGGTCCTCTCCGGTGGTGCTGACTCCAAGGAAGGATGGAACGCCACGATTCTGTGTGGATTACAGGGGCGTAAATGCAAAAACTCAGCATGACGCCTATCCCATGCCATTGGTACATGAAATCCTGGAGTCTCTGGAAGGCGCGCAGTATTTCAGCTCGCTTGATCTAAAGAGTGGATACTGGCAGGTAGCCATGGATGAGGAGAGTAAACTCAAGACTGCCATGACCACTCACCTGGGCCTGTTCCAGTTTAAAGTCATGCCCTTTGGCCTGCGCAATGCTGGGGCCACCTTCCAGCGCCTAATGGAAATCGTCCTGGGTGAGCTAAGGGGAAAGGTCTGTTTAGGTACATAGATGATATCATAGTTCTCTCAAAAACACACGATCAACACATTCTGGACCTTGAAGCTGTGTTTGCCAGGCTCCATCAAGCAAACATGACATTGTACATCAACAAATGCCATCTCTTCCAGCAACAGATCACCTTCCTCGGGCACCTAGTTTCCTGGAAAGGTCTGGAAGTAGATCCTGCAAAAGTTTCCGCCATAGCGGGATTCCCAGTTCCAACAGACCTGAAAGGTCTCCAAAGGTTCCTAGGCATGGTTGGGTGGTACCATAAATTTATTCCAAGGTTTGCAGACATCGCAACACCCCTTAACAACCTCAAAAAGAAAGACACACCCTGGGAATGGTCTTCTGATTGCCAAGCTGCCTTTGACCAACTCAAAGCCTTGATTCAGTCTCCTCCAGTCTTGGCCCAGCCACAACCTCAGCTCAGTTTCCAGGTTCACTGTGATGCCAGTGATGTGGGCCTGGGTGCTGTCCTTATGCAGACCTTTGATGGTGAAGAGCGCCCCATTGCTTTTGCTTCCAGAGCTCTCCATGGTGCTGAAGTACGTTATTCAACTGCAGAAAAGGAATGTTTAGCAGTTGTATGGGCTGTTGAAAAGTGGAAGCATTTCCTTGAGGGCACCACCTTTGATGTCTACACAGACCACAGTGCTTTGGCTTGGGCATTCAATTGCCCTAAGACATCTTCACGGCTCACACGCTGGACTCTGCGGCTCCAGGCATTCACATTTAGAGTGCACTACAAAAAAGGTTGCTGCAATGTTGTTCCTGATGCTCTTTCACGTGCGCCTCAGACCCCTGATGGGAAATTGTGCCTTGTTGTTCCAAAAACCTATTGGTCTGACATCCCAAGCTCTCTCCAGGAAATCTCCATTGCCCAAAAAATGGATTCCACCTGTCAAGAGCTAGGGCCGTCCACCAGCCAACCCAGTCCTGGTCGCATCCACTACCAACTCCAGCAGGATGTGTGGTACAGAGGAGTTCCATCCAAGCATGGAGGCTACAATTACCAGTTGGTGGTCCCTGCTGTATTAGTGCCACAGTTCTTGTCCTACTACCACAACAGTCCTTTTGGTGGGCATCTGGGTAGGATGAAGACACTGCTCAAGATCCTTCAAGTGGCTTGGTGGCCGTCAGTCCGCCGAGATGTCTGGAGTCACGTCCGCACGTGCAGCACCTGTCAGCAATACAAGAGCCCCACTGAAAAGCCAGCAGGGCTCCTCCAGTCAACTGATGTGAAAGTCCCTGGAGAGATGATTGGAGTAGACTTCATGGGACCTTTTCCACTTAGCAAAGACCGGAACTCGGTACTGATGGTGGTTGTAGACTACTTCAGCAGATGGGTTGAACTGTTTGCTTTGAAGGATGCAAAGACTCCAAAAGTCTGCAAGATTTTGAAGAATGAAATTTTCACTCGCTGGGGGTGCGAAATTCATGGTGTCTGATCGGGACCCCAATTTACAAGTCAGCTGCTATCCCAAATGTGTATGACCTGGGGTGTGACACAAAAACTTACCACAGCTTACCACCCCAAACCAACATGACAGAGAGAGTTAATCGAACCCTTAAGACCATGATTGCCTCTTATGTTGGAAGCCACCATCAGGATTGGGACAGATGGTTGCCCGAGTTTCGACTGGCCTTGAATACAGCTGTGCATGAGACGACAGGTGTGACCCCCGCCATGCTGACTCTGGGAAGGGAGCTGATGGGCCCCCTTGAGAGACTTGTACACAAAGCACCAGCTCCACACACATCTGCTTATAAGACCCTTCAGAAACAAACTCACTTAAAAGAGGAAGTTGAAAGACATGTAGGCGTGTCCAAAGCTAGACAAGCCAGATACTATAATGCCCGGCGCAGGGATGTACACTTTGCAACCGGTAGTCTGGTCTGGATTAGGTCACACCCACTGTCCAAAGCTTCAGCAAAATTCTCTGCCAAACTTGCGCCAAGATGGGTGGGGCCAGCTAGGGTAGAGAAGAAGTTGGGACCTGTAAATTACCAAGTTCGTTGGTTGACAGATAAGTTGAAGGTGGACACTTTTAATGTGGTAGACATGAAACCCTATTTTGGTCCCGATAAGCCGCTGGCTGGGGGGGGGGGATTGTAAAGACCACTTAGGTCTTACAGAGGCCTGAATCACTCAGCAGAGGTGAAATTTATCTGTTGCCATTTTTCTTTCTTGAGTTAAAACTGGTCCATAATGTTAAGTGTTTAAGGCTACTAATGAAAGTAAAAATTGTTGGCGTCAGTCTCCATGGAAACGACTATAAATGGGGACCGGACGTGCGCACGGATGGGGGGAAAAAAGCTGTGGTGACGTCACACGCCAACGGAGATTCATGCCAGCGCTGTCAAGGCTGCGGAGTAAAGCTGTTCCTTGTGGATTATGTAATGGGAATTACTTTAAGTGATCTGACCGTTTGTGGATAAAAACCCTCCGTGGAAGCTGCTGGACTGGTATCTTCTCCAGGCGGACTGAAGAGTTTTGCGGGGTACCGTGAGTACAAAACTTGGGTGCAAATGCGACAAACTTTTCGGACTGGTTATTGTGTGAGTTGGAACTTTGAGAAATTCATCGGGGAGGTGGGTGGATAATAAGTCGTTTGTGTGGATTGTAATTTGTGATTAATACATTGTAATCGGTGTGAAAAGTGGGGAAGCGCCGAGCTGGGGGTTTCATTGTTGCCGGCGTTGTAATTAAAAAGCCGGTTTGTGAGGCCAATATAATTTCATTTTCTGTCTTTATTTCATTCCTGCTGATGTGATTGGATCCTCCCGTGACCTGATAGTTTAGTTGTAGCTTTAATCCCTTGAAAATAGGTGAATTGTTACAAGGTGACTAAATGAAATGGATGGGTAAAGTTTATCCATCCTGAAGTAGCCTTCTCTCTCAGTGGGTTAACAGCTCGATAAGACAGCCAACAAATGATCAGAGTTTCTCATGGAAAGTCAGGATGTTTTGAACTGGTACAAGTCCAGAGCAGTGGTTGTGGTCCGTGCAGCATCTCTCTTTATTGAAAATGTTGCTGTGTTTGCACTTTCTCCTGTGATAAAGCTCGCCTTAGCTCCGGTTGATTGTGATGAGAAAAGATGGGGCAGCCGTCTCATCCATGTGCTGCACTGAAACATCATCTGTTACCATTTGACCCTTTAGTTAAATAATAAATCAACAGTGTGAGGTTGCTGTAAATATAAATATACAGTTGAAAACTACATTTAAAAGCCCCCCTTCTCCTCTGAGCCTTAAGATTCATAACCCTCCAGCCTGCCCCAGGTCTCCACAGACCACTGAACACCTGGTTAATAAGTTCAGCAGTTCAAACCATCTATAACACCTAAATGTCAGCTCAGTTAATAACATGTAGCCTTTAATGAAGGTAATCGTAGAGTAAAACCAGCCGAGCTTATGTGAGCTGTGATATATCAGAGCGTTTAAAGGATATTGAGCTGCTGCCACCTTTCACTTCTGATAATTATCAGAGTATATTTAACGATAAATTACACTTTATTTCAACGCCAATATATCCACAGCAGATTTAAGACTTTTCAATCAATAAGAAATTACTCCTTTTGAGATGGAAGGATGAAACCCTAAAATCCAAATTCATACTTTCCCGATATAACATTTCAAAAAAGCAAAAATGCATGAACCACATCAAAACTGTGAGCATATGCAGCTTACCTCTGTGGAAGTTCAGGGCTCCTCATCTCCCAACGTCCATGCTGTTCTACAGTTTATGCTCTGTTTTACTGATGAACCTGCTGTCGACGTTATCACATTAAGGTGTTACATCTACAAAGCTCTCTTAACACCAGTGAGTCTTTTATACCATACAACACAGACATGTTGAAATATGACCTCAGCACTTCAGTAAGTCAGTTAAAGGCCAGATGGAGTTCATGCAGCCCACTTTAAAAAACTGAACAGCCTATTTAGGCTGGAAATCTGTCCCGTTTGATTCTGCATTAGCATCCTTTAGGCCTCATGAGAGTTTTTACCTCCACCAAGTAAGTTATGTTTTTTGAAGGCCTATGTTTGTTTGGTTTTGTTTTTCTATTTTGTCTGTTTGTTTGTTGGTTTGTTTTCCAAAATTACACAAAAACGACTGGATGGATTCTTGCTGAAACTCTCAGGAGATGTTGGTAATGTTTACATTTTGGTGGTGATTTGGTAATTACTGGAGGACCTCAGGCTCCAACTGCCTGTTGTGTTAGAAGAACTCTACAAACATGGCTGTAATTCTTCTGGGAGAGGTAACAAAATAAACTGATGACGTCACCATCAGCATCGTCTGAACTCTGTTTCTATGCTGTTAACCCCCTTGCATCATTGGAGCTGTCTTGGTGTATGGAAGTAATGAGTTACTGGGCCCTAATTTCCTGGCGCAGCGCGGGGTGGCGCAGCATGGCAGAGCTTGGTGCACCCAGCGCAGTGGTAATTTCATCTGGCGCAGACAATTTGGCAATTTGGCTGCGCACAGCCAAAACCAGGGGAGATGTCAACAGGTTCAGCTTGGCACAGAGACAATTTCAGGCCAAAGAAAACTGTGCAAAAGGTGCGCTGAAAGCTTGCCTGCTCCAACCTGGTCTATTTTCAGCACAGGTGAAGTGCACCTGGTGTACTGGAAGTGTGACACAAACTAATGAGTTCACATATCTCAAACTAACAACAAACAGAAAAAAAACAAAAAAAATCCACAAATGCACGTCTTTGACAAACATTATTAAATGTAAATAAAACAAAAAGCTAAATCACAAGTATTTGTATTGTTGCTGTTTAATCAAACAAGTCACTTTTGATTTAAACCCAAATTTAAAATGAAAAATACAAAATTATGTGAAATCTGAATAAGGGCAGAAAGAGTCTATAATTATTCTGTATACAGTACCTGTCAACTGTAATGGACACCATGCATGAAAGGGTTAAAAAGATGGATCACATTATTGCAAGGAGGATGAGGAGGAGATACCAGGAGAGAATATATGAGCAAAGGTGATGACTGACCAGGAATGCAAGGGGAACACAAGCATGATGAATGGATTAGCCTGCTGCTGTGTTTAAATTTAATGATCACTTAATTTTGTACTCCTATTCATGATGTAGTAACAGATTACATCTGTCCCGCGAGGTGGTCCACATGGTGATGCTCATCGTGGCCTCCTATTCGTGCCCTGATGGCCTCTGCACTCTCACAGTTGCTGTAAAAGTGACAGCGGCGCTGACCGTCTCTCCTACTGGGCCTTTTCAGCACACCGGGGCAGCAGTGGCGGAGATCAGTCAGACCTGTAAGTCACTGTGCCTCACCAACAGCGCATTTCATCTCCCTCTATGCCACTTGTATTGGTGGGGGGGATGGTGGGGATGGCGATGTGTGCTGGCACGAAAGTTGCAAAATGCCCTGGTCAGGCCTTGTCTACAAAAATAGAGTCCTCGGAGTTCATGGCTCAGGAGCCTTACCCGTTCAACTGCATTACCACCCCACAGGATATCAGCCTTCGTCTGCCAAACTACCAAATCAAATTCAAGCCTGGTAAGACTGGGACTTGAACCGGCCACCCATCTGGACCCCGGTCAAAGCTCTTTCAGACTGAGATACCCTGCCTTCAGGATCACTGGGATGAAAATGAAGTACCTGAAGGAAGCCCACACAAAGGGACCAAACTCCTTACAGGCTTCACAAAGCTGGTGCCAATTCAAAGTTGGACTTCTTTCTCCTGTGAGTGACAGTACTAATCACTGCACCACCGCGCAGCCCTGAATATGAATGAGCATAGTTTAATTTAAATGTCACCTTTAAGCAAAACTGCAATGACATGAATGACATACTTTAGACATAGATGTGTTAGTGTGCTCTTCTTGGGGGAATATCTGTTTTGTATCAAAAATCTAAAGATGGAAACATAAAAAAGCTTTCTGTTTGATCATTTAACTGTTCATAAAACAACAGATATTTAGCTTTCTTCCTTATTTGGTGCCATTGTTTGAGAAAGTTTAACATTAGCTTCATAGTTTGTATTAATTAAAAAAAGGTATACACAGTAATTTGACACTGACACACTGATTCCTGCACACTGCCTGGTGTAGAATATTTAAATGGTTTCCACTCCAGCATTTCCATTTGGAGTTAGAGCTTATTTAAATCTCACTTCTGCTGCTGTTATGGCTGCAGGCGGACTATTTTATAGTCAGAGAGAGAGCAGAGTGCAGCATCATTTATCTTTTTATGGGCTTAGGCTGATAATGAACTTAGTCAACTTAATAGTATTTCATTACAAGTGTGGAAAAATTGCCTTGTTGCTTGAGTATCTCCATCGTGCGTGTTCAATCCCCCCATTACCAAACACTTAAGCCCGACCTCGGAGGTCATGTGACGACGTGTATGAAAGTGACCCGACCTGCACTCGACTCCATTAACCTCCAGTCCACTTAGACTGAGTCTTCACGGGGAGGTCACCAGACGGAAAGTTTACAGAGACGAACACTTAAGGCATAAAACAATGATATTTTTAACACTCACATACCAACTGCAGCCATTACAGACAGATCCAAAACACCATCTATATAAAATAAGAGCAGTGCAGGACTTAACTGAGACCACAACAGAGTTTATGTTTACAGCACTTTTTAATTTAGTTTTAGTTATATCCTCTTTATCTTTTAGATTTAGTCATAATTTAATCATCTAACTTGTTTTAGTTGATGAAATTACAGAACATTTTGGTCAATGATCAAAACAATGAAAGACAGTGGTTTTGCTTCTCATGCAAGATCTGAAGGCCATATCAATGCAATGTTTGCACGGACAGACAAAAGAAACACGGATAAAAACAGCTCAATGTTTGGGGTAATGGATGAACAAGAAAAGAAGCAGGTGGCTGAAAATCAGAACTACATTAAAACACTTGCAGAGATTTTAGCTTTAACAGCCACAGAAAACACAGCCCAGCGAGGTCACAGGGAGTCTCAAGACTAAAAAAAAAGGGTCTTTTTCTGTCTATGCTAGACCTGCTGGGTAACCATAACCCCATCATTAAAAAAAAGACTTGAACAACATGCTAAACACGCAAAATACACAAGTAAAACAATACAAAATGAAATACTTGAATGCCTGGCTGCAATGGTTAAAGAAGAAATCATACAGGAAGTTAAAATGAGCGAGCAGTTTTCTGTTATTGTTGATGAAACTAAAGATGTTCAGAAAAAGGAGTAAACGTCGTTTGTTTTGAGATATTATTGGTTCATGAGAGTTTTTTGGAGTTTGTAGTGGCAGAACACTTGGATGCTGCTGCCTTAAGCGATAAGATTATTAACTTCCTTGAGAGGCATGGGCTGGAGTACATGAAAACCTTGTGGGTCAGGGCTATGATGGTGCGGCAGTGATGCACAGGGCACATGCAGGTGTCCAAGCTAAAATAAAAGAAGTAGCCAAACATGCCTTCTATGTTCACTGTGGTGCACACTGCTTAAACTTACTTATAGTGGACACTGTAAAAAGTGTGGCAGATGCAGGAAACTTCTTTCCATTGTTGGAACGACTGTATGTATTCATTTCTGGGTCCTATGTACATAACAAATGGCTGGAAGTGCAGCGAGAAATGTTTGATGGTGCACCAAGGGAACTCCAACAGCTAAGTGATACACGTTGGGCATGTAGGCACACAGCATGTTGCAATGTAATGGACAGGTTGCCTGCAATAGTACAGGTGCCTGAAGAGATTGCACCTGAGAACCATCCACAAAGAGCAGTTGAAGCAAGAGGGGTACTGGCTCAGATAGATCTCAATGTTGCTGGCTCTCTTGTTCTTTTCAGAAAAGTCCTGAGTGACTCCAAATATTTGTCTGACATGCTCCAGCCTATAACTGTGGACTATGCTAAGGCTGTTGAGCTTATTGAAGTACTCAAAGAGACACTGGTGAAATATCGTAGTCAAACTTCTTTTGATGAAATGTGGACTGAAATACTTGATACATGTGAACAAAGTAACATTGATACAACTCACAGGAAACCAAAGAGGCCAAGACAGACAACAAAGGTGCTTCAGGATAGTGTCATCAACTCCACCTTGAGACAGCATGTAGTTCCAGATAGCAAACACACTCTTTGTGTCTCTGTGTATTATCCAGTTCTGGATAATGGAAAGAAGATTTTCTAACACAAACTGTAAAATCATGCAGGATGTCCAGGCACTAAATTCATCCAGTGCAACTTTTTTTTGGCAGGAGGCTGTCCTGTTATTAGTTAATGCATATGACTCAAATATAGAGGATCTAAAACACGAGTTACTTCAGACGAAGAGAGTACTAGACAGAAAAAAGGGGGGAGAGGAGAGTCCTACCACTCTAATGGAGTTTACTCAGTTTCTGGACCCATACCAGGACGTTTTTTATGAGTTGTTCAGGCTGTGTAAAATAGCTGTTGTTTTGCCTGTAACCAGTGCATCCTGTGAACAGAGTTTCTCATCTCTTAGGCTCATTAAGGCTTATTTGTGGTCTACGATGACAGAAAAGAGACTATCAGTTTGGCTGTATTCAGCATTGAATCTAAACGCACAAAAGCATTGGATCTAGATAAATTCATAAAGCGTTTTGCTGAGCAGCATGGAAATCGCCGCATTCAGCTGTTATAAGCATGACACCTTCATATGCTCACTGATATCCAGGAGCGTAGAATTGGGTAGGGATGCTAGGGACATGTCTCCATTAATACTATGCCACTACCGCATGGTCCCTAACATAAAACACAAGCAGAGTATATAATGTTATACCTAAAAAAATGCTTATATTTAATGCCAGAGAGATACTTAAAGAGTTTTTTTGGTTTATTATCCATGTATTATTTGTGTATTGAAAGGCAGCAACCGTTTAAGACCAACAATAAAAGTTTGTGGGAAAAAAACACAATAAAACCTCAGATTAATAACATGACTTTATACATTCATATTGTTAGAGATTACACTTATCGATAGTCCTTTTTGGTTTTGGTTCTATATTTATCAGACTATAACCATACCATCAAAATTTCTGACGATTCCAAACTGTCCCACTGTTCCTGTGTCATGCATCAATATATATCTGCCAAGGAACAGACAGTAGAGGTTTAGAGTAGTTTTTTTTTCTGAATATGATAGTTTGTTTGTTTGATTAGCTCTACATGGCATTAATAAAGTCATAAATGCAAAACACATTAACTTTCAGGGGTGTCTTCCTGGTGTGCTTCAACGTCCCCACCAATGTCAAAATCAAACCTACGCCCTTGCTGATATCACTTACATATAGACTTATGTGAGAACTCTGGGCTGCTCTGAGATGTTTTGTTGAGTATGGTAACTGTTAACATCTGGTGACTTTTTGGTAGTTTTTAATGAATTAATTGCCTTTTTGCCTATTTCTTTTATTTCTATTTTTTTATAAAAACTGCCTGCTGAAATCAGCCCTCATGAAATTTTTATGGTGAGGTTTTTTGTTTTTGGAAAAGCAATGAAATCTTAGCTGACTATGAAGCAGTGTTTTTGCTGTTCTCGTTTTTTCATAGCTGTTATTTTTACAGAGTTGTACAGAAACAACTTGTATGAACATGGTTACAAAATACTGTAGTGTTTCTGACGTTGTTGCAAACAATAAATGCAAAGTCCAGTGCCTTGATTAAAGCTGGGGTTGGCGATTTTGGAAAACTAGCATGAATTTGAAAGTAGCATCTCCTCAGGGCTCCACCTAGCCCCACCCCCCCGCTCACATGCACGCGCGCAGCCGCTATATCCAGAAGACAGATTCAACTCCAAACCCTCAGCACGTGTTTGTTTTACTCTACACCAAGTCATGTCTCAGTCAGCAGTAAGAAAACACCAAAACATTATCATAGTAAAGTTAAAAAACAAACATGTAAAGTTAGTTAGTGCTCACAGCCGATGTTGATCGGGGTATAGGTAGTTCCTCTGACATTCTCCACATAGCTGTCAAATCTCCTGTTTTGGCCATGAAACTACCGTATTTTCTGTATTTTCTCCTCTTTTCTCCCGTCCTCCTGTATCAGTATTCTCCTGTAAATCTTCCGTGTGATGATATAATAATAAAAGCACTCTTCTGCCTCTCCAAACTGAACTCTGTCTCTAGCCTGAAGGGGGCGGTAATGCTCCAAAATGATGGATGCCAACCACCGAAGAAGAAGAAGTCTCGCGAGAACTGCCACCTGCAGTAGCATGGATGGCAGTTCTTACGAGATTAGAGTCAACAGCGGAAGAAACCAAGAAAAATAAAGAGTTTACTTCAGATTTCTTGTACCCCTGTCTTAAAATGTGAAGGATACTGGAGCTTGGTTGGGGTTGTGGGACGGCTCACGGCGGGCTTCCCTTATTTTCAAAGACTAAACTTGACAGGTAAGCATTCTCCAGCGGAGTCTGTTCCCTACACGCTACACGCACTGTCTGTGCACGCCGGGAAAATGCATGCGCAGCAGGCGGGCAGAATGGCGACAGGATTTGATTGGTGTAAAAAAAAGGTATCCCTGCAAGATTATTGGTTGGTGTTTTCCCTGTTTTACTCCTGCTGTAGATAGCGGATATTTTTCGCTCTGTTTTAAGAACACATTATGGGCTCTAATTTCGTGGCGCAGCACAGGGGGCGCAAGCCTGGCGCACCCCGCGCAGTGTTAATTTCGTGCGGCGCACCGCCGTGCGCTGCCAATTTGGCAATTTGGTAGACCGTCTGCGCAGAGGTGGGTGTGACGGCGCACCAAGGGGAGGTGATGGCGCACCAGGGGGAGGTGTCGGCAGATTCATGTTGGTGCAGTGACAATTTCGTGCCAAAAACAGTGCAGAAAGTGCGCTGAAAGCTCGCCTGCTGCAACCTGGTCTAACCTTGGCGCAGGGCGGAGCGCACCCTCCGCAGGTGTAATTTGGTGACAAGCGCACATGTGCGCACGCCTCAGAGGCAGGTTTCCAGAGTGTCAGGCACATTTTAATGCAATAAACAATCACAGCAATCACTATTTAATGTCCCCGTCTAAACCAGCATATACATTTGTATCTATATTAACTGTCCCGTCACATCTGATGTCGGATTAAAGCCGTTTGTCATAATGGAAACTTAACCTGACGGCAGCTGGAAGTTTGATGCACATCTTACAAGTCAACAATAAACAGCCTTAACATCTGATACTGAGTAAATATCTGGCTTCTCTCATTTCATTAAATTCAAAGAAAAAAAGGAGAAAAAAGACGAAGAAAAAGGAGAGAAAATAAATGTATGTCACTCAGGATTTACCTGTGATTTCCCATATTCCTCTATTTTAGTCTTTATTTTTAACGTGCTCTAAAAAGATGGAGAGCATTATTGCAAGGAGGATGAGGAGGAGACACCGGGAGAGTATACAGTTTATCACTAAAGGCTCTGCTATTTGGCGATGACAAACCAGGAGTGCAGGTGGATCACAAGCATTATGAATGGATAAGCCAGCTGTGGTGTAACTGTCTCTTATTTTTTTTACTCCTGTTAATGACAAAGGAACAGATTACATCTGTCCCGGGAGCTGGCCCACACGGTGACGCGCCCCGCTGTCCATTCTCATGCTGAATGACAGCAGCTCTGACCGTCTCCAGCAGCGGGGATCATTCAGACCAATCAGACGCTGCGCCTCGGCCGCAGCGCATTTAAAGGCGCTCATTTGATTGGTGAAGACAGCGATCGGCTATGATAATCCCACTCGCGTCTATTCTCCTCCTACTCTGACATGTGCGCGTGGAGGCAGAGACGTGGGCGTGGACGCGAACCTCTGCACCCCCTCTGCGCCATGAGTGCGCCTCTCTTGGCACTGCAGGAAACTTGCAAAGTGCGCTGGTCACACCCAGTCCGCGCGGCGAAGGCCGGCGCAGGCAGGTGCGCCTGCGCTTGCGCCTGGTCTACGAAATTAGAGCCCTATGAGTTGATTACCATCGGGTCATAAAGATCATTTTCACCAGTATTACAAAAAGTGTGTCTAAATCAGATCACCAACCCCAGCTTTTAGTGCCATGACCTGTTGATTTCCATTGTGTATTTATGCTGCTGACCTTATTACAGTCCATGAGGAGAGTTTTTTTTCTTGTACAGATGCTGCTTACATGTGGAATATACAGTATGTTCTAAGTTATGTACTAAGTCTTGCAAGCAGGAATACTTCAGTGTAAATTGTCTATTTCTCATCAAACTACGATAACTGCTTCAGTTTATATGCATCTGATGTAGGTTGCCACCCCTAAAAAAATCCTGCCCCCCTCTTGCCACCCTATGAATATTTTTCCAGATCCGCCCCTGCACATGACCATATAAGGTCTGATTGGATTAAGTCTGTCAGACATTTTAGTCTAGTTTTTATTTGGTGATGAAAATGTTTTTTCAGTTTTTGTCCATGTGCTCTTTTTTTTTTTAGCTACTTCTTAGTTTTCATATGGAATTTATTTGTAATAATGCACAAGACATTTCAACCTCATTAAGCTACAGACAGCTCTGTGTGGCACAATAACAGCTGTCTGAGTACTTATGCTCTGCTGTCAAGAGAGAAAACAAAAATTCAAGGCAGAATATGAATCTCACAGAGCTACAAATCACATCCAGGCTTGAAACTTGAGGTGTAGTCTTTAAAAGAGTTGTACCTTGCTTTAATGAAAGGTTCTCATTTGATTTTGGGGGCCACTCCTACTCCACACAGACACAGGAAGAGAACTAAACTTGCAGTAGTGATTGTCAGTGTTGGGTTAGTTACTTCAACAATGTAATGCATTATTTATTACCTGTTACTGTCATTTCAAAGTAATTAGTGACATTATGTTATTACTGTATTTTCGGGTGTAATGAAATTTTGTGCCACGAAATTTCGCGAAATAAAAAATGCCGAAATAAAATTCAAAGACTCACAAAATAAAAGCACAAAATAAAAAATGCGAAGGAGCACCGCGCACCACTGAGACTGGTGATTTTTTACCCTCCTCGCCTACCGTAGCAAAACACTCGCTTCAGAATGGAGGAAGACGAGGTCGAGGAATTAGCTGACGCTCCTTCGTCAAATAAATCGGTTGTGTGGACCTATTTTGGCTTCCCATGTAAAAGACGAGAGAACGGTGAGAAGACTGTGAACAAAACAACTGTGTGCAAAATATGCCGCTACAGTTCACCGTATACTGCAGCGAGTACAACTACCAACTACCAACTACTTTGAACTGGAGACAGGCAGCAACTGTATGTTTGTGTAAGTCTGCATAAAAAACAATATTTGATTTTTGCATCTACTGTTGAGTTGACAGAATTTGATCATACTTGAAGATCAGAAGTATATGCACTGTTATAGGCTAAATATTATAGTTCACAGTTCAGACATCTATAGGTCTAAACTGCAGCTCTGAGGACTGCTGTTTGTTTTCCTTTTCATTCAAGAATGTACTTATCCTGATTGTTACAACATCAAAGCACTTTTTGACATTTTATGTTTGGATTTGCACTGTAGTCTAAATAAGAGGAAGAACTACAATTTTGTTTTTTTTTTCAAAGAGCATTTATTTTGTACTGATGCAGCAATATTTTTGTATGTCTGCATTAGGAAGAAAATAAAGAGATTTTTGCACGACTTCCTACTGTTGGGGATTTTCTATGATCTTTATTTTGTATCGTGAGCCCTGTTTCGTATTTCGTGTCTTTTCGTTAGTTGACCATTTTGTTACACCCCTACTGTATTTGAAATGTAAGGCATTACACTTTTATTACATTACTTTATGTTCCTCTGGTCAAAATAACAGAAATATGGATTAGTCATTCTAAATGTAGCTCATTAAAAAGCTCATTAACATCCAGTGAAGGTGATGTGGTGTCTATCTGACTGAGTTCAGCTTAAGGCTAAAAACAGGAGAATATAACAGACACATTGATGCTCATGGCACAATACAAGAAACCATCAGAGCAAAAACAGTAACATGCATAAATGTATGCATGTTAATGAATTTACAGCTAACATTGATAAAAACATGAAGTCAAGACAGATGGATGTTCAGATCTGAAAGGGAGTTAAATTTTAACAGATATCCCAGCAAAGGACTGGGACTTTATAATAATTCCATAAATGACACGGTTGCAGTTAGGACCCAGAAGCAAGCAGTTTTAATGAGAATAGTCTTTATTAACACCAAGATCAGAAACAGTTCAGGACGGGTCGTGAACCCGCGACCAGGAGATTGGCAGGCGGGTGCTCTTCCAACTGAGCTAACCCAGGGCTGTTCAGATGTGGGTTCCCTCAACCTTTTCAGGGGAGATG
This sequence comes from Scarus forsteni, assembly GCA_036419115.1. Lineage (NCBI taxonomy): Eukaryota > Metazoa > Chordata > Actinopteri > Labriformes > Labridae > Scarus > Scarus forsteni. The sequence goes on along the minus strand of JAZDUH010000357.1, from coordinate 760,518 downwards.
CTGCGGCTTGAGCGGGGCTCACAAAGTCTTTACAGGGGTGTAGCTGCGACTTGAGCGGGGCTTCAACCCGCAACAGCAAACTTAGGAGAGGGACACTTTTTGGAACACAGTTTTTACAGAGGTGTAGCTGTGACTTGAGCGGGGCTTCAACCCGCAACAGCAAACTTAGGAGAGGGACACTTCTTGAATTGCAACACGCAGAGGGAGTCAAAAACTGAGACCCACACAGTTTAAACAGAAAACAGGCTGTGGCTTGAGCGGGGGTCGAACCCGCGACAGCTCGATCCGCAGTCGGACGCCTTACCGACTGAGCCACCCAGGGGATGCACTGACAGAAGCTCACACAGTCTTTACACAAGGAGGCGATGCAGACTGGACTCACACACAGACGAGCTGAGGCGTTCAGGAACACTCGGAGATGAGATCCAGACGAACTCACGTTGTCGAAGACAGGCAGGGGGTCGGATACCAGGCGGACGGTGCAACGTAGAGCAGACAGGACTCGGCAACAGGAGGCGGAAGCAGGATCAGATACCAAACGTGGTTCACAACGAAGAGCAGACAGGACTCGGCAACAGGAGACGGAAGCAGGATCGAAAGCCAGGGATTCAGACAGGCGGGTGAATGCAGGACAGAAGCTAGTCGATACCTTGGAGTCAAGCCGAGGTCAGGCGTATGAGGCAGAGTCTGGGACGAAGCTTGTCGGCAACGGGTGATCAATCCGGGAAACAAGTCTGGACTTCTCAGCATGAGTGCGACGACAGTCTGACGCCGATTGAGTGTGGAGCTGGGGCTTTTGTAGCTGGCTTGATTGTAGGAGATGAGGTGCAGGTGTGAGCAGCAACACAGGTGAGGTGAGTCTGGGCTAATTAGGGTGCAGCCGGGAGTGACAGGCTGAGGGAGAGGCTGAGGCTGCAGACTGAGATGTGACAATAAAATTAAAAGCAGTTAAGAACTATGCTGCAGGGACTTAAGATATTTTTAAACAAATCAATCAATCCATGATTGTGAGCAGCCTACAGTGTCTCGGCCCGTTTACCAGCAGAAGTGACTGCTGTACAGAGATTAGCACAGATGCTAACATTCTTCAGAAGCAGTTTTTCAGACGTGGACCTCATTTACTTGTTAAATAAAGAACAAATAACACTTGTTAGTAATGACATTTTCAGTCTACCTCCAACATGTTTTGATATGTATGTATAATGTATGAATATTATTGACAGAGGGATCGTCCAATCACCTGCTTTTTGCTTCTCAAAGGTTCTGCCCTCCCCAAACACTTTGAGTGGGCTGTTGCCATGATGGACGCGTGAAATGGACTGAACAAACTATTTGAATGTGATTTCCTCAAACATTGCTTTTGTGACAAAATAGAGTTTGCTTAGGGACTCGGAGTGAAGTCTAATCCCATATTTCTCCAGTTTGGTGTTTGTTTGTTTGTTTGTCTCAAATGTTTCAGAGGGCCACTTTACATACTCAATCCCACTTGTTACCTCTCTAGGGGGAGTGAAAGGATTGATCTTTTCTCTTGTTAACCTTCGACTGCCCCAGACTGGGTTCTACTGTCAAGGGAAGAAGTAAATGGGTGCAACTGACTGATCCATAAAGGTGCACAAAGGAGGTTATAAATTTATTTGATCCCACTCTAACACAAATTTAAAATTACAGTAAAAGGTGTTTCTAGCTAAAATAAATCCTTATAGCCAGAATTATTTTTATTTCTAATGTAGTTACGATTGTTTTCACCATAATAAAGCTGTAGAGGATTTAGATAAGACTTAGATAAAACCTGAAATGTCTGTTTGGTTACATAAATCAAGGTTAGACTGTTTAGTAATAACAGAGTTATAAATAACCGCAGCCCCTCCCTTCACTTCTGTATAAAGAAAAGGATGTTCCACCTCCAAACAAAAGGATGTTTAATAAGTACATTAAAGCTGTCATGATTTTAGAGAACTAGCATGAATTTGAAAATAGCATCTCCCCAGGGCACGCGCGCGGCTGATATATCCAGAAGGCTGATTCAACTCCAAACCCTCAGCACGTGTTTGTTTTACACTACACCAAGTCATGTCTCAGTCAGCGGTAAGAAAACACCAAACAAACATGTAAAGTTAGTTATTACTCACAGCCGATGTTGGTCGGGGTATAGGTAGTTCCTCTGACATTCTCCACATAGCTGTCAAATCTCCTGTTTTGGCCGTTAAACTACAGTATTTTACATATTTTATCCTCTCTCTCCTCTCCAAACTGAACTCTGTCTTTAGCCTGAAGGGGGCGGTAATGCTCCAAAATGATGGATGCCAACTGCCGTAAAACCAAAGAAGAAGAAAAAGCCTGGTGAGAACGTCCACCTGCAGTAGCCTGGGTGGCAGCTGTGGTGAGATTAGAGCAGCAGAACAAACTTAGAAAAACAAAGAGTTTATTTTAGATTTCTGTACACCTGTCTTAAAATGTGAGGGATACTGGAGCTTGGTTGGGGTTGTGGGACGGCTCACAGCGGGCTTCCCTTATTTTCAAAGACAAACCTGATAGGTAAGCATTCTCCAGTGTAGCTGGATCCCTCTCAGCTCAGCTACGTGCACATAGTCTGTGCACGCCAGGAAAATGCACGCGCAGTAGGCGGGCAGAATGGCGACAGGATTTGATTGGTTTAAAAACAGGTGTCCCAGCATGATTATTGGTTGGTGTTTTCCCTGTTTTACTCCTGCTGTAGATAGTGGATATTTTTCACTCTGTTTTAAGAACACATTATGAGTTGATTACCATCGGGTCATAAAGACCATTTTAACCAGTATTACAGAAAGTGTATCTAAATCAGATCGCAGACCCTAGCTTTAAGAGACAAAACAGAAGAAATATGACTTGAAATTGAAATGTAACATGGATAAAAATTAAAACATGCTTCATGTAGGTTTCTCTTTAAAAAATGCTTTTTTCAATCACAAAACCTGGCAACACAGCTAGCTGCAGCAGCGGTGAGTCTGGAGCGTCTGTGGAGTTCAAACTGGAGTTTTCAGGATGGAAGTAAAAGAAGTAAAAGTCAAGAACACACATGTGAAGTGTCCATTATGTCCTAAAGCAAAGTGTTTGTCTGTTGTTAGTAAATCTAAAATCTAGAGACCAAAAACAGCGAGAACTCCGCTGATGATGTCAGAGCTGCTGCAGCAGGTAACAACAAGGAAGGACACAGAGACGGAGACACACAGTTCAAGAGGAAAAGAGTTTTCAGAAAAGTAACACATCAGTTACTTTACCTGGTAACTAATTACATTTATGAAGGAGCAATTCTGTTAGTAATTCAGTTACTTTTTTGGGAAAGCAACTAGTAACTAATTACTTTTTTAAAGTAACATGCCCAACACTGTCCCTGACACAGGCTACACCTGAGTGTGCAGCCCCTCAGACCTCCACAGTCCCTCCATTCAGGTACTTTTGTTAATATTTGAACACCTGTAGTGCAGATCAGGACGTTATGCTGAGTGTTTTATGCTTCTTAGATAAAAGGGGAAAGGAAAAGGTCAAAAGAGAAAACCTGAAGGCACATATGAGAGAAGGGAGTGAACTTCAGCAGGTAATTAATTCTCTGAAATTAAAATGCTGCATGTTTCATTAGACATTTCAAAAATGCCCTGCGGCTGTGCTCTTTCACACACAATCAGTACTAATTAAATTGTTTTCTGTGGTGATATTGAACTTTTTAAAAGGATAACAAACACCTGCTGAGAGGCCTTATAGCTGCCCCGTCTCCTGGGAAATATCTATCATTAAACATGAGAGTGACCTTTATCTCCGTGTCGCTGCACACTCACTCATGGAGCTAATAGAGTTCATCAAGGGGGGGTTCAGTTTGATAAAGTTTCCCATAATGCACTAATCCAGGTTATGCTCACTGATATGCACTTACAGTGTAACACGGACATCATATGTAACGATAATGTCAGAAGAATAATGAAGATTTAAAGGCTTTACGTGTCAGGTCAACCATAATCCTCTTGACTTATCAGCCCGAGTCTCTGCAAAGGATTCTGAACATGATCATCACCTGCTGAAACATTAATAAACCCTGTTTTATCAGGTATATGTGCTTTTTCTTTTAAGGAGGGGAGGCTTCAGATCTCGTTAACCCTCCAGTAGTCAACATTGTAATAAGACTTAGCTATCAGAAGAAAGTAAATGTAAATGCTGTAGACCTCTTCATATTTCAAGTGGACCAGCTGGTCTTGTTTTCAAAGTGACAAAGTGATCGACACTGTTTCAGCATTAAAGGATAAGTTCAGTTTCTACAGCTTTCACATTGTTTATAGAATGATGTAGATCAATATACTCACCCAGAAGGCTTTCCTGATCCAAACAGTGCTTCAGGAGATATTTAGATCCAAAATCGAGCGGCAGACATCCGTATAATGGTAGCACACGGGGCATGTATAGCGCCGCTCCTAAAACTGCATTAATCGTCCAAAAACTCATTAGTTTCACCAATATTTCATCATGGTCCACTCACACTACTCCTCCATTACAGTCTGTGTCACTCCAGACATGTTTTTGTGACTGTGCTGACCTCTGAACTGAAGAAGAAGAATGTTTGCCTCCGCACATGTGCAGTATGGCTCATTGTTTCAGGGGCGACCGCTGGCTACTCAACGACTTTCTTCTTCCAGTTTTGTGCAGAATGGACGAATATCTACCGGATGAAGATGTTGTGGAGGAGAACTTTGAATATGATGGGTGTGCTTACAGTTTGAGCGAGAGTTTACAGACGAGGAGCTCATCGAAAGGAGGACGTGGAGGCAAAGAGAAGAACAGCTGGCCAGAGAGCAGTCTTCAGTTCAGAGGTCAGCACAGTCACAAAAACATGTCTGGAGCGACACAGACTGTAATGGAGGAGTAGTGTGAGTGGACCATGATGAAATATTGGTGAAACTAATGAGTTTTTGGACGATTAATGCAGTTTTAGAAGCGGCGCTGTACATGCCCCGTGTGCTACCATTATACAGATGTTTGCTGCTCGATTTTGGATCTAAATATCTCCTGAAGCACTGTTTGGATCAGGAAAGCCTTCTGGGTGAGTGTATTGATCTACATCATTCTATAAACAATGTGAAAGCTGCAGAAACAGAACTTATCCTTTAAGAAGCAGTTCACTGATTCAGTTTAATTTGTCAGTTTAATTTCTGCCAACGGTGAGCCTGAGCTCAACCACAGACCTGGCCAGCAGAGTCACTGCTGATTGGACTGTTACAGGTTTGAGCCCAGCTCTGGCCATGAGTCCTTGGGCTTGACATTTAACCCCAAGTTGCTCCCACGGCTGCGTCAGTGGTGAGTAAATGATTATAAAAGATGTGGATGTAGTCTGTGGTGTAAAGCTGCTACAAGTATTCAAGGTGACTAAAGCTCCATATAAGCTCAAGTCCATTTACTAAGCAGTATGGCACTCACGGCAAAGATAGAGCCATGTATACTTTTCCAACTGTCCATGACTGGATCATACTGGGACCTGTCCATGACTGTGCCTGTGACAAACACATAGTGACTATTTAATGGCAACGCTACCCTAATAGGGGCAAAGGTTGAGGCCCACCTGATGTGTTCTTGTTAGAGGAGCATGGTCTCTCGGGATCACCTTAAAGATGCTGTGAGGAGTTTCTAAGTAATTACAAAAAATGTCTCCCTTTTAGATATCTGCCTGATGGAAATACACACTTTAAGATGAGTTTATAACATCAAAATAGGTTATCTATAAATGCTATTCCTTAGCTTCACGGTCGGGTCAGACAGGGCTGGACTGGCCTGGATACTCAACTTCAGGAACAAGACAATTAAAACTAGAGCAAATTTATATTATTCAGACACGTCTTAGAGCACCGGGCTGTAAGTAGCCATATATAACCAGCTACAACTACGACAATAAGTTTTCCAAAAATTGCTTGCTGTCACACATCAAAAACTACCGCTACGTAACTAGAAAGAGATACATTACCTCGTGGCTTTGCATCCTGTAAGTTGTTGAAAAAAGAAGTTGTAAAGCAATGCAGAGTTCTGAGGAAGGTCTGAGCTGCATTCATTAGCATCACAACAAACACACGCTTTGGCTTGGGTCACGTCTTTTGGTGCGTTCCTGTTGTAGTCAGAAGTAGGAATTTTCAGATTCCGAGAAGGAAACTGCAACTGGAACGTTCCCCGAAGTTGGAATTTCCTGCTGGGAACTCGGTGAAACCTCGCCACCCCCGAGTTGACAATCGAAGATGGATGCCCCCAGTATGAACAGTTATTTAGCTCCTGTAATAATCCATTTATTTACACTTCTGACTGGGGTGTGTCGCTCTAGATCAGCTGTATACATAGTATTGTTAGACTTATATTTACAAAAATGCTGCCATAGTGATAATCACATTCTTCATGTGATATTTGTGAACAACAACACAGGGCGTGCTAACAACAGCTAACAATAGCCTGGTAGATTGTCATGTTTTTTCTAACTTCAACTGGAACGCCGATAAGTCGGAGACGATGTCACTCCCAGTTCCGAGGTTACTGGAACGCAGCATTATGCTCATGGGTAGCAATCTTTATTTCGCTGAAAATAGATTCTCCTCATAGCACCTTTAAGAATGGGCGTTGAATGGTGGGGTTTCAGAATATCTCCAGAGAGGTAGTGGAGACTCCCACTGGCTGGAAGTTGGCTTGCATTCAGTTGGAGGGGGAACACTGAAGTGGCTGCATCTGTATTTGAGCATGGAGGGAACAGTCAGCGTCTTTAGGTCCCTGGTCCTTCCGTCTTGCTCTTGTGAGGCCTTGACACTGACTAGAGGCCAGAGATGCCTGCAAGATTCTTTTGGGACCACCTCCCATGACAGGTTTTTGGAAATCATTCACAGGACTGTTAGTCCAGTGCTGACATGCTCAGAGGGGCAGGGATGATAAGGTCATCTGGATACAGGAGAGGCACCTGTGCTTCTACGAGCACCTGGTGTGCTGAACCTGATCCGGCTCACTGGATGCTGGATGCAGAGCGCCCCATAACACAAACACAAGGGGCCCTGCAGTTAACCTCAGGTGGACACTCAGACATACATATAGTCCACTTCTCCTTCCCAGAGACAGAGCTGAGGATGATGATGTTTTATTGAAGAAATTGACTGAGTGCCGATCCTATGAAGTCATCATCAGCCAGCGATAAAGTTCTTCCTCATACCTGCTGTCATGGTGCAGGGAAGGGTTAAAGAAAGCAAACGTTTTAAAAGAACTCAAAAACAGAGTCAATAATGACTTTGAGGGTCAAGATTGGGTTAAAAAAACTGGAAACAGTTAATATAATATTTACAGCCATGTTTTTGTAATTGTAGTTTGATCTTTTGTTCTTTTGGAAACACTGGCGCACTGATGTTTTTTTTTCTTAAAGTTTAGTGGATAAAACTTTTTTTCACTTAAATATCAGGTTTCTTCTAAAAAAGAATTCCACGTTTTTGCAGCCTCTAAACTTCTGCTTTTAATAATGTCTTGGTGCAAAATGTTCTTTTCTTTTAATCCACAAAATGCCAGGAAGCAGAAATTAAAAGCAGTTTGCTTTTGCCCTTTGGAAATGTCATGCAAACAGTCGTGCGTCAGTCAGTTCAGAAACAGTCACTGACTGATGAGAGCTGCAGGAAACAGACCAATCAGGAGACAACGCTGGCATGCTCAGGTGCATCATGGTTCTGCAGGTCGGCCCAAAGCCTAAAAGAGACCCTCAGGACAGGTGACCTTCAGATGGCTCCCTGACTGGCCCACTGACCCTCCAATGATATCAACCCTTGCTTAAAGGAAGGTCCTCTTAGATGAGCGTTCACCCAGTTAGAAATCATGGCCTTGATGTTCCTGTATCAGAGTTAAACTGGCTCCTGGTGTGTCTCCAACTCGCATCAGTCTTTTCTCCATCCTGTTTTTTGGGTTAAAGGAGTCATATCATGCTGTTTTCCTTTTCATTGTGTCAGTCTTGGATGCCTGTGGAGTAACTCAGTATGATACAAAGGTCTTTAAGCTCCTCCCTGCCTTTGAGTTTACAAAAGCCTCATTCTCACTGCTTTTAGGCTCTGACTAAAATGCTTCATTTCAACCGAAACCACGACCACATGTGCCTCGGAGCCGAGGTGGTCTCTGGCTGCAGGTTGGTACCTCGGGCATGTTAGCAGGGGAGAAGCTGGTTTTCAGGCTCCTCCAGTGAGAAATGACTGAAAAAATGATGTCAGGTTGCAGCAAGTCTCATGAAGGTTTCCCAACAAGTTGTTTTAAGAGGCGGAAATCTGACTGCAAACATCGCCGACGCCTGTGATTGGTTGTAGAGGAGAGTAAGGCCTTATAAAATGCGCTCGCTGATGTCACCGCAGCTAGGAGGGTATCCTGGATCATCCACGGTTCAAACTGCCACGTCGGCTTGGTGCTGAGAGCAATTAGATTTTGGTTATTGTATTTTAGTAATGTAGAGGTGATTTATGTCACCTCTAGGGTTTGTTTGATTGTTGCTCTTGTTGTGATAATTTTTTTTTTTTTTTTTTTGCAAATAAATCATACCGATTCGCGGTGAAACCTGTTGACTGGCTCCAGTGGCTGTTTGAACTCGGTGGAAATGGGTTTACTTCATGTTGTGTCTTGGCCACCCCTAGACGGGCCATAACAAAGAGCTATAAGGGCAAACCTGCAGGCTTGAAACATGAGATCATAAAGATCTGAAAAGAACCACAGCTTCATGATCATTGGTTTATGAGAAAACAGGAAGTGGAACATGGTAACATTTCCTGCCTGATGTGTAATCTGCTGAGGGCATCAACATTATTTCCACTATAACACTGTTTTTGAAATGACCTGAAAACACTGAGCACCTTTTTTTCCCGGTGTGGGGTTGATCCGCATTGACACAGAGCTGAAGCACCTCCCCCTGAAAACAGACCGGAGCGAGGCAGAGGCTGTGGAAACAGACTAATGATAGAGACTGGGGTTGTCTCTGTGGAAAACTTACCAAAACCACTTTTCATGTTTCTGTAATGCTTAAAACGGCTCGATTTGGAAGCACAAACACAAAGAAGCAACGTCGATCTCCAGATCTTAGTGCATGATGGAATGTCTTCAGGACTGAATCTGATTGGTCGTGTGTTCAAACACCAACAAGACACTGACCCCAATCAGACCTCCAGAGCCGTGCAGAGACTGTTTGACCAAGACCCAAGTGTTCTGGAGTCTGGAACTGATGGGCTGACCAAGTCAAAGTCCTGATTTTAACATTTGAAGTAGATTCAAAGATAAAGTGCAAAAAAGTTTATTCTACAGTAATGGCCCTTCTCCACTAGCACGCCTTGGCCCTACTCTACTCGACTCTACTTGATTAGCAGTGTGTTTCCACTAGCCTGGTACCTCCTAAAACAAGATAGTTTTAGTACCTACTCCGCTCTGGTTCCAAGCGAGCTGAGTCCATACTAAAAGATGACGTCACCAACTGCCGGCTACTGATTGGTCAGACAATGTCGTCATCGATGAGTCATGAGCACGATGACCTAGCATGCTAGCTGTAGCTACCATTAGCTTACCCTCATCCGTCTTTTCTTTGCAGCTGGATTGCTCTCGTCCTCGGCTTCATTCTGTTGTATAGCTTCCAAAACTCTCCTGTGCTTCTCAAGGGGTATTTCTTCTTACCACCTGCAGCCTTCTTCTGCTTTCCTTTTTTACTCTGTTTGTGACAAAAAGACACAGATTGTTGTGTCACACTCTAAATGATGTCACCGCAGAGCCGCTCAGCTGTTTACAGCGACACTGCACCCCGTTGGGCAGGCGACTGGGGCTAATGGAAAAGCAGCACAAGGTGAGTAGAGTAGAGGCTGGTAGAGTCCAGTAGAGTAGAGTAGGGCTAATGGAAAAGGGCCATAAAATCTGTGGCAACAGCCAGAAATGATTTGCAAATCATTATTCAAAGAGACTCAAGTGCCAAAAACAGGGCTAGATTGCAACCTGAAATATAGATTTTTTGGTTAAATATGTGTAAAAAAAAAAAAAAGGACTGTTTAGATGTTTCAGATTGTTATTTGCGGTTTACATGGACAGAACTAATGTGAGGCTAACTGTTCATGGTCATGCTGGAGGTAGATTTGGCCTGGTGTTCGGCCATTTGGATTGTGGAACCCTACTCTGTGTTCATATTGCATAAAGACCTAGTTTATAAAAGAATTAAATCAACCAGATGTGAATATAAATCAGTAAAATGGATGGATGATTTTATTTTTTAGTAAGAATGATGGGGACAGAAGGCTTTAGTAATAATGTTAAAACATAGTTGAGCTTGACAAATTCATGTTAGATTTTAAAGATCAGTCCTTCCTCCAGATTTGAATGTGAATTTTCTACAGAAAAAGTTGAAATGGCTCACCCAGAAATTGAATTTCTGCATACTCCACTGACAAATACAGACAGTTTATGATTCTGCGGAGGAGGCTCAAGGAGAAGACGCCTGGATTACTAATCCAGAGGAACCTTTCACTCTTTCAGGGACCTCTATCAAAGTTTTCAAAACACCTTTCACCTCGCAATTCATGCCAAAGATGGAGAATGGAAAACGGAAATTGGATTTATCATTGTGTTAATACTTTAGTTTTCCCTCATTGGTGAATTTGAACTCCTGTCACAGAGTTTCAGAAACATCGTTAGCTCTTGGGCGAGTCTTTCTACAAACTCTATTCAACAATTTCTCCAAAAAACAAGAAAAAAGCCTGCAGAGCAAACACCCTAATGAAGTAAACATCATCTCTGACCCTCGATGAACCTTCAGAGCCACTCACCATTCCACACGGATGCTCTGAAAAACCCTCTCGGGGGAAACAAACAACAGTTTGGAGAGGAGTTGTAATGGCCGGTGTCTAATTGTGAAGATCCAGAGGTGATTAATGCATAATAATATTTCATGCCAATTAAAATGATTAAAGCTGTAGGGCTTTCTGCTGTTGGTAAGGAATGTGGAGGCAACAAAGCTGAGCAGCAAATTGCTTTAGTGGAGTTGAGGAGAACTGTATTAAAATGCAAATGTACAGCTGTTAATAGTTCTTCAAAAACCAATAATCCCCCACAGTCAGTCATGTGTCAAAATGGTTAATGGAAAAATATCCCAGAGGCACGCCGGCTCCTTTTTCTCCATCCTGCTTTTGATTAAAGTCGAATTTTCTGTTCGGGGAGAAACTGCTCGGTTCAGGTCAGGATGGGATTGGCAAAGATGGCTTAATGTGGGCAGGATCCCAAACTCATTGTTCAGACGCCCTGATTCTACGGATACGTGGCCACATGGGAAGGACCCTTATCGCCAACACAAGGACGCCGGGCTGTGAATCAGATGTGCAGTTATTACAGGCATTCATCATGCAGCAGAGTGGGACGCTGAGTGGGTTTAAAATGTTCAAGTGGCAGGAGCAATAATAAATACTGCCTGTTTCTCTTAATTATAACCACTGAAGCCCTGGTTATAAAGTCATAATGTGCTCTGTGACTGGAGGGAGGAACAATATTTTGGCAGATATACAGATTAGGAAAATTAAGAACGATAAGCACACACTGGCTGGAGGACAGCTCTGTATTTAGCTTTATGTCAGATCACATCCAAAATGTTCATTTTTGCTTAAAGCTATGATGTACGATTTGGAAGCTTTGTACATCTTAATAACACCGTTTATAAGGCTGTTATGGTCCTATGGTCCTATCTACACAGTATAAAGACCAAAAAGAACGAAAAAAATCCATTCAGTATATCTGCTGCAAAGCTGCATACTAGCTGACCAATCAAACCGTGCAGGCATGCACAGTTCGATTGGTCCGTGAGTCCATCCAATCCCCTGTCTCCCTCGCTACGCAGCGTCATGCCCATGGTCCCGCCTCCTCCCCTCTACCTCCGGTGAGCAGCTAGCAGCGTTAGCTACTGAACTATCATGGAGCCGGAAAAGCCTAGCGCCGAAACCGGGAAGCCGCTTCTCTCTCCCCTGGGGCCCAACGGAGCTCCGAGCGGCCGGTCGAGGCCTGTTAGCGGGCTAACGAACGGCCTCAGTCGGCCGTCAGACCTTCAGCATCGGCCGTTTCGCCCCTGGTTGAACAGGTAATGGCTTTGTTTACTACAGTGGGAGATGTCTGCTGAATAACTCTGGTTAGTCTGTGCCTGGCCTGGCTAATGACTTGTAGCGGAGCGGGTTGGCTTTGTCAATAGATGTTAGCCTGTTAGCCGCTCATCATTAGCATTGTAAACTGAGCTGGGGAGGACAGGCCGAGAAAGATAAATTCTCCCCCACAATCGGCTCCCCGCATTGCCGCCGGTCCAATTGAAATGGCTACTGCTGTGTGTTACAAGTGAGATGACGTGTTTGTTACTTTCAGTTGAGCTGAGCTGTTTTTGATTGAGTTTGCTGCTGATATATTGTGCTAGTTGCTCGTAGCTCAGTCTGAGGGGGCTTGTTGTTATGATGCGACACGAGCTGGGGGCGGGACCTTGGAACACTGAGGGGAGGGGTGAGGGAAGGGGGGGCAGGCTGCGGTTTCAAAACGTAGACCACAGCTTTAACTGAGACATTAAAGACCGTATAGGCCGTGCACAGAGGGTCTGGATGCGCAGTGCAGGTGTCTTTCCTATTAACAGCTTCGATTTGTGGGACACTCTTCTGGCAGAGAAGTTGATAGCTTTGCTCCAAAACTTTATTAAACCAACCAGTTTTATTGTTCACTGTTAAAATATCGTTGATTGAATTCACTAAGGTGGCACAGCAGGTGGTGTACGTGCCTCACAGCAAGAAGGACAGGGCTGTCTGTGGGAAGTCTGGATCTTTTTCCCGTGCATGCTTCCACAGACCAAAGACAACAACACTAGGTTAACTGATGACTCTAAATTGCCCTTAAGTATGAGTGTGAGTGTGAATGGTTGTCTGTCTGTGGCTCTGTGATTGACTGGTGACCAGTTCAGGGTGTAAAGATAGGCTTCAGCCCCCATGACAGCAATAAAAGGATATAGAAAATAATGAATGAGTGAATTCACTAACTGATAAGGAAAAAAGACTAAAATGTACTCCTCCAATCTCAGAGAGGAATCCCATTGCATGCAAATATTCTTCTTTCTTTTTAGGTCTGCTATTATAAGCAACGTTCTTTTTTTAAATAGATGCTTGGCACTGTGATATTGAAATGTAATGTAGATGAAAATGAACACACTTTATGTAGATTTATCTATTTAAAAAGTAATATATCACATTAGGAAAGGAAATAGCTGGAGGTTGATTATTTTGGGCTTGTTTTTATTGACCTGGTTGCTTCTTACAGAAGCAAAATGTGGAAAGTGGACATTCCACAGGGTATGTGACATGATTTCGTAAAACAAAGAGCACAAAAGAAATAACCGTTATGTTCTCTGTAATCGAACTTTTTGTAGACCTTCATATTTAGAAACAGATATGGGGTTCTGTCCAAAGTAACGTGCAAAGGTACTTTTCATAGAGGATGACCAAGAAAGGTAACGAGTTATTTTCTTCAGAAGTAACAAGTAATGAGCAAACACTACTTTTAAAAAGTAACTTCCCCAACACTGGTCATGACAACTTGGGTAGATAAGCCAACAAAAGCTCATCGACAGCCTAGAGGTTAGCCTATCGTGACTAAATCACATCTTATTGACAGCTTTACAGATAAAGTTAAAAGGTGTAATGTTTGTGAGATGTTTAACATTAGCTAACCCACAGCTAATGTAAGATAGATTAGCTGGCAAGAGCAGTTTCTAACATGCTACCATCTTCTCGGAGCAAAGAGAACATGAAACATATGGAGTTTTGGCCGTCTGGGACAAATGATTAATTCATATTGCAGTAAAATGTAAAATATACGACATATATGCGAAAAAAAAAAAATACTAGGCAAATACTTTTTCACAATATATATGGAGAGAGAGAGAGAGAGTGATCGACTGGTGACCAGTTCAGGGTGTAAAGATGTAAAGACGGGCTTCAGCCCCCCTTTGACACGGATAAAGAGATAAAGAAAATAAATGAATAAATGAATTCACTGATAAGGAAACAAGACTAAAATGTGCTTCTCCAGAGCTCCAATCTCAGAGAGGAATCCCATTACATCCAAATACTCGTCATTATTTTTATTCTTTTTTACCTTCCATTCTGCTGTGACAGAAAAGCCTGAAACACATTCCTTGTATGTGTGAACATGCTTGGCCAATAAAGCTGATTCTGATTTATATGAAGCAAACTGTGGATTAATGCTGCCAGATGCCATCTGTGTATGTTGGATATAAAAATAGTAGCACCGAGCAGACTTTACCTAAAATAAGAATTTATGACAGCAGCAAATTCATAGACATCAAGACCAATGTGTCCTCATCATGTTTGTTTCTGCTGAATAAAACTCAGTTAAGGTCAGCTCTCTGAGCCTTTAAGCCTGTTGCAGCTGACGCTGAGCTTTGACCCTAACTGAAAGGGAATGGGGGAAGAATAAATAATAACCATAGAAAGTGAAGTAGCTGGATTAAATCAAATTTAAAATCAGAATTCACCCTATGTAATGCTTACTTTTCATTTGACTTTTGTCAAATAACAATAGGAGCTCAGATAACAAGAAGCACTTTAATTGATCAAAAAAATGGTGTGTTGGCCTGAAGTGACTGGTTAAAATCTCTAATAATATTTGTGTCTGAGACGGCATCTGAGGTCAATTCAGACTCAAAAAAAACTGCATTTTATAAAACCACCAATATGGCTTCAGGAAGAAGTATACTCCTCTTCTATATTATATATGATAAAGGGTATACTCTACAGCAGCCATTCTCAACCTTGGGGTCCTGACCCCAATTGGGGTCGCAAGATGATTTCTGGGGGTCGCCAAATCATTTAGGAAGAATATAAATGCGCAAAATTAATGTGGCGTCCAACCGGACGTTAAAGGACAACAAGTGTTTGGTCTCAAACAGGCATTTTATTACTCAAAATCAATTACTGATTTGTATATCCGACATACGTTTTATCGATCGGGTGTTGTTTCAGCACCGCAGACAGCGAATTTCCATTGCGTTCCGGGGGGAGGGGGGTCGCGGACAGTACTGAACGTTAAATTGGGGGTCGCGACTTTGAAAGGTTGAGAACCACTGCTCTACAGAGCATACATGACTACATCCCATCAGCAACATCATCTCCACTGCTCTGCATGAAAAGAGATTTGCACTTGGGTTGTTTGTAATTTGATACAGTCAAACATTCAATCCTGATCACCAAACTCAATGGATATGGGATACAGGATGTAGCGCTTTCATGCAGGGGCGTAGAATTGGGTAGGGACACTGGGGACACGTCCCTGTCAATATTATGCCACTACTGCATGGTCCCTAACATAAAACATAAGCATAGTATATAATGTTATAACTAAAAAAGCTTATATTTAATGCCAAAGAGATACACATTTTGATTATCTTATTTATTATCTATATATTATTTGTGTATTTAAAGGTACCAACTGTTTAAGACCAACAATAAAAGTTTGTGGGAAAAAATACAATAAAATCTTGGATTAAAACATGACCATACATTTATATTGTTGGGGAATACACTTATCAATAATCCTTTGTTATATATTTATCTGGCTATAACCAGACCATCAAAATTTCTGATTGATCCCAAATGATCCCACTGTTCATGTGTCATGCATCAATATATTTTTGTCAAAGAACAGACGGAGAGGCTGGAGGTAAAGTATATACCTGTAGAGTAGTTTTTTCTGAATATGATAGTTTGCTTGTTTGTTTGATCAGCTCTACATGACATTAAAAAACAGTCATAAATAGAAAACACATCAACTTTCAGGGGGCCATCTTGGTGCACTTTTATATCCCCACCAATGTCAAAATCAAACCTAAGCCCTTGCTCTCATGGTTATCCAACTATATACCAAACAAAGAGCAAATTTTCTTTCTAAATGGATGCTCATGTTAATAAATAAAAATGATCTTTGGGGTACAATAGTAAACTGTTCTTGGTCTATATAAATGACTATCCTGTTTGCTGATGACACCAGTCCCATAGCTTCTCACAGTGATCCAACATCATTGGTTGAATCAATAAATGAAGAAATGTCTCATGTTCCAAACTCAAGCAAGATGCCTTATCAGCGTCCTCTATAACAGGAAGAGGTGGGAGGTATGTGAGGACTAGCATAAATGCTAACAGCTTTAATCCCAGTTCTATTAGATTTGGACCACAACACTATAAAGGTTTCTATAAGAAGGATATTTTCACTTCACTTCCAAAATGTTTTGGTGAGAGTAAAGTGGCTTTTTATTCACTCCACACTGTGGCAGTTGTTCCTGCCAATTACATTATTTGATTGACCGAATCACTTACTGGATATGCCTTTGACACGTTCTGCCCTCCTTTAACACTCTCCATGGGCTCTTTCACAGATGGATGAGTGAACCACATTGAACAGTCCATCCTGCATGCATCAGCATTTAGAAAAAGTTAGGCTGCATGTCCTTTTTAGGTTTGCATGTGGTAAATTCCTTGATATGAAGGTCTGGACCTTTTTAATAGTGCTTTTACATTGGCACAAGCTGAACCAGCACCAGTACTCTGGGTTGGACCAAAGTCTGTCTGTTTGGTCTGTCTGACATTCAACACCACACATTTTGGACCAGAATTAACTGAAAAGTCAGACGTCCAGACCAAAAGACGTAGAAAGAAGCTTTATCGTCAGTGTTGGTAATAACGGCGTTAGAGTATAATGGCGTTACTAACAGCGTTATTTTTTTCAGTAACGGTAATCTAACTAATTACTCTAACTAATTACTGCCGTTACCATTACTAACAGGGAAATGTGGCGCGTTACTTTGCACCGATGTCAAGCAGCTGTTATCCGACCTGCCTCATCCTCAAATTCCACAGCACACGGAAGCGCCGTGCCACGGTCTTGCCCTGATAGACAAATCCCACTGAAAGGTCGCACCGAGCAGAGCTGCAGCGCTCAGCCCCGTAGGAGGGCTGATCCCCGGATCCCCTCATGATGAGCACAGCGATGTCACACTCTCATAAAGCATGTTATACACTGAGAAAAGAAATAAACAACACCTCACTTTGCTTCTCTAAGGTCCCTTTGCTGGTTCCAACCACACAGCTTCGTGATTTATTTAACTTCTATCCACCTATATCCATGTAGAAAAGATGTTCTGTCATGTATACAATGTTATGTATTTCTGTACCTCTACGATTCACTTTTCTTCGTCCATGGTGTCGTGTTGCCTCCAGGACCCTCTGACCGACTGCTGACCTGATGCTCGTGCCTCCGGTTTTTACATAATGACAAACAAATGAGGAAATTTACATTCGAGAGTCCATGCATTCTGTTATATTTTGAAACGTCTGGATACTCCACACATTGACTTCCTGTCTGGTGCTTTCTTAACAACAGTGAATTTACAAGGTTTGGAAGCGGCTGTGCAAAAAATAGATCTGAAGCGAATCTCCAGCGCCTTGGCGCGCGCTGGCTCTCACCAACGCTGTGGGTCGGTGAAGCTTACTGCGCAGCACTTTGCCCCCATTCTAGTCTATCAGGCAAATTCCCCTGCATGCGCTGTTGGAGAACTGATGATGTCAGAGCTGCTGCAGCAGGTAACAACAAGGAAGGACACAGAGATGGAGACACACAGTTCAAGCAGCAAAAGCCTTTTAAAAAAGTAACGCATCAGTTACTTTACCTGGTAACTAATTACATTTATGAAGGAGTAATTCCGTTAGTAATTCAGTTACTTTTTTGGGAAAGTAACTAGTAACTATAACTAATTACTTTTTTGAAGTAATGTGCCCAACACTGTTCATTGTCAAGTTACACTGGAAAGCTCAAGAGCTGACTTTATAACATCTTTGGTATTTTGTGTTTTAAAGTTGATTGTGTGTGTGTGGGGGGGGGGTTACAAAGCCCCCCACTCTTCATCATGACCCACCACTGAGCTTTCATGCACAGTTATTGCTCTGGTCCCAGAGGCAGTACCAGAACAAGACAGCTGTGGAGGTTTGAGCCTTTTGGCCACAGTCTAATCAGCTCTTCAGTTTTTCCTTCTACTTCTCTACTCTTGCTTAATTTTTATAACATCCATGTGAACTGTAACACTCTTAAATAAGATCAAATCAAAATGATCCCTCAAGGTTAAAGACATGCACTCGGTGTCCACCTAATTAGGATAAAGCAGAAATTGTTTTGTCGTGTGTTTGCTCCTACACCGGTGGTATTTAGCCACAGACTCAGAGATCCCTGCTGACTTGTTAGAAGTGAGCACTGAGGGCAAACTTTTGGAGGCAGCTCCTTAATGAGGACAGCTCTAAAAGCACTCTGCGGACCGCCAGAGAACACACAAACCTGGCATCCACTTTAATTACTGATAAGTTGTGAGCCAGCTAAAGGCAGCGGATTTCCCTCCCCCAGAGCCCCCTAATCTGTTTAAAGCCGGCTGCTGATCCGAACTGCCGAGCTGCAGGATTCGATGGCAGGTGCCACTGTGGAGTCCCAAAGCAGACGCTATCAGCCTCGCATCCCGATCTCCACATCTCCCAGGACCTCGATACGAGTTCACCTCTGTGGGTCCAACTTTCTGGCACGCTGGAATGTGAGGAAATCTGCTGGATCACACATGGTGCAGAATCAGAGGAAGATCCAGGCGTTAATTATCGTCAGGCTGGAGATTATGTGTTCTTCTTACTGTGGAGTGTGCTCACAGACTGTTTACATACGCTGTGTTTGTACAACATACACAGGAGAAATATGGAGGCTGTGTCATTTGTCAGATCACATACTGAGTAATTTATCAGGCACTTACTGCCTCAAGAAAAGAACTGTAATATGGGAGTGGAGTATGAGCTCCAACAGAGGAGGAAGAGGAGCTTCACCATGTTTGTGTGCCTCACTTCACAGCTGAGAAACGTTTGAATTCATGAACACTTTTGGAAACTTTCTGCACCAAAGACTCATGTTAATTTCCTTGTTAACGATTGGACATATAAGTGTCTGATGTGAATGGTTTAAAATAAAATAGGTGTTGACGTTGACCTTGACGTCCTTGCTTCTTTTGTTGGTCAACCACTATTGTTGGGTAAATAACTGAATGTTTAACACAAAAACATAGAGTGATAAACCCTATGGCAAAGGTTAAAGGTCCTTCATGTTTACATGTTACACATCTAAGATGCTCTTGACCAATAAGAGCCCACGCTACCTGCATGTCTGTGTATAGTTCAAACAATGAGTCTGGTATAAATACATGTACTCATAAACTGTTCAGGAGGTTCATTTTGGCTTGGCCTGATTCAGACACTTGCTTGGTTTGTAATAAACTTCACTTATATGCAAACAAGTCTGTGTCGGCGAAGCTTCTTCATCATCTGCATCCACACATCAACAGAGAAACAACACATATTTGGCCTAACTTCATACCTCAGATGTAGGAGAATCTGGTTTAACCATTACATCGTTTTAAATCCAAAACCCTTCTTCTTCTAGCAGAGTGGAAAACATCCTCCACATATTGACACATCAGATAATTCAGGATTTTTTAAGTGGGTTTGTCTAGAAAATAGCCACAGTGACAAAGACCAGCTCTGGGTCCATACAGAAAAAGCTAAGGCTTTAGATTACTGCACATGGGATCAAAAGGTTGTAGTATATTGACAAGTTAAGGTGATATCAAACACAAAAACACATACTACTTATTTTCTTTAGCAACCTTGTTTTGCCATCACCCCAGTAAGTGTCACAGCCTGGTGTCTTTTCACAAGTCAAATGTTCATTAGGCACAATTATTAAATGAAGTGCACTAATATCACCATATCCCAAATAAAGATAAGCCACCCGATGATCCAGCATATCAAGCACAGTAATATTGATTAAGAGTGTGACGCTAGCTCAGTTCACCTCCTCAACAACAAACACTCAGTGTGTTTAAGAGAGGTTATGTAGCTGACATGAAGTGTAAACCATCTTTGATCTTTGGTATTTACCAATGGAATATTTAACATGCAGGTCTGAGTGAAAGTTAAAGGCATTTTACGACATCTGGTCCTTGTTTTTTAGACTGTCATGTATTCTTGTGCTTTTGTTGTTGTTTGTGTTTAATATCATACTAGACAACAAAACTGATTCATTTGCTTTGTCAGTAATATTGAAATTTGTTTTATTATTTGACACTTAAAGTTGTCTCTTGTGCGAGTAAAAGCCATATAAAGATACTGTTAAAAATACAGTGTATTTTCATCGTGACCAGGCTTTCTTCTTTATTTTATTACAAACCAGTTGGCCAAGTATTCACTGTCAAGATGAACTTTCATTCAGCTTCTCTGTTAATTCCAAATAGTTTGTAAAACTGTGAATCTGTACAAGTAAAAATGTTCTTTACGGCAGGGAGGCTTTGCTTGAAGAGAGCTGTAGACTGCAGAGGCACGCATTATAGAAACTGAATCCTCTGATCCTGAAATATCCTGAAGAGACTTTTTACTTTATTTCATCAGTTTAACCACATTTATTCACCTCAGTCAACAGGTACTGTGTGTTGTTGACTAAGTCTACAGAAGTTTCTCCTGTGGACTCCAGAGCATACATGTATTCCCAAGTGTCCAGAGTACGGAGCAGTTATATTAAAGTGCCCATTTATCCAATTTTGGGATGTTTTCTCATCATCTTCACATTTACACCCATTCAATCTGACTGATGACTGATGTTTTTATGTCATCCATCAGTAGTAGCTAACACATCCAAGCTCTATAACACTTATTTCTATGCTCATAACTCAGCAGTGGAGGCAATCCAGGGTTGAGTGTTTGCCCAAGGACACACTGGCATGTGACAGTGACTTTAATCCAGAACTTTCCAGTTGTGGGTAGAGGATACTACCAGAAAAAGCCACCAACGCCCTGTGAAACCCCCCCTCGACAACTTTAAAAAATATATTATTATTATTACATTAACAGAAACCCCAGACATGATATAAACGGTCAAACACGCCAGGACATGAGAGCTTTAACATGTTTTAAGGAGACCTTTAACCAATTCATTATGTGCTACCTGTCTTTGCCAGGACACTCTTGCAAATGAGGTTCTTCTGGTTAAATAAAGTTTTGTCATTATCGTGCTGCTGTTTTTGTTTTCCCAAACATTTAATGAGAATACAGCAGATGTGTACGTAGACAAGATAAAATAAAGGCCTATTCTCTGATGTGTGTTATTTAAAATGTAGATAGTGCACCAACCAGAATCCTCCAAAGCCAGGCAGCTTTATTACACAAAGGTGGGCTTCTGGGGTGTATCATGAAGCAAACCAATCAGATGTCACTATGTTGTGACCTTGCACATGCATGCCATTTTCTAACAACAGGCTTCATCCTTTAGATGTCAGGGACTCTCTGACTTGACGTTAGACTGAAAACAAGGTTTCAGGAGACCCAAAGACGCTGTGGTTGTCTCTGTTCTAGAGAAATAATCATGCCAACTCCCTGCTCACTGACAGGGGTGCAGGTTTGTTTGCATTAAATATCTTAGTTATTGCCACTTTACGTACGATGAAAAACAGGGCCCAATGTTTAAGAAAATAACAAAATGAACTACACTGCACTAATACATGCCCACTCTGGACTCCACGACTCACTCTTAAGAACTGTTTACACCTTTAAAGCTAATAATCAAGATATACAGTAACACTCTGAATAAGGGATGTGCAACTGGAGGACCAGGGCTTACATGCAGCCCCCCCATCCTTGAATGCAGCCTGATAAATATGTTTTTTTTTATATTTTAAATGATGTTGAAACAGAGAGAGAGCCACACGTGAAGTCTGATAAGGTCAGATCATCCAGTTTATTCCTTTATTGTGTGACGCAGGACACCACAAACCAGCCCATCCATCACCCACTCCCACAGCTTGAACTCAAACCTGGTTTTAATTTAAACAAACATGTCAGAAAAATGACTAAAGCTCCATGTCACGAGAGGTTAGCTTCCTGTAACATCCTTGGTGGTTGTCATCTTTATCCAGATCCACCCTTTAACAATCTGTCTTATATAGTTGACAAATTGTAAATCGTGTGCCTTTTGTATCTGATGAGTAACTAGCTTCATACTTCACCATCACTCATTGCCATGACGTTGTTTGCTGCCTGCTTCAGCGAGCTTGCTTCGTGATTGGCTTTGCTCCATCCTATGATCCTATGTGACAAACGACAGAGGATGTGCTCGGCTGTTCTTGGTGCATGTTGTTTGTCGTGTTTCATCAATAAATGCATATGTTAAATAAAGAATAAAACACTCAAGGAAAAGGCTTGATTTCTGGTTTAGCTCTTTTAAGTTTCATTACACGCATTTGAGTCTAAATTCATAAAGGATGATCAACGTTTCTCTTTATAATGTTACATATCTGTGCCTTTTTTATGAGAAATTATGAGAAATGACAATTTTCAAGACAAGAAAATCCCAAGAATAAAAAACGTGGTCCTCATTTTACAGCTGCTATGAGGAGAATCTATTTCCGGTGACATAAAGACTCTGCTACCCATGAGCACGCGCGGCGACTGTCGTAAAGACGTGACCCAAGCCAAAGTGTGTGTTTGTTGTGATGCTAATGAATGCAGCTCAGACCTTCCTCAGAACTCTGCATTGATTTACAACTTCTTTTTTCAACAACTTACAGGATGCAAAGCCACGAGGTAATGTATCTCTTTCTAGTTACGTAGTGGTAGTTTTTGATGTGTGACAACAAGCAATTTTTGGAAAACTTAGTATTGTAGTTTTGTAGCCAGCTATATATGACTACTTACAGCCCGGTGCTCTAAGACGTGTCTGAATAATATAAATTTGCTCTAGTTTTAATTGTCTTGTTCCTGAAGTTGAGTATCCAGGCCAGTCCAGCCCTGTCCGACCCGACCATGAAGCTAAGGAATAGCATTTATAGATAACCTATTTTGATGCTATAAAACTCATCTTAAAGTGTGTATTTCCATCAGGCATATATCTAAAAGGGAGACTTTTTTATAATTACTTAGAAACTCCTCATAGCATCTTTAACACTGCTGTCACCATGGCTTTACAAAGTTGGTTTATTTGGGAGGCTCTTGGTTGGGAAAGAGAAACTCAACAAATATTCATTCATCCCCACTGAAATAATTCACACAAACTCACATTGAATTGATAAAATTTACTGTATTCTTTAATTCATTTGTACATCTCCAACCCCCATCCCACCCCAGACCCCCCCAATAAAGAAACTTCCAAGGAATACTTTAATATATTTAGTCAGTTTTACAGCTTCTGTACAGGATTGCTGTTTTCATGAAATTCACATCTAGGGCAGCAACATCATTTTCTTTGTCAGGGGAACCAAGAACGAGCATAAATGGAGTGAACGAGAGGGAAACACACAGCTCATGAGGGAGGGGAGGGAGGGGCGTGTACAGAAGCAGCGCAATTGGGGGTAATCTATTTACAATACAAACCATTCATACAAATTAGGCTCTAAGATATAGAATTCAATACATTACATTTGATATATTAAGTGACAATGAGCAAGCCCCTTCCCCCAACGAAACACCCGCTGATCAATAGTCGGGCGATCAGACATTCAATCAGCCAAGAAAGAACCAATCACCCAACAATTAACGACTAGAAGGTTCACTCCCACAACAGCTCAAGGTTGGCAGCTTTTCGTTCCGACGTCTTCTCTGTCCTGTTCAGCTGCCTTGCAGGTTTGGTAGAAATATCTGAGGATTTAATTTTTTTATTCTTTTTTTTTACATGAGGAGTTAATTTAGTTTGTGCAGGATAAACTGCAGAGCATTGGTAGCACAGCAGGGGCAAACAGTCAATGTGTTGTTGTCCGGAGGGATGATGCGTTAATGAGGAAAAACAAACAAATCAACAGCCCTGAAATAAAGACTAAAACAACAAAAATGACAAACAAAACAATCCCAGCAGCACTAATAACAAGCCGGTTTTATCTAAGATGGTTCATCTGGGACAAAACAAACTGAAGAAAGTAATTTCTAACTCATAATAATCACAAATAATCTAAAACAGTACAATCCTATCAACCACCTCAACAACTAAAATCAAACACCACCTTATCAGAACCCAGACATTTAAAGGGGAGCTGTTCAACACTGATTCATGGACATGTTCGGGATAAGTACGGCTAACAAACACATTTCTCCGGTGAGGGTCGAAGCCCCAGTCTGTGCTGGAATCATCCGTCTCCTGTGTGAAAGCCAACAGGAGCATCAGCCGGAGGGGAAGTAAGGAGTGTCACTGTGGTAATTGTAGTCCGGGCAGACCTTCTGCACCAGTTTGTAGTCGGTGCTGTAGAAGGAGATGAAGATGCAGATGACTTTGAAAGGTTTGGAGCAGAGCCAGGAGACATGGCTCTGGGTCTGCTCCTGGTAGCACGTCTTGGATGGGTCAAAGTTGCAGAGCGTGTTCTTGGCGCCCTTCTCCACCTTCTCGTACTCGATGCGGCAGTTGAAGGACTTGGAGTCCTTGGCGTCAATGACGGACTGCTGCGCCGCCACGTCAAACTCGACTATCTTTGTGGGAGGGACCAAGCTGACGGAGACGTTGCCCTGGCCGGTGGAGTTGTGGCGGAAGTAGACGCTGAAAGTGCCGTTGCCGTGATCCACGATCTTCCCGGTGATCAGCAGGTTGAGTTTGACCGTCTTGATGTTCGAGTGGAAGTCTCCCCAGCCAAACATCTTCTTGAACTTCCCCGTCTTGACCATCGGCCGCCGTTTGGCCCGCGGCCGCGAGTCCTGTAAGTCCGTGGTGTTCCTCAGCCAGTCCCACAGGTCCTGCTCGGAGTATGGCTCCGGGGTGTCATAGCGAAGGTCCAAAGCTGTGCTGTTCTCCTTGCCCTGAAGAGTCTGTGACAGCAGCCTACTGATGGACATATCCTTACTGCTTTCTGTCCATATATGCTTTAGTGTGGATTTGGGGCTTCCAGACTTCACTATGTCCGACTTTGAGGCATGAGCACTCGTTACCTGAGGAAGAGAAAGAAGAGGTTTCATTAACACGCATAACAAGACTTTCATTTCTGGACACAAGTAGATTGAACTCTGAAACAGAGATGATCCATCAGCCAACAAATTCAGTCCCTGTGAGCTCGTAGCATCTAATCCAAGTCACTGTTTAAGTCTTACGGTCTAAGTCTATGACCGTTTACAATCAGACTAATCCAACAGACTTCATCTTCAAACCTGTGTTTGTATTTCTATAATCTACCAATCCAACATAATGGTGCAAAACAAACCAGAAAAACAAGAAAACTGACAAGTAAACACTGAATAAATAGCAGTAGACTTTAAACCAGTGGTCCAATGCCTGTACAACACACACTGATGGTTTTATATGAGTCCATGGCCTGTGTACAAACCACCCAACACAATAATCTGTCCTCTCTCTCAGTTCCTTGGTTCACCTTTCAGTAAAAAGTGTGCTTATTTAGTTCTAGACAAAAGTCCCCCAAATGATGTCATTAGGGGAAACTTCACCCAGAATGTGAGAATTAAGTTTTAGGTGGTTGTTACACCTACAGCTCGATCATTTTGTTTCAGTTAAGTTGAAAAAGGTAAGAAATTTACATATTGGGTTGTTTTGTGTCCACACATCAATGTTTTTGGTCTTACGTCATTACGCCACAGCCAGCTCTTTATAAGTACGAGTCATGCAGTGCATTATGGGAATAAAAGCTGAAAGACAGTAAGAGTGGGTACTGAATGTCCTACGTAAGATAATACAGATGAGCATTTTAGTTAATGTGGGAAAAACGTTACGAGTATAAACACAGTCAGAGCACGAAAGACACGTTTTAAACAGCATTGGAAGTTTTTACATCAAAGTCAAAGTCAACTTTATCATCAAATATGTTTTACAAATGCAAAAGGCAACATTAAAAACAAGAGTAAAGAAACTAAACTACAGTATGAAAAAATATAATAGCCTAATAATATCTAAAGTAATAAATAGAATAAATTTACTATGAACAGAATGATGTAAATGTATGTATATAGAGGTAACAGTAATAAATTATGGTTAAGGTACAGCAGTGTTCAATGGTGCAAATACACCTGCAGCCGTGCTCACAGAGATACTCAGCAATGTGGAAAAGGCAGAAAGCAGCTTTAAAGAAGAAACATGCTGCTTGAACCAGATGGATTTATTCAGTCTGGGATGTGAAAGACTGTTTTAGTCAGTGTGGTTGAGTCCTGTGATGATCTGCTGCAGAGGTGCTGAGTGATGTTAGCATGTTGATGTTTTCATAGATGTTGTAAATAGCATAGAAAGTGACTCATTACTGTTATGTTTGTCATCTACCAAGTGGTGAGTTAACTCGCCAAACTGTCTGTGTGGCTCCTGAGACGATTGTATTCTCACTGCAAACAACCGCTCATGAGGCCGAGTGGCCCAGACCACTTATTTCAGGCAACTTCAGCCCAGGTGTTCGTACCGAAACATGGATCTAGGGATATAATAGTTACATTACCGTGTCCTATTAAAATTACCGTTAAACTGTGTTTGATCACCACACTGTGTCAATAATGCACGGTGATGCTGCTCTTTGACTGGAAAAGCCTGAACTATGTGTGTCTGCCCCTAAATGTAGCAGCCCAGTCTCACAAACGGAGGCGTGCATGCACGGTTTGTAATGTTTGGCCTCTGAAAGTCCAGCAGGTGGAGCCTCGCTCAGACTCTCATGGTTTTGCCACTCAAAAGTCAAAAGTTTGGATTTGACAAGGATGTGGAGGGGAAACTGATTGACGACAGTCACCCTGTCTAAAACACCAAGCTGTGGTGAAAAAAGGTGCGTGATTAAAACTGCTGTAACTCCTCGAGTAAACGAGCAGAGAGAGAGAGAGAGGCTTCAGAGAGCTGTATAAATGCAAACAGACCGTGCCCACTTGTATTAGAACAACTCTAAAATGATCTAAGGTTGGAAAAGACCTTAGACTTGAACTCTGTGTGAATTAGAGTCTAAAGTTTCTGCTTTTTAAAGAGAGAAAATAAACAGGAAACTGTTAGAGTTAAAGTTTTGGTGTTGACAAAATTTCAGTGAGTGCAGATTTTAATATAATCTGGCTGGAGTCAAATCCCCAAACACTGACTTAAATTTAAAGGTGCTATGAGGAGAATGTGTTTCCGGTGACATAAAGACTCTGCTACCCATGAGCACGCGCGGCGACTGTGGTAAAGACGTGACCCAAGCCAAAGCGTGTGTTTGTTGTGATGCTAATGAATGCAGCTCGGACCTTCCTCAGAACTCTGCATTGCTTTACAACTTCTTTTTTCAACAACTTACAGGATGCAAAGCCACGAGGTAATGTATCTCTTTCTAGTTACGTAGCGGTAGTTTTTGATGTGTGACAACAAGCAATTTTTGGAAAACTTAGTATTGTAGTTTTGTAGCCGGCTATATATGTCTACTTACAGCCCGGTGCTCTAAGACGTGTCTGAATAATATAAATTTGCTCTAGTTTTAATTGTCTTGTTCCTGAAGTTGAGTATCCAGGCCAGTCCAGCCCTGTCCGACCAGACCATGAAGCTAAGGAATAGCATTTATAGCTAACCTGTTTAGATGCTATAAAACTCATCTTAAAGTGTGTATTTCCATCAGGCATATATCTAAAAGGGAGATTTTTTTGTAATCTTTAATGTGTCCCAAAATTTAGACCTCTTTGGCGCTGTAGGGAAAGCGGCCCACCTCGATCTGGATCCTGCCCCCCCTCTGGGTGAAATGGATCATAAGATTTTTTTTTCTCTGTCATTCTGGAAATATTGACTTTTGTAATGAGGTCTGCGGTAGTCCAAAATGGACCAATCAGGGGTGTTCCAGGGGAATAGAGATGGCCGGTCTTTGCTGTAATCCTCAATTTGGAGTCCTGGTGGCAGACATCACCAAATTGGAAATGATAGAGCAGCAAGCCAAGCGAGAAAGAGGAAACAGTAATCAAAGTAAAACATATCGCTCCATCTCGTCCTCCTGTCAGACAGAGCCAGGATCCGTCGGCTCTCACGGATAAACGCAGTGGCCGCTCACATAAGGACGTCCTGTTAACCAACCAGAGCTCCTTGAATGTCTGATTGATGAACTCCAGGCTTTCACTATTTAGCAGCAGTGAGCGGACCCTGCTCCCAGTGGAGGTGTGCGACACTGATTGCCTGATTTCTCCTGTAAGACGTGACAGCTGATCCATCTTGTTGAGGTTTTTGCATTTTACATGTTGCTCCCACAATCAATACTTGGAAAATAAGGTTTCGCAACCAATCTGCCGGCCCTTTGGATTGAATTGCACTGCGGTGAGCCTCTGGGGACACACAGAGAGCTTCACACATTCTGTTAGCAGGAAAATATACTCGTATTATAGAGTATGTCAAAGAGCTGGAAGCAGAATGAAACTGAAGACGTGAGTCGGAGAGGTTTGAACAAAAGGTTAGAGGATCAAAATGGCAGTCTGGGTATTGAACCACTTCTGATGTAAGCCAGGGTTAAAACCTAAAATCACATAACACAAGAGATACATGGGCCCTACAGAGAGCTCAGTCAAGGGTATTTTATATTTAAAGCTTGTTTCTGTCCTTAAAGGGACAGTTCAGTATTTCTGAAGTGTGGTTGTATGAGCTCCATATGTCCACTAAGTCCATCAGATACAGTAGAAAGTTCTCTCCTCTCCTTCAGTAAGACACAGTCTGTAAGAGTCTGTGACGAAGAAATAGACACTAACAGGGAAGTACTGTACAAAAAACAAAGGGTATTTTCTCCGCCTACAAGAACTCAAATCAAAAATTAATATCAGACTTTAATGTTAATGTCTTTAAAAACAAACTCAAAACTTACCTTTTTAGTCGAGCTTTTACCTGAATTACCTTTCAGTGTTTTTATTTATTCTTACAGCCCTATCTTTGATTATTTTATCTTATTTTATTATTTATTTTATATTTTTATCGTTGCTATCTTTCCTTATTTCATTTTCTAGTTTTTCTATTTTCTATTTTATTTTTATTTTTCTAACTTCATTTCAATTTATTATTTATTGTTTTTTTTTTCTTAAAATTCTTTCTCTCATTTTATTTTATGATATACTTAATTTTACACTTTTAACTTAGGCCCAATCCACACGAAGACAAACCGAGGTCTAAACGCATAAGTTTTTTGCCAAATCTGTGTATCGTCCATATGAAGACGGCGTTTTGGGGGTCTGTAAACGATCATTTTTAAACCAGGTTCCAGAGTGGAAAGATTTTGAAATGCCTTATACACAGCTCTGTGATTACTGGCTCTCCGCCACTTTTCAGATACACTTACGTCATAGTTTCATATCTTCATCGACATGCGTGCCCCACTCGCAGCAACGACAATGGCAGCGTACGGTGTAGCATATGTGCTGATGAAGCTAGTGACCCTACTATCCCTGTTGCAGCAAAATCTCCTTCTTCTCAATCACCACCGAGTTGAACAAACAATTATCGAGGACACATTACAGAACTTTATGATCACTTTATCACAATCTCTGTTTACAACTTTTGCTGCAAGTGCACATGCCCACTGTTTTTTCATCTGTTTCCACTTGTTTCTGTCATATCGTTACAGCGCCCCTAGAGGTCTGGCATGTGTTTTACAGCGTTTTGATGTGTATTGAGTGCATTCATATAGACGCACACATTTTCTGAGACGCCTTCGTCTTTATGACGATCATTTTTGAAACTGTTAAGCGTTTTGTCTTCGTGTGGATGGGGCCTTAGCCTCCTGTGTTTTCTCATTGTTAAACCTTTAAGATGGTGTTTCCTCAATACGTACTGCGTACAGCTGTGTGCTTTATTATTGTCTTTTATTTATGATGCTTTCAACACTCTGTATGGATTGTGGTGTGGGTGGATTCAGGGGCTGGGTGGAGCTGGTTTGGGTCATAAATCCTTTATTTTAATTCATCTGTTTGTTTGTAAAGCACTTTGTGCTACATTTTTTGGATGAAAAGTGCTCCATAAATAAAGTTTGATTTGATTTGATTTGAAGAGAACACTAATGAGTGTTTATAAGTGCATTAACATTTCAGAAATATAAAGTTTTTCTGGACCTAAGCCAACCCACGTCATGTATCGCTCCGCTAAATCA
Organism: Scarus forsteni; assembly: GCA_036419115.1. NCBI lineage: Eukaryota > Metazoa > Chordata > Actinopteri > Labriformes > Labridae > Scarus > Scarus forsteni. Next base: position 730,352 of record JAZDUH010000357.1, on the reverse strand, counting down.
CTCCGCCTCACTCAGCTGTCGAAAACGTACAAGCTAGCCGCTTCAGACGCCGGTTGTAGCTCTGTTCAACTTTTATCAAGTATCGTAATTCTTTTGTTTTGACTGTTAGCGGTGTGAGGCAGAAACAATGCAGGAAATGAAAAAAAGGATGATTATGACAACACTGATGAAGTTCAATTCACTTTGGATTTAAGAGGATACCTGTATGAACCGGAGTTTACAGAAGAAGAGCTGCTGAAGATGGAGACGAACAGACGGAAAGGAAAACAGAGGAAACATCCACGGACACTGGACATCAAGAAAGAGTCGGAAATAAACAGTGGGGCGAATGTCTGACCTGCTAATAGCCAGAGGAAACAGGTGATACAGACGGCAGTATTACTCGTCAAACAGACTTTCCTGCTCCACTGAATCCTGGAGTTTTGTGGACTTTCTTCAATTTCTGCTCAAAGTAATAATAATCTGTCAGAGACAAATAAGCAGAGCAGAAGAGGCTGTTTATCAAAACAGTGCAGACTACTTGTGTGTGTGTCTCATACACACGCAACAATTACTGTGTATTAGCCTCTAACAGAGATGTATAGATCTGTGCACACAGTCTGTCAGGTAACAGGTAACGAGAGATGCATTCACTATACGATGTAACCACATGCCCTCGTTATGCAGAGGAATACGGTGAAAGCTGAGTTCTCCATGATGCACATCTGTTTTTGCATCAAGAGAAGCATCACAAAAACCCATCTCAGAAATATTTGTCATATAATCTGCTTTAATCAGTCTACAACCGGCGTCTGAAGCTGCTAGCTTGTTCTGTTTACTACGGCGGAGTGAATTAGCGGAGGGATACATGACGTAAGTTGGTAAGATAAACTTTATATTTCTGAAACGTTAATGCACTTAAAAACACTCATATGTAGCGTACTCTTAAACTGTGGGATTACTTTTTGATTTGAGTTCTTGAAGGTGGAGAAAATAGTCTTTGTTTTTAGTACGGTACTTTCCTGTTAGCGTCTTTTTCTTCGTCACAGACTCTTACAGACTGTGTCTTACTGAGGGAGAGGAGAGAACTTTCTACTGTATCTGATGGACTTAGTGGACACATGGAGCTCATACAACCACACTTTAAAAAAAACTGAACTATCCCTTTAAATATTTAGAGAAATTTCCTTGTTCCTGTGAGTAAAATGCATCAGATTATCTAAAGGTGTTGCACCTGTAGGCAGAGATCCTCCCCTGTTGAAGACCCTTTGGACCAACACAGTAAAAAGGATCTGAGTCACTGCAGACCTCCAGGCTCTCAGCTGAAGGCTGATTCTGGGCCCTGGAGCTAAACCAGTGAATCAAGAGTTTTTTTAAGGATGTGAGCATTCACAGGAAAAGCCTCACGCTCAGCTCTAATTGGACACTAAATGCCGACTGTTGAATAATAAAGCGGCCTCTCCCCGGGGAGCGTGCTCGACATGAGACATGAGGGAAGAAACAAACAGACGTCTGCAGGAGCTAACAGCCCACTCACACAGCTGAAGAGGGTCTCAGGGGATCTATCTTTAGCCTGAAGGGTTAAACTCTCGGCTGGCAGACACACTCAGCAATCATCTCCTATTCAGACAGGTGAGGCGGCCTCCTCGTGCACAGGATTACATCGGGATGGATTTATGATAATGTGGCTGCTTATGGACGCTTCTCACAATGTTCAGAAGAATTTATGAAGAAATAAGCATAAAAACAGAAGACAAAGCCCTGAAGGTGCTTTAAAGGGACTCATCCTCTCTTAATCCTCGCACAGATTCAATCCATGCTCATGAAGTCGGCTAGAAATGAAAATACAAGGCAGCATTCAGCCAGAAGAATCTGACGTAGGCTTTATTCAGGGATGGACCTGAGCCTGTGTGTTTATGAGGCGTCGCCTTAGTGAAGATGACCCAGGGTGTTTCTCAATATGTGAACTTCAGCGTACTTGCGGACTCGTGATACGTCATCAATCACAGCCGAAGTTCTGTTCCAGTACTAAGTTTGCATCGATACAAGTTCGGTTCACGTACCCGGATGTGGACTCGCCATGTCTCTTTTACCAAGTCTGCTACTGAAAGTAACTTGAGCGGACTTTTCACAGCTGCAATCCCACAATGCAACTCACACCGTTCAGCAGGAAACAGCCACAAACAAGCAGAAGAAGAAACTCGAGAAATGGCAGAGGAGGGATGTACAAGTGTAAGTAACCGTTCTCGCCACGTAAAATTCTGAGCAAGATTTGTGATAGAGATGTGTATTAAACCTGAACGTTGAACCAAACTCATTCTTGATTAATTCTTAATTGACGATGTGGGTGGTTTTAAGTATCGACGGGACATTAGCTAGCTTCTTCTGCTGCAGCACCGACACAGCGGTCTATTAATACTACATCGCTGTTTAACGACTTTATTATGGGATTGTTGAACAGCTACAGCTAAAAGTCATACAGTATGTGTAGGGCAGCTACTGCACTGTTCCATGAACCCTGTACGTGTTTTAGCATAGATGTGAAACAAATGCTTGTTTTAAATTGAAAATATTTTTTTGTTTGTTTTTAAACTCAACCTATGATTCATTTAAAAGTCATTGATATTTTCCAATAATTCAGACATTCATATAATCTTTAACTGTCAGACTGTAAAAATAGATTATATATATATATATATATATAAATATATATATATATATATATATATATATATATATATATATATATATATATATATATATATATATATATATATATATATTTAGCTCTAATGTAAAATATGCTGACAGCAATGGTGGTCTCCATATGATTTCTTTTTTATTTGTATTTGATTAGTTGTTGAGATCTGTTCACAAGCGATGAGGATAGATCTTTTTCTCTTGTAAATCCCAAACCAACAGCCGTTTTCCCACGGCTGTTTGGCTGTTAATACCCAGGAAGATACGAATATAGTAGCATATGAATTACTATTTTACAATGAACTAAAATTTAGAGGTTACTTATTTGTATCAAAATTTATGGTTATTTTTTTGTTATCAAACTATCGGCAAGGCAACCGGATGTGACGCGGGTACGTGGAGGGGGATGCTCGCAAAAGTACGCTGCTGTTCCATTAGTGGGAGAAACGTACTTGCCAAGTCCAAACTTCCAGAGTTCCCAAGTTCGAACTTACAAACTTTGAATTGAGAAACACCCCTAAACATCTGAGTCCACATGCTATAACATGCTAATCTCATCATTCCTGCAGTCTGACCGGTGTTGTAGTTTAATTTGTGACCATGCTGACCAGTGTTAACTTTGATTGCTTTTCATTTAAAGAGCAACATCTTACTTTAGCTCAAGTCCATATAATTGATTTTAAAGACTGCTAGAGTAGACTCACAAGTGCTGATGTTTAAAAAAATGTTTTATATACTGAGTATCCCTGATCCACCTCTATTCTCTCTCTGTCTCTCTCCTGGCCCTTTAACCCTTTAACTACCAGCTCAACTGTTTGGCACAGGTCCTCATTAAAGTCAGAGATATTTAACATTTTGGTACAATATTTGTATTAACTTTTTTACTTTGACAAACAAATAACACACTGCAACATTCAAACAGTACAAGTAAAATTTGGACACAAAGACATACATCCCCACCAGCTTCCCCATACGTAACACACAGAAACATCCCGCTATCCAATGAACAATCTAGACTATTCACAACAAAGTTATACAACTTAAATATATGCATGTACCAGATGCACTCAGCTTGCCACATCAAGCAGCTGCCAGCAAAAAGATTATAACTAAGAGCATCCACTTTTGGGCAAAAATAAAAGAAATATTAAGCACACCAGTCCAATCCAGAAAAAAAAAATTAGAGTAGTTAAATTTACAAAATCAATAATAAATATTTAATGTTTTAAAAGCAGAACAAATCAAATCGTTGTTTGGTAACACTTCTTGGAACAGAGAAAACCACAAACAAACCAAGAAACATATTTTCTTGTGGGGCTGAAAGGTATTGTAAGCCAACAGTTGATTTTGTGATGCCATAAAAATGAACAAATATTTGGTACAAAATTAATGAGAAAAGGTAATCAATGCAAAAATAACTTAAAATAGATGATATTGAGTTTGACAAACATGTTTTGACGAATACCAGACTTTATATCTACATGTATATCATCAGATCAGTAAATGGATAAGCATTTTAGAATAATGATGGTAAAAATAGTAGTAGCTTTTAGCTTTTTAAACCTTTACATCCCAGTAAACAAAATATCAGTTCTTTTGGTTGTAGGCAGTTTTCTGTATCATAAAAAACTGACAGAAAAAAATATCTTGTGTTTATTTAACACACTGAATATTCCTGAATTTAATGACCTCTGCCAGACAGTTGAGCTGGGAGTTAAAGGGTTAAAGCCTCTTTCTCACAGTCAGCTCTGACGGGTCGACCCGTCTACTCTTTGGTAGTTGGTCCAATCAGCTGCTCGGCCCCATGTAGGAACAACGCTGCGCTCATTCTTTACACCTCTGCACTGACAGTGTGATGGAGTTTTTGCATGCTGTGTATTTTGTCCTTATCATATATTCTAAATATAAATCTGTAAATCTACTCTCTGAGTACAGAGGAGAGGGCAGGGGGAGGTCCTGAGATGGGTCATCATGTTTTATTGTACTCAGCTGATGTACACATCTGGAAGGGGACATCAGTGAAGTAGTAGGCATGTTCAACAGTATAAGACGGGACTGAAGCATCTGAGGAGGGGGCAAAACTCTGAACCACCTGCTGCTGTGTTGTTCTCTTTGTTCCCTCTCTATGGAAAATAAAACATGGTGCATTGCTACCTGTTAAGTCTTGTTTTTTGACTCTCTTTAGGCAGACCAAGACATTTCCACAACACCAGCATGAGCCAAAAGTCAAACAAATGGTGGGACGTCAGATTTAACTTTGCTCAGAGCTTCAGTTTGTGTTGTGTATCTTCAGTGTAAAGGAGCATCAGATGATCCTGTCTGTGTTCAGACCAAAATGTTCAATGGGTTGTGTATTTAGTTAAAAGCTAGGTTCTGCTTTACAGTAAGAAACACTCTGATTGGTTTGATTTATTCCCAAAACAGACCAAAGAATAATCAAGGCCTGTGATTCAACCTGTGCTCCTGGATCTGCTCATTATAATCATCAGTGAATCACAAACATCCCTAAAACTGCTGTGCAGCTCATGCTAAAAGGCTTCTGGAAACCTTAGACCCTGTCCCTGTGGTCTGTGATCAGACTGTTGTATGAAGCATCCATTTTCCATCAGGAGCCTTTTTATGAACACAGCTCAGCAGAGTGTCTGTGAACCATCTGAAACAAAGGGTGTGTCATCCACGTACAGCACAGTCTTGAAATATCAATACGACAAATATCACCATGCAATCCTCTGGGATACATGAATCAATACAGATTCTACAGAATCCACACCGCCTCAATATTTTAACAGTCACATGACTTTGAGTCATATTAACAATGGCACAGTTCAAAGTAGAAGCCAAGCACCATGGTGAAACACACAAACTTAAACTTAGGTCTACCATCTTTGAATTTCAGTTTCTCAAGTTGCAGAATCAGTAAAAACGCATCATTGTTCTTTTTGTTCATGTAATAATAAACAAACGTTGTCAGGAATTCCATTAAAAGAGTCGTCAGTGTTCACAATTTACATGTATCGGGTTCAGATCGTGTCGTGGGGTTGCTGGAAATACCCAGCCCTAGTTTCTGTGCATAAAAGCTCCAATGAAGAGACTTATGCTCGCCTAAATGAAACAAGTTGATCCTGAAGTCGGAGTGGACAGCTCCGACAGACACCAGACGGCTCAGTGTGTTTGGGGATGGGCAGAAGCTTTAAAACAACATCCAGCTGGTGAATGGACGTTCTGTCGGTCACACTCATTACAAGCTGTTCAGATCCTGTAGGCGGGCTCTATGATGCAGTGTTTATATAAAACATAAGCCGTTAGCATCGATGCTAGTCTCTGTGCCAGTAGATGTTCTTACTCGACCTCTTCTTGCTTTAAACAGAGCTGATTGGACCATCCCAATTTGGACTGCCCACAATCGTTGAAGACTGTAGGTCGGCATGATGGATCTGACTGAATGCAGACGAATTAAAGGTGCTATGAGGAGAATCTATTTCCGGCGACATAAAGACTCTGCTACGGCGGCGACTGTGGTAAAGATGTGACCCAAGCCAAAGCGTGTGTTTGTTGTGATGCTAATGAATGCAGCTCGGACCTTCCTCAGAACTCTGCATTGCTTTACAACTTCTTTTTTCAACAACTTACAGGATGCAAAGTCACGAGGTAATGTATCTCTTTCTAGTTACGTAGCGGTAGTTTTTGATGTGGGACAACAAGCAGTTTTTGGAGAACTTAGTATCGTAGTTTTGTAGCCGGCTATATATGTCTACTTACAGCCCGGTGCTCTAAGACGTGTCTGAATAATATAAATTTGCTCTAGTTTTAATTGTCTTGTTCCTGAAGTTGAGTATCCAGGCCAGTCCAGCCCTGTCCGACCCGACCGTGAAGCTAAGGAATAGCATTTATAGCTAACCTATTTAGATGCTATAAAACTCATCTTAAAGTGTGTATTTCCATCAGGCATATATCTAAAAGGGAGACTTCCCTTTTAGATATAGAAACCCCTATAGAAACCCCTCACAGCATCTTTAAAGGAGCCGAGACACTGACACTTTGTCAACACTGATAAGCTGCAGAAAGTAAAGACAATTTTAATTATTTATTTTGAAAATAATAAAAGAATAAACATAACAAAATAAAAGCAACAACCAAAGTGCAAAACAACAAAATGAGTCCTGTTGAAAAGGAGGACGTCGATATTTATCTGGTCACCTTTTCACCTGACACAAGCAGTCAGCAATCAACCCACTGCCAAGGAATAATGATAATAATGACAAACATTATCATCCATAAACAAAACAGTAAAAATAGTAATAATATAATACAAATTATAAAATTCAAGGAAAAAGCAAAGAAAGAAACAACAGAAGCTAAATCTTATTACAGTCTCATCCCTGTACCTTTTCCAGATCATGGTTTTATTCTTTTTATTAAACTGCTCGATGTTCAGACATTGTTATAATTCATTACTCAGACTGTTTCAAAGTTTTACACCGAACATCGACACACAGAAGCTTTTCCTGCTAGTTCTCACTTTTACAGTCTTAAAATAAAACCATCCCTGCTTGAACATGACCTGAATATTTCCAGGTAGTTGATCATTTCTGCTTTAAACATAATTTGTGCTCTTTGATTCTATTTGATCTGTGAATTTAACAGTTTGGACTGCAGAAACATGAATGTGTGTGATCTCTATAAGCTGCTCTGTTTAGGACCCCATCTGTTCTGTTTGGAGAATGAATGGAGATTGGAGTGAGCTCTTGTAGGTGCACAGTAGGTTAAATATGGTGAAACTAGAGAACTGTACAGAATGTGAAGTGATTTATTCTTCAGAACATGTTTTGCTTTATTTAATATGACAATCATTTTTGAGACTTTGGACTGTAGATGTATTATGTGCGGTTTCAAATTAAAATTTTCATCTATTATTATCACAAGAAGTTTGTAATTTTGCTTTTGTACTTTTTCTGCAATTCCCAAACAACATTACTTTTATTTTGCTGAGATTTAAAGACTATTACCAGAACAGAATATATTTGTATCATTAGTAAACAAACTGGTTTTAAAACATCTGAAACATTGCAGAGATCATTGATGTATAAACTAAACAGTTTGGGGCCCAACACTGAGCCCTGGGGGACACCATAATGTCCAAACATGATGATCAGCTGTCTCCTAGCTGGACAAACTGTTTTCTATTATTGAAATGACTGCTAACCCAGTCCAGAACCACACCCCTGATACCATATATTTAAAGTTTTTAATTAATATTTCATGATCTGTAGTATCAGATGCTTTCTTTAAATCAATAAATACTCCTACTGTTTCTGTTTTTTGTTCTGGGCTCAGGCTCAGGCTCAATTGACTCTAATATTGCAAATGATGTAGAAATTCTTTGCCTAAAACCAAACTGACAGTCACAGAGTTTATCTATGAATTTTTCGAACCTGTTGTTAAATTTTTTCCAGAATCTTAGAGAGTTGTGGAAGAACTCAGACCGGTCTGTAATTTGTGAATAAATGTTTGTTGCCTGTTTTGTATAGAGTAGCAACTTTTACTTTTTTCACTTTATGTGGAAATGTTCCACTTTGAAATGATAAGTGACTGCAGGTAGTGATCATTTCTGCCATTATCCCTCCGTCTATATTCATCATATCAATTATATATTCTGTATTCATTATATATTATCCATTCGTCTATATTTACTATACAAGCAGAAGCTTCATGCTCTATTGTAGGCCGTTTCATTGTCCCTTTTGTAATTTGCTGCAGGACAGATTAGAGTGGAGTACAGACCACAGTTGGTCCCCAGGCCTTTGTTTGTACACCCCTGTATTGACTGTATTAACCCTGTATTAAATATCATCATGCAAAACACTTGTCATAATTTTTACATCAAATTACTGATGCTGCTACTTTCAATCAATCAATCAAACTTTATTTTTATAGCACTTTCCATACAGGACTGTAATACAAAGTGCTTTACATGGGTAAAAAGATATAATAAATTAAGTTAAATAAAAAGCAGAAAATTGCATAATTTTATCAAATGAAAACATAAGACCCCTGCAACCCCCCCCCCCCCCCAAAAAACCACATTCAATATACACACTCACGCTTACTCAAACACACAAAGACATAAAAAGGAAATTCTGACAGAAAACTAAATTAGAGGACTGAGGAAAAACTATCTGGAATTAAAAATGAGGAAACACAGGAGCTAAAAATAAAGTAATACTTAAATACACTAGAGGGTCAGATAAATACGTAAATAAATAACATTATATAACAGTATAAAATAAAAGTTAGATATATAATATTGTAAAATGAGAAAGCATAAAATCAGGTGCATAATAAAATCAGCTAAAATAGGATAATAAAGGGAAAAGCATTTAACAAAGAATAAAATTCCAAATAAAAAATGTTACTGAAATGTAGAAATAAAACAGAATAAAAGGGTTAAAACAAGTTAAAATATAACGTAAAATAATAATAAATACAATCAGCCTAAAGCCAGATTACAAAGGTAGGTTTTGAGTTTTCTTTTTTTCATAAACTTTAATTTTTATTGAAGTATTTTCCTTTGCATAGATGTAACAAACACATCAAACATACAACCACAAACATAAATCAACACGTGGGACTCACTACCAAAGCATTAGTCCATATTCCAGACTACTCAGTCATATTGTATACTAAGTCACTGATGTAACATCGATAACGTCCATCTCTTCCATCTCTCGTTGAATTTAACCTCCTGTATCCGTAGGCCAGGGGTGGGCAAGTGGTGACCCGGGGGCCAAGTGTGGCCCTCCACATCACTAAACGTGGCCCGACATTCATTCCCAAAAACCAGCAGCTGTAAATATGAAGAAAACTCAGATATCCAATAGAAATAATTCTGTATAACCTTATGTTAGTTATTTACAACCTTACTTTGCTCTTATAGAGTCTAAATCTCTTTCATGAAGCCTTTAACATTATATCAAGTATTACTCAATTCTATATTTAAAAAAAGGCAGCAGCAAAATATTTAAGCTTCAAAATTTGAAAAACATCATTTTATTGATTTGAAAAAAGCTTCATTGGCTTTAATTCCATGTATATGAGCTAAATTAGCTTGAATTCTATGTCAAGTTCATTTGATTATGCATAATAACTTGTATTTTTGTTGTAATATATGAATATTGGTATTCTAATTTGATGACAAATTTATAGTCTCATTTGTTGTTTATCCAACATTCTTTTTCATCATCGAGAGTTTCTGAAAATGTGTAACAATGTGGCCCTCAGGCTGGAAAAATGTTTTTATGTGGCCCTCTTGGTGATTAAAGTTGCCCACCCCTGCTGTAGGCCATGTATTAATTTTTTCGTCCTTCATAGGGGAGTCTTCCCTTCCCCATTTCTTCATAATGGCTCTTTTGGCTGCTGTCAACAGCACTTTTACCAAGTATATGTCTTTAGCTCCCACCTTTTCTTCAGTTAGATTACATAAATACAGTTCTTTACAAGACACAGGAACTAGATATCCAAGAATTTTAACCCTTTAAGGCCCAAGACCGTAGATTATAACCAGAAAATTCTGATTTTTTGGAGCTGAAATGTTTGCTTCACTTTCTGCTAAAATACTAAAAATCAAAATGTCATTAAAATTCAAAACATAGATTTTTTGTATCTCATTTGATACATTAGGTGTTTTGGCAACTGATAATCCATTTGAGGACATTTTTATCATTTATCTGATTACATACAAATGATTTTTTTGTAATTTGTTGATCATATTGAGTAGATATAGGTATTATAAAAGTATGCATCAAATATGATACAATTGGCTTTATAGGGTTAACCAATGTATCGTGGATCATTTGCCAAAATCATCTGATTTGATCACATTCCCCAAAAATATGCGAGTGGTCCACATTCATTACCCCACAGCCTCTTCAACAAGATATGTTTTTGTTCAGCTGTTTACTCTTGACCGTGGGTGAAATAAAAAGTCATATCAGATTTTTCCAAGAGAACTCTCTCCAGATCTGAGGACTGGTGGACCTGAGGTGTTTTTTCCACATGTTTAGCCACTCTTCATCATTAAGTTTTATCTTAAAGTCTGATTACCATTTTTGTGTTTTCTTTTAAAAATATCTTACTGACTGAAGCCTCTGAGAGTGTCCTGAGCATGTTAAGCTCGTTATTTGTTGCGTCTGGTTTGGTTTCTGCATGTTGTTATAAACATGTTTATCTGAGCAGCTCTCCGGTTCAGGCTCCAACAGCGTGTTACGGGCCGGGGGCCAGAGGGTCTGCAGGATCCCGGAGCTGCCAGCTGCAGAGCGCTCACCTGAGGGAGCGGTGCATCTGGTAAACACGGCCTGCACAGCGGCCAGCTCGGCCTCACAGATACCAGACTGCCGGCCAGACGGCCAGTTGGTCACCCCGAGGCGAGAGGAGCGCTGTCCGTGTGTCTGAAACACTCTGGGTAAACGTGCAGGACCAGGCCTCTGGGCTAGCCGGCAAAGTTTACAGCTAAACTTTTCTGGAGGTTTTTCTACCTAACAGGCTGTTGGTGATGAATTAAAGTAAGAAACAAAGGTGTCACTCTGAAGCATGATGAAGAGTCAGAGATGAAGTCTGCAGGGTGACATCTTTGATTTGATTATCCGAGTGTTTGACATATCTTTAATCCAATCATTATCTCTATGGTAGGTGCTGAAACTACCTGTTTTCCTGGAGGTTGTGTGGTGACAGTCGTCAATACTCTGATTATATACATCTGTGAATCAAAACTCTCTCAGTAGGAACACGTTGGCAAAAAGCCTGGCTGAAAATATAATGGAGTGTAATTATTTCAAAGCTGTAATTGGCAGTTGGATCAGGCTTTTCGACATATATTTGCATTTCCATTGTTTCACCCCCAGCACATAAAGGAACATTTGTATGAGGGGGTTTAAATCCTCGGTCTCTGGGTGTGTTATTGACTTTCTGAACATAAAAGCTCAGATATACAGCACACTGCTCAGCTGCTGGTTTACACAACCAACATTTAGTTCTGCTAGATTAAATTGTCTCATATAATGTCTTCATCAAATGACATGGTTTAATAAAGAGCACTGTTGAGTGAATGTTAACCTCAGATTATTGTTTCTATTTCACACAAACAGATTTTCTTGCTCTTGGCTCGCTGTTTAATGGTTGACCATTCATGTTATTGTTGACATCAAACATCTTTAACCCTTACAGACGTAAAAACAGAGGATGTAAGTAAAAAAAATCATCCTATGAACAAAACCGACTGTGCAGATCTGAAAAGGAAGTAGACCTCTTTTTTGAACATCTTTCCTTCTATACGTGGCTGTTATTGTACATTAAAGAAAACAGTGCTACTCTGTTCAGTACAAACAGCTCATGTGCTGCTGCTTTGACTGAAAAACTCATCGATTAAGGACAACACGTGACCAGAGGAGGCAGGCAGAGCAGCTTGCAGGATGTTGTTATGTACTGCACATCTACCAATATCATCTTACGCTAGGAGCTCAGCTAATGTGCCGTCATTTCTCAGGATGACAAACTCTTTATGATGCAAAGAGACGGTTAAAGAACTCCACGACTGCAAACTACGAGCATGTACAAAACCCAAAACCAGTGAAGTTGGCACGTTGTGTAAATCGTAAATAAAAACAGAATACAATGATTTGCAAATCCTTTTCAACTTATATTTAATTGAATACACAGCAAAGACAAGATACTTAATGTTCAAACTGAGAAACTTTATATTTTGCAAATATGAGCTCATTTTGAATTTGATGCCTGTAACATGTTTCAAAAAAGCTGCACAAGTGTCAAAAAAGACTGAGAAAGTTGAGGAATGCTCATCAAACACTTATTTGGAACATCCCACAGGTGAACAGGCTAATTGGGAACAGGTGGGTGCCATGATTGGGTATCTCAGCAGCTTCACTGAAATGCTCAGTCATTCACAAACAAGGATGGGGCGAGGGTCACCACTTTGTGAACAAATGTGTGAGCAAATTGTCCAACAGTTTAAGAACAACATTTCTCAACCAGCTATTGCAAGAAATTTAGGGATTTCATCATCTACGGTCCGTAATATCATCAAAAGGTTCAGAGAATCTGGAGAAATTACTGCACGGAAGCAGCAAGGCCCAAAACCAACATTGAATGCCCGTGACCTTTGATCCCTCAGGTGGTACTGCATCAAAAACCGGCATCACTGTGTAAAGGATATCACCACATGGGCTCAGGAACACTTCAGAAAACCACTGTCAGTAACTACAGTTCGTCTACATCTGTAAGTGCAAGTTAAAACTCTACTATGCAAAGCCAAAGCCATTTATCAACAACACCCAGAAACACCGCCGGCTTCACTGGGCCGAGCTCATCTAAGATGGACTGATGCAAAGTGGAAAAGTGTTCTGTGGTCTGACCAGTCCACATTTACAATTGTTTTTGGAAACTGTGGTCGTCGTGTCCTCCGGACCAAAGAGGAAAAGAACCATCCGGACTGTTATAGGCTCAAAGTTCAAAAGCCAGCATCTGTGATGGTATGGGGGTGTATTAGTGCCCAAGGCATGGGTAACTTACACATCTGTGAAGGCACCATTAATGCTGAAAGGTACATACAGGTTTTGGAGCAACATATGTTGCCATCCAAGCAACGTCTTTTTCATGGACGCCCCTGCTTATTTCAGCAAGACAATGCCAAGCCACATTCTGCTTACAACAGCGTGGCTTCGTAGTAAAGAGTGCAGGTACTAGACTGGCCTGCCTGTAGTCCAGACCTGTCCCCCATTGAAAATGTGTGGCGCATTATGAAGCGTAAAATACAACAACGGAGACCCCGGACTGTTGAACAACTTAAGCTGTACATCAAGCAAGAATGGGAAAGAATTCCACCTGAAAAGCTTCAAAAATTGGTCTCCTCAGTTCCCAAACGTTTACTGAGTGTTGTTAAAAGGAAAGGCGATGTAACACAGTGGTAAAAATGACCCTGTGCCAACTTTTTTGCATTGTGTTGCTGCCATTAAATTCTAAGTTGATGATTATTTGCAAAAGAAAATAAAGTTTCTCAGTTTGAACATTAAGTATCTTGTCTTTGCTGTGTATTCAATTGAATACAAGTTGAATAGGATTTACAAATCATTGTATTCTGTTTTTATTTAAGATTTACACAACGTGCCAACTTCACTGATTTGGGGTTTTTGTATTATTTTTACATAAATCATCAAGATGGAGGACTGGACTGAGTCAAATAGCAAAGAGTGAGACATTAAATTTGGATTTCACAGTAATGAGTGAGTATCTGCTGTATGGTGCTGACATCGTTGTATTTTCTTGTATTTTTTTCCTTTTTCCCACAGGGCAGGGTCATGTTTGTGATGTAAGCTGTCTGATATCTGTCTGCGCTCCATGTTCAGCTGAAATGTGGCACAGCATTTGACCAGACGAAACACTCTTGAGCAGCGACAGAGAGCTTCAGACGAATGTGAAGTGTTCAGCTCCTAATTATAGTTATTAATGTCTATCAGTGTCCTCACTCAAACAGCTATGCTCTGTCTGAGGCCTGGACTGTTTCCACTGCTCAGAAACAAAAGAGAGAAACAACCAACGATGTCAGCAAAACAAGTCTGACCCTATGACAGGTGAAGATAGAGCCACTAAATCTGCTGATAAATATTCATGGACATAATTAAGCTCTGTCTGGTGTTCTGCCGGTGCAGTCTCTAAGATAGTTGGTTCAAACTTTAGTTCAGATATCATTAGTCAGGGATGGGCAACTTCGGTTTCCAACAGAGTCACATTATGTTGCCTTCTTTGACAAAGGTACAAACTTTATGAATCGTCAGTTTACTCTTTTTTAGCAATTCCAATGACCCACACTCCAAAAGAACAAACAAAATGTTTAGATATTCACACCTCTATTTCTGACATGGTTTGGTCAGAGTTTGTTCGGCCTACCTCACTGCCTGATTGGCCCATCATTAATGATACTGACGGTACGACTGCTGGATCTGCTTTTCCCATATGGACTGGAAGAATATGTTGAACAGTCCTTATGGTGTGTCAGGATAGCTGTGTGTTTTGGTGTGTACAAATGAACCAAAACCTGGTCCACCTGAAGTAGGTCCATAGACAAGAATGTGAAAGCGCTCTGAACCACACAAGAGCCAAAGAAGGGGACAGGACAGGTAAGCAGGGCATTGTGGGCTGAATTAGGCAAAGGCATTCAAAGGACAAAATGAATTAGGCTTACAGCGTAAGAGCTGATGAACCATTTATAAATTAGGGATACACCGAAATGAAAATTTGTGGCCGAAGCCGAATAAAATATGAACACTTGGCCGAATACCGAATACTGATTATCCAATGCAGAGGCTGAGTAGGTCACTATATTTTTTAAAAGTGCATTAATAGTACTAGAATAAATGTTTAGACATTTTTTAAAAGAAAGTAATTGTTTATTGAATATTATGACATTTTATAATATTCAAGTAGCCTTTGCTTTTTAAAAGAGGCACAACAAACTTTTTCATTCATATTAGGCCTTCAAACAAAACAAAACAAAACATGCATTAAAAAAAAAAAAAAAACTAAAGTTTATTGAAGCTGATAAACAAATGAATTATTTTCCATGTGACACAAGTCTGCTTCGCCACAGTCACACGCAATGACGTAGTTGATTTCGTCATTGTGTCACACAGTACTATTCGGCCTTGCTATTAACTTGCTCCACTGAAGGCTGAATATATTCGGTCACTGAATATTCGGTGCATCCTCATTATAATTGATGTCCAGCAGAGGGTGGCTAATGTTACCAAAGTACCACCAGCCTTTGCTCCTGCTGATGGATTAATGTCTTCAGTTCTGTATGAGAAATGGTTGCACCTGATGGACCATAGGGAGCTCACAGAGGATGCTGCATCAGGGCCATAAGCTGCAGTGTTTTGTGGTTGGTAGGTGAATGGAAAGAATACAGTGGGAATAATGTCAGACAGACCAAAATGAGTTTTTTATGGACATGTGACATGACTTCTACAGTGGGCAATGTGATTATTGTTGTGAAGACGCTTCTATTAACAGAGACACCAAACCCCTTAATGAACAAAGTCATGCTCAGTTTTAGGCCTTACATCCTCAATAAAAAACATCCGTGCTCCTGTTACACCTCTGATGGATAGGTGGGCGGTTTAAGATGTAACAAACAAATGCAGCAGCTTCACTGCAGGGCCTCTCTTTGCTCTGTCTAAAACTCTCCACGGTGCTTCTCTATCATGTCTGTGCTGAATGAGATTTTGTGAGCATAACCTTCAGCAGAGATGAGCAGTTGCTCAAGTCTTTTTAACAGCCCACAAAACCCTTTTTTGATGAGTTAAATTAAAGGATTTGAGGACTGTGGGTCAGAGTTCAATAAGACTGCACTGAATGAAGTGAAGCTGCTTCATAAGCAAATAAGTCTCACTCAGCTCCCCACTGGAGTGAACTGAGGGTGAAATCTTCGCTCTAAAACTCTTAAACTGCCGAGCCAATGTTTCTGCTGAAGTGTGCAGAAATCCAAAATGTTAATGACCGACCATATAATGCATTTTTAACCTGAGAACAGAACTGAGGGCTCACAGTGTCTAACATTTAGCCGCCTTACTGTCAATGTCTGCACTCATTTAAATCAGCCTGGCAGAACAAATACTGTAAAAACTGGCTTCAGCCTCCTGGAGATAGTTTGTCCAGCTGCAACAACACGCCTGTAAACTGCTGACAGGACGGATTTGACAGACAAGAGCATCAGATAGTTTCTGTTACAAATGTTTAAAACTAGAGCTGGGACATCCCAGTGGCCCTGTGATAAAGTGTTGTCCAGATTTTTGAGTCAAGATTCCATTTTATTGTGAATCTTAATATTTTACATTAGTTGTACATTGTGATACTTCACATCATGATATATAGGCCTGTCATGATAACAGCCGACCAAACGCCTCAGTAAGCACTGACTGTCGGAACGAAGGCTCTGCTGCACCTCCCCTTCTTCATCGCCACTACTTTCAAACAAATGCAACATATCGGCTCGTCAGTGTTCATGAGCTCACACCTTGTTCATTCTGTTTAAAACCAAAATATTCACACACTGGGGCTGTGGCAGCCGCCTTAGGAACCATAACTTTCGTGCCATCATTCATATTTCTGTTTGTTTCCTTGTTTCTCCTCACGACACTCCCTTCTGCTCTGTTTATATACGCATGAGTGGCCCCTCCTCCCCCACAAAGGCTGAATGAATGACAGATGCTCACTCTGCTATAAATCCTCTAATCCTCTATATATCCAAAGCACCCGGGTGTTAAGACAGTTACATTGAGTGAGCCATCTTCTCATCCAGTCTGTTTGGTAGAAAGAGAGGAGGAAAACAAACATGCATGCACGTGTAAAATTTATCGTGCGGTTAATTTATTTTTTGATTATGGTGACAGGCCTAATGATACATTACACTTTTAACCCTTCATTGTCTGTTTTGGCACCCAAAGGAGGCCAACAGGAGTTGAACTCACAGACTTTTGTCCACATGCAGTTGATTTAGCTGCTCTGTGAGCTCAGCCTCTTCAGCTTTAGCTCCACTGCTCAGAGGAGCTTCAGTGCTGCTGTTGTTGAGCTACGGCCTAGAGATGCAGTCAGTGTTTTATAAAAGCTTGTTTTCCTCAACATAGTGAGGTCCTCAGTCTGTGCACATAAAGTTAGTGATAGTTTGAAAGTGAATAAGTATATATTAAATACATGGCAGCCATGAGTCAATGTGGTGTTAAATATTGAATTAATGTAATGCATCATGTTTCCACATCTATTTAAAGCAATAATTCATCATGTTTTTCAGTTTAATGGCATCAATTTAAAAACTGACATCAGAAGCTGAAGTTTCTACGGGATGCTGATTCTAACATGAGTTAATATTCAGTACAGCAGTTTAGCTCAGTCCATAAGGGCCTGGGCTTGGGACAGAAGGGTGGCTGCAGTAAAGTAAAAGTAAATGATGAAGTTAATGTTTTATTGCTGTTAAATCAAACTTTTCACTTGTGAATTACATCAAAATTTAAAATAAGAAATACAATTTAAAAAAAAAATCTAAATAGAAAATACCAAATTTGCCCTTCGTCATCTGTTTTGGATGTTGGATGCAATATCTCAATATTGTAGGAAAAAAACGTGCAAAGACAATATTTATATGAAACTTAAGACGAGGATTTGGGAGTTCACCAACTGGTAGTTGGACATGGGTATCAAAAAACTTACAATATAAATTTATATATATATATATATATATTCAAAACTTATTCGAGTTATCCGTCTACTGTGGGGGACACTATGCATGAAAGGGCTAAATATGTCAACATTAAACAGACTCCTGGTCCCTTTTATATCTCTAAATCATCCTCAAATGCAATTGTTACCTAAAAAGCTTGAAGTTCACTCTTCAATAGTACTTTTGTAAATGAATTTGAGCTTTTACATCCATTCACACCCTTTCAGTCTCACTGAGGGCTCACATTTCTCTGTTAGTGATCATCAAAATGTTGGTGCAGCAGAGGGCTCATTTTGGGGTAACTAGTCATGACCTAGGACACAATGACCACGGTTACATGATGTTTTTTTTTCATCAGAATGAATCATTCAGAATTAAAACATTCTGAATTACAGTTTTCTCCTTCATGTTTACATGGAATTAATAATTAAAAAAAAAGGTTTACATGAAAAACACGTTTATTCGCCTTTATTCAAGGCCTGGTGGTTGGGAGTTATAATGATTGGACAGGGGTGTGACGTAGTGACATGTTTACGTCTAAGCGAAGAAAATTCCAGTTCAGCGTCTCCATCAGGGAAACCTCGTCCAACTTGGACGCTACAACTTTATAAAGGTCCACATTTTAATGCTTATGTCTATCCAAACTTTCATCACCTCCAAATCTTCTAAGGCTCTAAATTAAATAAACTGTCTGGGCTTACGTGAAGTCCCACGTTTGCTGTTCCCGTCAGTGTCCTGGACCCTATCACTGCAGGGCAAGAGAATGAGCATGTGCAGAATGAGTGGAATAAATGTGAAGCAGAATGAACGTAAACATAATTGAGGAATTATTTAATTCAGATTTAAAATCAGAACAAACCAGCCTCTTACTTCTGAATTAAGTTTCATTCAGAATGATCATTTTTACTCTGAATTAGTTCTTTACATGGCCATTTTTAATCTTTTTAGAAGAGGATTTAAGTTTTATTCTGAATTAAATAGGAATTAAAGTTCTCATGTAAACGCAGTAGTTGATATGTGACCGTCAAACCTGGAGCCTTCCAGAAAATCCCACTGACACCCCGCTGACAAGCATGTTGACAACAGAATTCAGCTGTCTGCTATAGCAAGTAGGGATGGGTATGAAAAACCAACTTCAGGTAAGAATCAACAATGACTCAGTCAAGGAATCAGCATCATGAGTCAGGCCTGATTGGTTCTTCCCACTTAGTTCTGCACAGTTTACAAATCAAGGCTGTAGCACCCTCCCAGAGGCATCAGCAGAAATACGACAAGGATGTCAGGACTCACTGCTGCGGCTCCACAAATCTGCACAACATTTAAAGGGTGGAAACATCAAGTATGTGCAGAGGCATTCATGCAGCACAGGGATGAACATCAGCGATGACCAATGTAAGATTTTACACAGACCAGCAGGAATCTGTTCAGGAATCATCAGCAGAATGTTTAACAGCAATGGGATCAATGAAACTGTGTCAACTCCCAACCCTAGAAGTGACTGTCTTCATCATGTTTCTGATAAAGTTCTGTAGCCCGTGTTAATAATACAACTTTATTTCACTGTAGTGAGGAGCCATCAGGATAAAGGCTGAAGGACAGGTCTGTCTAAATCACAATCAGATCTCTGAGGATCTCTGTATCAGGACTGATGTGACTCTCATGATCCTCTGAAGTTCACACTTGTTTCTTCTTTGTTAAGACCCCATTAGCACTAGCAAAAGCACTGGCTATTCTTTCTGGGGTCCAACACACACAAGGCCAGACAAACAAACAAACAACACAAACAAGCAAGGTCAAAAAACGTACATAAAAAACATACAGCTCCCCATAAAGTATACAAAACATGTTCATACAGAAGAAAAACAAAATGGCCGTCCATTTACAAACACAGTGCAGAAACGTGGCTATAAATACAAAATTATAATTTAAGTCACTCCTCAATTATGCAAACTAAATTCCAAGGGTAAGAAGAGGTGAAAATACATTTCACAACATTCATAACTAATCATTAAATGTTATTAGATACTGTTTCAACAAAGAGTTATCTTCTCCTTGGTGTTTTCCAGAATAATCTGAAGTGGTAACGAATTCCATCCAACCATGGCTCTGTGTAAAACTGGTCTTTGGATCACACCTGATCTTACTTTTAGGATGAACCTGTGTCAAATTTCATTTTTTTTGTTTGGTAGTGATTTAGAGCAAACTGAGAAGATATTCTTAAAATAGGTCATTGTGAGATGTCTGCGAGATTTCAAATGTCGTGACATCACAAGGTACCTTTCTTTTTATTGGAGTAATCTGATAAAACACTTCCTCCTCTGTGATGTCCGTTAGCCACAAAACCGTCACCGAGGAACACATCCACCAGCAGCAGTATATAGATCCCTAGCTCACACTCACTCATTACCAGCTCTGGCCTGTAGGGGGACTCAATACACGGTCGCTGCTTTGAGCCTGCCGGAAAATACAGTAGAAGAAGAAGGACAGGCTGGCTCAGCCCCCGATAGAACTGACCAATCAGAGCACAAAGGGCTGTGACGTTGCAAGGTAACTGTAGGTCATCCTGAGAGCCGAGCGTTTTAACGAGAGCTTGTTAATGGCCTAAAATGAGGATTTTGAGAACGCTATTGTGGGGCAATGAAGGAACTAAATGACTTGTACTGAGGGCAGAAATGCTTTACAGGCATCCTAGTCTGGCATAGTGAAAAGGAGAAACAAGCATGATATGTCTCCTTTAAGAATCAGTTTATTACTTGTAATCCATTCTGCCACTGACTTTAATGCCATCTGTAAAACAGTATTTAATCCCCTACTGAAGTAGCTGCAGCATATATCGTAGAGTCATCTGCATACATGGTCACTTCGGCTTTATCCAAAACTAGAGGTAGGTCATTTGTAGACAGAAAATAAAATAATAGTGTTAAAAGAGTTTTGCATGGCTGACATCACTGTGTGCAAACCAGCACGTGCAGGGTCATGATTTTTGAGTACTGATGATATCTTTAAGCCTTGCAGAGTAGACGGACCGGCCTGATTCTGAAATTCTGAATATCTGTCTAACCAACTTCCATTGTCCAATGACTTCACGAGGCTAAATGCTTAATGACCCAATCAGGGAAGAGAGGCGGGACGTGACGATGTGACGACGTGAGGACACTAGGAAGTGACTGCATGTTTGAAAACAATGGTGACTTCTGAGGCTGTCTCAATATCTGCGTTTTTAATCAGAAATTGACTCCTTTTTTCCTTCAGAAGAGGAGGACAGAACATTACTTGAAGCTTGTCTCATGAGAAATCATGTTTTTGCTCTTCTCCTGACCGGGAGTCACTGCTGGGAAACTGGGCGAGATCTGCTCTTCTCAGAAGTTTACCGGGAAAGCTTGGTAGAGATTGTCTTTGACGAGGTTCACATGTGCAGTAAGTGTTAAATGATTCATCTGTGTGCTATAATTTAATGTAAGACTACAGTTTAAGGTAGTTTAAGCTAACTGCTAACAACAGCGCGAGCTGGTTTGTGCTAAGTGTGCCGAGCCGAACGATTGTCCAATCACAAGCTGCTGTTGTTTTTGAAGGTTCTGCCTCCATTAGTGAATTTTTCCAGGTCAGATATCTTAAAGACTGAAGGCTATCCATAAAACTTAAATATGGTGACTGGCAGTTCCACTAAGCCTCAGACTTTTCTGTCAAACTCTTTAATAGTGTAATCTAATGAAGTTAGCTCTAATGTGTATGACAGTGTTTTTGAAGAATTCATAATGATGGCATTATCTGCTGTAGCCTAAGGTGAAATAGGGACAGTTTAATTTAATGGTGAACTAGGATGCATGAGCTTAGGACAATAAGACATTTCACAAAAGCACCCTCTAACTCAAAACAGCAGAACAACAATAACTTTGCAGTGAAGCTGGATCAGCCGGGTTCATTGTCTGTAATCTGGCAGGTCCATCTGTCCAAGCTCTAATCTACAACAATTGTGAGCGGCCTAAAGTGGCACGGCCCAATCAACATCATGTAAAGCAGAAAGAGGCGGAGCTACAAGTAAGACGACAGCAGCAAGTGACTGCACTTACAAGGATTAGCACTGATGCTAACAGCACGACTGAGCTGCTTAGCGGAGGTCTGCGCTCTCAGAGTGCTTTTCCAGTCTCTGCACATATAATCCAGTACTCTTTCATTTTAGGATGATGGCTGTTACACCTTATAACATTACTAAAATCTCGCCATGACACATTATGGAGGTATTGTGAGGGCTTATGAGGACTTATGAGGTACAGATGGCATTTATAATATGAAAACAAGTAGTTCTGAGTATTGTAATGTTTCAGATATTTTTGTTCAATTAGACACCAGATCATTTTTTATTAAGACATAATGAAAATAAAGGATGTAGTTTTAAAGTTCAGTGGCTTATAGTCTGGAAATAAATAATTCATGCATTTTAAACATATTTTAGACTTAATGATCCAGATTTGCATAATATAATTGTCTTTTTCTTTTCAAATATTATGACCTTGAATGTAGACACCCTGTTTTAGACACCAGGCATTTTTTTAATAAGAACTTTTATCCTCTGTGTATGGGTATGAATTATTACTTTTTCTGCTGCAATCACAATCCTAACTGTGACTTTTTCTAACTTCTTGATTCTAGTCAAATACATTTACACAGATGGACTAGAAAAGTAAATTTTGGCTTCACTGAAACATTTATTTATTCTTTTGAATGGCATGTAGTTTGTGTGTTTTGTGTGGCATGTGTCAAAAGGAAAATACTGTCATTTATTCTTGTTATCCTGCTTGTAGAGGGAATTGACATGATTTGATCATTTATCAGCAAATAGACACAAAAGCACATCAGTGTTTTTTTTACACCCGTCTTATCAGGGGTGAGTATTGGCAAGAACCTCGCGATGCGATGTGTATCACGATATATCACGATATATCACGATATCACAATATTGTGATATTCTACAGTTAACTAAGAAAAAACTAGAGACTATGTTTATCTAAATCACACAATATTACTCAAAACTGAAAGTACAAATTCAAGTCAAACTACCTGATTGAAAACAACTTTTCCATTTTATAGTTTTTGAAATATGTTAAATGCAGTGTTATACACTTAACCTCAAATCATTTAAACTAATGTTACAAAGAAATGATTCTTGTTTTCCCTTTAATAATGTTTTTAAAGCATCCAAACCTGCAGAGCAGCTCAAACTAACTGAAAACATGAGGAGCAAAGTGTTTTGAGTTACTGACAGCACAACAGTAAGTTTCATATTTCCAACTTTGAAAAATACGAGTTCTTATTTTTAACAAAAAATCTACATTAAGATTTAAAATTCTGATATTGTATCAGAGGTCTAAATATTGAGATATATTGCTGTATTGATATTTTTTCACACCTCTTCTTATTAACAATAATCCTTCAACAGCTCACTGCAGGAAGAAAACATCCTCAGCAGCACTCCTGTTATGTTTTTGTATTTAAGATTTTACTGTTTGATTATTAAAAATAAAACTAAAAAAATCATTCACAAATTTAACCTTTAAGGTGCGTTAAAGGTGCACACTGAATGCGACTTTGCGACCAAGATTGCGTCACAAACCCAAATCCTGTCACCTGTACTTTGCTCATTTTTCTGAGTTTCACTGCAGTCATATCATATCCCCTAATGGGACATATTAGCTGTTGTTATTCCACCTGTGTCCTTTTCACTCACCTACCAACCACAGAACACTGCAGCTGATGTCCTGCAGCAGCATCGTCTGTCAGTTTTCTGTCTTTGTGGAACTAATGTCCTCACTGACTATTGTTTCCACAGGGACATTGAATATGGCTGTGCACTGGAATAAAAACAACCTTGCTGTGTCCAAAATCAAACCCTATCACTGATATAGTGCAATATAGTGTGTTCGCCATTTCGTAGTTTTGTTCGAATTCTCAGCAGTTAATTTCATTAACCATATAGTGTACTACAAAATACCCACAATGCACAGCAAAAGTGAGTGTACATATGATGTGCCCTATATTGTGCTCCCATATACCACAATTCAATACGGTCGTGTTTTTCCATAGAAGAAGAGAAAGAGGCTGTTAGGCGCTGCTTTCATTTATAAATGTAAAAAAATGTTAAAGTATCTTTAACAAGTTCCTAGCTTAGCTCTTTTACATCTTTTAGCGGCTTTAAACGGCTTCAAAATTTGCGACTTATCCTCCTGAGTGTCCAGTTTGTTTACGTGATTTTTGGCGTGCCCACTTCAGAAATATCCGGCTCTCCTACTGATGCTATGAAGTTTAGAAAATTTCAGTGTATTGTCCGAAATGTCATTTGGTTATTCCCTATGTAGTCCACTATTTCATTTCTGGCCCTTTTCCATTAGCCCTACTCTACTCTACCCGGCTCTACTCTACTCGCCTTGTGCTGCTTTTCCATTAGCCCCAGTCGCCTGCCCAGTGTCGCTGTAAACAGCTGAGCGTCACTGCGGTGACATCATTTTGAGCGCGACACAACAATCTGTGGCTTTTTGTCACAAACTGAGTAAAAAAGGAAAGCAGAAGAAGGCTGCAGGTGGTAAGAAGAAATACCCCTTGAGAAGCACAGGAGAGTTTTGGAAGCTGTACAACAGAATGAAGCCGAGGACGAGAGCAATCCAGCTGCAAAGAAAAGACGTATGAGGGTAAGCTAATGGTAGCTACCGCTAGCATGCTAGGTCGTCGAGCTCATGACTCATCGATGACGACATTGTCTGACCAATCAGTAGCCGGCAGTTGGTGACGTCATCTTTTAGTATGGACTCAGCTCGCTTGGAACCAGAGCGGAGTAGGTACTAAAACTAGCTTGTTTTAGGAGGTACCAGGCTAGTGGAAACACGCTGCTAATTGAGTAGGGCCGAGTAGAGTAGGGCCAAGGTGTGCTAGTGGAAAAGGACCATTACACTACAGAGGGAATAGTGAGTAAGTGGATGATTTTGAACACAGCTCCTGTCAAGGGTGTCGATCACGCACTCACACAACACTGATTGGCTCTTTCAACGCCTGAAAGGTTCAAATATTTCGTCTTTGTTGACGAAGCACGGTGACTCCATGTCTCCAAAGTGTCGACCACGTCACCCAGAATGCGTCCGTCGCATCACGTGAGATCTGTTTGCACGTGGCTGTGGCTGATCATGGCGGTACACTGGCTCTGCAGTCGCCAAAGTCGCGTTCGGTGTGTAGGCACCTTTAGGAGTGCAGGTGGGAGTGCAGTGTTCTTCTGAGGGAAGTCTGATCCACGAGCATCACTGCTGGGTCTGATCAGCTGATCAGTCTGGGTCCTCTCTCCTGCTCCAGGTGAACATGGTCACCTCGGTTTTTAATCCAAGTATGATGCACAGACTCAAACAGCTTCCTCTGCAGCGCTGCCTCTCCTCATACAAACACATGTAGAGATCTGCACGCTGCCCTGAAGTGAACTTACTCACTCTCTTCCTCTCCTGGAGAAATCCAGAAACTTCTTTCATTTGTTCTTGTAATTAACTTGTCCCTTTTTGCTGAACACACAGGTGTTATTGATGTGGTTTTCTTACAGCCAACAGCTGAAGCATGGGACGATAAATCAAATCACAACACTTACTTTGCAATCCACGTTTGACTCGACTCGCTGCTAATTTGCAGCTCAATGATCGGAGAGGAAAAGAGTCCTGAGAGTGCCGGCCGACTAACACAGGAGCTGAGACATTATTGTATAACGGAGACACATTAGCTCTCAGAAACAACATGAAAATATGATCCAGTAAGAGTGAGCGATAAAGTTTGAAAAGATTTGTCATGGTATGTATTTCTAAATTATTCACTCCCAAGCTAAAATATTTTAAGAATCAGCTTGTTTATCTGTCGGATCTGAAGAAGCTTCTTAATAGAAAAAACTTAGAAAAGATCAGATGGTGAAAATGTGAATGGTGTGAGGAGTTTGATCTGGACTGTAAACAGTGTTAAATGAATCTGAAGACCACCTGTCATGAAAACAAGGACACTTAAATATTTCAGAAATGGTTTAAAAATTCAATTTAAACCTAAAATCTTACTGTTCACAGACATTTTGATCAGGAAGGAGGAGTTTTAAACTGAACTCCCTTTTCATACCAGAATCTGAGCCGCTCACGGGGCCTCTCTTTCCCGCCTGATTCATTCATTCAGCAGGAAGTGACTGCACGTTTGGAAACATGGTGGCTTCTAAAGCGGCCTCCGTGGATGCAGCAGTTTCTGCAGTTTTATCAGAAATGGACTCAATTTCTTATTTAAAAGAGGAGCAAAGAACCTAAAGCTTTTCTTATGGGAAAATCCCATCAACTGACTCCTCTGGTCATGAAAATGATGGACGGACTCAAAACCCAACGGTGGATCAAATCAGAGGAGCTGGGGAGCTGGGAGAGGATGTGGAAATCCTCTGCAGGTGATGTTGGTTAGTCTTTGGTCGTCATGGTTACTCAATGATACCTGGTGAGATCTGCTCCCCTCAGAAGTTTACAGGAGTCACTGGATTGTTGTTGATGAGGTTCATGTCATATGTAAGTGGTAAATGATCCATGTGTGTGGTGTAATTTAATGTAAGACAATAGTCTAAGGTAGCTTAAGCTAACAGCTAACAACAGGGTCTATATTAACATTACAGAACTGTGATGCTGTTAATTTAGGGCAGCTGTAGCATGAATCTTACACGGGCTGGTGGTCTAATAAAATGGTTAAACTCTGTTTTTATGATGAGACATTACCATTCATAGCTATATATTTTATACTGAATTAGAGCTCCTGAGTGCCAGAGTGTCCTCAAAGCTAGCTGCTTTAGAGCTAAAGAAGAGCTACCAGGACAAAGAGGAATGATGCTGTCAACAGTCAGTATAAAAACAAGATAACTAATCAGCTGTTTTGATTATTGCTGTATCAGTGATTACAGAAACGTCCTGATCATCTGTGATATTTTAACAAAAAAGGACAAAAGCATTTGGACAGAACCCTCATCCTTTCTTACATCCTTCACATGCCTCTGATGCAGCAGTGGGAGCACATCTGGGTTAAGTGCTTTGACCAAGGACACATCAGAGTGTGAATATCCATGACTCGACGTCTGTAATCATGCAGATTCATTGTTCCAAGCTAAAATCTACCAGACTGTGTTCAGCCCAAAGCAGGACGACCTTTAGAGCAGAAAGAGGTGACAGCAGTATGTTTCTGCTGTACAGAGATTAGCATAGATGCTAACAGCTTCAGAATCAGTTATATCAGATATTTCATTTATCAACTGAAAAACTAAAAACAACCCAACCAACTTTTTAATAGTGAAGATTCTTTTTCTTCACTTTGGCCTTCAGTTTTCTTTACAAAGTAGATCAGATTCTTACATTTACACCAAAACACCAGCTGACTACATTATCTGATTGGCTCATAATGAAACTTCTGCCCATTCCCAAACACTTTCTACGGGCTGTTGTCCAGATGAACGAGTGAAACATACTGAACAATCCATCCAGTGTTTCAGGTTAGGGTTTGAACCCTTGACCTTCCACTTGATGGTGATGCAAACCGCCAGAGTAAGTCACTATATCTTCTTCCAGTGATTCTGAATGTCAGCAATAACAAGAGTGACTAAAAGTTCCAGTTTGATCGACCAAATAATGGTCATAGCTGTTTAGTCAGCTAAAAACTGAAGCTATCCTTGTAAACAGTGGTTCTGTTGGGCTGGGGTCACAAGGTGCTATCCAAAAAACAATAAAATGCTTTAAAATGCAACGTTTTATGAATAATGAGATACACTCTGATTGACTTTAAAATAAAACCACAACCATTTGGTGGATAAGCAGATCCAGCTGCTTTAATTCCCCTTCAGGCAGCTGCTAGCAAACTTCCAGCTAATTACCAGCCAATTCCAGCCACTGAGAGCACCACACTTTTCTGTGGCTGAGTCTAAAATCCATAAAAACACATCCATGCATCTGCAGGGTGTCTCCTTTAGAAGGTGCTTTTCATTGGTTTGTAAACCAGTTAAAGTTTTATTCTAATTTAAAATGTTATTCTAATTTTTTCAACTCTTTTTTGGTCTCTATATTTTTTGTTTCTTGTTAAACCTGTCTATGTTTGTTTTATTGTGGATCATTATTATTTCTTTTTGTTTCTTCACACATGGTTGAACACATGTATGCATGTATTTCTTTGTGTTCTTACTGAAATCTTGACTGTTCTCTGCTTTTTTCTTAGAGAAAGGTGAGCTCCTTTGCATAAGCCTGATGGCTTCTTGACCTCTCCTGACACATTTCTTTGTTTTCTGAATATTTCCAGTTTGATCTAATGTATCTTTTATATTGCAAATCTAATAAACGAACAAATAAACAAACCAGCAGACTTGACACCACAAAATAACCCAAATACAGACATGCTGTAGGGGGGATTAATGCATGCACGGGGAGAACATGCAGGCACCTGACCAGGTAAACAATCCCAAAAACATCTTTCTGGGAGGAGAACTACCTGCTGCACCACCGTGACTCCTGATCTGACACCTGCACTGTTGTTTCTTTACAGATATAAATCAATGCTGAGGCTGAGGCCAGTATTCTGCACTAAAATGAGTGAAACAGTTACTGAGGAGTGATTCTTGGTTTCGAGGCGCTAAAACAGTTTTCCTGTGATTTTAAAGTCAGGAGTTGGACAGTCATATGATCATGTATCTGTAGACGGCTCTGTTTGCTCCACCTGATTCTTTCCTGTCAAATTAGTCAGAAGACAAAAGGTGTGAGATGAGATGAGCTCCAGATTTTCCCGCTCTGTTCAACATTTCCAATCATCATCCTCGAGCCGAGGGCTGGAATAAGATGCTGCATGGCTGATGAAGAATGAAGACTGAACACAATGTGGAGGATGAAAGAAGCCCCGAGAATAAGAAACAGAGGGAGGAGAGGAGAAAACGAGGAACATTTGAGGGTGTTAGCGTTACAATAGAGGAGGAGGAGGACTGAGGAGGATTGACCCTGAACACGGCAACAATTAACCTTCAGTCCAGCCGAGTAAAAGAGAAAAGTGAGCCCTCACAGGCCGCTTGCTGATAACTCAACACACTATTAAAGGCTGAGAGAGGGTTCATTTTACAGCAGGAGAGCACACAGGCGTCCTGAGGTATCATCACAGTTTTGATTTAGTCCAATCTGTCCACAGCTGAGAGGCAGAGACATCAGCCTCACGTGAACATCAGGATCACGTTTAGTTCATAATCTGTTCTTAATATAACGGCCGTCACATCTGAATGAATTTGAGGGAAGTTAAAACTTTGAGTTTGATCAATTTTAACAGTTAGGACAGGCAATAAAAGGACAATTTGTTAATGATTTTAATGCATTTTTGATTTACATCACTAAGGGCCCTGTGTTCTTTATATGTTGACCTGTGCTGCCCAAAACAAAGATTCTTTAAGACATGCTGTTTAAAACCAGTCAGATGAATATTAATATTGCTGTAAATATTCAATCTGAGGTCCCAATTCAATGTAATTCCAATTCAAAGGTTCACAATATATTTGAAATAAATTTAGGACACAAACCGATTCACAGATCACAAAACACTCACCTAAACAGTCACCTATTCCAGGATCTGCTCCTTTAAACATGAGCACTAAAGAGATTTTACCTTAAAAACAGAAGGGAAATGGCCTTAAAGGCACAGGAGCTCTAACAGAGAACCTCAGATAGGCTGCCTCTAAACTACATCAGGGTTTGATTTATCTCCGGGGTATTTCCTGTCACTCTGAGTCAAATACTCTCAAAATGAAAGCATTCACTCATATTAAAAATTAAGACTTTTTGTTAACATTTCCCAGAAGACTCTCTTTATCATGAGCAGACCTGGGAGTTAGCCTTAAACCTTAGCATCAGCAGCTAAGGTGGGCCTGAGGGGGAGGGAAGGTCAAGCTAGCTTTAGCCAGACTCATGAAGGGGCCTATAGACGTCCACAAAGGCTTGGTCGACCCTGCATTTAAGCTTTAATTGAAAATAATAAGCAAGAGAAACAAGAACCAACAGAAGAAAGCTTTTGTCTTTAGTTGACAAAACAATAAAAACACATGTGATTGATTGCTGCCCACTTCATTGTCTAAACTTCTGCTATTTAAGGGTTAAATTCTGTATTTTGTGTTACCATTGTTGAGGATGGGACCATAATATATTTCCAGATGTTGGTGTGTTTGGCCTCACTGCACCGTTACAAACACTCCTATATCCAGCTCAAAGCTGACTGGACATGATCAGACAGAGAGGATGGGTTCAGGGGCTCAGGTCAGGTTTGGTTCTAGGCCACTAATTTAACCCGGTGTTGATGCTAAGTTACATCATGATGGGCCAACACCAGGCTTTCATCAGCCACTGGTCTAAACTCAGATTTAGGCTGCTGTACTGAGATACTGTTGACTGTTTATAACAAATAAAAACGATGTTTTAGTTTTGATCCCTAAACATGAACCAACATGAAATCTTTTAGGCCACACCCAACAGTTGTTGCTGTTCAGGAGCTTCTCACTCACTTTAGCCCTTTTCACACATGAATTCCTACATTTGAAAATTTCATAACTTTTTAGTTAACCTATGTCACTCTTACCCCCAAATTCCACTGCATGCGAAAGTGCCGCGGTCTTGCTCTGGCATGCAAACCCCACTGAAAGCGGCGCGCCCAGAAGCGCTGCGGCATGCAGCCCTGTAGGGGGAGGTCTGATTCCCAGAGAGCCACAGGCTCTCATGAGAATATAGACGTCACACACTCATAAAACGTGTTATAGACTGAGAAAAGAAATAAACAACACCTTGCTTCACTTCTCTAAGGTCCCTTTGCTGGTCCCAACCACACAGCTTCATGATTTAGCCTATTCAACTTCTATCCACATATATCCTTGTAGAAAAGATGTTTGGTGTCATGTTTACAGTGTTTTATATTTCTGGACCTCTACGATTCACTTTTCTTCGTCCATGGTGTCATGTTGCCTCTGGGACCCTCTGACCGACTGCTGACCTGATGCTCGTGCCTCCGGTTTGGACATAATGACAAACAATTGAGTAAAATTACGTGCAAGAGTCCGTGGTTTGTGTTTTATTTTGAAACTTCTGGTTACTCCACACGGTGACTTCCTGTCTGGTGCTTTCTTAACGACAGTGAATTTACGAGGTTTGGAAGCGCGTTGCAGGGCGTGCAGTGGAATTTACCCAATAGACTACAATGGGAGCCAAGTGCTCCGCAGTACGTTTTAAGGACGCTGTGTGGCGCGGCGTTTTTGTGTCCAGTGGAATTTGGGGGTTAGAAGGAAGTTAAAGCATAGTCAATGTTCAAATTTTACGTGTATCGGGATACGTATCGTATCCTAAGGTTGCTGGAAATATCCAGCCCTAACTGCAAGGTTATCAGTTTGATGAAAACTTGAATTGCTAATAAAGCTGTCACAGAAAATTCTGGAACACTGTGTTTCTCTTATGTGTGGATGCAGGAGGTTTTTCCTTTTTTTCCATCATCTCTTGGTAATTTTTTGAGTGTGCAAAACTCGTAAAACAGCAATTATATTTAACACTTGTCAAAAAATGCTTTGAAGTCAAAAGTATAATTAAATTAAAACATGATTACAGTTTTGAATCTGTTCACTTATGTTCTGATTTGTGGGTTAGAATTATTTTACAATGGGTGGCAGACCAAGTTTTCAACATGTCTTTCTCATCTTAATGTCTGTACAAGAGAGAGACACTCGGTCATTCCATGAGTCCAGAGACAGACGAGCTCTGTAAACATCTGTCCCTGAAAACTGAAACATCAGCTGAGCCACAGCCTTCTCTCGGTGAGGAGCGTCTAAATAAATGCTGTGAGGGAGGGAAAAGACATTTGTGGTTAACACACATTACAAACCTGCTCTGATGGCTTTTCTGCTTAGCTACATTGAGCAGCTCGTTCACAGGCTGTGTGTCCACATCTCATCAAGCGTTCCTCAGAGAGAATCGGCCATGAAACACGCCGCTAACCGCCATCAGCACACGCTCAGGACGGCAGCTAAACCATCGAAGCCCGACGCCACGCGGCTGCTAAGTGCTGCAGGAATCTCACGGTTTGCCCATGTGCTAATGGTCATGTACGCAGACTGTAGACACATCATTAGAGACCGCCACAGCGCGCCTGGCCTTTTCTTTTTCTGCCTCCGTGTGTTTTCAGCTCAAACACTGGTGCAGTGATTCAGCCCTCATGAGTACGGATGTTAAAATAAAAACTAAAATGCTCCTGTGAGCCGCCAACAAGGCTTTTCCAGCACTGTCGGGGAATTATTGCCAATACTGTGGGAAACTGCCCTGTTTTATAAAGTTATTAAACTCTTGAAGAAAATCTCGGATCCACACCTGAATTCAGATCCACAACAAAATCAAATCACTCCTATATTGTGCCATGTTGGTCATGGCATTCCCAAAAATATCCATTAAGAGCATGTAGAGTTCTTACTGAAAACATGGAAAACTGCCCTTTCTTACAGTTGCACAGCATCTGTTTTCGTTATTAAAGTTACATGGCAGCACACCAGTTAAATATTCACACATGTGGAATTTAGTCTCTAAAAACCAAGATTGATTTTGACACATTGATGTCCTGGACCAAAAATAAAGCCATTTGACCAAACCAGTGTTCATTTTGATAACTAATTATTTTGTCATAGTTTTCATCAACAACCTTTCTCCCATGATAAAAACTACACAGTTACTAATAAAAACAAGAGCACATGGACAAAAACTCAAACAAAACTCAAACTAAACTAACTTTTCATCAACAAATAAAAACTAGACTAAAATGTCTGACAGACTTAATCCAATCAGACCTAATATGGTCATGTAGGAAGTAGAGACAAGTGATGAATCTATCCAATCACAGCTACTTTGGTTGTGTTAAAGGTTGGATGAGTTCAGAGGGACATCCAATCACAGCTGCCTTAGCTTGGTGGTGGTGGGATAAGTTGTGGAGAGATCCAATCAGAGCTGCTCTCTTTATGAATTGATATATTCATGTAGAGCAGGTTCACTGTTTGTGGTCAGTTCTGGTATTGTAACTGAGATGCTCTGCCAGGTAGCCTAAATAAAGGTGACTGCATTTCACACAAAGGAACATTTGTTTCTGTTCATTTAGACATTCAGACTTTACTAACATTCAATAAAGGGTTACCTTACCCTTTACACTTAACATTTTAGTTGGCTACATTTACAGTAGATTTTATTAGATAAATATTAAATGAGAAGACTAAATTATGACTCAAAGTCAAAGATATTTTATGCAAAAGACTATAGCCAAAACTAAATTAACAGGTGCTGTCAAAATTAACTCTGGACCAAATAAAGCTCTAAACTAATAATTACAAAAAATAACATTAACAGCCGTCTATCTTGTTCTTAAAGGTTGACTATTATCAAGCACCTGATGCAACACAACCTCAAAAATACTGAACTATCTCTTAGTTTAACCCACCCACAGCACCAAACCGTTGGCCTTGCAGAGCAGACGGATCTGCCTGATTCTGAAATCCTGCATCTCCATCTTGCCATCCTCCGTTGTCCAACGGTTTCACTCGGCTTAATGCTTACTGGCCCAATCAGCAAAGAGAGGCGGGAGCAGCTGGAGGTGTGACGACAACAGGAAGTGACTTGCCAGGAAGTGGAGTCACTTGCTGTTGTACAAATAGTGGAGGCTAATGTCGGTTAGCCATCATGGTTACTCAGTTATGCTTGGTGAAATCTGCCCTTATAAGTTTACTTAGTAGTGATTGTCTTTGACGAGGTTCATGTTGTTAAATGATACATCTGTGTGGGGTTATTACCTCCGCCAAGGAGGTTATGTTTTTGGGAGAGTTTGTCTGTCTGTGAACAAAATAACTCAAAAAGTTATGGATGGATTTTGATGAAATTTTCAGGAAGTGTTCAGCATGGGAAAAGGAAGAACTGATTCCATTTTGGTGTTGATCCGAATCACCGTCTGGGAATTGTGGTGCTTGGCGGAGGTCTGCGCTCTCCGAGTACTTTTCTAGTTTAATGTGAAATGATAGTCTGAAGGTAATTAAGCTATCAGCCGTTAGCTGCTATGGCTATCAGCTAACAAAAGCAAACAACAGTGGGCCGTTAGCCGTAGCAGCTAACAACAGTTAGCCACTAACAACAGTTAGCTGTTGCGGCTAATGGCCATTTACTGTTGTTTGCCTTTGTCAGCCATTAGCTATAGCAGCTAATGGCTAACCGTTAGCCGCTACGTTTAGCCACTACATGTGCTAGGTCATAGCAGCGTTGCTTGATATGGATTGGTCTGATGAGTGTGATGAGCCAAACAATCGTCCAATCACAAGCTGCTGTTGTTTTTGAAGGTTCTGCCCCTGAAAACATTTTCTCAGGGCTCCTCCCAGATGGGTTAAAGAATTATTTTCAATATGAAATGTCCATCTGGCGTGTCAGGTTACCATACCGTGGCCTAAAGCTAACACTTTGACTCTTCTTCAACAGGCTGATCAGTCCTTCTGAGGATATGGTGTAGCAGAGGATGGGGTCATGCTGGCTAATGAGCTGATGTTTTTTATTCAGATGAGTGAATCACTTCCCACTCAGTGAATAAAACCAGACTTCACCATGCCCATGATGTTCAGGAGAGTAACAAATGGGAAAAGAGCGGTGCACTGTGATTTATTTCCAGTTAAAAACACCCTCTCTGGTTCAGATCTCCAGCTCTGGTACAAATCCTCCCCTCTCTTGTTGTCTCACGTATTTATGCGGCGCCGAGGTTGTTGCTGGTGAAACTCAGACGTTAATATGTCTCGAGGTGCCATAAATCAAAGCCGGCTTTATTTTGTCAGCACGCAGATGGCCCAAATACACAACTCACCTCAATTAAGAGCCGAGGAGGGGAGCTAAAAGGAGTGAGTGTTTGGAGAGGAGCAGGGGCACCTGTTCGCCTGTCATATCCGCCGCTCTTCTGATCAGCGGCTCGCAGCTTTCCCCGGAGCTGTTTCGCTGCTGAATTAATGACGGCAAACAAAGCCAAAGCCTCCTCGCAGCCCCCTTTGTGAGTTCATTCTCTCTCCACTTTGGTCCCTCTCAACTAATCTTCAGTGTCACACTTAATGAGATTTTCAGTTTGTAAAGTAAGTGGAGCAATAACTCCCCCAGCACACGCCGCCGCCGCCGCCGCCATTCCCACCATCGCCTCTAATGCTTTTAAGCAACCACTTCTGCACCTTGTGTTTCCCAGTTAAGGATGCCTTATGAGGGATTATTACTTAAACAAATCGCATTGAATTATTCACACTCCAGTATTCTAAAAGTACAGTACGGAGGTGTTTGTTCATTATTCAGTGACGCTCCTGCAGCTCCTGCAGAATGACAAACACTTAAATATCCTGAAAATGAGATAAATATGCATATCATCATTAGCTGAATTATAGAGACATTACATTGTTGCTGTCTGCAGAGGCTGTTTTATTTCATGTAATTAGTGTTTGATTAAAGCGATGTTGACTCTAATCCTTCAGGGGACTGGGGATCTAATAAAGAGCAGCTCATTAACATCTGACCTGTCAGAGCACAGATATTAACTTTAACAACATCCTGGTGCCAGAAGACCAGCTGATTGATAACCTCACAAAAGAATATTTCAGATTTATAGCTGCAGTACTGGTCTAATATTTCTAAGCTTTCTGAAAATTAAAGCAGATAAGAAAGAGAAAGAACTGCAGAGCAGAGTCCTGAATGACGAGGCCCTGGACTAGAACCAGACTTTAGATTCTTCATTTCTCGGCCTGTCACTGTAACAAATGTTGCTGGATGATAATTGAGTCAAAACATATTGCCACTAAAGGATATTATTGTCATTGTTATTTTGAAACCCTTTTCTTTAATGTAATTACATGTCGTAATAAGGTGAGTACATCAGATCAAAAGCATGAACTTTAATTTCTTAAGAGGATTTAACTTTAATTGGAAGGTCAAGAGCTTTTGAATAAAAAAAAACAAAACAATATAATAAATTAAGCAAAAAAAAGAGGAATAAAACCCCAATGAAAATGAAATGGACTCTCTTTTGTGAAAAAAAAAACTGCAAATTAAAAAAATCATGATAATCAAAAACAGCAAAAAGATAGACCCTGTCTCTGTAAAGAAAATAAAACAAAACTCCAATAAAAAAACACATAACAATAAAAACAGAAAATACAATGTAATTTATACAGTTGCTGAATTGTTTGTGACATGTATGTTCTCCCAGTCAATCCGCACTGTCTGTTTGTTTGTAACATTTTTGGCTTTTCAACCGTATTGAAGGGCTGTATTTCTTTGTAATGTATAGAACAACACTGTCTGTGAGCGTGCACCATTTTGCTCTGTTTTATTTATGTTTACTTTGCCGACTAAACGCCTCAGTAAGAGCTGACTGTAAGGACGAAGGCTCCGCTGCACCTCCTCTTCTTCATCTTCATCGCCACTTTTTCAAACAAATTCGACACATCAGCTCATTGGTGTTCATGAGCTCACACCTAAATGCGATGAAGAAGGGGAGGTAAAGTAAATAGTATAATGCCAAAGAGAGACTTAAAGAGGTTATTTTATTTATTGTCAATGTATCATTGTGTATTGAAAGGCAGCAACTGTTTAAGACCAACAATAAAAGTTTGTGGGAAAAAAACACAATAAAACCTCAGATTAATAACATGACTTTATACATTCATAATGTTAGAGATTACACTTATCAGCAGCCCTTTTTTTGGTTTTGGTCCTATATTTATCAGACTAAAACCATACCATCAAAATTTCTGACGATTCCAAGTTGTCCCACTGTTCCTGTGTCATGAGTCAGTATGTTTCTGTCAAAGAACAGACAGGAGAGATTTAGAGTAGTTTTTTCTGAATATGATAGTTTGCTTGTTTGTTTGTTTGATTAGCTCTACATGGCATTAAAAAACAGTCATAAATGCAAAACACATCAACATTTAGGAGTGCCATCTTGGTGTGCTTTATGTCCCCATTAATGTCAAAATCAAACCTAAGCCCTTGGCCAACATTATGCATCAATGACACGAGGCCTCTTTCAGTGAACTTTAATTCTTCTTGTGCAAACCTATCCAATTAAAAGAGCCATTTTGCAGGGCACTCTCACTAAAAACACACACTTGAACCTTAAATTAAGACATCAGCACTTGGTGACTGTCGTTATAAACAAATTGATTTACCACTTGACATGGTTGCTGTGTAACGGTCAGGTTAATTCTGTTACTTTATCTGTGCATTATGTTATACCACATTATATTGAATTAATTAAATTAGAACTAAATTAAAAACCGTAGTGTGTAATTTGTTGAGAGAGTTTGTCGACAAAAACAGTCTATTAATATTAGCCTGTGTTAACGCTGTTATTATAATTATTATTATTATTATTATTATTGTCATTGTTGTTGTTAATATTTTTTTTCCTGCACTCAAACCTTTTTATGCACATTTTTATGATATACATGAGGTAGTTTTGATCTCTTCTGGTGTTGTAAAGCTCATTTTAACTAACTAATCATTTTTTACTTTTATGTCAGTCATGACATGACAGTCATGGGGGGGGGGGGGGTTGTCTTTAATGGAGATTCATCAACAACACGATTCTGTTTAAAAAGTTTCACTCTCAGTCCCACCACAGCAGCAGTTTTTAAATTCAGAGACTGTATCAAAATCAGCTGAATGAGCTACACACTGTTTGACAGAAGTGTAACAGGTGAGCTCACAGCTGAGTGAATGTTTTATGGGCTTCAGGGCTCCCTTCAGCCATTTGTTCACGATTTTGTGACTACATTACCCACAGTTCCAGAGTGCCATAACAAAGTGTCTGATTGGTGGGATCAGCGGTTGCTGTCTTAATACCACAGCACAACTTATTAACTCAGGTCGGCATGGTGGTGCAACAGGTAATGCTCATGCCTCGCAGTAAGAAGGTTCCCGGGTCGGACAGGGGCCTGAAGTGAAGTTTGCCTGTTCTTCCTGTGCATGTGTGGGTTCTCTCCGGGCTCTCCAGCTTCCTCCCACAGACCAAACACATGCTCATCAGGTTAATTGGCGACTCTAAATTGTCCTCAGATATGAGTATGAGCGTGAATGGTTGTCTGTCTCTCTATGTGGCCCTGTGATTGGCTGGCTACTGGTTCGTTGTAACTCGCCTCTCGCCCAATAACAGCTGGGATAGGCTCCGCCCCCCTGACCCCAAAAGGTGTAAAAGGGTATAGAAAATGAATGAATGAAGTTTTCAGATGAGTTTTACTGCCTGACCTCTGAGATCAACAAAACATTTTGACCTGCATAACTGCCACTCACTGGATATATTCTCTTTTTCTGACCATTCTCTGTGTAATGTAGAGGTAGATGTGAGTGAAGCAGGTTCAGACAGACCAGGTTTAAAGTCCCTTAAATCCCCTTCCTTCGTACATTCTGGTGCTTACATTGATGTTCACTGGGTTATCTTCATAATGTTTAAATGCACTGAGTTTCTGCCATGGCATTGGCTGTAAGCTGTTTATGCTAACAAAAGAAAAACATAATAAAGAGATTGGTGAGTGTGGATAATGGATGATTTAAGAGCACTGATGTCAGAGCCAGCAACAAATTATTCTTAGTACTTGTGTCTTTATTGTTCATTAATTATTTGATAGATCAGACGCAGATGATGAAATTTACAAAATAATAATTTAATTTGTTTTACGCTGATGTCGTTATACTGTTACAGGCTGCAGCACAGCTAAAGATGGGAATCAAAAATCAGCTCAAGGTGAGAACTGAAAACAGCTCCCGAGAAGAATCTACGTTACTCTGCATGCCTGATGGTTTAAGGATGTGAAGCTCTCATCAGAGGAAGTAAAATGGCAACAAACAAGTAAAATGACATGGAGGAGGAAGGTACTGAAGTTGTGGCTTATTATTTTTAAACTAAAATATGCTGTTACTGCTAAACTTTCGATGAGTGTGAGGACCAGCAGCATGCAGGAGCATTCATCTATGCAGCACAGCACTGATATCAGGAGTGTCATGTGTTTGACATTACTGTCTCTGAAACCTGAGCAGGGAGACTTTGGTCCAGACAGAGATTAATCAATAATCAAATCAAAAGGCAGAATTGTGAATGATAGAATAGAATAGAACTTGATTTGTCATTGCAACAAGTACAACGAAATTGCAAAAGCCCTTCAGTCAGTGCAAAACAGTGTGAGAGAAATACAATAAAGTACAGTGCAAACATAAGTGAAGTAAAATAAGATAAGAAATAAAAATAGAATAAAATAAAAATATAAAAATATAAATAAATAATAAAGTTAAGGTGCAAAATAGAATAACAAAGTATGATACAGTAAGTAATAAGAGGGAATGGAGTGGAACGATACTGTAACAAAATAAGGTGCAAAATAGTTGCCATGTTCAGGTGCATTCATGACATGAGGAAATTATTATATCATAATTATTATGATGACATGGACATCCCTAGGCACACTGTGTTATGGTAAAATGTATTGTCAAACACAAGTACATATTAACTCTGTAGTTATGAACTGTTTAATGACAGTGTGTTAATATCTTTTAAGTATTATTTCATTTTTGGTTCTTTTAAAAATTAAAATGTGTCAATTTTTGCAGTACCAAAGGGCTCACATAACAACATAGCATACAGGTTACTGTGGAGAAAAAGCTCTGACACACTGAGAGCACCTTTATGAACATTATCATAATGTCTTTAAAAAGCTGCTCGTGCTTCCTGGTGCCTAACTTTGTCACAAAGGTACATGTGCTTATGCCCCTTCTTCAAGGTTTTGTTTGGAGGAAACAGCTTTGGAGTCCTTTTTAAAGGAAACAAAGAGCCTGATGGCAGCGTAATTATCATTTATACACACATAAGGTATTTGTTTATGTCTGCTTTAAGCTTCAGCAGCATCTGTTCTCAAGGTTGTCTTCAGAGGATCAGGACCAAGACAGGAACCAGACCAAGGACCACCAAACATTCAACGGCTCGACCACATGGACTCATCAGTCCAGAAAAGTCCAGCAGCACTCGAGGACAGAAAACACCTGATTAGACCGATGTGTTTGGCTTGACCCTGAGGGAGGCCACATGCTAAAACATCTTGATTGATTAGCATACATTAGCATACATGCTAATCAATCATAGGCAGAAGAAGCTTTTTGTTTTCTTTAAGCCTGATACCATGAGAGTGTAGTGTACACCCTGAACCAGCAACCTTATGCTGTGAGGCACACGCACTACCCGCTACACCACTGCAGTGTGCAGAACCACATGCTAGGAAAGACAAATTGATCCATTAACAGTGCTTTAATTTGCACATTTAAAGTGTGTTGACAGTGCTGTGCTGATCAGTTTAATCACGAGAGTCCTACAACTTTTTGTGATAACAGGAGCAAAAACAGATTAACAACAGGGTGTTTGTCATTAATCAGAATTATCATCATTCATTTCTCTTGTTTGGGTAAAACCTAAAGGATAAAGCTTAACTATGGTTATAATAGATCTGAAAATTAAATACTTAAGGGGCTTAAATCAACTTGTTTTCTCATTTTTTCATGTAGAAATCTTTTGCTCTATTTTTGTTTGTGTTTTAAAAGAGACTGGACAGCCTGTTTTATCATCTATGAGCATAATTATCAGCGACATATATTAGTGTGTGTGTATACATATATTTATCTTAAATGTAACTCAATGTTGAGATAAATCAATCTTGTGTTTTTTCCTGTGCACATGAGCACAGTCTGTCCTTAGGCTCCTCAACTTGTGAACTTTTATACAAATGCTCTGATAGTTAATAAAAGAGGTGTGCTGCAGCCAGTGTTGGGGAAGTTACTTTTAAAAAGTAGTGTATGCTCATTGCTCATTAATTCTTAAAAAAAGTAATCTGTTAATTTACTTAGTTACCTTGGATGGAAAGTAACTTTTTACATCACTACTTACTTTTACATTACTCTTATCTTGCTCAACTTTAGGCGAACCTCATATTTGTTTCCAGATTTTCTTCTGAAATAAGCAAACAGATCAATAGAAACAAGCCAAACTAAGTGACCTGCAGCTATTTCTGTTTCTAACGTGATGCAGGACATTTTAAGAGTGAAATCTACACAAATGTTTGAAGTTTCGCCTACATGACATTTCAATTTCACAGTGTCAAGCAGCTAATCAAAATAGGAGCCCAACATCACTTATTATGATCAGACCTAAGCATGTGTGTGAGTGTGTTTGGGGGTGAGCGTCATAACCAGGAAACGAGGAAATGATCAAACTACCTACCACTTTTGCTTTATTGTGGGGAGATATGAACAAAATAGCTAGGAGAGGTTCACACAGACAAATCCCCCCAAAAGTGCATGTTAAGCAACAAGTCCACAACAAGTCTAAACTGTGACTCAAGATTTTACTCAACATAAGAGAGAAACAGACCCAATGATGCTTATAACGAGCAGACCTGGCAACGCTGCTTGTGTCTAATGCAGGCAGCTGAGAAGGCAGGTTTCAGATCCGTCTGTGGGTAAAGTAACACTGCTCCAAATTAAAATAGGAACTATTCATCGACCCAAAATTTTCAGCTGTAATGCATTACTTTGTAAGGAGTTCCAAACGACACAGTGAAGTGAGTTAAACTTTTTAATGTGTCCTTAAAATAGCAGAGACTCTGACCAAAGACTTCAGACTCTTGACCAGGTAGGAGGAGGTCTACGGGACAGTCACTTTCTGTGTCCTGAAGCATCAACACACCTCTGGGAGCAAACAGAAGAGCAACATCTATTCAAACAACAACATGCACTTTCTGGGTTAGAGATGAACAAAAGCTGACGGTGAAAGAAGGCTGGTCAGTGTCCTTAAAGAGAACACGTTTACTGTTTTCAGGTGAAGAGTAAAGAGGTCAGACACAGACAGACAGACACCACGGGAACAGTCCAATGAGAACAAGCTGCCATACTGAGCCTCTAACCTGAGGACAGACAGAGACAGGGCTTCACAAAGAAAGATCCAGTTTGTACAATTGTAAATATAATAGTTTTTTTCTTTACTGGTGATGTCTATTTAAAGTCAGTTTGGAAAAGCCACTAAAGGGCCCTCAGTACAGATGGACTCTTTTAAAGACTGAACAGACCTTAAACAGACAGTCTCCAGGTCCTTCAGGAGGCTCCTTATAACACAACAAAGACTGAGCTAATGTGGACTTGGGGGACCATATAGGAGACTCAAACACAGGCTGGCATGAAACTTTGTGATGTCATAATAGGCCAGATTAAAGGAGCCTTACATCTGCATTCATTCTCTCACTTCTCTGATTGAGCTTCTCTGTCTCTGACCATCAGCATCAGCACCTTTCATACCTATTAACACGCCTATGATGCCACAGTGGGAGCAACTTGGGGTTGAGTGTCATCATCCTTTTCCTTTGGCCTCCACATTACAAAGTATGAGCCTGTGTACTTTAAAACTGTTTAACACTGAAGTCTTGGTTCACATTTGACACAATGTTCTAACCCAGGGCCCTTAAATAACTAGAAAGCACTCGGAGAGCGCAGACCTCCTCAGCCATATTGTCATTTTGACCATAAATATTACTCCTACCTTTATTTCATCTAAATATTTATAGTCCTTGACCATGAAAACATACCATTAGCAACTGGATTCATAATGATATATATTTTAGCTCAGTAGTTATTCACAGAAATCACATTTTTCGCCATGGCAGCCAGACACTGATCCGGATCAACACCAAAATTGAGTCAGTTCTTCCTTTTCCCATGCTGAACATTTCCTAAAAATTTCATCCAAATCCCTCCATAATTTTTTGAGTTATTTTGTTCACGGACGGACGGACAAACTCTCCCGAAAACATGACCCCCATGGCGGAGGTAAAAAGGGGGTACTGTTTGGTGTAGTCCAATTGTTCCAGGGCTCCATGGAGAATTTTTAATCTCCATTTTAGTTGACAAGTCAAATTCTGCACTGTGATTGGCTAGTTGTTCTGTCAGAGGTAAGACTTTTGTTAATGAACCACATGGTCATTTCACATCAAGCTGATGTTTCCTGCTTCGTGTTGTTTGTTGTGTATTTGAATCTTTTTCTTTTAAGTCACTAAAGAAGTTTGATGAATCTGCCAATCCAAAGTTCTCATCCTTTCATCATCATTTAAAATCAAGTGAGAATATATCAGTCATTTGAAATATTAATTTCTGTGTGTACTCATGAATATTCAATGTGCAGTCACTTTAAACTGTTTTCTTTCCAGATAGGGTCTTGGCTGGTCCCTACAGGTCCTGTCCACTCTGGCAGTCATAGCTTGTCGACTCTGGGCCATATCTGGGTGAATTCTTGCTGTCAGGTTTGTACTTTTGCACTTTTGTGACCAAAGAAAAGGTTAAGTCTGTGACATGTTGTGAGGCAAGCACCATCTCTGGATGGAAGTTGGCTGGCAACTTGAAGGAATGGAAAAAAAAATGAAGGCGCTGGATGTGCAGAAAGTATCATCCACCTGTTTAGGTGTATCAAGAAAACCCTGCCCCCTTAGTGGCTTTGTGGTTTTGGGGTGTTATTGGAAGCATCAGCATCAAAATCAGGCTGATATTAGCCGCCTGTTCCCACCTGCACCAAAGTTCAAATCGCTCAAATGCAGCCCTCTAGATGGGACCACAAGCAGGCCAGCATTTTAGGGAGAGTGATGTTCTAGAAAGGTGTTATGGCACTACAAGTCAACAAGTTCTTTAAGATAAATTATGTATAAACACTAATAAATACTCCTCAGGACGCTCACTTCAGCTCTGTGTGTGTACGCTAGAGCGGCCCCGCCTCCCCCACAAACACTGAATGAATGACAGATGTTCACTCTGCTATAAATCTGCTTAATCCGCTATAGATCCAACGCACTCATGTGTTGAGAAAGCTGCACAGAGTGAGCCATCTTCTTATCCAGTCTGTTTAGTAGAATGAGAGGAGGAAAACAAACACGCATTCATGTGTCAGTTTATCGAGGCCAGCAAACTTACCAAGGACGTTTTTATTTATCATGCAGTTAACTGATTTATTGATTATCATGACAGGCCTAGATAAATGGCAACTTTTGTTCTTCCATTTGGTTCAGAAACCTCGAGGTGAAGAATATTTAGTCATTTACCTCTGTCAGCTCACCTGACCTACTGGGTCCAATGTTCATCTTTATAACATGGACGTTATAACAGCTCCATCAGTGCCCACTGCACTGGATGAAAGGAGACCCACATACACTCACTGGTCACTGGATGAAAGCACCCAGCCAAAATAACCAACCAGCCAATCACGTGACAAACACCCAATGCATTAAGGCCTGTAGATATGGCAGGACAATCTGCTGAAGTTCAAGCAGCATCAGGACGGAGAAGAAAGGTGCAACTCGGGTTGGTTTGAGTGTTTCTGTAACCGTTCTACTAGGATTTCCAGACAAAACCAACCCTATAGAGAATGGTCAAAAAAGAGAAAATATCCAGTGAGAGGCAGGTTCTGCCTTGTTGATGAGGTCAGAATGACAGAAAGAAAACAGTGACTCAGTTAACTGCTCATTATAGCTAAGGTTTGAGAAAGACCACCTCTGAACCCACAGAAACCCTCTGAACCATCACACTGAAACAGACGGGCAGTGGGTTCAGAC
Organism: Scarus forsteni; assembly: GCA_036419115.1. Lineage (NCBI taxonomy): Eukaryota > Metazoa > Chordata > Actinopteri > Labriformes > Labridae > Scarus > Scarus forsteni. The sequence goes on along the minus strand of JAZDUH010000357.1, from coordinate 685,698 downwards.
CACGCCAGGTGCCTCTCCTGTCAGCTAAGAAGGAGAAATTATCATTGTTGTGCAAGTGACAAGTAAGTCTCAAATCCATGCCCTGAATTCCCAAGTAAAGTCCCAAGTCATGTCCGAAGTCCTCCAGTTAAAGTTTAAAGACTTAATAGTTTCAGGGGTTGCATTTACAGCTGCAGGGAATCAATGAAAATAATACACTTTCAAACCCAAAGTAATTCTTCCCTTTCATTTTCGATCTTGATAATGTCCTGGAGGCCGTTGAGGTCATGATCTGGCCTCAAGGCCACCAGTGGATGATCACTGATGATGGCAAATGTGTCAAACAAGCTTAATTCTGGAGTGACTCTATCCTTTTGCTGGAAATGTATAAAAGTTTTAAGTGTTAATTATTTTGCAAAGTGGAATGAAACATTGATATTTTGTTTATTTAAGATCAAACACACACTGACGGGATGACTCTTACAGCTCTGAAACATTCAACATGTCCACAGTATCATGACCAAAATCTCAAAAAGATCAACCACTTTCATTTGTTCAGTGAAAATAAAATGTAGTTTGAACTTGGATGGAAGAAAACATATTTTTGTTCAAATGTTATTATGTTAAATAATCGCCAGAGCACTGGGAGATCACACATCCACAAAACGTAATCACTACATTTCTCATTTAAATGTGAGTTTTGTTTGATGTGAATGATTAGACAGTGTGTGGGAGGGAGTGGATGGCTTGCACAGTGTAAACGCTCAGATGTCAGGAAACTGTCCCAGGCGTGAGTTTAATACACAAAGGAAAACATCAAGTACTTTGAAGGCATTAGGCAAAAGTCCACGTCAAGTCATGAGTCATTGGCATTCGAGTCGAAGTCGAGTCAAAAGCCCTCAAAATTATGACTCCAGTCTGACTCGAGTTAAAGTCGTGAGACTGGAGTCCACACCTCTGCATCCTCTTGTTGACCATGATCCTTTTTGACAACTTCATCTCCTAAGCTTTCAAACGTGAAATCAGTCCCTATCATCCATCCTACAAATACCCGCATGGGGTATTCATAATTTTCTGGGGTTGTCATATTTTCAATTGTCTGCTCCGATTAAGTTATGACACATAGTTATTCTCAGGGTTGAGTTTTGGCTTATTTTGGCTAATTGGTGTAATTCTGTACAGCAGATCAAACATGAAGTCAGTCTTGTCGAAACTGTTTCAATCACAACTGTTTTGGAGACTTAAAGGTGCTTTGAGGAGAATCTATTTCCAGCGACATAAAGACTCTGCTCCCCATGAGCACGCGCGGCGACTGTGGTAAAGACGTGACCCAAGCCAAAGCGTGTGTTTGTTGTGATGCTAATGAATGCAGCTCGGACCTTCCTCAGAACTCTGCACAACTTCTTTTTTCAACAACTTAGAGGATGCAAAGCCACGAGGTAATGTCTCTTTCTAGTTACGTAGCGGTAGTTTTTGATGTGTGACAACGAGCAATTTTTGGAAAACTTTGTATCGTAGTTTTGTAGCTGGCTATATATGGCTACTTACAGCCCGGTGCTCTAAGACGTGTCTGAATAATATAAATTTGCTCTAGTTTTAATTGTCTTGTTCCTGAAGTTGAGGAACGTGAAGCTAAGGAATAGCATTTATAGATAACCTATTTTGATGCAATAAAACTCATCTTAAAGTGTGTATTTCCATCAGGCATATATCTAAAAGGGAGACTTTTTGTAGTTACTTAGAAACTCCTCACAGCATCTTTAAATTGCTGAAGGTGACAAAAAGATGGCAAAACACTACCCTTAAAACCACAGAAAAGTCTTAACTCTGACATTCTCAGAGTTTGATTATACTGGTGTGCTGAATGGAGAGCTTTGGGAGTCTGATGTGTCCCTGGGCCACCAGCTGAGGATCACTGCTTTGGGTTTGTAATTCTGTGGAATAACATGGCTAATAAAAGAAGCAAAAGGGAATAAAATGATGTGGCGTTTTGGTCTTATAGCTCGGCCCTGCTGCACATTCAAACCCAGAAATGACTCAAAGTGACCTTTGGGATTCTTAAAAACATCATTTTATCTGGAAAGCAAAGCCACAAAATGCGGGAAAAGTAAAATAAATACTTAAAATAAATATCACCAACAGCAACAGAGCAGCATAACACTCTGTAGAAACACTAAAAGAACTGCTGGTGATGATGTTTGAATGTCCGTAATCTCTAAAGAGGTCTGCAGAGGGTCTGGATGTAGCTCAGCCTTAGTCTGTAGGGACGCTTTAGTCGGGTCCTTCAGGGTTGATAAACTCAAATAACCTCCTTCACATTCAAACCCAGCTCCTCACAGCCTGAGACATGCAAACTATATATTCATCGGTATGATTGAGGCTGCTCTGCCGCTTTATTTGATTTCCTCACATACATAATGAAGTTTATTCTCCCCTCCACAGCCGCTGACCCGGGGTCAGAATGAGGAAGGGGACGGACCCACAGACGGCAGGTAAAGAGAGAGAGTGGGCTCATTGTCATGCAGAGTCATTGCCTGAAATCAAATTAAAGCGATAATCCAATAAAGTGGTATTTTCGCTTTGCCCACACCAGAGGACCCGGTCCCCCTGTCTGATCAATACGATGTCAGATCTGCAGTAAGTCAGCTGAGACTGAGAGATGTAGGAGCGGGGTCACTGCTGCTCTTTGTATCGGCCCACTGTAATTATATTTCAGAAATGCTCTTAAGGTGGACTCTGCCTGCCATTGATTTCCAGGTCGCTCGTTCCAAACGCTTCAGTGCACATTCATTAAATCAATAATTTTAAATCAAAGTCCATCTGATTGTGAATGTTACCGCTTACATGAACACTATTAGTCTGAATTTCATTGAACAATACAATCATGTTTCCCCTGACCACAGGTGAGCCAAACACACCAGGCTGAGGCCGATCCGGTTTCAGGCTCATGACCCAGAACCAGGACTTGCACACTTTCATCAATATCTTTGATAACAAATTTTGCTGGACTATAATTGTCAAAAAAATTATTGCTGATAAACGATATTATTGCCAATATTATTTGAGACATAATTTTTTCATTAATGTAATTACAATATATCTCATAATAAAGTGAGTACAGCATATCAAAAGTAATAAACTTTAATTTCTTAAAAGTATTTAACTGTAATAGGAAGGTCAAGAGCTTTTAAAAAAATATAAATAAATATAAAAGATATACATGAACAAACAAAAAAGAGAGAAAAAACAATGGAAATGGAATGGACTCTTGTGGGAAAAATTGTATGTAGCTAAAAATCATTATACTAATCCAAAACAATAAAAAACAGACTGTCTCTGTAAAGAAAAAACAACACAAACTCCAATAAAAACACACACAATAAAAACAATAAATAAAATGTAGTTTACAGTTCCTGAACTGTTTGTGACATGTACTTTCTCCCAGTCAATTCGTACTGTCTATCAAATGTTTATAACAGTTCCCCAAATGCTTGATTTTCAATGGTATTCAAGGGCTGCATTTCTTTTGTGATGTAACAAATATTTACTCCCCTTATTCATCACCACTACTTTCAAACAAATTCAACATATCAGCTTGTCGGTGTTCATGAGCTCACACCTCGTTCATTCTGTTTAAAACCAAAATGTTCCCACACTGGGGCTGTGGCAGCCGGCTTAGGAACCGTCACTTTTGTGCCATTATTCATATTAGTGTTTGTTTCCTCGTTACTCTTCACAACGCTCACTTTAGCTCTGTGTGTGTGTATGTGCAAGTGGCCCCGCCTCCCCCACAAATATTGAATGAGTGACAGATGCTCACTCCGCTATAAATCCGCTATAGAACCAACGCACAACCAACGGTGTTGAGGAAATTGCACAGAGTGAGCCATCTTCTCATTCAGCCTCTTTGGTAGAACAGGAGGAGGAAAACAAACATGCATGAACATGTCAGTTTATCGAGGCCGGCAAACTTACCGAGGACATTTTTATTTTTGGTGCGGTTAATTGATTTATTGATTATCGTGATAGGCCTAGGCCTTAAACTTGCACATTAATTTGGGATGTGTTTTTCAAGTGGAGCTCCCAGCTGACACTGGGCAAGAGGCAAGGGGCCTCGACTGGTCTCTTGCCAATCACAAGGCCTCATAGAGAGACAAAGAACCGTTCATACACACATTTACTACTACAGCACATTAAAAACGCCAAGCTACCAAGTTCTCCACTGAAATAAAGCACTGAAACCAAGTCAAAAGAAGGAAAATATCTCCTCCTCATAGCCTCCATCCGGGCCTGCTCCGGGTGACCTCCCAGTGCTCCCTGTTACCCCAGTATAACCCACAGGGTCCCAGTGTGTGGTGAGATGGATCAGGTTCAGATCCTCACATGTGCAGTGGACACATGGTCCTGCTGGTTACACCCAAAAATGAGCTGAAGTGAAATCTGCAGACACAAAACATCAAACTGAGGACAAACATGGCTTTACAGGTTATGTGAAGGTAAAGTTATGTGTGCCTGTATGACCCAAAGTACAGACCTGTGTCAGCATGGAGCACGACTGACATCACCGCGACCATACAAACAGTGAAGAGCATTCATTTAGTTTAATCTAGAAGGTCAGAGGCCTCAGACCAGCATCACATCTGGGAGTGATTACACCATCATCAGCCCTCAGACCTGTTACGTGCTCTCATGCAGCTAATGAATGCATCGGGCTCAGATTATCTCGTTAGACGGGACCGGCGCAGTGTCAGAGACCAGGACTGAGCCAAAGTGGGCACAAGGCTGAGGCAATTAAAGCCCCAGCGTGGAATAATTCATGATTACAAACTGAGAGTGTCAGACTGATATCAGCGTCTGCAGAGACTGCAGGCCACGCGGCATTAGCCACCGTCTGATCTGACAAATACAAATCCATAACATCACGTAATGATTCTTTTTGCGACGGGCAGATAAGGCTTAATAGCTTTTATAGATATGAGTGCAAAGCAAATACAACTGAGAGCAAAGTTAAATTAACTTGTGTGGGCTTCATTATGAGCCCTTAACAGAAATGTTTGCCTCTCTTTGTTAACCTAAAGAAATAACAAGTGCTCTAAAGAAGAGCAGTTTTAGCACTAAGCATAGATTTAAGTTTCAAACTCCAGAACAGTGATCCTTATACTGTCTGTCGTACACTATTCTTCATTAAGTATTACTGTGCAAGTTAATTTGTCCTTGTTTCATTCTCGCAAATGTTCTAACTCTAACTCTATGGCTGGACTATCTGGCCGTAAAATAAAATCCTTGATTTTTTCTTACAAAACTCAATGTCCAATTTTTTTCTCTTAAATTACAGTAAAGTTAAAGTTAAGTTTTGCCTGTTTTCTTTCAAAATATCTCACAAATCTAAACTGAATTTCCCTCGTAGGGTCTGATCTACCACAGCGAGGATTGCGTCTGTGAAAATTCACAAAATTGCACACACAATCCATTTTACATGTTTCCCTTCACGAATATGCAGATTATCAGATCATGGAAAATACTGGGAGGAAGAGATGCAAATGTGACGACTCAGCACCTGCAATACGATTTTTGAAACAAGAAACTGATTGTGGTCATCGTTTGTGCATCTATATTTAGCTATTTGAAATTCAGGTGCAAACTGGCACAGCATTACACACAGAGGGCTGCGGTCATTGTGGAGAGAAGGAGGCACAGGTACAATGACAGATGACGGGGAGAGAGAATCTTCAATGTCAACATGTTTAGACTGACAGAAATAAAATAGTAGAGACAGATCATCTGTCAGGGGGGATTGTCAGACATCTGATGAAGATTAAACTTTATTGTGGGCATGACGGAAGAAGTCAGGGGGAAAAATCTCAATCTGACATTTTGAAATCTCTTGCAAGAAAATAAAAGGAACAGTTAATTAGTTGAATCATCAAATTGCCCCACCCTACCACATTCTATTTAAAAACATATAAATAGCTAAATGAGAACTCGAGATTATATTTCTTTCAAGACTCAAATAAGAGTCTTTAGTCTATATCACATTTTAAAGTTCTGACAAAGGAAGAATGAAAATAAACATCAAACGACAATAACAAAGAAAAAGTCAAACATCAATGCCAGATACTCACATTGATCTTCACATAAACCTCATCAATGACATGGAAAATAGCCAATCACATGTCAGGATTTTGGATTGGCGCATTAAGTGGCCACTCAAAATTCCAGGAGGGCCATGTCCCACTTTGGAAAAGTCCCCTCTTGGTGTATTTGAGAAACACTGATGGTTGCATGCAACACTAATCTCCAATTTCCACATAATCCGTCTGTGCCGTAGTCCAAACACGTCACTGCGTGGTTACATGTTCTACAGTTTAAATGCAGGGACTTCATTTTAATTTATTAACCAAGTCTGACCAGCAGGGCTGTCGCCTGATACTCAGTATTTGTAAATCTGTTGATTTTAAGGGTAAAACTCTCTATTTTCAGATCTGTGATATGCATTTAAATATAGGGCCCTAATTTTGTCCGCCGTGCGCAGCCAATTTGACAATTTAATTGACCATCCGCGCCGAGATTGGGTGTGACGGTGCACCAGGGGGAGGTGCCGACAGATTCATGTTGGCGCAGTGACAGTTTTGTGCCAAAAAACCGTGTGGAAGGTGCGCTGAAAGCTCGCCAGCTCCAACCTGGTCTATTCTCAGCGCAGGCGAAGCGCACCCTCCGCAGCTGTAATTTGGTGACAGGCGCACATGTGCGCACACGTCAGCAAAGCCTTCAACCTTCAACACCTGTAACTGACACAGGCAGCAATGGGTTAACAAATGGACTGCACCATTGATTACTTTAACTGTTTATGTTCCTCTTTGGCGAGACACTTCGCCCTTAGCTGGTCGCAGTGCTGCGTCATGGTGTGTAAATGGCCATGAAGGGATGTGAATGTGTTAGAGATACTAATGGATAACTAACAAAGAAACTCATCAGAGAGAGACTGTGAGAGCAGATTAGTGTGAATCGGAGGATGTGACCTGCAGTGTAAAAGTGGACTGAAACGTAGGCCGTTTTCGAATTTGTACTACTATACCAGCAGTGCGTACTGATTCGGCCAAAATGTAGTCTGCAGTATACAGTATGTGAACAAAAGTGAAGTTGCAGTATGCAAAAATACCCGGATGACGTACTGATTCTGGAAAAAAATCACAGTATGCATCACCTGCTGTTACCCACAATGCATAGCGCCTGAATTGAAAATGATTGAGAGTGAAGCTTCAACAACCGGATCGGCAGAGGAAAAAAATATAAGATTCACTACTTGTTATCGTTACCTTTTCAACACGTTGTAAAAAGGTTTCTTGTTGTTGTTTTTCCATTAACGGTTCGTAATGGTCGGACGGTGGTGTTAAGTCTGTCCTTTACCTGCAACATTATTAGCCTAAACCACTGACAAGTCTGACATTTTCACTGTTACGTTCTGTATTTTTTTCTCTGTATTTCTACCACATTAAATTTTCCTGCTTCTCCTCATTCTTAATACTGTATTGTGCATGTGATGTCTATTCTTGATGTGCTGTATTTTTTCCTTTAGGTGGTCGTAATACTCCGTCGTATGCCGTCACAAAATATACAAAATAATTCCTCTCTGAATAATACATATTCTCCACCACTGACTGTTTCATATAAAATATTGCTGCATATAAATGTCAACATGTTCTCATGGTTTGTTTGTTTTTACAATTAAAATTAAGTTAAAATAAATCATCTGTAGCCTACTTCTGCTTTGCTCAAACTGGAAACCAGCGTAGCTACAAAATAAACCAACAGAACAGTCAGACTACATTCCAGTATGGTAGGCAGTATGCAGTGCCTACTACAGACTACTTTCATACTCAGTATGTAGTACGTGAATTCGAAAATGGCCTTACTTTAAGCTAACAGTTGAGCTAACAGCTGCTACGTCATGCTGTGGCCTGACATGATTGGTTTGTGATGAGTGTGACTGGCAGAATGATCGTCCGATCACCAGCTGCAGTTGGTTTTGAAGGCTCTGCCCCGAAAACATTTTCTATGGGCTCTTCTCCAGACGGACTGGTGACATAGTTCTGTGGTGGATGTATGGGGCTGTCTGGGGTCAGGTTAAAACTGGAGAGGGCTGATGTTAGTACTTCAGATGCTAACTTAAACATCCATCACACCTGCTCCTCTCTGTTTGTTTGCAGAAGTTACCAGCACACTGAAAGCTCATCATCGCTGATATCCTCAGTATTCTCAGTGCAGCTCTCACGTCCAAATAGAAATAAGTATAATAAGACAACAGTGTGCTGCCTGAGTAGAAGTGGGACATTAAAATATTAAATAACGGACACTCAGGAGAGTCTTAGAAGTAATAATTGAAAGTACTCCCACAGCTTCTTTTGTTATTAACAGAATCAAAGTGACGCCCTATCAATGGCTTTTATCCAGTGTTATCTTTCTTTTCCAATTAAATTCACACCAGCTGCTTCCTATTCAAAGCATGTTTCCTCGCCGCGGCGCCTCTGCACGCTCCGTGGAGGCAGTTCATTTTCATTCCAATGAAGCCGGTGAGTGCTCACCTGCATCTCAGAGCGGCAGCAGCCTGCGAGAGGCCGCGGCGAGTGGATATGAGGCCCGCCACGCTACATTAGTGTGGATTCTGGGAAGGCTCGGCTGTAAGAGAACAGCAGCTAGCCGAAGATTAGCCCTTATCAGGCCCGAGTGGAGCCAGCGACGAGGGGACAGCACTATCTCTTCCACTCATTTCTGAACATCATAAGCAGGTTGGTTTGCCGGAGACTCCTCTATTCCGGCTGCTAATGGGAAAATCAAAGGGCTGTGTCTGAGCCCGAGGGCGGAGGACGCTAAGTGAACGTGGCGCTCCAGATTTCATGCCACGCGGTTGTTTCTGTCTCCGGCTCATCAGAGATCAGCGGCAGAGGAACATCGGCTCTTATCCGTTACCTGAAGACTAATTGGCCCTTTAATTCATATCATATCTGGGATGGTGTGAGCCTGAACCGAGAGAGCAGCCACAGGATCGTATGAAGGCTCACAGCCCAGGCTTTAGTCAGACGGGGTGGGCATCTGTTTGGAGTAGGTGGTCTGATCACTGCAGGGCGGACTGCAGCAATAACAACACCTCTGCTCTCTGTGTGATCGGGCTGTGCTGTATAATTTTCCTTTGTGTCCACGTCCAGGGAGGTTGGCTACAGTCCTGTGGACCTTAAACTTCTGAATAATCTGTGCAGCTGTAGTCACAGGAACATCAAGCTGCTTGGAGATGGTCTTATAGCCTTTACCTTTAACATGCTTGTCTATTATTTTATTTCTAATCTCCTGAGACAGCTCTCTCCTTAGCTTTCTGTGGTCCATGTTCAGTGTGGTACACACCATGATACCAAACAGCACAGGGTACCATCATTTTAGATCAGGCCATTGTCACGATTTTGATTCTTAAAATAATTCTGTTGAACCACAATTCAAAAGCAATGTCTGATTTACATCAGTTATTTTCAGTACATTTTGATTTATCATTATTGTTCAAGATTCAAGATTCAAGATTTCTTTATTGTCATTCAACTTTATCCCAGCAGTACACAGTGAACGAAATTCCGTTGCATATGGCTCACGACGCTTAAAACAAGTTAAAGATATTTACATAATACACAGAGACTTTTTTATATACAATGAGGTAGTTATGATGTTGAGGTCCTAGGACTGACCTCTTGTGCAGAGTAGCAGCGGGTATTTCAAAGTGAGATGTGCAATCACAGTTTAGTGCAATAGAGAGCAGTTTAGTGCAATAGAGAGAGGTTTAGTGCAAGGGACCCTGTACATCAAGACAAAATATATGTTTACATATGTATTGTTGTCAGTTTCCAGTTATTTCAGTGACCCTTGTGGGTTTCTCCAACAAAAGAGTACTAACAGTTTTGTGCCCATGCAGCAAAACTACGGCTATGGCTAAATCTGTGATGAGTGTGATGACCCAAACGATTGTACAATCACAAGCTGCTGTTGTTTTTGAAGGTTCTGCCCCTGAAAACATTTTCTCAGGGCTCCTCTCAGATGGATTAGTGAAATATATTTCCAATATGGAGCTGTCCATCTGGCATGTCAGGTTATCGCAGCCTGTGGAAGACCTACGGTCGTACCAAAGTGCTCATCTGAAAGGCTACGTTGTTAGCTTTGATCAAAACGATCGCTAAGTGACTAAAATAAGTTTAAAGGTAAATATTTTGTTTTGCTGTCGTGTGCGACAGCGTCACCTCAGAGGGTTGATGCAGAGCGTTGTTGACCTGACTCTGTCAAACTCCCTTGTTTCTATCTCCACATTAGACATTCAGCAGAGCGTGCCTCCACTGTAGCCTCGTATATTTCACTTTGTAGGTCACCACATCTGGACCTGCATACACACGGAGGATCAGAATAGAAAAACAATTGTTCCAGCCTCCATGTTTCTGAACCCTGCTCCAAAAACAAGCCCTGATATTTGAACAAAAGCTGCACGTTGACTTTGACTGTGTCAGGACCTCGCCTTTTGTCCTGCCGCACAGCGGGCCTTTGTGGGAATAATATCCATTTAAAATGGAGATTGTCCTCACAGCCAGCTTTCACCCTAGTGCTGTGTACCATTAATCACAGGGGACAGCGCCGGCTGACATTGCTTTAATTGTACAGGCCGGAGAGGCGAGGACTGGACTGTGTACCTCCACTGCTCACTTACAGCCTGTCAAATATGAAGGCTGGGCCCGGGGCCGACATTTAAAGAGAGGATGCTGTAACATGGTGTCATGTCCAGGAGCTGTCCTCAGACTGACCGGCTCTCATCAGGCCTCAGTAACACACTTTAACATTTACGCCGTCTGATGTCTAAATGTCACATGACCCTGCTGAAGTCTGATCGTCATGCAGGTTCAGATCACCCTCAGAACACTGTCATGGTAGGATCAATGTGAGAGGTTTACTAAAGCAAAGGACTGGAGGACTGCATGGTCCAGCTCTCAGCCCTCCGTCCTCTTCATAAAACTGTTAACAGAACAAAACAAATAAACCCAACCTTCTGGACTCAACAATGGGGGACATCCTTCTGATGCATCCTTTAAATAAACAGTCTGTGCCACAGGCTTTGGACTTTGGACCAGGTTTTATGTAGACTACAGGGCAGTCTTTGCTCCCTACAGACAGGAACATGCCAGACAACCTTCAGGGTAGAAACCCTCCAGCCCACCCTCACCCCCTGCAGTCTGCACTCCTCATTATAGGAAGATAGCTAGCAGGCTAAGCTTATGACAAAATGAGTCATTAAAAGAGGAGGTTGAACACTTCATTAGCATTCATACTGGTGAGCACATCGCTTCTTTAACACGGCCGTCAGTTTAAAAGTTAAACTGAAGAGGAGGGTCTCTGTTTCTGACAGCAGAGGGGTTGGTGGAGGAACTGACAGCAGTAAGAAGTTATTTAGGATCAGCATGGAGGGGGGCAGGGATACGTTAAAAAATGCTAATATGAGTTAGCACAGAGGTGGGAAACCTTTATTACCCAGAGGGCCACATAAAACTGTTTTTCCCAGCCTGAGGGCCACAATATGTCAAGATAAACAAAATATGCAAATATTAAGTAGTCAGAAATATAGTACACAAATATTCATGTATTCTAACACAAATACAAGTGATCATGAATAGTTAAATGGATTTGACATAGGATTCAAGATAATTTAGCCAAACATAATTAAAGCCAATCAAGCTATTTTTCAAATAATGAGTATTTTTAGTTTTTAAAGCACAAATTTTTGACCTCTGCAATTTTCTAAATACAGTATTCAGTAACACTTGACATAATGTGCTAATGCTTTATTAAAGAGATTTAAAGACACTTTTACAGCAAAGTTCTTCAAAAACTTACTTAAAATAATCAAGTAACACAGAATTCATTCTGTTTGGTATCTGAATTTTCTACATTATTGCTGATTGTTGGATATGATTGGTGGGTCACACTAATGGCCCTTTTCCACTAGCACGCCTTGGCCCTACTCTACTCGGCTCTACTCGATTAGCAGCGTGTTTCCACTAGCCTGGTACCTCCTAAAACAAGCTAGTTTTAGTACCTACTCCGCTCTGGTTCCAAGCGAGCTGAGTCCATACTAAAAGATGATGTCACCGACTGCCGGCTACTGATTGGTCAGACAATGTCGTCATCGATGAGTCATGAGCTCGACGACCTAGCATGCTAGCGGTAGCTACCATTAGCTTACCCTCATATGTCTTTTCTTTGCAGCTGGATCGCTCTTGTCCTCGGCTTCATTCTGTTGTATAGCTTCCAAAACTCTCCTGTGCTTCTCAAGGGGTATTTCTTCTTACCACCTGCAGCCTTCTTCTGCTTTCCTTTTTTACTCAGTTTGTGACAAAAAGACACAGATTGTTGTGTCGCGCTCAAAATGACGTCACCGCAGAGCCGCTCAGTGACACTGCACCCCGTTGGGCAGGCGACTGGGGCTAATGGAAAAGCAGCACAAGGCGAGTAGAGTAGAGCCGGGTAGAGTCGAGTAGGGCTAATGGGAAAGGGCCGTTAGTGAGGTGGAGGGCCGCTAGTTGCCCACCCCTGAGTTAGCATATAGGTACAGTACTGAGCTTGGATAAATACTAAAATAAGGTTTGTAAAAAACTCATGGACTTGAGATTTTAATGTGTGATGGCAAAAAATAAAATCCATCTGACATTGCCTACTGTTCAATCAATCAATCAATCTGTTAATGAATCAGTCTTTGGTGCTGGTCGGTGCTCCACACATCAGGACTTCTGATTGTAAACACTGAAGATGTTAAATATTTACAATTTCCAGACAGGGCAGCTTTGGTCCTCATCTTGAGAGGAAAAAATGCATTTAAACCCACCTCATTAGGGGTGTGTATTGGCAAGAGCCTCATGATATATCACGATATATCACGATATCACAATATTGTGATATATTGCACTATTCTACATTAAACTAGGAAATACCTAGAGACAGTGAATGTGTAACTTTTCCATTTTATTGTTATTGAAATATGTCAAATGCAGCGTTACATACATACACTTAACACAGAGTGCATCAAGTCAATTAAACTAATGTTGCAAAGAAGTTATTCTTGTTTTCCCTTTAACTAAGTATTGAAATCATCCTAACCTGCAGTGCAGCTCAAACTGTGCTTGAACACATGATGAACAAAGAGCTTTGAGTTACTGACAGCACAACAGTAAGTTAAAAAAGTCTCTTATTTCTCTTGTCACTGTCTGAACTGAATAGTGTATGAAAAAGAAAACTGCATACATATTTATAAGTTGTATTTTATTTCCAACTCTGATGAGTTTTCATTTTTACAAAAATATCGATACTAAGATTTGAAATATCGATATTATATCGGGAGTCAAAATATCACAATATTTTGCGATACCGATATTTTTTCACACCTCTACACCTCACGCCACAAAATCACTGTGTAAAATAATCTAGCTTGTTCTGAGTTTGAACAGTTCGTACCTGTTTAAAGAGTCAAAGTGTGGCTAAAACAGAATCAGAGATGTGAGCACTTGTAACCAATATTCCTGACCATTAATGAACGTGACTGTAGATATTTCCCATATGTTGTCTGATATCATTTGATAATGAAGAATGTAGTTTAATGCAATCTTTATATTTTTAACTAAAGCCTGACGAGGGTCTGGAGCTGGTAACTGTAGTAATCTGTATAAACTGTAAAACATCTGTTCCTGCAGCTTGTTTGAAAGATGGAGGAGTTGTAATGTGTCCCTATCCAATGAGCATAATAAATAAATAAATAAATGGATCTTCTTCAGAGCACTTTGTTAACCAGATGAGTGACGTCTGTCTCACTTTGTCCAACACCTTTCCTGTTGTACATGCACAGCCTTTCTGCCTGAACCTCAGCTCAGCTGGTCCACATTTCTAAAACAGAAAACATCAGAGGAAAGTCTGTGTCTGCTCGGGCTGATATATTCAGAGCTTACACTCACAGTTTCTGACACAAGTTGAGAGGAAGTGGAATGCAGATTAGCTGGGAATGACTCACAGTGGTGGCGGAGCAGGAGAAGCTGAAGCTTACCAATGAAAGTGGATTTAAAATGCTAGATTTAACCTTAAATGGCATTCGTCACGCTCTGTTATCACTCCACACTGCTCCTCGTTGGGGGTCAGAGCTGAGATTTTCTTGTAAGAAATGTTTTTTCTCCACTGTAAGATTCTGATTTGAATAATGGTGAGATCCTCTGCTGTGTTCTCGGCTCCTTCTTTTACATTTTAATGCTCAAAAGTCCAGCTGCTTTTGACTCGTAAACCCTGAGGGTACAGCTTTATCTGCCTGCATCTTCTCCTGCCTCACGTTAAAGTATCTGTATGCTCTTGTTGGACCAGTATTCAAGAACCACGTGAACTGAGGAGGACACAATCCTCTCCAGAGCCTGAACAGGACATGGTTCACGCTTATGGAGCCTTAATGCTGTTTGATGCTCCACACCTCCAACACTGCTCCAACATGAGGAGTGTTCCTCTTTAAACTGGCTCATAGTGAGGAAGATACAAAACATTCATCCATATTTGTGTCATTGAGACACCATGAGACAGATGCTTCCTGTAAGAGGTTAAAGGTCAGCTAGAAAGCAAACAGTGTTACAGGATCATCTATTTCCACCAATATTTTACTATGCTAACTTAAGCCTCATTTAAGTTCTCTTGCAGACATCAGCGTCAGTAAGGAGCTAGCTTGATGCTAACGTAATATCCACGCTGTGCAGCACCCACACATCTGCTGCTGAGTAATTTTAAGATCACGAGTTCACATTAGACTACTTAAGGGGAAAAATATTTGTTAATATAAACAGCCAACCCAAATTTAGAAAATAATCAAATTAATTGAAAATAAAGTTAATTGTAGTAACAACAACAAAGGAAGGCGGGGTTTGATAGACGATCACTTCCTGTAGAGGGTGGAGCTTCACAAAGGGTCTTATTCATCAGATGGAAAAGGATAAAATCATTTGTATGTATTTTGTGTAACAGGATAAAGATGTTAAATTGTGTTTTTAACCCTTTCATGCATGGTGCCCCCTACAGCAGACAGACATTTGGGATAAATTTTATACCCTTGAGGTTGCAGTATCATATCCAACTACCAGGCGGTGAACTCCCAAACCCTTGTCTTATGTTTAATAAAAAAATATATTTTTGCACATTTTTACCACTCTGAGATTTTGCATCATAAATCCAAAGTAGTCGACAAACAGTAGGTTGGGTATAATGCATATATTTAGATTTCACACAATGTTGTATTTTTTTTAGGGCTGTCACTTTAGAGCATTAATTAGATTAATTAATTACACCGCAAATTAATCACAGATTAATCATAGCACACAAACATTTTGATATTGTCCAGCTGGAGGACCCGTACATGGCAGTGGCACGTGTCACTTCACACATGCGTCTCTAGTCAAACCAAACAAAGCCCAGGTGACAACAGGAATGGCATATTTAAGACTTAGTCTGATTTTATTTTTGAATGTATTTATCTATATTTGTACTACATTCTTTAATAATGCATCAGGCCTAATTGTTTTGCTGGATGTCCTCGACCTTTTTCTTATTTTGAATTTGATTTATGAAACACACTTAAAGTGTAATTTGAGTTGCCTGATTGAGTTTAGAATTTTCTGGACAAGTTGCCCTGACTTTGGTTTTATTTAGTCACCAATAAAAATGTGGATTTACAAATCTTCACTTCTTAGTGTATTCATTTGATTAGTCCTGCACTACAATTTTATAATATCCTAGAATTCAAATTCTTTATTTGGGTACTTTAAGCAGATATGAGATTAAAATGTGATTAATTAGATTAATTAATTATAAATCTGGTAATTAATTAGATTAATTTTTTTAATCGTCTGACAGCACTAGTTTTTTTATCTTAAATTTTGGTGTAATTCACCAGTGAATAGCTTCATTAAATAGCAACAATACATATACTTCAGATTTTGCTTTTTTTTATTAACTGTTATTTAATCTTTGTCACAGACATGTGTTTGTGGATCTGTAAGTTCCACTAAATTACTATTTTCTACGACTGATGCACAGTGTCCACTGAACACAACTCCTTCAAAATACAGCCCTGAAAAAATAAGCAGAGTTGAAAGTAAAAAAACAAACATTTTAAAATAAAGTTTTCCTTTCTGATTGAATAATTTGTGCACGAAAGGGTTAAAGATTTTTTCCCTTAAAAGTGTTTTATGTCTCTTTGGCATGATAGTGAACTTCTATTAACAAGACAACAATGTCCTCCTCATCAGGACCCCCCCCCCCCCCTCCTGTGAACAGTGGCAGTTTCTGCCTGATATGGTTTTTCACTCAGAAGGACCTACCAGTGTGACATCATACCACTCAATCAGCAGAAAATGGGACTGCTTTGACCAGTTATCATAGAGCAGAGTGGTTAACCAATCAGAGCAGACTCGTCTTAAAGTGACAGGTGCTCCAGCAGAGCGTCTCAGACAGAAAATGGAGGTGGATTGGGGGGACTCGACATATGAAAACTAGTTTGTTTTTTTTTTTACTTTGTGATTGTGTTAGCAGTCATTACAATAAAATATGAGCTCCTGAGTCAAGTCATAATATGGGCTCTTAAGTACTTTGCAAACATCAGTGACAGTGTGCAAGTGTGATAGAAAACTGTGGTAAACAAAGTTAAGATAAGATATTTATTCATATTAGATCTATATCACACCTATGACACACCTATGTTTGTATAATCAAGGCATTCAGTCCCTGCACCTGGCTTTGCAAAGATCAAAATCACCTTGAACTGCAGCTCTGCACAGGACAGATTTATTACTCTGAATCTGTAATCAGTCCTGCACTCACCAAATCCAGGTAAATTATTCAGGTAACAGGGAATTCTACCTTCAATCAACTCTTGAATTGTTTGCACAACACAGATAAAGTTTTGACAAAATCCAAAAGCTTCTCACCCCAATAAAGACATGGGCTATGCCACAAAGCCTGAAAGGGATTAAATAAAACAGGAAAAAGAGAAAGAAAAACAAGTAACTGAGGAATTCTTGTTACTCCAGTTAACTCAACAGTGAGATGATTGAAAATGCCAAACTACGGGGAAGTAAAACATAACACAGGTGTGTTTTAAAGCAGGAGGAGTAGACCAGGAAAATAGGTGTTTTTTGCTGTTTATGTGAGACAAACTAAAAAAGCACTGACAGAGCACAAACCTCCACCAAACAGCTCAGCTCCACCCATAAATGATGATTTCCACCCAACTTTATAGTCCTGTGTTTATTTCAGATGCACATTTCGGAATGAAAAATATCAATCTGCAAGAGTGTGATTATTGTTAAAACAAATATCCAACAGAGTGACCAATAGTGGGTCTGTAATAGGGATGGGAATCGAAAACCAATTCCAGTTGAGAATCGTTAACAGCTCCATCAAAGAATCGATATCATTAATCTTTTTGCTTATCAATTCCCTTATCAATTCCTTCCACTGACAGGGTTCAGAAGCATCTGAATTGTAGCTTAATTTTCATTGCACCTCCTACACAACCTTGAGTGAGTGGAAACACCAGCGACTTGCAGAAGCAGATATCTATGCTGTGACTTGTTTGACATTGTTACCACTGAAAATCAGACCAACATTTGCCCACATGCAAAATCTGCAGGAATCGATAAGGGAATCGTTAAAGAATTGGATCGATTAGCAGGATCGTTAACAGTATTGGTATTGATAAAATCTTATCAATTCCCATCCCTAGTCTGTAACTTGTAGCTGAACCAGTTTACTTTCAGTGGTTGATGTTTCCAGCCTGTCAATCAGAGCTAAACCATGGCGCGTTCGATTTTTATAGAAATGTGGGTTAGGTTTTTACACTCTAACACACAGACTTTTGCTATGACTGACTTTACTGCATTGACATTATCATCAACATTCCTTCGAGTGAGTAAACAGCATGTTTGGAGGGTCGGCGAGCGAGCAGAGCTGCCTCGTATGTTTCTATAACGTCAGTGGGCTCAAATGTTACTGTAAGCTGTTAGCTGTAGAGGTCTGCAGTCACAGACTGTTTATTACAATTTCAGGAGAGTCTAGGCTCCAGGAACAGCACAGGGCAAAGCTCCCCTCTCCTCTGTGTCTATGAGCAGAACTGCATGCTCAGCTCTCAGAGCTGATTGGGTGTGTTAAGCTCCTGACTCTCAGTGTAACCCAGTGGTTCCCAAACTTTTCAGTCTGTACCCCTTCAGACACTTGATCTCCAGCCATGTACCCCCTATGCTCACACACTTACAGCCGCAAGAAAAGAAACGTGTCTACAAGCCTGCTGCCCCTCCACCACCTCCCACATTTAACATGCATAACTTACAAATAAAATATCTTACAGCGAGTTATTTTTCACTTACAGAAGGGTATCAGGGCCATGTCAGATAGATGAAATGATTTTGGTGAAGTCAAGATTAAAGTCAAAATTTCTTGATTAAAGTTGAAATGACGAGAATAATGACAACATAGAATTTTGTGATAAAAGCCAAATTGTTGAGAAAAAATGAGAAATGTCAAGAAAAAAGCAGACATGTTGATTTATGTCAAAATACATTGTCAACTTTATTCTTGACTTTCCACTTTTTCTCTTGACATTTTAACTTTAATCTCATCATTTGGACATTTTTGACAAAATTGTATTTAAACTTTATTGTCAACATTTCAACTTCAATCTCAAAATTTTGACTTTATATTCGTCATTTCGACTTTTATCCTGACCTTCCAAAATTAATTTTACCATCTAAAATGGCTCGAATACTCCTCTGGAAAGATTTATTTACAAGCAATTTCAGTGGGCAACACCAGCTGGCTTTTGAACATAAAAATTTTCATTTCTGGAACATATTCTTTAATGAATTTGAAACTAACAGTGTAAACTCACCACAGCTTTATTAAGGATGTCTGATTGAACTTATGTTAATATAAGAATGTTCGACAATTCAAGACAGATTTCCTTCTCCAAGACACCTCACAAATCCATCCTCTCTGCCAACACTTCAGGCCTTTATCAAATTTCTTTGACCTGACAGGTATTCGCGTACCCCCGAGGTCACTTTGCATACCCCTGGGGGTACTCGTACCCCAGTTTGGGAACCACTGGTGTAACCAATCAGATGGTTCTGTGGGCGGGACAAACTCCGGATTAGCACCAAAATGTAATGGCTTCTTTCTTGGACCAAACAACACCTCTGTTAAAATTTTGATGTAAATCCATCCAGTTGTTTTTGCGTAATGTTGCTAACAAACAGACAGACAAACAAACAGACAGACAGACAGACAGACAGACAAACAGACAAACAGACAGACAGACAAACAGACAGACAGACAGACAGACAGACAAACAGACAGACAGACAGACAGCGAACAAACGAACGAACAAACGAACCGAAGACAGACAGACAAGCGAGGCAGGGCTTGAACCCAGACAAACGAACCAGACAGACAGACAGACAAACAGACAGACAGACAGACAGACAGACAGACAAACAGACAGACAGACAGACAGACAGACAGACAGACAAACAGACAAACAGACAGACACTGGTGAAATCACAACATTCTTGGCGGGGATAATGATCAGCAACCGCAGCAAGTAAAGTCATTTTTTTCAATAACACTGGCAGCATAAGTCCAGATATCAGCCTTGCTTTGTTCTAGTTGTAAATTCCAGCTCTGTCCTCTTCTCCGCGATTTGTAACAGCATCAGCCAAAGTTTAATCAGCTCTGGACCACATTTCTTTATTAAATGCAAAACGTTCTTTACACTATGGCGGTAGCGTCTGACTTCTTTTGTTTTGATTGGCCCTTAATGGATGTGATTAACAGAATGATCTTCCAATCATTACCAGATAGGCTTCTGAAAACACGTGCCCAATCCAAACACTTTATTTAGGCAGTTTAGTAGGCTGAAGGGTCCATCTGGTGGGTCAGGTTAGGACTTTGGGACGTCTTGCTGCTTGGCAAAGGGTTCATAGTTTAGAGTGCTGAACTACAAAATCAGCTCTACTATCCATGGTCTTCCTCCCTCTGCTTCTTCTTCTTCAGTCATTGTGCTAATCACAGCAAGAAGATGAGATGTGGATGAGACAGAAAACAGCATCTACAAATATGTAGCATGACATGTATGAGCTACGGCATGTAACAAACTTCCATCAAAACATGTCAGAAGTGAGAATATCCGTACTATAGGGAAGTCTTTAGTATTGATATTTGTTTTTCATGTAATAAATAAATGTGTTCACAAGCTGATTGAACTGCTACTAAAGCTGTTAGCATCTATGCTAATCTATGTATGAATGCTCTTCCTGCTGTGCTTCCTGCAAACATGTGCTTTATAAAGTGTTGGTAATGTCAAAATGAAAGTGTATTTGAGGAAACTAAACTCACCTTCCTCCTGTTGTCACAGATCAGACTACATTTACCTTTTCTTTTTATTTGCAGTAAATCTGGCTAAAAATGAATTCACTGTTAACTAGAAAACAAACCTCACATTAATGCTCATTCCACGCCTGTTAGTTTGACACAAAGCTTCATTTCTGATCAATAATCAGATTTTAGACCTGTTCTAATCCGTGCAGAAACAGCTGTCTCCATGCAGTAACCGTTCAAACTAAGCTGCTCCGTCCTGATCCTCGACTCATCCTGCTGCACCACACACATGCACAGCAGAAAGGCCCTCCTATATCTGGATCTGTCTGTGGAGCGTCTGATGTGATGCTGCAGAGATTTTCCACAGCATGTCAGTATTTCACAGTCATCTGAACGGCTGCAGCATTACCCTCATACGCAGTTATTTCTCCTGCTGACTGAAAGCTGCTCACAGCCGTTGAGGATTTAGTCCAACTTTTTAAAAAGAGCGGGGGGATTAGAGAGCCAATTCCATCCCAGCATTCCTCAGTGTGAGCCAGGCCGGGCTCAGCTGGTGTGTGTGTCAGTGTGTCCGTCTTCACCAGCTAAACGACAGACAGACGGAGAAGCTGGAGCAGCAGAGGAGCTAAAGACGAGACGGTCCAGGCCGAGGTCAGCTGGTGTGTGTGTCAGTGTGTCCGTCTTCACCAGCTAAACGACAGACGGAGAAGCTGGAGCAGCAGAGGAGCTAAAGACGAGACGGTCCAGGCCGAGGTCAGCTGGTGTGTGTGTCAGTGTGTCCGTCTTCACCAGCTAAACGACAGACAGACAGACGGAGAAACTGGAGCAGCAGAGGAGCTAAAGACGAGACGGGACGGTCCAGGCCGAGGTCAGTACTGATACATTAATGAAGACAGGACCAAGGCTTCATCTGGAGCTGCACGGTGGTGCACGTGCCTCACAGCAAGAAGGTTCAAACCCTGTGTCCATCATGTGTGCAGTGTGCATGTTCTCCCCGTGCATGTGTGACACTCTGGCTTCCTCCCACAGACAAAAAACATGTTCATAGGGTTAATTTGGGACTCTAACATGCCCTTAAGCATAAGTGGTAAAGAACATGACAGAAGTATGTCAGTACATCCATGCTACTTTAATAATAATAATAGTTATGAAAATTATTGTAATAGAAATTATTTATGTAATTTTTATTATCATTGTCATATCAATATCAATATTATCATTATTTGTTTTACTTGTATTGTTATCAAAGTAACTTAAACTTAAACTAGGTCTCTTTTTTAGAAACAAGTCTTGTTTTTCAGAAAAGATCTGATTACCTTGTTGGACTACGGAGACCTGTTTTTACGAAGCTCCTGACCAGTTTCTAAAGAAATTGGATTCTGTAAATCACTGTGCTTTGCGTTTTATTACTGTTTGCAGCGGTCATGTCCATCACTGCTCCCTATATGCTGTTGTCCTTCCTTGTATGTTCGAAGGATCTCTCATTGGCTGATTTTTATTTATTATAAATCTATTCTTGGACTTCTGCCTACATATCTGTGTTCACACATGTGAAGACTTCAGACAATAAGACCTGTACTCTCAGGACATCACACAGCTGCAGAGTAAGAACTGAACTGGGCAAAAAGGCTTTTAAATGTTCTGCCCCGTCTGCCTGGAAGGATGCAGAAGGATTTGAAATTGACACGTCTTGTAACCATCAGGAAATTCAAGACAATATAAAAGACAGAGAAATGAGCTTCATTGGCTCTTGTGATTGTGTAATAATATAATCCCAATGCAGTTTTTCTGTAATGTGTGTCAGTGATTGTAATCTGTTTTATTTTCTGTTTCTGTCCTGTCGTCTTGGCCAGGTCACTCTTGGAAAAGAGGTTTAAATCAATGTTGTTGTTTTTTTTACCTGGTTAAATAAAGGATATTTTATTAAATTGTAAGCAGTTTTATTCTTGAACCACTTTAACCACAGGCAGTGATTATACAGCTTTTTCAACTCTTGTCTTTGAAGAAAATATATATTTTAACCACTGCATGTTTGTAGTTTGCATCTTTTTAAAGCAGCACTATGTTAAGGTTTCCCTAATGGTTCTGTATTCATAATCTTTATCTTCTTATTTAATTACTGAAAATCATTGGATCACCTAAAGTCAGCCTTAATCCCATGGGACAGGTACATTTATGCAACTGTTTATACTGATTTAAATCAGTTAGTTTTCATTTGTTGTCATTTAATGTGACTTATGAAATATTTTTATTTCATTCTTTGTGTATAAACAGTCTCATAAACAGTCCCCACAATGTAAAAAAAATAATTAAACAAGCTCATAAAGTTGTTCAGTAATCACACCAGGCTGAGTATCGTTCCTCATTGGCTCCCTTTGCTCCTAAACTTTCCTCGTCAGGTAAACTCCTCTCTCCCTTTCATGCTCCACAGTCAGCAGTGGAAGTTTTATCAGCTGTCTTCACAGATCCATCGCTGATGGAAAACTGAACTCATGTTTGCTTTTAATTCATTTCATGAATCACCTGTGCGCACGTCCCTGCTCTCCTGCTCTCGGCTTCAGCTCGGACTCTGGAGGTGTGAAGGCTTGGACTGAGCATAGAAACACACTTTCTGCTACAGCTACACACCTGTGTGTCCTTCAGTGTCCTGGACTGTGTCAGAGCTCAGCTGCAGGGAGCTAATAGATGCTAACATGCTGTCTGACTAATAAAATAATCGACTGAAACAGAGAAACTCTACACAGAACACTCCAAGCGTCAACATAAACCCTCTCCTACAGTCTGGAGGCCGTGCACTAAAACCATCGTTAGCTGCACATTAGCTTTAGCCATCGGGCACATTCTGTTGGTATGACGTTATTCTGTTGTTTCTCTGTCCTTCTCTGAGAATAAGCTTGTGAAAGAATCATATTGGTCTAACTTAAGGATGTAACGGTATGAAAATATAATATCACGGTTATCATTATTATCATGGTATTGTTTCAGTGAGCTCAAAATGTTCAAAAAGTACTTTAACACAGTCTTGAAATCATTTAACCCCTTTAATATCATAATTATAACAGTCTTTTTTGTCAGTAACTGTCAGGAAATGTCCATTGAGTACATTTTTACCCTTTTTTATGGGAAATAAAAGTAAACTCTGGCAAGTCTTCGTCATTATTATGTTGTTAATGTTTAAACAGTGTGTAATTACAAGAAAAGACATGAGATCTAAGCTTTAAACAGGTTTCTCTTCATAAATAATTGTAAATGAACATGTTCAAAATTTTGAGATGACCAAAAATAAACTTAACCTATTTTACAAACACTTCCAAATTATGATGATGGAATCCATAAAACATGAACTATGACGGAAAAAAGGCGATCAATTACAAAATACGACAAATCAAACGCAAAACAACTGCAAAAAAACACGCTCCAGAATGATACGAACGCTATTATTTACAACATTTATACATTATTTATACAGAAAACATTGATTAACCTCCTATAATTCACTCAGGTATGGCTTTCTGAATCCTCTCTCTCTCTCCGGCTCAGTCACTCGAGGAGTTACAGCAGTTTTAACCACAAACGTCTTTTTCTTCAGCTGTAGCTTTGTGTTTTAGACAGGGTGGCTGTCTTCTATCAGTTTCCCCTCGACATCCTTTTAACCCTAAAGCCAATTGTTTCATATTTGATACATACTTTTATAATACCTCTTTCTACTCAATATGACAAAAAAATTTCAGCTCCAAAAAATTAGAATTTTCTGGCTATAATCTATGGTCTTGGGCTTTAAAGCGATATTCCGGGATGGAACAAGTTGGGTCCTACCACAAGGTTTAGGGCAGAAATTACCCCTACAGCAGTGTTTATGTGCAGCAGAAGCCCAGGGCGCACGGACCAAATCCTCCCTCTCTGCTCCCAGCCTGCTTGTATGCAGAGTTCCTCTGCTGTCAGATGGGGCCATATTTTACTTGACCAACAACACACATAAACGGACTCCCACCGAAAAAATCTGATATCGATCTGCACTCACGCTTTATTTAGAGAATTTTCAGTGCGTAACTTTCACCCAAAAACACCGCTAAATAGGGCTCTAGTTCTCATCAGGTCGTAAAACGGCCTCCGCTGCTCAGCCACAGCTGCAGCGGAGGCTCTGCAGCGGAGCCACAGCTCTTCCGCGGAGGCCGTTTTAGCGCAGTGAAAGATGCACGTGTCTGTCAGGAGCTCAGAAATTCACTGAGCTTTTATACACACACACAGTTTACAAGCTAATAGATCACAGGTGAGGATGGTTACCTTTGGTAGACATTCAAACCCATTTGTGTCAAATTTTGTGCATGTTATCAGGCCAAAACTGCCAGGGGGTGTAAACTTTTGAACAGGGTCAATATTGAAGTTTCTGTTGTCATTCTGATTTAAAAAGAGTAAACTTAGAATTTTTTCAATAAATGTCTTCACCCAACCACTAACCATGAGTGACAGAAAGGTTTTTGTGTTATCATTCATATTTTCTGAGAAAAGGCCAAAAAATCAGAAATTCTGCTGGGGGGTGTAAACTTTTGGGCACAACTGTACTTTGCCACAAGGTCTCATTTACAAAGTATACTGCAATATTCATCTTCAAGCACCAACATTCTTGCAGTTTACTCCTGTTTTGTGTCTGAAAGTGAAGATAAGATGTCAGTGTCTCCCATCTCTGCTGCTCAAAAGGTCTCGTCCGTACTTGGTGTGAATCTAGTAATAGCCCAAGATTACAAAGGCCCCTTGACACGCGATAACCCACCCATACACCCTAAAACTTTAACTTCAATACACTAAAAGTGAGGCGCGGAAAGTGGCTCTGTTGTTTATGTATTCCTCTTTATGTGGCCCTCGTTGTAAAAAGTTTGGACACCCCTGATGTAATCAAACCACTTTTAATGTCAACAGTATTCATAATCATCCATCTCATAATACTATAAAAGTCCCCCTAGTTTATCTGTTCTAATCTACATTTTAAGTTACTTACTATAATAAATAATACTTCCATATGTTATTAGCAGTCAGTGTTTTGGTCCAAGGACATGTCTGATTTAATGTTTCCTCCCTGCACGTTGGGTCACCAAAGGGTCAGATGGAAACAGGACAGTCGTCTGGTCCTGATCAGAAACGTTTTATCATGTGAATCATCCAGACGAACACTCCAACACTCCTCTGAGTGAGTAAATGGCTAAACACTAATGTGTCTCTGATGATGGACGTGATTTATGATTGACAGCTGATGTGGACCAGCAGGGGGGCGAGCTCGAGGCTCCGAGGCATCAAACACGAGAAAGAGGATCCTGCTTCCTTCCAACGAGCCGACATGTTAAAGATGCTTTTCACTCCGTCAATCACCACGACACGACACGGTGAAGCAGACACACACCATCAGCACTGCACTCCTCTAACACACACACACACACACACACACACACACACACACACACACACACACACACACACACACACATGCACACACACGCAGGATAAATGCTGCATTTATGCTGACTGTTAGAAATCTGCACCAGCAAACACATCCAATTAACCGGGCTTCATTTTTCCCTTTACTGCCTGAGCCATTAAGTGCAGAGCGAGAGCCGAGAGTTTTTAAATTTCAGCTGAGTCAAAGATATAAAGTGAAGGTTTACTGGGGAGCACCGGCGATCCTGCAGCACGAACGCGAGGCTAACGTCGCTCCACGATGACTCATTACTCAAAAAGTAATTTTACTCATTACTGTCAGTGAGTGTGACTCCTCCTGCATCAGATCTGTTGGCACCATCAGACGTCAGGTCAAATCTGCTTCATTTGATGTGAACTTTAATTACTGTTTCATTCTTTTAACCCCTTGTTCTCCACCTGCTGGTGTAAAAGGACCATATGTTCACTCAGACATGGAGCACAGTGTCTCACATTTATCCATCAACTGCAAAAACAAATGTTGGGAAATTCGTTTCTGCCAAAGTCTTCATCCAGATCTTGGAGATTTCCTCAGCCGTGTTCCAAGTTTCTCTAATTTTACTTCTAAAACACATTTTTTTTTAATCAAACACTGCTGCCAGTTTAATCAGAGCATTCCAGCACATCCAGAAAGAGCCGATGTGGAGATCTGATGCTGATGCTGAGGCCTGTGACTGAGGCTGAGGTGGACCACCTGCTTACATGTCCGAGCTGTAGTGTTGGAAATTAGCCTTAAAGGGGGCTTCACACCGCCGCGCGGCAACGCGCCGCCTCCAGTCATTTTAATGAAGGACGGGCGGCAGACGGCAAGCGGTTTTGGCCACGGCGGTAGGACCCAGAAGCGGTTGCCGCCCACGTGAACGCGCACAGATTTTCTTCTGCCGCCCGGAATCCAGCGAGTTGAACTTTCAGGCGGCAGCCGCGTGGGAACAGCCAATCACATCGAAGGAAGTAGAAAACCTGGAAATAGCAGGCTTCGCGGGGCAAAACGAGCAAAGGAGGAGCTAATACTGCAGGTATCTGAATAGGGGGGATTCTCTTGCTGACAGGATCGTGTCCCTATTAGTATACAGTAAACAGGTACTACTCGGGTGTACGTGTTTTTGAGGAGGGAGTGTTGTGAAGGACTTTTGGGCGAGCTCTGTGACGTTCACCGAATCACCTCTACGTCACTGCCGCCTGTCAGGTCTAGAAGCACATGTCGAGTCGGCACTCCATCATTCCTGGAAACTCCTCTGTACACCAGCAACGTTAACTCTGCTTCATTCATACAGATGCAGCCACTAAAACCCTCCTACTCCCCCTGACAGGACAGGACTGTGATGCTGCGTTCCAGGCCACCAGTAACTCGGAAATTTCTTAATTGAAATATCCGAGTTCCAAACTCGTTAAAGGCAAATATCGACTTTGGTTTTAGCCTAAGGAATTCTGGTATTTAAATTAACCAACATGGTAGGCATTATAAGATTTATGCTTTATCAACTAGCTCATTTAAGCGAAACAGAAGCTGGGAAATGGCGCATAAGCTAACAGAGGCTTGAACTTTACAGTGGCCATTTTCAAATTTGCCTACTATACTAGCAGTGCGTACTGATTCGACTAAAATGTAGTCTGCAGTATACAGTATGCGAACAAAAGCAAAGTTGCAGTATGCAAAAAATACCCGGATGATGAACTGATTCGGAAAAAATTCACAGTATGCATCGGACCAGTCTGCATCGCCTACTGTTACCCACAATGCAAAGCGGCTGAAGTGAAGCTTCAACAACCAGAGCAGCACACGAAAATAAATATATATGAGCCACTATTTGTTATCTTTACCTTTTCAATGCATAATAGTGTGTAATAAGTTGTAAAAAGGTTTCTTGTTGTTGATGTTTTCCGTTAACTGTTCGGTGGTGTTACGTCCGTCCTATACCTGCGGCATTATTAGCATAAAACTCTGACAAGTCTGACATTTTACTGTTACGTTCTGTATTTCTCTTCTGTATTTACACCACTCTA
Organism: Scarus forsteni; assembly: GCA_036419115.1. NCBI lineage: Eukaryota > Metazoa > Chordata > Actinopteri > Labriformes > Labridae > Scarus > Scarus forsteni. The sequence continues at coordinate 657,783 of JAZDUH010000357.1, read as the reverse complement.
AATTTTCCTGCTTCTCCTCATACTTAATACTGTACTGTGATATGATGTTTATTCTTGAACTGTTTTTTTCTTTCAACTGGTCCTAATACGCCGTCGTACGCCATCACACAAAAATATAGAAAATAATTCCTCTCCGAAATAATACGTATTCTCCACCACTGACTGTTTCATATAAAATGCTGCTTCTGCCAATATCTGCAGATTAATAACTGAAATGTCAACATGTACTCATGGTTTGTTTGTTTTGTACAGCTAAAATTAAGTTTGGGAAATAAATCAGCTGTAGCCTACTTCTTTGCTCAAAATGAAAACCAGGGTAGCTACAAAATAAACCAACAGAACAGTCAGACTACATTCAAGTGTAGTATGTCGTATGCAGTGCCTACTACAGAGTACTTTCATATGCAGTATGTAGTATGGGAATTCAAAAACGGCCAGTGTTTGTTATCATTAAGAGGCGGCCATATTGTTTAGGCAGTGATGTGACGTCACAAGTCGGAGTACATCGATCTGGTAGGAGTTCACGTTAGGGCTGGACGATTACGGTAAAAATAAGAACCCCGATTATTTTAAGTGATATTGAAATCACAATTAACATACACAATTGTACATTTATTTAAAAACTTCAGTATTGATTTAAACAAAACTTTAAAGAACCAGTGAGCAGCACATACAGTATTATTGATCCACATAAGTCACACACACTCGCTGTGGCTGCACGTGGAACACAGAAGAGCTATGAAGAGCAGGAACTTACATACACGGCACACCACACTGTGTGGCATATTAATCATTTTTCGTTAGTGCACGGGTTGGAAGTTACGAGTTTGACTGCAGTTCCAGTTCACTTTCACGAGTTACAGGTAGGACAAACAGGAGTTACGGGTCACCTGGAGTGCAACATTAGCTCTGGTCCATGCTTGGATAAATTTGGTGAGGGGCTTCCAGTATCTGCTAACTGGCTAGAGGTTAACAAACAGCTGGCTGGGAGGTGAAAACTGAAGCAGCAACGAAGTTTAAGGGCTCAAGAGTGAAACCCTACACCCCCCGGCTTCAGAGGCAGGGCCAACCAGAGGTGGTGCCTCAGGAGCCAGTTTGCACCCCCTTGAACCGGCCACCCTACTGACCCCAGCACAAGCCCTTAAGGACTAACATTCACTGCATCCAATGAAAGTCATGAAGATAATTATAAATATAAATAAATTATAATAAAGGAAAACTGAGTATGATTTGATTTTACCTGGATTTAAAAAAAACAAAACAAAAAAGATTAGTATTAAATGGGCAGCACGGTGGTGCAGCAGGTAGTGCATGTGCTTCAGAGCAAGAAGGTTCCTGGTTCGATTCCCGGGTCGGTCAGGGGCCTTTCTGTGTGAAGTTTGCATGTTCTTCCTGTGCATGCGTGGGTTCTCTTTGGGCTCTCCAGCTTCCTCCCACAGACCAAAAACATGCTCATTAGGTTAATTGGTGACTCTAAATTGTCCTTAGGTATGAGTGTGAGTGTGAATGGTTGTCTGTCTCTCTATGTGGCCCTGTGATTGGCTGGCAACCGGTTCAGATTGTACCCCGCCTCTTGCCCAATGACCGCTAGGTTAGACTCTAGTCCCCCCTCCCCAGACCCGAAAGGGATAAAGGGATAAAGGGGTATAGAAAATGAATAATATGAAGTGATTAATATTCAGATCGGGATGTAACGGTTACAGTAAAATGGTAAACTGCTGTAAAATATCTAACAGCTAATATTACAATTTCCTGTTTTAATGATTGTTAAACCATATTTAATGTCCACACCTTGTCAGTAACTCATGGGAACCATATCTGAGTGAATTATAGATGGTTTATTGGTATTTTCTTTGTAAATATTATATAAATGTTGCAGATAATAACATCAATATCATTCTGGAGAGTGTTCTTCTGCTGTTTATTCATCGTATTTTAATGCATTTCATAACTGATTGTCTCTTTCCCTCATAGTTTGTGTTTTATGGATTTCATCAATCGTAATTTGGAAATACTGGAGGAAGAAATGTGGAGGAGATCTGCCAGGGAGAGGGGAGACCAGAGGAGAGTCATGAAGGGGGCTAACTGAACATAAACTGCCTTACTTATTATCGTCAGTAAAAAACAAAGTCTTAAAAGTGGTCTAATAAAATGAGCTGTAACACTGGCGTTACTGCAGTAGGCACACATAAACTTGTAAGAACTGGTTAAATAGGTTAAGTACATTTTTGGTCATCTCAAAACTTTGAACGTTCATTAGCAATTGTTTATGAAGAGAATCCTGTTTAAAATTTAAATTTTTTTTTTTTCTTTTCTTTCAGATACACACTGTTTAAGCATTTATAAAATAATAATGACAAATACAGCCAGAGTTGGTTAGTTTTATTTCTCATGAAAAAGGTAAAATTTTACTCAAAGGACATTTCCTGACACATAAGACAAAACGACCAGGCAGTCTGTTACAATAATAAAGAAAAGTGGTTAAATGATTTGAAGTATGTTTTAAACTTCTGTTCGAACATTCTGAGCAAAATAATGATAGCTGTGATTATTTTGGTCACAATAAGCGTGATATGAAATTTTCATACCGTTCCCTATATTCAGATCATCCTGTGGAATCTAAAGGAAAAGTTTTTCAGCTTTTGGAGTCAGCTGGTTTAACTTTTCCAGTTTCTGTAGATGTGATTTAGTCAGAATAGGTGCAGAATGTTAGTTTATTGCAAAAGCTCATTCTGAGCGTAGATAAGCTGTTTGATAAATTTGATAAAATAGTAAAGGTATGTCCGAAGTAGAGTTGTGCTCAAGACCACTCTATCCAAGACCAAGACATTAGGAAGTCGAGACCGAGTCGAGACCAAGACCGAGACAAGCTGAGACCAGAATACACTGAGACCAAGACCATAAAAATCTTTTTTAAAAACCATGACAAGGCCAAACAGTTAAGGGGGGTTGCAGTCATTGCAGATGAAATAAACATGAACTGAAGCTTTGTGTTGTTTAACAAGTGTTCCTCTTTATTCACAACTATGAAGCTGAAGAACAGCAGAGCAGTGCTGGTCTGGATCGGTCTTTATGGAAATCCCAATTCCAGACTGCTCGAGACCAAGACAAGACCAAGACCTTCAAAATGTGGTCTTAAGACTGGTCTCGAGACCAAGACTGGTGTTGAGTAACACAACACTAGTCTGAAGAACAAAATTATTAAAATGTGGTGACTAATCGTATGAAAATAAGACTTAAAAAAGGAACAGAAACTGAGATTGATGCAGTTGTTCTCAGACCCGTTATATGGTGACCAGATGTCCTGATTTCCGGGGACAGCCCCTGTTTTGGACGACCTGTCCCAGGTTAAAGCTGGCCCTGATTTCAGTGTTGTACGACTGCGTGTTGACTACAATAACCATGATTACTGTAGAAAGTGTGAAGGAGCATGTTGAGCACTGACTGTGACAACAGCTATTCCAGTGTGCTGGGTCTGTGCTTTTCTGCCTGAGTGAATGCTCCTGATTATCAGCCACAACAAACGAGACACGAGTGCGGTGGGTAGTTTGTCCTCTCCTCACTCCATTTCCTGGTTATGGAGTCAAACCTGCACACCCAGCTGCTCTGCAAGGTTTCAGTTGGCCTACTGAGCAGTCATGGTAATCATTAATCAACCCTCATAATAAGTGTCTGAATTCCACCAATCGTCTTCTTCAGCTCCATCCTCAGATCCAGCACACTACTGTTTAAGAAGTTTCTCTCTGTGTTATTTGTTACCAGTTATTTCGATTGCTACTTTATTTACATTTTTGCCTTTTCTGATTGATTTGATCCTAAATATTTGTGCTTTTATATTCACATTATTACATATGAAATAGTCATACCTTTAAATCCCACATGAAGAAAATAGCTGGTGTTGAGTTTATTTTGAGTTTTCTCTGGTCCCCAAAATGCTGAAAAAATCATATTTATGATCTGATTCTAAAACAGTAAATATCCTTGATTTTATTGATGACCTCTGCCAAACAGATGAGCTGGTAGTTAAAGGGTTAAGTGGACCCAAAATCACAAAAACAAAAACACAATCTTTAATGAAAGGAGCGCACATGGCAGACGTGCCATTGGAGAAAAATAAATTAAAGGCAGAGAAGAGCTTTTTATCCAGAGCTCTGGAGGCACAGGTTGGACATGGACAAAGAGGCATGATCATGGAAAGTCATTGATAATAATAATAATTTTGATTTTAAACCTTGACCCCTTACAGCTTTTTTGGGATCGTGCCAGTGGGCAGTCCTCTAACATGCTCTCAGTCTGACTCTGGGGCCTATGCCACTCTGCTGGTTAGACGTGTCATACTGCTCAACTGGAAACTTTCCTGTTTGCCTTCTTACAGCCGATGGATCAGAGACTTACTGAGCTGCCTTAAACTAGAACAACTTAAAAACAGCTCTCGTGGAAAACCTGAATGTTTCTACACAGCTTGGTCCCTTTAAAAGCCCATTTCAGTCTTACCAGCCCGGTGAGTCCTCATGGCTATTCTCCCAGTCTTATACCCTGACACAGTCGAGTTCTCTCGATGTTAATCCAATATGAACTGATCTTTACTTGTATTTTTAATTTGTGTTTCTTGTTTTCTCTGCTCTGCTTTATTTTGGGTTGCTCTGTTTTGCTTTTTTTCCCTTTTATTATTTGTCTGTCTATATTTTCATACGTTATACATTTGTGATTTTTTTTTCTTTCTCGCTTTTGTTTTTGTTTTGATTGTCCTTTTATGCTTACTTTTATTTATCTTGTCAACAAAAATCAATAAAGTTTATATTGAAAAGCATTAAAAAAGCCATTGTGCTGAATACAGCATGTGATCACCAGACTCCATAGGCCCTCAATAGGTGGCCTCTTTGTGTCTTTTGGATTAGTCTCCATGCCAACGATACACAGACGGCCTGTTACTGCATCACCCAGAGTTCTCTGCTGCAATTTTTACTTTCACCAAAAGGAAACAGGACTGCTTATGTGGTGTGAGGCACAAGAGGCCATTTTCAGAAACAATAAAAGAATGCATGACTGACAGAATGTTTGAAGGCAAACAGAGGAAATGATATTTTAGTTTGTGTTTTGTTGTTTTATTGAGAGAAAAAGACATTCTGTTCTGAATATTAGAGTATTATCACACGCAGCCTGACTGACCTCAATAAATGGACAGTTGATTTATTGAAAAAAATCTTTGTGGTCCTTTAAGATTTATATTTGAGGACCTAGTCATGCACAGTTTTGTAACTAAAGTTCTCCATTATTCACAGATTTTTGACCCTTTTCACATCTCATACCACCCCCCTTCAAAAACCTAAATCAGTGCTTCAAAGAGTCCACTGGATCATTATCTCCAAAGATTTAGATTATTCCTGCTATCTGCAGACGATACCTGATTTTACAAAGTAATGACATAACCTGATTTTGGACAAAGCTCTATTTGATTCAGAGGGAAGTTGCTCTCCCAGCCTCAGGATTAAACCTGGTTGCAGCTTTAAAATAATGTAGAAATGGTGATGTTATGACGAGGGCTGAACAATCTGAGAAAATAATCTAATTGAGATTTTTTCCCCCAATATTGCGATTTACTCTGCGATTGTTTTAATGTTCCTCATCTTATGTATTCTTAGACAAACATAAGCAGTAGATCTTTTTATAGTCAAACCAATATGACATTAAATTAATCTAAGGATAAAAGATTAGAGAAAAAGTGGAGAAGTGAAGAACAGAAGCTAAATAGGTATGAAATTGTAAAAACTGGGTAAAATGGAATGAAAGCGAAAAAGGTTAATAAATAGGTGCCAAATAGGTATGGAATTTTAAAAAAGGGGGGAAAAAATGGCAAAAAGTACAAAAGTGGCTTAGGAAAATTGATTATGGCAGCAAAATTGGAAGTCAAATTTCAAAAACCATGTAAAAATTTCAAAAATGGTTCTGACAGTGGCCAAAAAAACATGAATGGGGGCAAAATAGGCATAAAGTTGTAAAAACTGGGTTAAAAAAGGCAAAAATGGTCCAAAAGTGGGAAAAAAAGTGTATGAATAGAGGTAAAAAAAAAAAATAGGCATGAAATTGCATAAAACTACATCACAATGCCAAAATGTTCAACACATTTTGGGCTAAAAATATTTAACCTTCTGTGATTTGAAAATTGCAACGAGCAAAATTGCGATTTAATCTAATTTATCATTAATTGTTCAGCCCTAGTTAGGACTGCAGGCTCCTCCCCTTCATACTTATTCTCTCTGCATCCCGTCTGATTCCTGTGTCCGTCTCCCGCTGAAGCCTCTCCTCCATCATCAGAGTGCAGCTCCTCGTCTCTCTGCGTCTGGACGGAGCAGCTAATGTTTTAAGTAATGGCTTGTGAGGCCTGACAGATCGACCACGCTCACCTCGAGCTGCAGGCCCGACGCTCGGCGAGCAAATCCATCAAAGCGACAGGATGAATTAGTGCCGAGACACCTCACTACCTGTTAGGAGGAACTCCCATCAGCAGTAATTGATTTGATAAATGTTGGAGCATACACGGGACGAGAGACAAGAGATGGGAGAGAGAGGCTGGATGATGGAGAGAGGAACTTTAGCTTGTTACCATCAGAGAACTGTTTACTAAAACTGAGGACAACTTTTAATTCAGCTCTGACAACTTTTCTGTTAGAAAACACCCAGAAAATTTAATCACAAATCAATGTCAAAAAGGCTGTTTGTGTGTTATTATGAGAAGTACCGTAAAATACCAAATAAACGCCCGGTCCCAAATAAATGCTGGGTTTAGCGGTACATTTTGATAAATAGACGCCCGTTCCAAATAAAAGCCTGGTGTCATTTATTCGGCGCAGCGTATGAGCTACGGTCAAAGTTTACAGAACACACATGCAAATACTGATTTCACAGCTGACGCTTGAAAAGAAACATGATCAGACTGTACCTTTACAGTTATTTGTCTCTCTGGACGTCCTGTCGGCTCGCTTCTCTTCCCTCTGTACGTCAACAAATGCATGTTGGTGTACGGCGCTCTGTTTCGCAACAGTGTAGCTACACTCTACGTCCACAGAGGGCACCAGAGAGCAGAAAGCCTGAAAGTAGGGCTTTGAAATTTAACAAAGAAGACGTTGCCACTGCTGCTGTAAGTTTTTTTGCCCTTAACTAACGTCAGAAGGCCGGTCACGTCAGTTAGCGGTATGTTGCTGCTTATCTCCATGTCCCTGGTGCAGCGAAAAAAAAAAAAAAGAAGTAAGACCTTAACTCAACTACCGGTCGTTCATGACCAGTATGACCAGACAAGAGTGTAACAACGGTACTGTAACCTTGCCTTGAAAATGTACAGGTGTTTTTCATACTAGTGTAAATAAATAATTGTATTATATTTAACATATTTTTCATGTTTTGCTAAGTAAATTCTTTTTGTGCAAAAGTACCAAACTCTTGTGCACCAAAAATAGTCGCCTGGTCTGCTCAGTAATAGAAGCAGACCATCCAAATCTAACAATCTCCAAACAAGGCAAGAAAACCAAAAAGGGAGAGAACTGTGGCTTGGATTTGGCCAAATATCATCACAGAAAACCAAAAAGGGAGAGAACTGTGGCTTGGATTTGGCCAAATATCATCACAGAAAAGCTAACGCAGAGTGCAGCTAACATTAGCACTGCTAGCACAGCCATCCTCCAGTCCTCTTGACAGGTTAACGTCTAAGTCTGTATACCCTAAAATACCAAATAAACGCCGAGTTCCAATTAATCGCCAGTTTCCAAATAAACGCCAAGGGTAGCAATACATTTTGACAAAGACGCCCATTCCAAAAAACGCCTGGTGAAATTTATTCGGCGCAGCCTGTGAGCTATAGTCGAAGTTACAGAACACACAGCTGACAGTGCACGCTTGAAAAGAAACATGATCAGACTGAACCTTATCAGTCCACATGGTTTATTTCTCTCTCTGGACGTCCTGTACGGCCCTCTGTTTCACGACAGTGCAGCTACACTCAACGACCACAGAGGGCACTAGAGCGCAAAAAGGTTGAATCTTACGCACTCAGGCTTCACAAATCCAAAGAGGAAGACGTTGCCGCTGCCGCTGCTGCAGCCGCTGCAGGTTATTTGCCCTTAACGTCAAGGGGCTGGACACGACAGTTAGCGGTACGTTGCTGCTCATCTCCATGGCCCCGGTGCAGCCAAAAACCAGAAGTAAGACCTTAACCTAACTACCTCTGCTCAGTGATTGAAACAAATAAATGCCCCGGCCATTATTTGGTATTTTACGGTAGTTACACATTGCTCCAGTCAGTATGCAAGTGCCACATAAATCTGCCTTATCTTTGGCAAAGAATTGTAGTTAAAAAGAGGAAGAGTAAGTGACATTTTTACTTACTGAAGTCCTTAAGTCAAAGAACTGTTTACAAGAAGGCAGGGTGGGGTGACTGGGTCTCTACGTCTTGACTTATCAGTTGTTTTATTTACTTGAGACCCCCTGAATTTTACACACTGGGTCTGAAACAACTTCCTCCTTGAAATCTAACATTCATCAGTGCAGCAGATAATGATGTTTATTAATCAGAAAGACTAACGTAGTGCGTGTTTGGATGCATAAAGTCCCAAATCTCCGATAAAGAGTGGTGGCTGAAGCTCATAGTATGGCTTTACATGTCAGCTTTTGTTGCTGTTTTTGAAAGATTATTCATGAGAGAGCCCAAAAACATCCTTCATCCATTGTTACATTGCTTCTCATTTTTTCAAGATTATTTTTGTTCCTTTATTGACAGTAGACAGAGAGAAAAAGACACAACCTCAAAATATAAAACTACAAAATAAATCTGATGTATTTGGGCAGAAAAGTTCATCAAGCTTCAGTCGACAATTAAAGCCTTGGTTTTGTTTTTGAAGAAATAAAAACAACCCAAAAGGTTTTTAAGAACTTGTCCAGATGTTGGGCTGTTGCACCATAAAGAAGCCATGAAACAGGCTGTGATTACAGCCGTTCAGTTTTAAACGAAGCCAAAGTTTGTCCAGTAAAGGAAGCTGTTTTAGTCCCTGATGGGTTCTGCTTGTTATTCTGAATGTCTAACAGTGTTACATAAGGACTTGTTCAGAGACAGAGCCATTTTATAAAAGAAGAAAATTATTTTTTCTCAACACAAACAGCCGTCATGACTCTCTCCAAAGCCACAGTCTGCATTGACAAAAGCACAGCATAATAATTCCTCAGTAAAAAAGTAATGCCTTCATTTTGGGGAACAAAAAAGAGGTTTCACATGAATGTTATTTCAGTTTAATTTCCCAGGACGGCTCCTTTAAATACGAGTTTAATCCAATATAGAAAGACTTCAGAGGCAGTTATTTTAATTAGCCCAGTTAGTTTCAGTTTAGCAGCAACTGTTGATGAATCCCCCTGAAAGCACGGCTTCATTTAAATAAACTTAAAGCCGAGCGAGCTCTGGGAAGAAAACAGTTTACTGTTTGCAACTCCAAAGTTTCACAGTCAAGAAGAAGAAAGTAGGAAAAAGACGCAACTGTGGGCAGCTGCTTGCATCAGAGAGACTAAAGAGGGGAGCTGTCGCCTCCTTTTAGTCAGAGCAGAGTGTCTGAGTTCAGTTTGAGACAAAGTGTTTTTATTTTAGAGAAGAGTTAGGGTCCGTGTAATGACAGTTAGAGCTGTCGTGAGATAGAGTGAAAGTTGGTGATGCTGCCTTTCAACCCCAAAAGAGGAGAAAATCATCCCAGACTGAAGTGACTTCATCTAAGTCATCAGGCTGTCACATCATAAAATAAAATGTTGGTGCATTTTCCATTGGCTGGTTTAATGTTCAGATAAAATGATGAACAAAAAGTGTCCTTTTGTCAGACACTAAAGTGAATCAGCTCCGATTCTGGACCAGCACAAGAAACAGCAGCACTGTGGCCGACTGCATCACAACCTGAGCTGGAGAGGATTGATGTTTTATCAAGAACTGATTATTTTGATTATCTGGTTATGGTCTAAGCAACACATCAGTTTACACCAACATGTGGTCCAAATGTGGCTGCCAAGAGGTCTCAGCTAGGCCTGTCACAATAATCAATAAATCAATATCAATAAATAAAAACGTCCTTGGTAAGTTTGCCGGCCTCGATAAACTGACACGTACATACGTGTTTGATTCCCTCCTCTCTTTCTAGCAAACAGGCTGGATGAGACGATGATTCACTCTGTCCATCTTTCTGAACACCGGGGCGCATTGGTTCTTGTACCGAAATTCTATAGCGGAGTGAGCATCTGTCAGTCATTCAATCTTTGTTGTTTTTATAGGACATGGTCTATTTTGTATTGTTTTTGATTATTATAATGATTTTAATTTACATGCAATTTTACCCAAAAGAGAGTCCATTTCATTTTCATTTTTTTTCTCTTTTTTTTGTGAATTTTATTATATTGTTTGTTTAATTTATTTTATTTAAAAGCTCTTGACCTTCTAATTACAGTTAAATACTTATAAGAAATTAAAGTTTATTGCTTTTGATACATTATACTCACTTTATTATGACATATGTTATTATTACATTAATGAAAAAAAATGTTTCAAAATAGTATTGACAATAATATTGTTTATCGGCAATATGTTTTTGGACAATTATTGTCCAGCAAAATGTGTTATTGTTACAGGCCTAGTCTCAGCGCTTCCAGAGGATCAGAATCCATTTTAATGTGTGTGATCGTCCACAGACTACAAACCCCCCCTCTTTATTTAAATTCTAGTTGATGTCATTTCTACATGTTTTAGCTCTATCTGCAGATCTTGTATATCTTTAGATTAAATGATCATTTCTGTTGGAGGCATGTTGGTGTTAAAGCTTTGTAAGAGACCAGAGAAATGAGGAGACCATATACTCAGCACAACTGTAACCCTGGTTTTGACGTGGGGGAGTGTTAGTACAAAGGTTTAAGTTGGATGTTTGTTATGACCACGTCTGTCAGTCTTTCTCCGTCACTCTGTCTCTCTTCTTCAGGAAGTACAAACTCAGCTGTGTGTCTATTTCTGCGACATATGGTCATCACATATTTTTTAAAACATCAAGACTGACATGAAACTAAAAATGAATTATTATGTGGGATAAACTTCAAAAAGCACCTCAAAGATCACACAACTACCTCCTGATTATATAAAACTGCAAAAAGAAGTGATCAGAAAGCAGGAACATCTTTGTTGAGTATAAATTAATTAAAGCTAAGCTCTTTGAGATGTGACATCTCATTTTAGAGGGTTCTCGTATGGTTGTGAAGATGGTTACTACTGATGTACAATTAATAAATTAAAATTATCACAGTCATCATTCTTATCGCGGTATTGTTGCTGTGTGCCCAAAATGTTCAAAAAGTACTTTTACACAGAATTCAAGTCATTTAACGCCTTTATTATAATCATAACTTCTCGACATGTCCTTTGATATTTACAAATTAAGATCGATTAAATCCATAAAACACAAACTTTGACGGAAAAAGACGATCTACTACGAAATATGGCAAATACGCGCCAAAAGAACGACAAGAATTTACTCCAGAATGATCCTGATGCTGTTAATTACAAGATTTATACATTAATTAGACAGAAAATACTGATAACCACCTGTTATTCACTCAGGTATGGCTCACGAAATCTTCTCTCTCTCTCTCTACGGCTCGGTCAGTTAATGTACTCGATAAGTTACGGCAGTTTAACCACACACGTCTTTTTCTTTCGCCGCAGCTTCATGTTCAGACATGGTGACTGTCTTCTTTCAGTTTCACCTCGGCATCCTTGTAAAATCCAAAATTCAACCAGACTTCAGTGTCCGTTTAGAGAGGAAAAGTCTCCACTGTAGTGTCTCCTTCGCTCTCAGACTCAGAGGCCAAACAATGCAAACTGCACATGTGCGCCTCGTGTCAGGCTGCTTAATCGAGGACAGATACATAGATCAGGCTTTTCCAGTCAAAGAGTGCATTACTGAGGCAGTGTGGTGATCAAACACGGCATAACGATAATTTTAATAGGACGTGGTAATGATTACCGTGGGTAATTTTACCGCAGTTTACCATTTTACTGGTAACCGTTACATCCCTAATCTGATATTAACATTAAAAACTATAATGACATAATCTGGAGAGGGATGATGTTGATTAATGTAACATGTAGCTGAGCTGCCATTAAAATGGCTTAATTTGTCTAAAAGTATGAATTTATATTAAATGATGTTTCTGTTGATGGTTGGAGTGGAGCAGGTCCACAGCAGAAGGTCATCATGATTGTTTGTCGAGGTCAAACTAATATATGTGTGCTGTTAACAGGAACTACCATAGACTTAATTTAGTTGATTTTACTGAGGTTAATATGCTGAGTAAACTGATTCAGGTTAATTTATCTTCACACCACTGTTGTTTGGTTCAGTTTGTTTTGAAGGCTTATTTATCTTGGTAAATAAACTGATCATGTTTATCCGGTTAATTATTTGATATTGTCTCTTATCCTCACTTCTCAGGTCCAGCTTTACTCCTACACTGGTTATTGGAGCCCTGTGGCCTCAGCATTGTTACAGACAGAGGTTTCCATTATTTTAGGAGTTGATCATCGCTCCATTGCTCTGGTCTGGATTTTAACAGCGAGCGGAGGGCAAACAGAGAAATTCATATGAGCATGTTTACACTGTATATTTAAACAACAGGAATCCATTTTCTCTGCCCAAGGTTGGAAAACATGAATTGATGGTATTGGAACGATAAGGGCGAAATAAATCTGGAAAATGGCAAACAATAAGGACGAGAACATCTGATTCCCAGGAAGGAAGGCGGCGTTTGAAGTCCCGGGGTCAGCGCGATAAGGCGAGTTATTCATGTGAGTCTGAGGAGCGCGAGTGTGGAGAATAGAAAGTCAGAGAGAGTGCGATAAGCAGACAAGGAGACAGAGAGGAGCCGTAAATGAGAAAGAGAGATAAGGCGAGGAAGAGGAGGCCGCCTCCCTCCTCCTCCTCCCCTCTCCTCTGCCGTGACGCCTCTCTGATTGACAGCTGTCAGGCCCTCCGCGGACTCTGGAAACATCCACGGGCCAAAAACTGAAACTGTAATTCTGTGGATCGATCCGGGCCGAGTCTCTGGGGCGGCTGTAAGTAATGAGGGCCTGTCATTGGCTGTGTTGGAGCTGATAAGCACTGTGATTGGTCTATTCCATCGGGCTGCAGATAGAAAAAGGACATAGTGTGGAGTATTGATTAGAGAGCAGGGATAAGCTACATTTAAGAGCACCGCTGCTGGAATTAAATCTGTTATCATTAAACACTTCATCATTTTAGAGCGCCTGCAGCAGAGGATACTGAAGAAGAAATTCATAGCAGCAACTTAACGTTTAACCCAGCAGGACACAGCCTTACTCTCCTGAGCTTATTTACAATCAATAACGGCAATTTATGGCTCACATTTAGGACATTTAAAGGGAGCAGAAGGGCAGTTTTGACCTTACTCTGTAAATAATGTTTTTACTCTGGTAGAAAAACACCTTTCACGGCCTGCTTTATATAATCATAATCATCCACTGTGTTTCAGGAAACCAGCTTTAACCATGGCAACAACCACAGGGCTGAGAATATCCCCATGCCTCATTTGTTTATTTTATTCAATTTAAGGGTCCAGTGTTTGACTTTTAATCCACAGTGAACATTCACGTGAACAAAGAAGTGCTAAAGAGGCTTTTTAATCTCTGTTTCATGTCATAGATATCAGATTAAATTAAATACCCGTACAGATAACCCCGACAAGCTTTCCTGAAGTATTCAGTCACCTGTGCAGGGCTGTCCACTGACGTATGATCAGATGATCTTTACAGATCACTCTGAAAACATGTTTGTTTATTTAATTTCATGAATCACTCTGGTTGTAAAATGATGATAAAACACATTCTCTTAACAGAGAGGATTTAGAGTTTGTCTTTTAATTCAGCTAGACTTTACATACTTTTAAAGCTGGTTATTCTTGATTCTGGCGTGTCTGTCTAATTTGTCACCATGGAGACGGCCTCAGCTGCTGACGTGGTGTTAAGTGTCTATGCATCCATCCATCATAAACCTTCGGCCTGCTCTTAGTTCAGCTGCAGCACAGACACTGGCGGGGTCAGCTGAGCCACCGTCTTGTGGAAACACACTTTCTGCTACAGCTACACGCCCATCTGTCCTCGGCCCTAAAAGTGTCCTGGACTGTGACGGAGCTCTGCTGCCACTCTGCCTCTCTGATGAGATAAAACACAGAGCTTGTTTAGATGCTAACATGCTGTCTGATTAATGAAATAACTGAACTACAGAAACACTGTTTCACACAGAAAACAGTGACGCTAACACAAACTGCTGGAAAATGTAATTAAGTTTCTAATGCCGTTACTGCCCATCACTGCTGATGACACAAGTTGTCAGTCGCACCACCAACAGCATCAACAGCACCAACAGCACCAACAATACCAACAGCATCAACAGCACCAACAGCACCAACAATACCAACAGCATCAACAGCACCAACAGCACCAACAATACCAACAGCATCAACAGCACCAACAGTATCAACACAACCAACAGCATCAACAACACCAACAGTACCAACAGCACCACCATACCAACAACACCAACAATACCAAAGCACCAACAGCACCAACAATACCAACAGCATCAACAGCACCAACAGCACCAACAATACCAACAGCATCAACAGCACCAACAGCACCAACAATACCAACAGCATCAACAGCACCAACAGCGCCAACAGTATCAACACAACCAACAGCATCAACAGCACCAACAGTACCAACAGCACCAACAGTACCAACAACACCAACAATACCAACAGCACCAGCAGCACCAACAATACCAACAGCAACAATAGTGCCAACAACAGCACCAACAATACCAACAGCACCAACAGAAACAACAGCATCAACAGCACCAACAATACCAACAGCACCAACAGCACCAACAATACCAACAGCACCAACAAATACCAACAGCAACAATACCAACAGCACCAACAGTACCAACAACACCAACAATACCAAAGCACCAACAGCACCAACAATACCAACAGCACCAACAGAAACAACAGCATCAACAGCACCAACAGTACCAACAGCACCAACAATACCAAAGCACCAACAACACCAACAATACCAAAGCACCAACAGCACCAACAATACCAACAGCACCAGCAGCACCAACAATACCAACAGCAACAACAGTACCACCAGTGCAAACAGCGCCAACAGTACAAACAGCACCAACAGAAACAACAGCAACAACAGTATCAACAGTACCAACAGCACCAACAGCAACAACAGTACCAACAGCACAAACAGCGCCAACAGTACAAACAGCACCCACTGCACCAACAGCACCAACAATACCAACAGCACCAACAGTACCAACAGCACCAACAGCACCAACGATAATTAACAGCATCAATAGCGCCAACAATAAACAACAGCACCAATAATAAACACACCAACAATACCAAAAGCACCAACAGTACACCAACAATACCAACAGCACCAGCAGCACCAACAATACTAACAGCAAACAACAGCAACAACAGTGATGTTTTAAATGAGCTACCTGACCAGAGGTCTTTCTGGATAAAATAGTCTGTACTTCTCCATGAATTTTAATGATATGAACTTACCGCTTTCTATGAACTATACCATGAATTTTAATGATATGAACTTACCGCTTTCTATGAACTATACTATGAATGGGCTGAGAGGGCTGTTTTTATATGTATATATCTGAACTGAAAAAAAATATAAATTTTCTTTTCACAGGAGTTCACTTTTCACAAGAGAGCTTTATTTTTGAAAAACTCATGATGGGTGTATTGTCCATGGTTGCGCTAACCTAAATACTTCTGGCGGATTCTTCTTCATTGATGTTCGGCGGTTTCTCCTTCCGGTCGGCGGACTAGGAATTGAAACTAGGAATTGAAATTAAAACATTTGGACGATTCCGGGAGAATTGGAAAGATACTCCTGGTTCCAATCGATACTCGATGCTCAATGCCCAATCCTACATACCAACAGCACCAACAGCACCAAAAGCACCAACAGCACCAATAGAACCATCAGTACCAACAGCACCAACAGTAGCAACAACAGTACCAACAGCACCAACAATGCCAACAGAACCAAAAGCACCAACAGGACCAACAGTACCAACAGCACCAAAAGCACCAACAGTAGCAACTGCACCAACTGCACCAACAGCACCTACAGCACCAACAGCACCAACAATACAAACAGCACCAACAGCACCTACAGCACCAACAGCACCAACAATACAAACAGCACCAACAGTACCAACAGTAACAACAGAACCGACAGGACCAACAGTACCAACAATACCAACAGCACAAACAGTACCAATAGTAGCAACAGTACCAAAAAATTAGGCTCCTATCTTTTTTAGAGGAGGTTTGTGTTTTCAAACAGGCAGCAGTTAAAGTTCTGTGATAAAAACTACATCACAGCTACTTGGCTGATAAACTCCACACAGAAAAGCCCTTACCAACATGGGGAACAAACCAGCGACCTTCTTGCTTTGGTGCACACGCACTACCTGCCTCACACCACACCTTCCCGTTCATTTCTCTCCTCCCGTCTCTGAGCCCTAAAGGGTTTCACTGTGCCTCAGAGACACATCCAATCCCCTAAATCAACGTCAACAGCTGTGTAAGTCTGACCTAATCCAGGATACGTGTCAGCCTGCTCCACAGTCATGCTGTCCTTCATGGGTGTCAGTCTGTCCAGGTTTCCTCAGTGATTTGGTGCTGATCCACTTTAGAGCAGATTGATGTTTATGAGCATTAATTGTTGGTCTGATCCTCTTTGTGTTAGAACTGCTAACCCTTCAGGTCCTGCTCTGGCTGTCAGTCTCAGGAGTGTTAGTGTCCTGACAGACGTTGTTGTACCTTTATTCCGTCTCAGTCTGGGGACAGAACACAGAGGATGTCACTCTGCTGTTAAACCAAACTGACTTCATCATCCGCTCCTCCTAAAAAAACATCTGTGTTGACACTCGTCTCGTCGGCGGTGTTACACTCTGGCTTGTTTGCTCAGAGCGACAGGCAGCGGCACAAACATCCGGCCTGACAGACGTGAGGGCGGAGATGACGGACCTGCTGTACAGTAACCCGCTCACCTCCTCAACACCTTACATCCTCACTCCCTTTCTGCTGCTTTAGCACTACAAAGTCAGGCAGGGAGAAGCAGGAGTGCTCACACAGAGCTCTTTCTTTGAGGGGTGAAAACATGATTTTTCAATGAGCTGCACAGACGAGAGCAGAGACAGAACAAGAGCGACTGAGCTTCAGCCCGACAAACACAGCGCAGCAGGGAGACCAGACCGCAGATATCAGACAGCAAATCACTGCAGCCAAAGGTGAACAAAGCCAAGGGCTCAGCTCAATATTTATAGAGAATTATTTCACTTTTCAGGTGGAGTGTTTCACAGATATGTGGCTGCTAGGCCTCTACATGGTTCATGTTTGAGGAGGGTCTCCTGTGAACACCTTAAAAACAGATTACTGATTTAGTCTGAGTGCACATTTAAAGGCCCACACAGCTGAATACTTCAATCCTGAGGCCATTTTAGTGTGATGCTTTTCATAATACAATATACTAAGTACATTGATAATTAACATTGTGATATGCTGCTATTTTAACCCTTTACTGTCTGGATTTACACCCAAAAAGAAAAAAAACAGACTTAATTCTATAAAATGAATAAGAAACATGCCTCAGTTTATTCACATCACCTTAGTTCTTTGAACCCTTTAACTTCCAGCTCAACTGTTTGGCAGAGGTCTATCAAATTCAGAAATATTTATTGTGTCAAAAATAACACATCATTGTTTGTTATGTCAGTGTTTGAGGATACAGAAAATCTGCAAACAAACCAAACGAACTGATGTTTCCTTGGTGTGGGATTTAAAGGTTTTAAAGCAAAATGCCTTTATCATAAATCACCCTCATTTTTTTTAAATACTTAGAGACTGTGAGGAGTTTTTGAGTAATTACAAGAAAGTCTCACTTTTAGACGTATGCCTGATTGAAATACACACTTTAAGATGAGTATCGATGAGTTTTATAGCATCAAAATAGGTTATCTATAAATGCTATTCTTTAGCCTTCCGTTCGGGTCGGACAGGGCCGGACTGGCCTGGATACTCAACTTCGGGGAACCAGACAATTAAAACTAGAGCAAATTTATATTATTTTATTATTTATATTACACGTCTGAGAGTGCCGGGCTGTAAGTAGCGATTTTTAGCCGTCTACAACTACGATAATAAGTTTTCCCCGCATTGCTTGTTGTCACACATCAAAAACTACCGCTACGTAACTAGAAAGAGATACATTACCTCGCCGCTTTGCATCCTGTAAGTTGTTGGAAAAAGAACTTGTATAGCAATGCAGAGTTCCGACAAAGATCCATGCTGCATTTACCACAACAAACATACACACTTTGGCTTCACGTCTCCGGTGCGTTCAAGTTGTAGTCAGAAGTAGGAATTTTGAGCTCTGAGTAGGAAACTAAAACTGAAACGTCCCCAGAGGTCTGAATTTCCTACTGGGAACTCGGTGAAACCTCGCCACCCCGAGGTGTCAATGGAAGATGGATGCCCCCAGTGTGAACAGTTATTTAGCTCCTGTAATATTCAGTTTATTTGCACTTCTGACTGGGGTGTGTCGCTCTAGATCAGCTGTATACATAGTATTGCCAGATTTATATTTACAAAAATGCTGCCATAGTGATAATCACATTCTTCATACAACAACACAGGGCGTGCTAACAGCAGCTAACAATAGCCTGGTAGATCGGCATGTTTTTTTCTGACTTTAACTGGAACGCCGATAAGTGGGAGATGATATCACTCCCATTTCCAAGGTTACAGGAACGCAGCATTACGCCGGCGATAAATTCTCCTCACAGCACCTTTAAAGATGCTATGAGGAGTTTCTAAGTAATTACATAAAAGTCTCCCTTTTAGATATATGCCTGATGGAAATACACACTTTAAGATGAGTTTTATAGCATCTAAATAGGTTATCTATAAATGCTATTCCTTAGCTTCATGGTCGGGTCGGACAGGGCTGGACTGGCCTGGATACTCAACTTCAGGAACAAGACAATTAAAACTAGAGCAAATTTATATTATTCAGACATGTCTTAGAGCACCGGGCTGTAAGTAGCCATATATAGCCGGCTACAAAACTACGATACTAAGTTTTCCAAAAATTGCTTGTTGTCACACATCAAAAACTACCACTACATAACTAGAAAGAGATACATTACCTCGTGGCTTTGCATCCTGTAAGTTGTTGAAAAAAGAAGTTGTAAAGCAATGCAGAGTTCTGAGGAAGGTCAGAGCTGCATTCATTAGCATCACAACAAACACACGCTTTGGCTTGGGTCACGTCTTTACAACAGTCACCGCATGTGCTCATGGGTAGCAGAGTCTTTATGTCGCCGGAAATAGATTCTCCTCATAGCACCTTTAACTTTAATGAAATAACATAATTATTCATCAAAATGAATTGGTGTTTGTCAAACTCAGTATCATCTGTTTCAAATTATTTTAATTGCTTTTTATTTGCAAACACTAGGCCTTTTCTAATTGATTTTGTCCCAAATATTTGTGAATTTTAAATCATCAGATAATTTACTTTGAACTTTTCACACCTTTGAATCCCAAATCATGAAAACATGTTTTTTATGTGTGTTATAGGTTTTCTCTGTTTCCTGAAATATTAAGAGAATTAAACAATGATTTGATTTGTTCTGTTTTATAAAACATTAAATATCCCGGAGTTCATTTTTGACCTCTGCCAAACAGTTGAGCTGGTAGTTAACTTCACTGCTCTGAAGAGCTTCAGTGCTTCCGTGTTGAAGTGAAGCAGAGAGCTACAGCCAGAATATTACAAAAGCCTTTTTCAGCAACATGGTGAGGCCTTCAGGCTTTGCATGCAGAGAGTTAGTGACAGATTAAGCTATTTTATCAGACTGTCCAGAATTGGTCTGTTGAGTTGGCTGGGTGATCAGTGGTGTGCATGGTTCAAACAATGAGTCTGGTATAAATACATGTCTCATATTGGCTTGAACCTCTCAGGCTGTCTGGAGTGCCTGATTCAGGCACTTGCTTGTCGTAATAAACTTCTTTTATATGCAAACAGTCTGTGTCGGCGAAGCTTCTTCATCATCTGCATCTATACATCAACACATCAAGAAACTACATTAGCATTTTAGCTTTCATTACATTGGTTTTCACTGTCCCTGGGTGGTGCCACATGAGGTGAGCCTGCACTCTGTTACTTGTCCATGTTTTCTGTCCCTTTTAAAGTCCAAAGTAAGTCCAAACAGCAGATTTAAGTGGTGGCTTCCTTTTATCTCTCTCTCTCCTGTGCAGCCGTGATTGTTTACTCTCCAACACCATAAATACCACCTGACCTGGTATCGTATGTGGTTTCTTATGGACTGGACAAGTAAAACTGTCTTTTCTCCTGAGCAAAAGCTTCATTATATGTTGAAAATTATTACATTAAAAATAAAGACACATGATTGATCTCCTCAAGTCCCTCATCTCTAAAAAAAAACGTACTTGTCAAAAAAAATCTTTTAAACTTTTGTTCCTGTATTTCTCCCTACGAATAGCTGCACCACATATTTGACTCCAGTGGGCCTTTCTCTTGTTTCATCTCCTGTTTCATTATTTAAGTCTGTTTTAGCTAAAGACACCATATCTCCTGGGATACACCTGTCACTCACTCACAGTTCGTCAGCAGCATGTTTGAGTGTAACGATGCTCTAAAGGGAGGGGACGGGTAACAGGCTGCTGGATACCGGATACATGGAGCATAGCAAACGCAACTGTGACTGTGCTTTGGAGCGAGACCATGACTGTGGATATTTACAAATATAACCCTAAAGTTGCTCAATATAAGCAAACTTGGCAGTAATGCTTAAAAAATGGGGCGAGAGTTTGGGATGATGTGCAGTAAAGGCTCCAGAGCCTCTGTAAGAGACAACATGTTTCTGTTCTGCACTCCAACAGTTCACAATAACTAGGCCTGTCATGATAATCAATAAATCCATGAACTGTACGATAAATAAAAATGTCCTCGTCCATGCATGTTTGTTTTCCTCCTCTCTTTCTACCAAACAGGCTGGATGAGAAGATGGCTCACTCTGTCCATCTGTCTCAAAGCCTGGGTGTGTTGGTTCTATAGCTATAATGAGCAGGGTTAGGGTTAGTGATCCATCTGTCAATCATTTAATCTTTGTGGGGGAGGTGGGGCCGCTCGCGTACACACACACACACAGCTGAAGTGAGTGTCGTGAGGAGTAACGAGGAAACAAACACTAATATGAACGATGGCACAAAAGCGATGGTTCCTGACCTGAATGCCACAGCCCCAGTGTAGGAATATTTTGGTTGTAAACAGAATGAACAAGGTGTGAGCTCATGAACACTGACGAGCCGATATGTCGAATTTGTTTGGAAGTAGTGGTGATGATGAAGGGGAGGTGCAGCAGAGCCTTCATCCTAACAGTCAGCGCTTACTGAGATGTTTGGTCGGCAAAGTAAACATAAATAAAACAGCAAAATGGTGCGTTCACAGACAGTGTTGTTCGATACATTGTAAAAGAAAGGCAGCCCTTCAATACGGTTGAAAAACCAGAAATGTTACAAAGGTTTGACAAACAGTATAAATTCACTGGGGGAAAGTTCATGTCACAAACAATTCAGGAACTGTTAAACTAAATTTTATTTGTTTTTTATTTTTGTGTGTGTTTTTATTGGAGTTTCTTTTCTTTACAGAGACAGGGTCTATTTATTTTTTTTGTTTTTGATTAGTGTAATGATTGCTTTTCATGCAGTTTTTTCCCAAAAGAGAGTCCATTTCATTTTCATTGTTTTTTACTCCTTCTTTTTGTTGGTTTAATTTATTCTTTTTAAAAGCTCTTGACCTTCCAATTACGGTTAAATACTCTGAAGAAATTAAAGTTCATTGCTTTTGATATGGTGTACTCACTTTATTATGACATATAATTACATCGATGAATAAATGATGTTTCAAAATAACATTGATAAAAAAATTGTTTATCTGCAATCATTTTTGGGACAATTATTGTCCAGCAAAATCTGTTATTGTGACAGGCCTAACAGTAACTGTGTATTCAGTTTGATGTAAATATTTTATCCATCCTTTCTCTTAGGGCTGGGACGATTCACTTTTCTCCCGATTCGATTTTTTACAATTTTTTAGGTGCCGATACGATTTAAATTGCGATTCTACGATATTGCCGATTTTTGCAATCTTTAGTTAGCTTTTTTAAAACCAGTGAAAAAGATGAACAATGATGATGCCTACAGACTATATCAGGAAAAATACACATCACATGTGAGTCTGTTTTTAGGATTTATTCAGCAATATATTTTAACCTGCTGTTCATGCTCTCCCCTTAAAAGCCTGGATTGCATATAAAAAGTGGCTGATTATCCCTTCAGGCAACAGAGTTTTTTCAAGAAATATTCAATTTTGCTATCAAGATTTAAAAAGGCTATAGTTTCAAAGTGGTTAGTTTTCCCAGCCATCATCATCACTGTAATTTACGGGCCGAGCATGAACGCCTCTGCTGCCTGCACTGTTTACCCCCGGCTTCTCCCTCGTTTGACCAGAGCTCTGCGGTCTCATTCTCCGCTAACACCGTCACTTTTCGCGGTGTTTTGAGCTTCCCTGCATCCCAGACCATGTAGGCTTACCCTCTTCGGCAGTCGCCGGCCAAGGAGAGGAAAAGCTCTCGGTATGTACTGCTCCGGGACTGTAATGGCGCGCGGAGCCGCTCCCGCTGCGCACACTAGCTGCCAGTTTGGTTCTCACTGGACAACTGACCGTCATCCTCAGAGAGTAAATATTCCTAGGATTCAGAGTCAGAAAGTACTTGACAAAGTACTCTCGGCATCGTGAGTACTTTACCAAGTCTCTATCACTCTGTGTCTCTCTCTCTGCTCCGCTCCACAGCCTCTGCAGCCACACTCGCGTCCCTCGGTCCGGTGTGTGTGTTTTAAAATAAATATAGCTACACCAAAACTTTGAATAGAAACCTGTCATCTGTCCACTATCTGCTGGTGAAAAGTAGTAAATCTACTCAGCACTATTTTAACAGCTATGGCCTGTTTTATCCAGACTTTAGCGCCTATAGTGTGTGTGTGCGTGTGTGTGTTGGGGGGGGGTATCGATTTTTGAATAAAAATATCGATTTTAAAATCGGCAGACAAAAAATCGCGATACTTAGGTGTATCGATTTTTTCTCCCACTCCTACTTTCTCTATTCTGTTTATCTCTGTAAAGGTCACTGGGCAAGAGCCAGGGCACACCCTGAACCGTTTACCAGCCAATCACAGGGCCAAAAAGAGAGACAGACAGCCCTTCACACTCACACACAGAAGACCCCACCCAACACGGGGATCAACCAGAAACCTTCTCTCTGTGAGGCACACGCACTACCTGCTGCGCCACCAGGCGGCCCTTCTTAAAGACATGTCACTTCCTGCTCAAACTGAACATTAAAACAGGACAGCTGGTAGAACGAAGTCAGACTAGGGTCTTCATGGTGGAGCCAAACACTGACAGCATGTGAACCAGAGTCTGATCCGGTGTCAGGTTGTTTTCAGGATCCTGACATGTATAACATGATCCAATAAAACCACACAGAGCACCCCGGGATGGTCCTTCCAGGATGTTCCAGAGACCTTTGAATTCTAACACCAGCTCCTCGGGCTTAAACTGGTGCAGCAGCAGTTTTGTGCTCCTGAATAAATCCTTGCCCTCGCAGATGTTTCCCGCAGCAGGAGCAGTCCAGCACTATCAGCCAGTATCAGGGTGTGCCGCGGGTTTGAGGGCTCACACAAGTGTTCATCAGTCATTGATTCTGTCTAGAGTCATCCATACATGTCTGCGGAGCGGGCGACAGCAGCGCATGGCCGCGCACCGTAACCTCACAGGATGGAAAGATCTGAGGGAGGAGATAACGGACATGGCGGGTAATTCCCATCAGCGGGCGCCGTGACCGTCCGACTGTGCAGCAGACGTGAGCTCCGATGGCAGATCCATCACTGCCGACACACACACACACACACCTCCTCCCCTCGTCCTGTGAGCGAGGAGCTCAGCCCGCTCTGTTTCACTGGTCAGTCAAGCCCATCATCAGGTTAGAGAGCGAGCACATCTATCACCGTACGGCGGCGGCACAGGCCGCGGGGTGTATCCAGTCAGAGGCCGACGGCATTACAGCATGTAAACGTCTTTTAGACGCGAGACGCCCACGTCCTCAACGTGTGTGTTCATGCACTGTAAAATAAATCCTGGTGTCATCGTTCGGATCAGGCTTCTGTTGACACACTCCAGACGTTAGATGGAGCTGTTTGCACGAAAGCTTCAGCGCCACCTTCCTGCCTGTTATTGATAAATCTACAAAACAGTGGAGGCAGAACTTTCAACATGAAGGGAAAAGACCTGCAGGAACTTCCATGTGTTTAATTTAGCTGATCTGAGTTCATATCAGGAACTTTAGTAACAACAGAATGGGGCCAAAGGAAAGGACACAAAACTGTTGTTGTAGTTTTCTTTGTTTGCTTCTTCAATATCGTAAAAAACCACCCAGAGGGAGTCCACCTGAGTGTGGGAGAGGCCAACACAAGCACCTGCACACCTGCACACGCCTGCACACAGTAGCAGATGCAAAGCAGGTTGGACGAGGTAATGTCATCACCTCCTTCACTTTTCTACCCAACCTGCTTCAAAGCGAGGCGATCAAGGTGCTGCACGCTCCGCCATGAGCCGATGTGGGTATGGGGGGAGGCAGGGGGTCGGGGGGGAGGAGGTGGGGGTGTCGATCTCGTCAGGATCAAGCCCGGGTCATGAGCCGGCGAGGATTCTCCGAGAACAACGCCCTTAAACCGCGGAGCTCCGTCTGTGACCTCTGCAGCGGGCGCGATTGAAAATCTGGAGCAGTGTGAGCGAGGAGAGGACGGAGGCTGAGTCATTAATCACCTCCTCTCACAAACAAACACACAGAGGCTGCAGTCGGACTCTCCGGTTGTGTTTGTTCCTCCTTCATTTACACCGTCAAAACCGTCCCCCCCCCTCAGACCCACCTCCCGTCTGACAGCGATCCTGCAGAGAAGAGCGAGCACACACCTTCATCATCGTCCTCATGGTCACACACCAAGGTCAACTTTGTTTGGAGTGTTTGTGGGAGCAGGCCCGCCGGGGGGGGTCGAGCTCGGATCAGACAGCAGAGACTCCCAGGGGGGGCGGCAGGGGTCAAAGGTCATATGAGGCAGTCTAACAGCAGCGAGGAGGCGGAGCCAGCTGAATGTGTCTGATTTAAAGAG
Organism: Scarus forsteni; assembly: GCA_036419115.1. NCBI lineage: Eukaryota > Metazoa > Chordata > Actinopteri > Labriformes > Labridae > Scarus > Scarus forsteni. The sequence continues at coordinate 632,346 of JAZDUH010000357.1, read as the reverse complement.
GGAACATCCACCTGTCTGAGGAGCAGAACATGAGGGAGGCTCATAACGCCATGTTGGTACATCTCTGTTTCTTATTCCTGTGAACGCTCTTCTTGATTTGAATAAATACAAAAGGCTTCAGGTGTCCATTTTTAACACTGCCAGGGAAGCAAAGAGAAGAAATATTTATTTGATAATTAATAAACCAGTCTTCTACAGCTCCACTGAAACAGATATTCTGAGGGCACATTCCCTCATGATGATCTGTTGTGTAGATGGAGAAGGTTTTTTTTTTTTTTTTTTTTTTTTTTTTAAATTTATTTAATTTATTTTTTTTATGTATTTTGGGGCATTTTGTGCCTTCATTGATAGGAGAGAGACAGCGGACAGGCCCGTGAAAGGGGGCGAGAGAGTACGGGAAGACACCCCGCAAACCGGCCACAGGCGGGACTCGAACCTGGACCGGCAGAAGCAAGTACATGGGGTGCCCGGCTGCCAACCACTCCGCCAAACCAGCACCCCGGAGAAGGTGTTTTAAGGTTTTTGTTGTTGTTGCCAACCGTGTGTGACTTGGAATTTAAAAATAATAATAATAATTAATCATATCCATTAGGGTGAATGAAATAGACAAAAGTTCAGATCTCCATATCGATACAAAATGGAAACGAGTTCGGTGTAAACTAAGCGGTGCATTCAAAAATGAAATCTGTTGTGAATTCCAGAGCTGTACATGCAGTTTATATCGTTGCTTTTTCAATATTAATATCTTAAATGTTCATATCTCGATAGTGATATAACGACATATCTTTCAGTACAAATATCAATCATTCATTTTTTGATCAAACAGCTCCTCCAGAATGAAAACACTTTACATAATTTATACAGGGTTTGTTTCTTTGGGCTGACACAGCATGAAAAATGAAAAATAATAAAATGTGACAGAATCGGTTTTGTCTATCAATTACTCTGATATTCAGACATTTTTAATGGCTCATATAAATATGAGAGAAACACTACATGTGATATACTGCTATAAGAACCACTCCTAAGTCTGCACGTCATTTCTTAAAGTACAGTAAGGCCTGTCATGATAAAAAATTTTGCTGGACGATAATTGTCCAAAAATGTTTTGCCGATAAACGATATTATTGTCAATATTATTTTGAAACATCATTTTTTTCATTAATGTAATTATAATATATGTCATAATAAAGTGTGTACACCATATAAAAAGCTATAAACTTTAATTTCTTAAGAGTATTTAACTGTAATTGGAAGGTCAAGAGCTTTTACATAACAAATTAAACAATATATTAAATTAAACAAAAAAAAAACAAAACAATGAAAATGAAATTGACTCTCTTTTGGGAAAAACTGTATTAAAAAATTATTGTAATAATAAAAAAAAAGACCCTGTCTCTGAGAAGAAAAAAAACAAAACTCCAGTAAAAACACACACAACAATGATTTTGTTGTGTGTGTTCAATTATACAGTTCCTGAATTGTTCATGACATGTACTTTCTCCCAGTCAATTCGTACTGTCTGTCAAGTGGTCGTAACATTTCTGATTTTTCAACCGTATTGAAGGGCTGCATTTCTTTTCCAATGTAGTGAACAACACTGTCTGTGAGCGTGCACCATTTTGAGCTGCCAAACGTCTCAGTAAGCGCTGACTGTCAGGACGAAGGCTCCGCTGAACCTCCCTTTTGTCGCCACTACTTTCAAACAAATTCGACGTATCAGCTCGCCGGTGTTCATGAGCTTCATGAGCAGATGTATCCGTCACTGTTCTCCAGTGGCCCCCATATTTAATAACCTGACATGCCAGATGGACAGCTCCATATTGGAAATATTTCACTAATCCATCCGAGGAAGAGACACTTGAAAATGTTTTGAGCAGAAGCTTCAAAGCCAACAGCAGCTTCAGATTGGACAATCGTTTGGCTAATCACAGACCAATCCATATCAAGCAGCGCTGCTATAATGTGGCATATGTAGCGGCTAAACATAGAGGCTAACAGCTACGGCTTATGCTTACAAGGGCAATCAACAGGTAATGGCCGTTAGCTTATGAGGAGAGCAGATTTCGCTGAGTAACCATGATGACCACATGCTAACTGACATAAGCCAGCATTATTTGTACAACAGGAAGTGACTTCACTTCCTGTCAAGTCACTTCCTGTTGTTGTCACGCCCGCTGCTCCCACCTCTCTTCCCTGTTTGGGCCCTTAAGCATATAGCCGAGTGAAATCGTTGGACAGTGGAGGCTGGCAAGACGGAGATGCATGATTTCAGAATCAGGCAGGTCCATCTGCTCTGCAAGGCTCCACAGTCACTGGATCTCAGTCTAATAGAGCTTCTTTGGGATGTGCAGCTGTCAAGATAGACTAAACGCTCTCATTGTGCATTCTGTCTTTATTTGACATCATCATATGATGTGTTTCTTAGATCAAAAATGAAATGTCATGTTTTTGTTCATATCACCCAGCCCTAGAGTGAGGATGTGCAGCTCAGCCCTCAGAGTCAGACCTTCTGCCTGTAACCTGCTCCGAGTCCTGGCCACGGAGACGGTGCAGCGCTAAGGGAATTTCATCGTTGTTCTGGCGGTCTGAACCCTTAGCCCTTTTGTGCTCAGCCTCTCTGCTGCAGCCGAGGCTTGAAGAGCTCTGGAGTGACGCCTCCATGCTGCTCTAAAAGCTAAGCAGCACAAAGGTTGAACGAGGAGCCGAGAGGAATGTTCACTTAGCCGACATCTGCTCGCAGAGAAAAACACAGAACACTCCACGCTCTGCACGGCTCCCACTTGATGGCCACACAATGCAGCGAGTCCAAGCGCTGTGTGAGTGTGTGTGTGTGTGTGTGTGTGTGTGTGTGTGTGTGTGTGTGTGTGTGTACAAGTATTCCCAAATCTAAGGATAGGTTGCTTGAATGTGGGAAGATTGGAGACATGTCAGTACAGAAGAACAAACAAGAGGAGCCTGGTCAAACAGGAAACTGTGATAAACAGTACCAGCATAAAAAGTAAAAAAAAAAAAAAAATAGGTAGAAATAATGAATATTTTTGGAGATAAGGAAGAGAAAGAGCCTTGGGGATGATTTGCAGGAAAGGGGCCACAGTTTAGAAGAGAGACTATGGCGTTAGGCTACAGCCTCTTGTGTGCCAGAACTGTCTGACTGTGAGGCGTGTGCACTGACGTCCGTTTAAGAGCAACTCTTATGGTGCTATATGAGCTCCAGGCAGTGACTGTCCTGGGGCATTGGTGGTGCAGTCTGATAGGAAGATGCAAGTTCAAGCCCAGCTGTGGTTGTCACTAGGGATGTATATCATTATGATTTTATCGATACTGATACAGATGCTCCTGATCGGTATTGATACTTATCGATACTCTTATCGATACTACAACACGTAATTTTGTGATAAAAATAAAGACTTTACAAGATATTAAAAGATTCAACCTTTTTTATTACCACAAGGTAACAATAAAGCTTCAACAGAAGTAATGCATTACAAATGCTTCTCAGAGGCAAAAAGAAAGCTAAGGAGATGGCAAAACCCCTTCATGCCACCCAACAGACTGCATGTACAGACAGACCCATATATCAGTGGGGCTAAAATCCATGCTGTAATGATGACTAATAGGGCTGTCACTTTATATTAGATAGTCGTATAACCGTTCGAATATGGGGATAAATATCCGTAACCAGATAGTAAATAAATATTCAAATGTAAAATATTGAGTGTAGCGCCACATCAGGTCTGGAGCAGTGGACCGTTTCATCCAGCAGAGGGCGCTGTGAGCGCAGCTTGACCCTCAGACACACCTGCTGCTCTCTTGACCTCAGTAAACAAAGAGTTTCTGCTCCGAGCGGACATTAACAGCTCTGATTCATCTGAGGAGAGCTGTGCTGTCGGCTTTTCATCCAAGTTATACGGCCGAGTGCAGCGGCGCTTCGTCAAGAGTTTAACCCCGTGTGACTGTGTTGTTTTCGGCAGGGTCTTTACCGAAGGGGAGGGTAATAGAGTCTCTGTCTCTGTCGGTGCTGCAGTCTTTACTGTTAGCCGGGCTGCTAACTCTACTCATGTTGCTATAGCAATCAAACAGCCCGCACTCCTGTAGCTTTATGCTATGCACGCCCTCCAAGTGTTTGATGATGTTGCTAGTATTTTCCCCCTTGGACCCAACTTCTCTCTGACAAAGATTGCATCGGGCCGAGTTTTCATTAGCTTTGCTAAAGTGAGCTCAAACCTTCGAACGCTTAGCCCTCACCAACATGCTTGAGCCGCACGGCGGTAGTGTCATAACTACGTGACAGTTGAAGAGACGTTTAAGTACCGATAATGGTACGGTTTTTCCAGATTCTTAACGGTATTCCGGAACCCTGATGTGAATGAGTAGGTGTGATTAGTGTTTCTCTGGATGGAGTTAGGTCGGTAAACTGGTGTCAAAAATAAATAAAACATGTTTCAGGCTCTTTAACTCTGATCCTGTTACACTCTGGTGTTACAGACTGTTAAAGTGTAACTCCACAGAGACTCACTTATAAAACTTTATGATTTTAAAGGTCCTGAAACAGCTCTCTGTGGTGTATAGACTCTTCAGGAGTGTAAACTCTTACAGTGTTCATTTCTCTGCTCCATCTCTGTGTCTGCCTCTCTGAGTAAAGACACTTACTGAGTTTGAATCTGTCTTTTCAGAGTCACTCCATATTTGTCATTGTTTTAAGGTTCAGTGGTAGATATTTTTTAGGGATGCATATTAATTATGAACAGTTAAAACAGCTTCTGAATTTGATAATCTGTGCTTCAGCCAAAACATCCACAGATCAGCCCATACATGTTTTATATTGTCTTTAATACTGACAGGATATATTAATTTACCAAACTGCTTCAGCTCATTATCTGCATTTGTCATTTATTCATGGATCACTTAATGACCCCCCCCCCCCCCCCCCCCATTGAGTGGAGAGGCCTCTGAATTAAAATAAATATGTTTTCATTCAGCTGTTTGAAGCTCAAATCAAAGAAATATGCTCAAATGGCCACATGCTGAGCCCCCGCTCACACTCTTATTGCTCACCTCCACCCACACCCACCCACACCCACACACACACATACACACATACACATATGGACCATCTCCACCTCAACACATACAGTAATTCCAAACTTGTCAACAGTCCCTGTGACTTGTTTTAGTTGTGTCTTGCTGTTTTTTTATGTACACAGATTGTCTTGTGTCTTGTGTCTTTTACAGTAAAGGTTTTTCTGTCACATCTGTCATATGTCTTGTATTACACTGCAGCAAACAAAAAAATAAAAAATAAAAAAGAAGGTTGCTAGTTTGATGCCCAGGCTTTTCTGTGTGGAGTCTGCTTGTTCACCCCGTGCATGCATGGGTTCTCTCGCTTCAATCCCACGTACTCATTAGGGTTGATGGGTGAATCGGTAAACAGCTCTTAGGTATGAATGTGAGCATGAATGTGGCCCTGTGATTGGCTGGCACCTCTTTCAGGGTGTAGCCCACCTCTCACCCAATGTCTGATCATATAGGCTCCGCCCCCCGCAACCCAGAGAGGGATGAGCAATGTAGACGATGGATTGATGGATTTTTTAAAAAAAATTATCAGTATTAAAGGCCAACATATGAGTGGTATTTGGAAACCTTCTGGTGGCTTTTTTTTTTTTTTTGCGCACCAGTGTTGCACAGGTACAGGTGTGTTGTAGAGGAACCCCTTTAGAAAAAAAGGAAAAGAGTGAAAAGTATTTAAAGCTCTATGAGGGGGAGGTTAGGCACAGCAGCCCAACAATTGTTGCCATATTTTATCTGAAAGATAGAATGTTAGAGTTTGGCCTCCGTCCGTCTGTTATTTATACAGCGAGGTCACAGGAGGTGAACCAGGCGTGGTGCACAAGCTGGCTTTGTCCCCAGCCAATCACAGGGCTGATGTTAAGTATAAAAACCATTCATACACACCTCAGAGCAGTTTAGAGTCCTGCATTAACCAAATAAGGATGTTTTTGTCCTACTGCAGGAGAGAACCATGGCATGCACAGGAGAACATGCACACTCCACACAGAAAGGCTCTGAGATACAAAGGAGCTAATCCTCATCAGCAGGGGGCAGCAGCACGCCCTGCAGCATCACCATGAAGCCTTAGCCCACACTGCACCAGCTTCTGCCTGCAGCCCTTTTCACACCAGGAGACAGCACCCAGTCCGAGACCATCCGGGCCATCTGTCCTACTACAGACACTCTTACTCACAGCCCACCTGTCCACCCAGAGTCCACCACGTTACACCACGGACACTAAAGACCGGACTAATGGGGGGTTCACGCCGCAGCCCAATCCATTAAGAATCTGGAAAAACTGTACTGTTTTCGGTACTTAAACATCTCTTCAACTGTCACGTAGTTATGACACTACCGCTGTCGACATAAAGCTAAAGGAGTGCAGGCTATTTGATTGCTATAGCAACACACGTAAAGTTAGCAGCCTGGCTAACACTAAAGACTGCAGCACTGTGGCGGCGGCACCCAGTTTTGTTTCTGCTATGTCAAGTCACGGTATGTTTTTTGTCTAGTTTGTAGTCATTAAGGCTGTCACGTTTCCTAAGAATCAAAGTCAAGACTCTATTATCCGCCCCTTTGGTAAAAACCCTGCCGAAAACAACACAGTCACACGGGGTTAAACTCTTGACGAACTCTTGACTCTCTCTCAGCCGTATAGCTTGGATAAAAGCCGATGGCTGAGCCCGTAAATCAGTGGAGGACGAGTGACTAAACTGTATTTCACAGAACACACAGCCTTTGATTTTAAGTTTGCCATCAACGGTGTAGAACAAAAACTACTTCCACACAGCTCTCCTCAGATGATTAAGAGCTGTTAATGTCCGCTCGGAGTGGAAACTGTTTGTTTACTGAGGTCAAGAGAGCAGTGGATGTGACTGATGGTCAAGCTGTGCTCACAGCGCCCTCTGTTGGATGAAACGGTCCACTGCTCCAGACCTGATGTGCTACTACACTCAATATTTTACATTCAAATATTTATTTATTGCCTCTGAGAGGCATTTGTAATGCATTACTTCTATTCTGTTGAAGCTCTATTATTACCTTGTGGTCATAAAAAAAGGTTGAATCTTTTAATATCTTGTAAAGTCTTTATTTTTTACACAGAATTATGTGTTGTAGTATTGATAACAGTATTGATAAGGTTCACATGGATTCAGCTGGGCTGTAACATCTGCAGACTGTACTACCCCATACGCACCAGAACAGAGACACTCGCAGCACTCCTGTCTCCCACTGAGCCCTCCCCTCATCACCACCATGCCTCTGTTACAGCCTCTGAAGACGGAGCAGAGGGGGGATCACTCACAGTCACAGTGGAGGAGTCACAGAGGCCTAAATGTTACAGTTTAACATAGTCTGATTTGGGCTTCTGGTGTTTTCATGTGAATAGTGTTGGAGTCATGTTACATGGTTACATCACAGTGAGGCCCGTTGGGTTTCTTCTCTGTGCTTGATCGTCCTGTTGTGTGGTTCACATGAAGATCCAGTCTGGGCCTCACAACAGCCCCAGTCTGTTTAGTTTGTGTCCTGCACACCCACATTAGAGACAAGTCAAAGCACAGAGAGCTCTGCATGTGCTTATACTCTCTTTTTTAACAGTCAAGTATGATTTTTCAATCATACCTTAAATAAAGTATAAGAGTATTATCCATGTAGACATGATGAACTTTCTTGGACTGGAGAGCTCTGCAGTCACAAAAGAAAGCAAATGAAAGTGGTTTCCCAAACTGGGGTACACAAAGTGACGTGGGGGTATGTGAATACCTGTCAGGTTTCAAACTGTTTTTTTTTTCTTCAAGTTCAAACTGCCCATTAACATCACTGGTAAATAAATCGATTAGTGAGAAATAATTCACTTTAAGGGATTTTATTTGTATGTTAAATGTGGGAGGTGGGGCAGGCTTACAGGCACATTTATTTTCCAGCTGCTGTAAGTGTGTGAGCGTGGGGGGACATGGCTGTAGGTTAGTTAGTGATTTATTTATTTCATTCATACATCTGAAATAAAACATTTTCATACAAGCATATTAGTATATGATTGAATGAAAAGGAAGAAAAAGAAGAAACATCTTATATTATCTGCCCCTTTTAGACACTTAAAAAATATTTCAAAAAGAACAAAACAACAACACAATGATCAACATAATTCACAACAACAATAATAATAATAAAACAGCCGTCATCAACACTGCTGCTCTCAAATTCTTTTTGATTCTCAATGACGACAACAACAACCACCAAAATAAGACTAATAATTATAATGTTTGAGAGATTTCATCAACTACAAACATGGTAATGGTACTTACTGAATATACTGCCCTTTAATGTTCTTTTAAATGTAAATGTTGATATGGATTGTTTAATATATTTGGTTAGATTATTTCATAAATTAACCCCTTTAACAGAAACACAACAACCCATCTTTTTTGCCCCAAATTTGTTTTTGTTTTTTTAAATCTCTATTCCTCTTAAATTATAATTACTCTCTCTTTTTTCAGATCTTTTCTGGTCAAGGTCAAGAGTCTGAAGGGGTGCAGGCTGGGCAAAGTTTGGGAACCACTGCTCTAAGCTAACAGACAACAGAGCGCCGGAAATGACATTTCTGCTGTTGCTGTGGACCGACACCACAGACTGAAACTGCTCTGGATTATCATGAGACTGCTGGACTGTAAACACAGATGTGATCTGTAGCTGCTCTAGAAGAAGATTTTATGGCCTGTGATCGTCTGATCTGACTCTGTGAGCATCACAGCAGACAAAAACATGCAGACTGAGCTCAACACAAGACAATGTGTAAAAAACAGAGGTGAGCGAGCATTTAATAATTAACACAAATGAGTTGGCTGCAGACAGATATAAAAACTAATATCAATTATAAACTGTTATCTGTGCAGTGATGTTCATGCTCGCCCATGTGTTTCAGCCTGTGGTCTGTTTCCAGCATCTCCCTCTCTCTCCACAGTCAAAAGGGTTAATGAATAAACTTACTAATAATAAAACATTGAATTAACACTAACAACATCACAAAGATTGTAAGGAAACCTACAGAATGTAGACGTGAGCCATGTGTAAATGGACAGGAGAAAAAACAGCTTAGTCAGAAGATCCTGATCCAAAGAGCAAAGAGCTTCCTCTAAACCAGGGGTGGGCAAGTAGTGGCCCGGGGGCCAAGTGTGGCCCTCCACATCACTAAATGTGGCCCGCCATTCATTCCCCAAAACCAGCAGCTGTAAATAAGAAGAAAACTCAGATATCCAATAGAAATAATTCTATATAATCTTATGTTAGTTATTTACAACCTTACTTTGCAATTATAGTGTCTAAATCTCTTTCATGAAGCCTTTAACATTTTATCAAGTTTTACTCAATTCTGTATTTAAAAATGACCACAGCAAAATATTTGAGCTCTAAAAATTTGAAAAACACATCATTTTATTGATTTGAAAAAAACTTCATTGGCTTTAATTCAGTGTACATTAGCTAAATTAGCTTGAATTCTGTATCAAGCTCATTTGATTATGCATAATAACTTGTATTTATGTTGTAATATATGAATATTGGTATTCTAATTTTATGACAAATTTATATTCTCATATGTTGTTTATCCAACATTCTTTTTCATCATCCAGAGTTTCTGAAATTTGTAACAATGTGGCCCTCAGGATGGAAAAATGGTTTAAGTGGCCCTATTGGTAAGTAAAGTTGCCCACCCCTGATCTAAACCATTTCCAACACTGTCGGCCGAGCTGTGTTCACAAACGTATGGATTACCACTAAAATCAAACTTCCTGTTTTTCTCATGCCATGACCAACACTTTCTAAAATACGTTCATACACATACAATTATCCTTTTAACAACCAAACCAGAATCAGAATGTCCTTTATTGTCATTATACAGAATGTACAAAGAGACTGGAGAGCTTCTCCTTCAGTGCGATAGGTAGTTAAAAAAGTATACAAAAAATAGTCTAAGTAAAAAAGAATAATTCACAAGTTGCAGGGAGGCTTTAAATATACGAGATATCTACAAGATGAGACGCAGACTTGTTTGTACAATATGAGGTAGATGATAAATATTAATGAATGAAAATAGTCCAATTCCTTGTTCTCAGTATTTCTGTTGTTTGTGTAGTATTGCACAGGAAGCAGATATGTATTGCACAGACACTAAAGTATGTATTACTTGTATTGCACAGTAGAATATGTATTAATTTAGTGTAAATGGTGGATGGTATATACAGATGAGTTAATGTCACATATAATTGTATTGCACATGAAGTTATTAAATAAATAAAAGTGTTGAGTTAATGCTAAAAAGTAGCAGCAACCACAGTGGCAGTGATATAAATATTGCACATATGCATTACGTTAATGACCGGGGTCGTTGTATATCTGAGTTCAGGGTGGTGATGGCTCTCAGGAAGAAGCTGTTTTTAAGTCTGTTTGTTTTTGCTCTGATGCAAACAAGCAAACACAACGTCCTTAGACCGGGGTGGTTTACTCCAAACAGAGAACATTCACATTTAAACAGTTTTCCAGCTTCTCTCTCTGCAGGTGAGGAGAGCGAGTGTCCCACTTTACAGGTAACGGTCTAAAGCAGTGAGGGAGGACCAGAGGAGGACATCAGTGTTTAAATCAGAGGAGTCCAGACTGTTTCCATATTACTGAAATATTAACAGAGTTTAATCACACTGTGCCTAATTTTCCAGCCCTCACAAAGAAAATCTTTGTCACGATGCTCTCATTAAGGGAATCGTGTTGGCAGCTTTACGTTTTATAACATAAAAACAGGATTAAATCATTTTATAACAGGTTAATAACCTTAAACATTACTTAAAAAGAAAAGACGAGCTCCTGCTGCTGCCTGACTGTAGACACGCAGACAGAGGCTCCAGTCTGATCACATGACTCAGGTGTGATCCTGTGTTTCCATGTAAGCTGTGATTCAGATCCTTTTAGTCAAAATGTTGTTTCAGAGGCCATTTGATGGATTAAAAGTATGATCAGCATCAAAATATTTAGAATTCCTTCAAAAAAGAACCAAGAAAACTAAAAAAAACTGTTTTATATGTTTGTGACACGGGTCTTCTCCTCATTACTGTGGACCTGTACCTGAGCTCTGAGACAGCATGGCCTCACCTGTGTGTGTGTGTGTGTGTGTGTGTGTGTGTGTGTGTGTGTGTGAATTAAAAATAACAGGAATGAACCAAGAATTTACAAACTGTTGGTCTGCCCTGCACATGGATTTTAATCCTAAACATTTTATTTTTTTCATCACCTTGTTCTTGCGAGTATCTGCAGGAGTGCTGAGGCCACGCCCCCCAAACGACATGCCCCAGATTTAACTTAAACTTCCACTTACTGATAAATCTTTCAACATTAAAACTGCCTATGACAAAACTACAAACAGTTTGTTTAAATCATCACCAATGTCCAGTCAAGTCACATTGAAATTTGACAATCTGGATTTTGTTTCAGAATTATCCAGCCTGGAAAGTTTCTATAAATGTTCTTCCTATTTCCAAACCTTTAGATTAATTAGTTTGTTTTTGTTAAATCTGGATTTGATTAAAGTTATCCTAATAGTTGTTTATTCAGCATGGAGGTCTAAGGTGTGCTCAGCTCTTCTTTAGTTTCAGATCCACGGACGCTCTCAGCCTCACGTTCACAGCTGAGCCCGTGAAGATCGAACTGAGACACGAGGGTGTCATGGAGAGAGAGAGAGGGGGGAAGGCCTGCAGGAAAGGAGCCTCACCTTCAGACTGACACCGTCACAGCGGGAAACAAGCCCTGCTGCTATGAAGAGAAATATTTCAGTCCATACTGTCACAACACAAAAACAGTTATTATCCTTTACGGGCAGTTTTAGCTCCTGTTTGCAGAAGATTAAATCATATTTGGAAAAAATGACGAATTAAACTTTAACTGTCAAGTAATGTAAAATAATTGTCCTCTCCTAACTATGTAGAGGTGTTAATGTCATTCCTGCAGGCCGGGATATTTAATAATCAGTGTTGATCTTTTATAGTGTTTACTTTGCAGTCTTCTAATGTGAAAAATGTGTTTTTGAATTCTTTAATACACTTTTTCCCATCTAAATGTGATCTTTGTTGAAGGTAAGTTTATATAATGTGCTTTGATTGTGCATAGTTGTATATAAACCATGAATATTTACAGCATTTAAAGAAATAAAGGAAATATATATGGATGTTTGGATGTAGATCCAGCACGGTGACACCACGGTGCTCACATTAGTGCTTCGGTTAGAGAAAATGAAACACACACAGACTTGATTTTTGGTGTATTTTTGTGAATAAGGGCACAGATGTGATGTTTAATGGGCGCTCGCCTTGCTTTAACGTAATGCAAATTAAATGATGCACATTTTTAGATATCTGTTTCATCCATCAGGACACAAAGTGAACATGATTCCTAAACATATAAGCTGATTAAAAATAATCCCACAGTTAAGTCTATGCCACCTCCTCAGGACTGGGTGCTCCTGTTGGGCCGCCTCTTAACCGGTCCTGACCTGCTCCTGTTAAAGCTTCATCTGAGCGCCGAGGCATCCCCACAGGAGCAGCGTCTATGCAGACAGGGTTAGGGGGGCGGGGGGCTTCACGGCGCGTGAGCCATGCTGTAGTGATCTCAGTGGGACTTTCTCTCCCTCCCTGCTCAGCTCTGCAGGCCCCATTTACAGCGTTTGATAATAACACCTTAATGTGGCTCTGCGGCGGCTGCCAGTGGGACCACCGCCTCTCAGTCCCCGGGGAGAGGAAGAGGAGGGAGGGGATTTAGGAGGGAGGGAGCGAGGGACCTCAGCATCTGACTTTAAGTCACAGGGCTGCACCGAGGCCCAGAGACAACACGACTGCATGCCAGCTCCTAAAATAACGCTGCCAGCAGAGTCAACACGGATCAAATCCTCAAATCCATCTGCAGCCGGAGCCTCCGTGTGGGACTGCAGGACGGGAAAGCATCAAGAGACGAATATCCAAATCAAAATTAAATATAAAAGAAGACTCTTCAGGAATAAGAGACCAAACAGCAGAGAGGAGGCACAGAAATCCACCTTTATGGTGCCTGTGTAAAGACGCTAACACCAAATTAAAGAAAGATTTTTGGCACAAACCCATGAAATAAAATCTGAAAATAAAGACTGAGAACGGCAAACGACTCGAAGTGGCACGTTCACCTGTGCTGTGGTTTAGTCAAGAAAAAGAAACACCAAAATCTACAGAATTAAAGACGGCACCACCATGGAAAAGGGCATTAAATTAAAATATTTAAGACGCTTCATCAGCCAAACAGAAGAACACATGATGCACAAAAGAAAAATCTTCGCGGTGGTGGCCTTTTTTCAGACGGTGTAAACACCAAACTGAACAAACAGAAAAACTAAACATAAAAAGATAATTGATGAAATTATAACTGCAATTGTAGGAATAAAAATAAAGGTATTTCTTAATAAACTGCCTTAAACAGAATTGTTTGTAAATCAGAACCTAAAAAGCATCAATGTCAACACTTTTTATTGAATAAACAGGTGAGCCTGAAGATGTTTTAAAATGTGTCGGTGATATTAAATAGATGAATTTTAATTAAAGAAAGTACAGTAAAGAAAAAAAATAAAGTAAGTAAAGGAAAATTTACCAATTATTGTCTGATGTCTTACAGGTCAAACACCTTTATGTGCACATTTCTGTGCTCAGTAACGTTTATTGTTTAAAGCATCTCCTGCAAATTTAACCAAAAGCTTCACGTCTATTTGATTTCAAATATTTTTATTTTACCAAATATATGTCCCTTTATTCTTCAGTTTGCTCATATTACACTCGATTTTCTTTCATTTTTTTAATTTCTTGAGCTTTTATGGATGAGTGTTTGTGTGGCTGGGTGTGCTCTGACTTTATTTTCTTCATCATTTAGAGGATTCAGCTCAGTTTTCTTTGGCTTCACATGAACACACAGTCACTCCACCGCTTTTATAAAGCATAAAGAATAAAAAAAAATCATATAACTGAAGATAATGTGTGTAAAATCCTTATGCGAATTTATTAACACAGTTTGAATTAAAACTATGACGCTTCCACGAGGAGTAATACTGTGGTGCACGTGCTAATTAAATATCGGACCCATAGGTGCTCTGTGCGCGCGCTCTGCCGTCTACCTGCTCTTATCGGGGTCAAGGCGCGGCTCTCAGACAAGAGGCTTAGAGCGGAGACAAGAGCCTTCAACAGGAAATAAAACCATCAGAGTTCAGCTCTAATCCGCGGACCCGCTCTCCGTTACCGGGCTGCACGCGCAGCTCCGCTCTCTGAGCGCGAGGACGCTTTTAAGGGTCCGGACACACGGAGGAAACACGGAGGAGCCACCCTCAGTGTTAGAGTTTAAAAACTGTTATTTACAGAGACTGATGGGAAACTGTTTACATTCATGTTTCTTGTTTTTTAATTTCATGAGCAGAAAGTGGTGGAGCCAAAAAGAGGTCAAACTGTGGCCTAGAAAAGAGACTTCACCTTTTTATTAAGAATATTTATTTTTTATTGAAACACCGCAGTGATGTGTTCTGGTGTTTTCATCAGAGCTCGTGATGCTCAGCTGTTAGAAGAAAATTTGAACTAATAAAAAAGGAGCGTTTCTAAATATCAGCACCTTGGAGAGCTCCACGTCCTGAACAGTTTTTATTTTATTCTACTTAGTAAATTAAAGTCAGTCACATTTACACAAACAGAAAAAGAGTGTTAACTGTCACAAAAGCTTCCTGATTATCTATGTTTGAAGATGTTAAATTTATTTAAAGGTTGGTGTGTGCGTAAAGCCACATGTGGCTCAATCACGATGGAGATATCTGCGTTTTTAATGATAAAATATTAAGGTATTATGTCAGATAATGTAAAATGTAAGGAAAAATATGCTAATTTGGGCCAACTATTGATTCTAAATATCTTCATTTAAAACCAAATAAACGAAGGCCTTTAAAAATCTGTCAGGTGTAATAGAAAGATTCCAATCTTTGATTTTCAGGCCTTAAAGTTCGTGATTTGTTTTTTTTTAAAGAGTTATAATAACAGAATCATCCATTAATTCTCTTATTCTATAAGGTTTATTTTAACAGAGAGATGTTTAGGTTTCATTTACCTTAATCTGTGCCAAATAATAGCATTGAGCGGTCAGAAAGGCGCACGGTGCGCATTCCTTTGTATCCACGTATCCTTTTTGTTTTTAGTATTATCAGGCCTGAATTTAAAACATTTTATTATTACAATAAAAAACAAACATGGATTAATTTAGGGGAGCTGCTTTTTTAAAAACAGCATTAAAACATGTCTTTTAGTTATCATCTGTTGACGCATTTTAAACATCTATGAACCCAAAGTATATCCGACATTAATATTTCCTTTTCATCTTCAGCTGATATTATAAAAGCTAAAACATCTCAAACTGGTCTCTGCCACTGGTTTCCAGTTGAACTCGCCGTGGAGAGCTCGCTGCTGCCCGGCTGGACTGAACATGCAGGTTTGGTTTGCTATGGCGCCCCCATGAGTCCATTTCACTGCACGTGCAGGACATGTCAGGCTGTTTGAGCACGAGCCTCTTACAGTCGAAAATGAAACGTTACATGATGTGATGGAGTTTTATTGTCACACATTGGAAACAGGCGGAGTGTTTTGGTGTTTTTGCTTTAACACCGTCTCCCTGCTGGTCTTCTTTAGTCTGTATAAATATATTTCTCTCTCGTGTTGAAGCCTCTGGATCGGACAAACACAAATAAATCTGCGTAACAAAATAACCAAACATCAGCAAACTTTCTGAAATGTTTAACACCTTAGCTTTCTGATCAAGTGAAGCTATTTTGTCCCCTGACATGCTCAAACTCAAACACCAAAGATCATTCTTATTCCTCACAGACTCTCAGATTTATTCAGAATTATTTTCCATTTTGTTTTTGTTTTCCGTACTTATTATTTATTCACTTCACTCCATGAAAATAAAGAGACACCTCCGTCACCTGAGAGGCTCAAATTAAGGTGGATAAGAAGGTTAACACAGCGCGCTTTACGCACAGCTCACAGATAAGCCCCATGTGGCGCAAGTTTCTGCGCAAAACAAGTAAAAACCACACGAGCCGTGAGGTCCACGATCCTGATGAACAGGCTCAAGTTCATGCGTGGATCTCTAAGTGAAGGCTCAGAGCAGCTGTAGCGGGGACGCGTTCCCAGATTACGCACAAAGACGCGCCTTCACAGCGACAAACAGGAACAATAAGTGCGTTAAACTTTGTCTCAGAGCAGCAGAAAGCGGAGAAAGTGGAAACAGGAGAGGAGCGTTTGACTCACCAGGTAAAGAGCCGGCGTCAGGAGGAGCACGGCGCACCAGCACGTCACCTGCATCCTCATGGAGCTCAAAGTTCCACTAATTTCCCTCGGTTTGCTCTCGCGGCTTCGCGGACCATAAATCCACGCGGTATCCGGCTCACAGCGCGGTCCAGACCCTCGGCAGCGCGGGAAACACGGACACAACGCACCCCATGACCGCGACACAGCAAGCTGAGGGTTTGAGTCTGAGGAGCGAGGAGCTGCTGCTGCTGCTGCTGCTGCTGCTGGAGGAGGAGGAGGTGGAGGAAGAGGAGGGCGGGGGCGAGCAGCGGCTACTGGGGACTTAATCCAGGTGGAGGCAGCAGCGGGGTCATAGCGGAGGGCAGCGCGCGCACGGACTGTCTGAGAGCTGAGGCGCACCGCGGTGTGCGCAGAGCGGAGCGGCTTTGCGCTTTATACTGCGCCTCAACACAGAGAGGGAGACTCTGCGGGGGGGAGGTGCACGGGGGGAGGGGGGTAAGGCAGAGAGGAGATGATGCTGCAACTTCAGGAAGTTTCTCTCAGATTCTTCTTTAATGGCCGAAGGCTTTGGTTAAATACAGAGTCTGTGTGCACGTGCCTCATGTCTGTGTGGCAAAGGCATAGGTTTGATTTTGAAATTGGTGGGGACATAAAAGCACCTCTGAAAGTTGATGTGTTTTCTATTTATGACTGTTTTTTAATGTCATGTAGAGCTGATCAAACAAACAAGCGAACTATCACATTCAGAAAAAACTGCTCTAAATCTCTCCTGTCTGTTCCTAGACAAAAATATATTGATGCATGACACATGAACAGTGGGACAGTTTGGAATCAATCAGATATTTTGATGGTATGGATATAGTCTGATAAATATAGAACCAAAACCAAAAAGGACTACTGATAATCCCCAACAGAATAATTGTATAAAGTCATGTTTTTGATCTGAGGTTTTATTGTATTTTTTCCACAAACTTTTATTGTTGGTCTTAAACGGTTGCTGCTCTCAATACACAAATAATACATGGATAATAAATAAATTAATCAAAATGTTTATCTCTTTGGCATTAAATATAAGCATTTATAGCTTTAACATTATACACTATGCTTGTGTTTTGGTACCATGCGGTAGTGGTATATTTTTGATAGGGATGTGTCCCGAGCGTCCCTACCCAATTCTACGCCCCTGGTGGGCTGGTACCTGTCTGAAGCTCCTCATGTCACTAACGATCAACACTCCAGCCTTTTTTAAGTCTAACCTGAGTTTAACACTGCAGGTGTAAATCTGCTCATGATGAATTATTTTAGATTTGTTATAATGTTATTTTAGACTCTCCATGATGTTTAGCCGAGATTAAGATGTTTAGTTAAAATACATTTATGTTTAAAGATTTGAACCCAGGTCATTTAAAATACTTCCTAAAACAATACAGAACAATGATCTGTCATTTTTATTATAATATTTCTGATTTAAGGCTCTCTAAGAAGTGAAGTGGTCAGTGCACAGCAGGGAGTAAATCACTGTCTCTCTTGGTGATGAAGAGTTCACAGTAACTTAACTCTGAGTAACAGGAAATTTATACAATAAATCTAGCATCAGAACACTGTTATGTTCATTTTACATTGTAGTTTAATCATTTTAAAGAAACATTCAGTAATGCACAAAGGGGAATTTTAAGGAGATAATTACAACTGTTATGGGAGATAATGTTGTTTTGAAGTTTTCTGGGTAGATTGTGTTATGTTTCCTTTATTTATACATTTTTGATTTTGGGCCATATTAATAGAGCACAAACAATTAAAAATCATTGCGTAAAATGTATTTAACCTATTAAATGTTTAATCAATTGATATATAAGGGCTGTGAAATATAACCTAGTTTCAGTATCACGATAAAGTGAAGCTCTTACCTCGATTATGATTAATGAACGACTATTTTTTGCTGTGCTGGAACAAACTGTTGGTGTTACCAAAGCTCGTTGAAAATTCTCTTCCTGCAGTATTTACACTTTATCTTTCTGCTTGATGTCCTCTGCACAGAATCCAAAATGTACCCAAACAGCAGAGAGGGCATTTTCTTAGTCCTCCTAATGGCAGCGCGTCCTTTGCTGTAGGCGACCGTGAGCGCAGACTGTATGGAGCTGAAACAGGGAAAATAATCTAAATGATCGACGTGAGTAAAATAACTTTAAAATAACTTTAAGTAAAAAAAAGTAAAAATAACTTGAATTAGAGGATCTAAATGATAAAACCTAAATGGTTTTGATTATTTTTCGATTTATTTCCCAGCCCTAATATGCTGTATATGTATATACCTCAGTGTATACATATATTTATATGTACATAATTGTGCGTGTTACAGGTGATCTGCTATGACTGCACGTTTCATTAAAGTATGAAGTAGGAAGTATGAAGTCATGGAGCAGGCGGAAAATAAGCACATCTGTACACAGAATTTTTTTTTTTTTTTATTGCTGTCTGTCATTTTGACAATCAAGATCATCAACTTTCTCTTTCTGTATCCAACATTTTATTTTCCTTTTCTGATCCAATCAAACATGATCTACATGACAGCATTAACACAGCTGCTCAGCTTCATCATCAATAAGCTCTGATGTGAACACTTACACAGACTGAGCGGGTACTCTACAGTCTGGTACTCTCTACAGTCTGGTACTCTCTACAGTCTGGTACTCTTTACACTCTGGTACTCTCTACACTCTGGTACTCTTTACACTCTGGTACACTTTACACTCTGGTACTCTCTACAGTCTGGTGCTCTTTACACTCTGGTACTCTTCACACTCTGGTACTCTCTACACTCTGGTACTCTTTACACTGGTACTCTTTACACTCTGGTACTCTTTACACTCTGGTACTCTTTACACTCTGGTACTCTTTGCACTGGTACTCTTTACACTCTGGTACTCTTTACACCCTGGTACTCTTAACACTCTGGTACTCTCTACACTCTGGTACTCTTTACACTGGTACTCTTTACACTCTGGTACTCTTTACACTCTGGTACTCTCTACACTCTGGTACTCTTTACATTCTGGTACTCTACACTCTGGTACTCTTTACTCTGGTACTCTTTACACTCTGGTACTCTTTACACTCTGGTACTCTTTACACTCTGGTACTCTCTACACTCTGGTACTCTACACTCTGGTACTCTTTACACTGGTACTCTTTACACTCTGGTACTCTTTACACTGGTACTCTTTACACTCTGGTACTCTTTACACTGGTACTCTTTACACTGGTACTCTTTACACTGGTACTCTTTACACTCTGGTACTCTTTACACTCTGGTACTCTTTACACTCTGGTACTCTACACTCTGGTACTCTTTACACTGGTACTCTTTACACTCTGGTACTCTTTACACTCTGGTACTCTTTACACTGGTACTCTTTACACTCTGGTACTCTCTACACTCTGGTACTCTTTACACTGGTACTCTTTACACTCTGGTACTCTTTACACTGGTACTCTTTACACTCTGGTACTCTTTACACTCTGGTACTCTTTACACTCTGGTACTCTCTACACTCTGGTACTCTTTACACTCTGGTACTCTTTACACTGGTACTCTTTACACTCTGGTACTCTTTACACTCTGGTACTCTTTACACTCTGGTACTCTTTACACTGGTACTCTTTACACTCTGGTACTCTTTACACTCTGGTACTCTTTACACTCTGGTACTCTACACTCTGGTACTCTTTACACTATGGTACTCTTTACACTCTAGTACTCTTTACACTGGTACTCTTTACACTCTGGTACTCTTTACACTCTGGTACTCTACACACTGGTTCTCTTTACAGTCTGGTACTCTTTACACTGGTACTCTCTACAGTCTGGTACTCTTTACACTGGTACTCTCTACAGTCTGGTACTCTTTACACTCTGGTACTCTCTACAGTCTGGTACTCTTTACACTGGTACTCTCTACAGTCTGGTACTCTTTACACTGGTACTCTTTACACTCTGGTACTCTCTACAGTCTGGTACTCTTTACACTGGTACTCTCTACAGTCTGGTACTCTTTACACTGGTACTCTTTACACTCTGGTACTCTTTACACTGGTACTCTCTACAGTCTGGTACTCTTTACACTCTGGTACTCTCTACAGTCTGGTACTCTTTACACTCTTGTAGTCTTTACACTGGTACTCTTTACACTCTGGTACTCTCTACACTCTGGTACTCTACACTCTGGTACTCTTTACACTGGTACTCTTTACACTCTGGTACTCCTTACACTGGTACTCTTTACACTCTGGTACTCTTTACACTCTGGTACTCTTTACACTCTGGTACTCTCTACACTCTGGTACTCTACACTCTGGTACTCTTTACACTGGTACTCTTTACACTCTGGTACTCTTTACACTGGTACTCTTTACACTCTGGTACTCTTTACACTCTGGTACTCTTTACACTCTGGTACTCTTTACACTCTGGTACTCTCTACAGTCTGGTACTCTTTACACTCTGGTACTCTTTACACTCTGGTACTCTTTACACTCTGGTACTCTACACACTGGTACTCTTTACACTCTGGTACTCTCTACAGTCTGGTACTCTTTACACTCTGGTACTCTTCACACTCTGGTACTCTCTACAGTCTGATACTCTTTACACTGGTACTCTCTACAGTCTGGTACTCTTTACACTCTGGTACTCTTCACACTCTGTTACTCTCTACTGTCTGGTACTCTTTACACTCTGGTACTCTTTATACTGGTACTCTTTTCACTCTGGTACTCTACACTCTGGTACTCTTTGCACTGGTACTCTCTACAGTCTGGTACTCTTTACACTGGTACTCTTTACACTCTGGTACTCTCTACAGTCTGGTACTCTTTACACTGGTACTCTCTACACTCTGGTACTCTTTACACTCTGGTACTCTTTACACTGGTACTCTCTACAGTCTGGTACTCTTTACACTGGTACTCTCTACAGTCTGGTACTCTTAACACTCTGGTACTCTTCACACTCTGGTACTCTCTACAGTCTGGTACTCTTTACACTGGTACTCTCTACAGTCTGGTACTCTTTACACTGGTACTCTTTACACTCTGGTACTCTCTACAGTCTGGTACTCTTTACACTGGTACTCTCTACAGTCTGGTACTCTTTACACTCTGGTACTCTCTACAGTCTGGTACTATTTACACTGGTACTCTCTACAGTCTGGTACTCTTTACACTCTGGTACTCTTTGCACTCTGGTACTCTTTTCACTCTGGTACTCTTTACACTCTGGTACTCTTTACACTCTGGTACTCTCTACACTCTGGTACTCTACACTCTGGTACTCTTTACACTGGTACTCTTTACACTCTGGTACTCTTTACACTGGTACTCTTTACACTCTGGTACTCTTTACACTGGTACTCTTTACACTGGTACTCTCTACAGTCTGGTACTCTTTACACTCTGGTACTCTTCACACTCTGTTACTCTCTACAGTCTGGTACTCTTTACACTCTGGTACTCTTTATACTGGTACTCTTTTCACTCTGGTACTCTACACTCTGGTACTCTTTACACTCTGGTACTCTCTACAGTCTGGTACTCTTTACACTGGTACTCTTTACACTCTGGTACTCTCTACAGTCTGGTACTCTTTACACTGGTACTCTCTACACTCTGGTACTCTTTACACTCTGGCACTCTTTACACTGGTACTCTCTACAGTCTGGTACTCTTTACACTGGTACTCTCTACAGTCTGGTACTCTTAACACTCTGGTACTCTTCACACTCTGGTACTCTCTACAGTCTGGTACTCTCTACAGTCTGGTACTCTTTACACTGGTACTCTTTACACTCTGGTACTCTCTACAGTCTGGTACTCTTTACACTGGTACTCTCTACAGTCTGGTACTCTTTACACTCTGGTACTCTCTACAGTCTGGTACTATTTACACTGGTACTCTCTACAGTCTGGTACTCTTTACACTCTGGTACTCTTTGCACTCTGGTACTCTTTTCACTCTGGTACTCTTTACACTCTGGTACTCTTTACACTCTGGTACTCTCTACACTCTGGTACTCTACACTCTGGTACTCTTTACACTGGTACTCTTTACACTCTGGTACTCTTTACACTGGTACTCTTTACACTCTGGTACTCTTTACACTGGTACTCTTTACACTGGTACTCTTTACACTGGTACTCTCTACACTCTGGTACTCTTTACACTCTGGTACTCTTTACACTCTGGTACTCTTTACACTCTGGTACTCTTTACACTCTGGTACTCTACACTCTGGTACTCTTTACACTGGTACTCTTTACACTCTGGTACTCTTTACACTCTGGTACTCTTTACACTCTGGTACTCTCTACAGTTTGGTACTGTTTTCACTCTGGTACTCTTTTCACTCTGGTACTCTTTACACTCTGGTTCTCTTTACACTATGGTACTCTTTACACACTGGTACTCTTTACACTCTGGTACTCTACACTCTGGTACTCTTTACACTCTAGTACGCTTTACACTCTGGTACTCTTTACACTCTGGTACTCTCTACACTCTGGTACTCTACACTCTGGTACTCTTTACACTGGTACTCTTTACACTCTGGTACTCTCTACAGTCTGGTACTCTTTACACTCTGGTACTCTTCACACTCTGGTACTCTCTACAGTCTGGTACTCTTTACACTGGTACTCTCTACAGTCTGGTACTCTTTACACTCTGGTACTCTCTACAGTCTGGTACTCTTTACACTCTGGTACTCTTTACACTCTGGTACTCTCTACAGTCTGGTACTCTTTACACTCTGGTACTCTTTACACTCTGGTACTCTTTACACTGGTACTCTTTACACTCTGGTACTCTACACTCTGGTACTCTTTACACTGGTACTCTCTACAGTCTGGTACTCTTTACACTGGTACTCTTTACACTCTGGTACTCTCTACAGTCTGGTACTCTTTACACTGGTACTCTCTACACTCTGGTACTCTTTACACTCTGGTACTCTACACTCTGGTACTCTTTACAGTCTGGTACTCTTTACACTGGTACTCTCTACAGTCTGGTACTCTTTACACTCTGGTACTCTTCACACTCTGGTACTCTCTACAGTCTGGTGCTCTTTACACTGGTACTCTCTACAGTCTGGTACTCTTTACACTGGTACTCTTTACACTCTGGTACTCTCTACAGTCTGGTACTCTTTACACTGGTACTCTCTACAGTCTGGTACTCTTTACACTGGTACTCTCTACAGTCTGGTACTCTTTACACTGGTACTCTCTACAGTCTGGTACTCTTTACACTCTGGTACTCTCTACAGTCTGGTACTCTTTACACTCTGGTACTCTTTACACTCTGGTACTCTCTACAGTCTGGTACTCTTTACACTCTGGTACTCTTTACACTCTGGTACTCTCTACACTCTGGTACTCTCTACACTCTGGTACGCTACACTCTGGTACTGTTTACACTGGTACTCTTTACAGTCTGGTACTATTTACACTGGTACTCTTTACACTGGTACTCTTTACACTCTGGTACTCTTTACACTGGTACTCTTTACACTGGTACTCTTTACACTCTGGTACTCTTTACACTCTGGTACTCTTTACACTCTGGTACTCTACACTCTGGTACTCTTTACACTGGTACTCTTTACACTCTGGTACTCTTTACACTCTGGTACTCTTTACACTCTGGTACTCTCTACACTCTGGTACTCTACACTCTGGTACTCTTTACACTGGTACTCTTTACACTCTGGTACTCTTTACACTGGTACTCTTTACACTCTGGTACTCTTTACACTCTGGTACTCTTTCCACTCTGGTACTCTTTACACTCTGGTACTCTACACTCTGGTACTCTTTACACTCTGGTACTCTCTACAGTCTGGTACTCTTTACACTCTGGTACTCTCTACACTCTGGTACTCTACACTCTGGTACTCTTTACACTGGTACTCTTTACACTCTGGTACTCTTTACACTCTGGTACTCTTTACACCCTGGTACTCTTTACACTCTGGTACTCTCTACACTCTGGTACTCTACACTCTGGTACTCTTTACACTGGTACTCTTTACACTCTGGTACTCTTTACACTGGTACTCTTTACACTCTGGTACTCTTTACACTGGTACTCTCTACAGTCTGGTACTCTTTACACTGGTACTCTTTACACTCTGGTACTCTCTACAGTCTGGTACTCTTTACACTGGTACTCTCTACACTCTGGTACTCTTTACACTCTGGTACTCTACACTCTGGTACTCTTTACAGTCTGGTACTCTTTACACTGGTACTCTCTACAGTCTGGTACTCTTTACACTGGTACTCTCTACAGTCTGGTACTCTTTACACTCTGGTACTCTCTACAGTCTGGTACTCTTTACACTGGTACTCTCTACAGTCTGGTACTCTTTACACTGGTACTCTTTACACTCTGGTACTCTTTACAGTCTGGTACTCTTTACACTGGTACTCTCTACAGTCTGGTACTCTTTACACTGGTACTCTTTACACTCTGGTACTCTTTACACTGGTACTCTTTACACTGGTACTCTTTACACTCTGGTACTCTTTACACTCTGGTACTCTTACAGTCTGGTACTCTTTACACTGGTACTCTCTACAGTCTGGTACTCTTTACACTCTGGGGCTCTCTATAATTCTGGTACTCTCTGGTACTCTTTACACTCTGGTACTCTTTACACTCTGGTACTCTTTACACTCTGGTACTCTTTACACTCTGGTACTCTTTACACTCTGGTACTCTTTACACTCTGGTACTCTTTACACTCTGGTACTCTTTACACTCTGGTACTCTTTACACTCTGGTACTCTACACTCTGGTACTCTTTACACTGGTACTCTTTACACTCTGGTACTCTTTACACTGGTACTCTTTACACTCTGGTACTCTCTACACTCTGGTACTCTTTACACTGGTACTCTTTACACTCTGGTACTCTTTACACTCTGGTACTCTTTACACTCTGGTACTCTTTACACTCTGGTACTCTCTACAGTCTGGTACTCTTTACACTGGTACTCTTTACACTCTGGTACTCTTTACACTGGTACTCTTTACAGTCTGGCACTATTTACACTCTTGGAACTCTCTGCACTCTGGTACTCTTTACACTCTGGTACTCTTACACTCTGGTACTCTTTACACTGGTACTCTTTACAGTCTGGTACTCTTTACACTCTGGTACTCTCTACACTCTGGTACTCTTTACACTGGTACTCTTTACACTCTGGTACTCTTTACACTGGTACTCTCTACAGTCTGGTACTCTTTACACTCTGGTACTCTCTACAGTCTGGTACTCTTTACACTGGTACTCTTTACAGTCTGGTACTCTTTACACTGGTACTCTTTACACTCTGGTACTCTCTACAGTCTGGTACTCTTTACACTGGTACTCTCTACAGTCTGGTACTCTTTACACTGGTACTCTCTACAGTCTGGTACTCTTTACACTGGTACTCTCTACAGTCTGGTACTCTTTACATTCTGGTACTCTTTACACTCTGGTACTCTCTACAGTCTGGTACTCTTTACACTGGTACTCTCTACAGTCTGGTACTCTTTACACTCTGGTACTCTCTACAGTCTGGTACTCTCTATAGTCTGGTACTCTTTACACTCTGGTACTCTTTACACTCTGGTACTCTTTACACTCTGGTACTCTACACTCTGGTACTCTTTACACTGGTACTCTATGCACTCTGGTACTCTTTACACTCTGGTACTCTTTACACTCTGGTACTCTTTACACTGGTACTCTTTACACTCTGGTACTCTTAACACTCTGGTACTCTACACTCTGGTACTCTTTACACTCTGGTACTCTCTACAGTCTGGTACTCTTTACACTGGTACTCTTTACACTCTGGTACTCTTTACACTCTGGTACTCTTTACACTGGTACTCTTTACAGTCTGGCACTATTTACACTCTTGGAACTCTCTGCACTCTGGTACTCTTTACACTCTGGTACTCTTACACTCTGGTACTCTTTACACTGGTACTCTTTACAGTCTGGTACTCTTTACACTCTGGTACTCTCTGCACTCTGGTACTCTTTACACTCTGGTACTCTGGTACTCTTTACACTCTGGTACTCTTTACACTCTGGTACTCTCTGCACTCTGGTACTCTTTACACTCTGGTACTCTTTACACTCTGGTACTCTTTACACTCTGGTACTCTTTACATTCTGGTACTCTTTACACTGGTACTCTTTGCACTGGTACTCCTTACACTCTGGTACTCTTTACATTCTGGTACTCTTTACACTCTGGTACTCTTTACACTCTGGTACTCTTTACACTCTGGTACTCTCTACACTCTGGTACTCTTTACACTGGTACTCTTTACACTCTGGTACTCTTTACACTCTGGTACTCTTTACACTCTGGTACTCTTTACACTCTGGTACTCTTTACACTCTGGTACTCTTTACACTCTGGTACTCTCTACACTCTGGTACTCTTTACACTCTGGTACTCTTTACACTCTGGTACTCTCTACACTCTGGTACTCTACACTCTGGTACTCTTTACACTCTGGTACTCTTTACACTCTGGTACTCTTTACACTCTGGTACTCTTTACACTCTGGTACTCTTTACACTGGTACTCTTTACACTCTGGTACTCTTTACACTGGTACTCTTTACACTCTGGTACTCTTTACACTCTGGTACTCTTTACACTCTGGTACTCTCTACACTCTGGTACTCTACACTCTGGTACTCTTTACACTCTGGTACTCTCTACAGTCTGGTACTCTTTACACTCTGGTACTCTCTACACTCTGGTACTCTTTACACTCTGGTACTCTTTACACTGGTACTCTTTACACTCTGGTACTCTTTACACTCTGGTACTCTTTACACTCTGGTACTCTTTACACTCTGGTACTCTCTACACTCTGGTACTCTACACTCTGGTACTCTTTACACTGGTACTCTTTACACTCTGGTACTCTTTCCACTGGTACTCTTTACACTCTGGTACTCTTTACACTGGTACTCTCTACAGTCTGGTACTCTTTACACTGGTACTCTTTACACTCTGGTACTCTCTACAGTCTGGTACTCTTTACACTGGTACTCTCTACACTCTGGTACTCTTTACACTCTGGTACTCTACACTCTGGTACTCTTTACAGTCTGGTACTCTTTACACTGGTACTCTCTACAGTCTGGTACTCTTTACACTGGTACTCTCTACAGTCTGGTACTCTTTACACTCTGGTACTCTCTACAGTCTGGTACTCTTTACACTGGTACTCTCTACAGTCTGGTACTCTTTACACTGGTACTCTTTACACTCTGGTACTCTCTACAGTCTGGTACTCTTTACACTGGTACTCTCTACAGTCTGGTACTCTTTACACTGGTACTCTCTACAGTCTGGTACTCTTTACACTGGTACTCTCTACAGTCTGGTATGCTTTACACTCTGGTACTCTTTACACTCTGGTACTCTCTACAGTCTGGTACTCTTTACACTGGTACTCTCTACAGTCTGGTACTCTTTACACTCTGGTACTCTCTACAGTCTGGTACTCTTTACACTCTGGTACTCTTTACACTCTGGTACTCTCTACACTCTGGTACTCTCTACACTCTGGTACTCTTTACACTGGTACTCTTTACACTCTGGTACTCTTTACACTCTGGTACTCTTTACACTCTGGTACTCTTTACACTCTGGTACTCTCTACACTCTGGTACTCTACACTCTGGTACTCTTTACACTGGTACTCTTTACACTCTGGTACTCTTTACACTGGTACTCTTTACACTCTGGTACTCTTTACACTCTGGTACTCTACACTCTGGTACTCTACACTCTGGTACTCTTTACACTGGTACTCTTTACACTCTGGTACTCTTTACACTCTGGTACTCTTTACAGTCTGGTACTCTTTACACTCTGGTACTCTCTACAGTCTGGTACTCTTTACACTGGTACTCTTTACACTCTGGTACTCTTTACACTCTGGTACTCTTTACACTCTGGAACTCTCTACACTCTGGTACTCTTTACACTCTGGTACTCTTTACACTCTGGTACTCTTACACTCTGGTACTCTTACTCTTTACACTCTGGTACTCTCTGCACTCTGGTACTCTTTACACTGGTACTCTCTACAGTCTGGTACTCTTTACACTGGTACTCTCTACAGTCTGGTACTCTTTACACTCTGGTACTCTCTACAGTCTGGTACTCTTTACACTGGTACTCTCTACAGTCTGGTACTCTTTACACTGGTACTCTTTACACTCTGGTACTCTTTACAGTGTGGTACTCTTTACACTTGTACTCTCTACAGTCTGGTACTCTTTACACTGGTACTCTCTACAGTCTGGTACTCTTTACACTGGTACTCTCTACAGTCTGGTACTCTTTACATTCTGGTACTCTTTACACTCTGGTACTCTCTACAGTCTGGTACTCTTTACACTGGTACTCTCTACAGTCTGGTACTCTTTACACTCTGGTACTCTCTACAGTCTGGTACTCTCTATAGTCTGGTACTCTTTACACTCTGGTACTCTTTACACTCTGGTACTCTTTACACTCTGGTACTCTACACTCTGGTACTCTTTACACTCTGGTACTCTTTACACTCTGGTACTCTACACTCTGGTACTCTACACTCTGGTACTCTTTACACTGGTACTCTTTACACTCTGGTACTCTTAACACTCTGGTACTCTACACTCTGGTACTCTTTACACTCTGGTACTCTCTACAGTCTGGTACTCTTTACACTGGTACTCTTTACACTCTGGTACTCTTTACACTCTGGTACTCTTTACACTGGTACTCTTTACAGTCTGGCACTATTTACACTCTTGGAACTCTCTGCACTCTGGTACTCTTTACACTCTGGTACTCTTACACTCTGGTACTCTTTACACTGGTACTCTTTACATTCTGGTACTCTTTACACTCTGGTACTCTCTGCACTCTGGTACTCTTTACACTCTGGTACTCTTTACATTCTGGTACTCTTTACACTCTGGTACTCTTTACACTCTGGTACTCTCTGCACTCTGGTACTCTTTACACTCTGGTACTCTTTACACTCTGGTGCTCTTTACACTATGGTACTCTTTACATTCTGGTACTCTTTGCACTGGTACTGCTTACAATCTGGTACTCTTTACATTCTGGTACTCTTTTCACTCTGGTACTCTTTACACTCTGGTTCTCTTTACACTCTGGTACTCTTTACATTCTGGTACTCTTTACACTGGTACTCTTTACACTCTGGTACTCTTTACACTCTGGTACTCTTTACACTCTGGTACTCTCTGCACTCTGGTACTCTTTACACTCTGGTACTCTTACACTCTTGTACTCTCTGCACTCTGGTACTCTCTGCACTCTGGTACTCTTTACACTCTGGTACTCTTACACTCTGGTACTCTCTGCACTCTGGTACTCTCTGCACTCTGGTACTCTTTACACTCTGGTACTCTTTACACTCTGGTACTCTTTACACTCTGGTACTCTTTACACTCTGGTACTCTTTACACTGGTACTCTTTACACTCTGGTACTCTTTACACTGGTACTCTCTTTACACCCTGGTACTGGTGCTTAATACACTCTTTGGTACTCTCTGGTACTTACACTCTGGTACTTTTTACACTCTGGTACTCTTTTACACTCTTGGTACTTCCTTGCACTCTGGTAGTACTTACACTCTGGTACTTTTACTTTACCTGGTGTAGTCTTCTACACTTGCACTCTTTACACTCTTCTCTTTTCTGGTACTCTTTACTACTCTGGTACTCTTTACACTGGTACTCTCTTACACTGGTACTCTTTACACTCTGGTACTCTGCACTACTGAGTACACTCTAGTACTCTTTACACTCTGGTACTTTTTACACTGGTACTTTACACACTGGTAATTTCTCACAGTCTGGTACTCTTTACACTGTACTCTACAGTGGTACTTTTTTACACTCTGGTACTCTCTTTCACAGTCTGGTACT
Source organism: Scarus forsteni (assembly GCA_036419115.1). Classification (NCBI taxonomy): domain Eukaryota; kingdom Metazoa; phylum Chordata; class Actinopteri; order Labriformes; family Labridae; genus Scarus; species Scarus forsteni. The sequence goes on along the minus strand of JAZDUH010000357.1, from coordinate 601,924 downwards.
CTTTACACTGGGTACTCTCTACAGTCTGCCAGTACTCTTACACTTTTTACTGGTACTCTGGTACTCTTTACAGTCTGGTACTCTTTTAATTGGTACTCTCTACAGTCTGGTTTACATTAATTGGTAATTTCTACAACAGCAGTGATTCCAGGTTAAAGGGAAACATTTGGGGAAGAGTCAAGTTAAAACTTTAAAGGACATGATGAGTAATGATCCTGACTTCGTCTGCAGAGATGAACTGTTCATGTTTGGAAAGAGAAAGCTGAGCCATTACACCCAAACATGAACAAACTTCTCCTGCACTGAGATAATATGCTGTTCATTTAAAAAGTCATTTATTATCTGCTCCTCTTATCCTGTCCAGGGCTGTTCATTTAAACGCCTATCTTAATTCATGTTAGAGCTACAGCTCATTTCTGAATCATGTTTAATGACTGCAGGGCCACTCGGAGCTGGAGGCCTCAGACCACTGCAGACCTCTGCTGTGTGTGTGTGTGTGTGTGTGTGTGTGTGTGTGTGTGTGGGGGGGTCAGAAACCAGAGGACACTGGTCTGAGGATAAAGAAAGGGAGTCTCCCTCTCCTCTGTCTGAAGGAGCTGTCGGTGGGGGAGGTGTCGGTTCACCTTGGATGCTGGTTTGTGTTCCTGATGTCGATGAATGAGCTGACACTCACATCTCTGCTGCCCATAACTCCTGCAGCCCCCCAACATCCCCCCCTCATCCTGTAGCCAAACAAGCACAAGCTGCTGCTCACCACGCCAGTCCAACACGTATTAACGCTCACGGCAAATAAAACAGATCTTCATTCAAAACTTCAAACAACAAAGATCGAAACAGACCTGACAACGGGCCTGTGTGCTCAAGTGCATGTAATACTCCAAGAAGCAAACAACAGAAACAAATAACAGGACGCTGCACATTTAACATTTACTAATAAATCTCATTATTAATATCCATCCATTATCTAAACCACTTATCTGATCAAGACACCAGCCAACTGCAGGGCCACATAAAGAGACAGACAACCATTCACTCTCACCTAAGGACAGTTTGGAGTCACCAGTCACCTAATGAGAATGTTTTAGTCTGTGGAAGGAAGCTAGACAGCCCTGAGAGAACCCACACATGCACAGCAAGAACATGCAAACTTCACACAGAAAGGCCCTGACCAGCCTGGAGACTGATGATGATGATGATGATGATGCACACGCACAACCTGCTGTGTCACTGTGTCGCTCTAATGATATTTATGCTCACAGATAATAAAGCAGGCTGTCCAGTGCATTTTACAAGCACAACAGAGAACAGAGCTGACTGAGAAAAGCCCACAGTCGTTGGATGTAGAGTGAACAGATCTGTCATAAACATATGCAGGATGATTCTGAAGGTTCTAACCAGAGTTTATTAATTAAAGGTGTAGTCAGCGATGTGTGAGAAAACGAGTGGAGAAGTTGTTGACAAACGAATTTCATACCTCACCCCTGGCTCCACCCCCGAAAGCTGATGGACGTGCATCGTCATGGAAATGGCCGTAGAAACTGCGTAGCTGACCAACGTAGCTAAGGAAACCCCGACTCATCAGACAACTCGACTGCCATTATTGATAACATCACAACAACAGTACATTTTGGCAGATTAGACAATAAGATGAATGCCCGACGGCTGTTACTGTTATGTGAAGCACCACAAAGCTAATGTTGCTAACCTATCCAGCAGAAAGACGGCGACATCCGCGTCTGTTTTCAGGTCTTTAAATTGGCGGAGTTCCCTCCACCGTCGGAAAGCAACACCAATGTTGACCCAGGTCTTCTCTCTTTCATGGTCATAGCCCTTTTTTTTCACTTTTCACTCCTCTGACCTTTTTCTTTTGGGCTGTTTTTCAGCCATTGCTACTGCACCTATCGTATCTCTCTCTAACGCTAACTGCGCACGCTACGCAACCCACGACTCCCCCTCCCCCCTCTGTCTGATCTGTGCATGTGTGTGTGTGTGTGTGTGTGTGTGTGTGTGTGTGTGTGTGGGGGATTTACCTGCTGAAATTCAGAGCCAAGGCTGTGTATTGAAACCAGACTTTTTTTTTCAACATGCTGCCAGTGGGGACATCTTGTGGATGGAGAGGAGAAATACAGTGAATTTGACAAATAGTGCATGAGATTAGAAGATTAGAAGATTGCTGACTACACCTTTAATAAAGTTTAATTCTGAGTGTACAGCAGTGTCTAAGTCTTCGCTATGATTGTTTCTTAGCTATCACATGACTCCATATGAAAGGCACCTGAGCCTGAGCAGAACCATGTTACAGAAACTGTTCTCTATGTGCTCTTTCAGTCAATCAATCTTTATTTGGATAACGCCAATTCACTTTACAGACACTTTACAATAAAGCATAAAACTTTTTATTTCTTCATAGTACACATCTAAAATACACGCATACATATACGATAGATAAAAATATATACATCCAACACCAACATGAATCCATATAGCCAATCATGAATCCCTCCATCATGGCTCAAGAAAAAACTGTGTTGGGAGTGAGGGTGAAGGAAGGGAGGTAAGAGGAGACAAGTGGACTAAAGTAGGAACTAAAGTTAGAGACAGATCCATGAACCATAGACCTGTCGTCTGATTTATTAGAGGTTAGCCTCTTGAGATGCTACATCTCATTTTCAGGAGGGTCCTCATGTCTGAATGGTTGTGGTGATCATTTTATAGAAGTATAATCTTAGATATTCTTACTGAAAATAAGAATTTATGGTAGTGACGAACTCATGGGTGCCCAGACCACAAGGTCATCCCTACCATATTTGTCTCCGTTAAATATAAATGTGTTAAAGGCCTCTTGAGATGTGACATCCCATTTTCAAGAGGGACCTCATGACTATGTGGGGATAAATAAAGTTACTATAGATGTATCGATCATGGATATGGAGATCATGCTAATATCTACATTAACAGCTATAATGAAATGGCCAAATATGTTTCATGTCTATAATTGTAGTTTTTGAGGCTTTGTGACTCCACAGCAGCAGGCAGTCTACACAAAGGATCCCAGACCACCTACAAGACCAGAGCCAGAGAGAGAGCAAACAAAGGGGCAAAAGCAGATGCTGAGAGAGAGAGAGAGAGCCCAATGTGCCAGATCCCCCCCCCAGTGTAAGCCTATTGCATCTTAACTATGAGTGTAACCTCTGGACTATGAGCTGGTCGCAAACTGTAAGATTTATCAAGAGAGAGAGAGAGAGGGAGAGAGAGAGAGAGAGAGAGGGAGAGAGAGGGAGGGAGAGGGAGAGAGAGGAGAGGAGAGAGGAGAGAGAGAGAGAGAGGGAGAGAGAGAGAGAGGAGAGAGAGGAGGGAGAGAGAGAGAGAGAGAGAGAGCCCATTTAAGATAGACTGGTGCCTGTCCACTGAGAGCTTTATAGGTGAGGAGAAGAATCTTGAATTCTATTCTATATTTAATGGGAAGCCAATGCAGAGAAGCTAAAACAGGAGTAATGTGGTCTCTTCTCCTGGTTCTAGTCAGTACACGTGCTGCAGCATTTTGGACCAGCTGAAGGGTCTTAAGTGACTTGCTGGGACAGCCTGAAAGCAGAGAATTACAATAGTCCAGTCTAGAGGTAACAAAAGCATGGACTAGCTTTTCAGCATCGCTCTGGGACAGGATAGGCCTGATTTTAGCGATGCTACGAAGATGAAAAAAGGCTGTTTTTGAAATTTGCTTTATGTGGGAGTTGAGGGATAAATCCTGATCAAATAGAACTCCTAGATTCCTAACAGTTGTGCTTGGTGCCAGACTTAAACAGAGAGGAATCAAATAATCCAGATGAAACTCAGACAGAAGAACTAAACCTGCCCCGCACACACAGATTTAAAGAGAATGAGGGTGGACACTCTGGCCATACTAGCAGTGCGTACTGATTCAGCCAAAATGTAGTCTGCAGTATACAGTATGCGGACAAAAGTGAAGTTGAAGTATGCAAAAAATACCTGGATGATGAACTGATTCCGAAAAATATTCACAGTATGCATCGGACCAGTCTGCTTCACCTACTGTTACCCACAATGCAAAGCGGCTGAAGCGAAGCTTCAACAACTGGAGCAGCACACGAAAATAAATATATATGAGCCACTATTTGTTATCTTTACCTTTTCAACACGTAATAGTGTGTAATGAGTTGTAAAAAGGTTTCTTGTTGTTGTTTTCTATTAGCGGTTCGTAACGGCCGGACGGTGGTGTTACGTCTGTCCTATACCTGCGGCATTATTAGAGTAAACCTCTGACAAGTCTGACATTTTACTGTTACGTTCTGTATTTCTCCTCTGTATTTCCACCACCCTAAATGTTCCTGCTTCTTCTTATTCTTAATACTGTACTGTGATGTTTATTCTTGAACTGTTTTTTTCTGTTAGTGGCTCTAATACACCGTCGTACGCCATCACACAAAAATATATTAAATAATTCCTCTCCTAAATAATACATATTCTCCACCACTGACTGTTTCATATAAAATGCTGCTTCTGCCAATATCTGCAGGTTAATTACTGAAATATTAACATGTTCTCATGGTTTGTTTGTTTTGTAAGATTAAAATTAAGTTTGGGAAATAAATCAGCTGTAGCTACTTCTGCTTTTCTCAAACTGGAAACCAGCGTAGCTACAAAATAAACCAACAGAACAATCAGACTATAGACTACATTCAAGTGTGGTAGGCAGTATGCAGTGCCTACTACATACTACTTTAATACGCAGCATGTAGTAGGCGAATTCAAAAACAGCCTCTGTTTGTTCTGATTTATGTTACACCCAAGACACAAACATGTACAATCAGGCCCACAGTCAGTTCTGCTGGTCCATGTGAAGATGGTGTCTGTTTAAATGTTATCTAATGACAGAACATTAAAAAAAAATCACCTGTGGTTTTGCAGCCTTTTGTCTGCCTTTAAATGGAGGCTGGCCTCATGAAAACAGAAAATCTGTTTGGGTTAAAGAAGCTCTATTCTGCAGGAGTGAATGAAGAGCTGAGGACAACAAACCAAAGGATGTTTGTGTCTCTCTTTTTGTTTGTGATGTTATAATGCCACTACATTTGGATATATTTAATATTAATTTTTAGTTTTGGTTAATTTTGAAACTTTATTTTAAGATGATCTCATCAGTCCCTCTTGAATATGAAGCTGTATCATCTAAAATAAAGATGAGCTCCAGACTTGTTAGAAGGTTTTTGTTGGAGAGGTTGATGTGCTGGAGAGTCGGCCTGTGTGTGTGTTTGTGTTAAAGCAGCACAAGGTGACTGCAGCAGCAGGCTGGTGTGTTTGTGGGCAGCAGATAGACAGATAGGATCCTTTTTGTGGAGCAGCAGTGGGGGGGCGGGGAGGTGAGCGCAGAAGAAAAGACAGGAGGGGCCGCGCTTTAATAAATCCCAGCAGTCTCATTGCTACAACATTGCAGTGGTCAAGCATTGTGGCCATAACTCAGCCAGCGGGGCTGATGGGATCCTGCTCTGAATGGCCCCGATAGCCTTCACAGACCCGGCATGGCGGCACAGATATATCACTGGAGAATGGCTGACGTCCATTGTGGCTGTAATGAAGCACCAGCTGGTCTCCAGGAGGCTAAAGGCCTGAACTTCAGCTATCTCCTCTGGTTAATCAAGGATTTATAATCCACATTCAACTCAAAGTTCAGTTTTAATACCACAAGATCTTTTTAGGATAGGACAGAGACAAGAGCAATTTACTGGAGAACATAAATAACCATTTTTATTTTATATACCTAACCAGGTTTTTAATCAAACAACCACACTGCCTCTTCTGTAGGCCTTTAAGTCATTATCAAATTTAACATCCAACATCATCTCTACTTTAATCATTATCACATAATCTTACAGAAACACACACACAGGAGGGGGAGGAAAAGTGCAGATAGAGCCTTCATGACATATTTTCTAAACATTGGTATCTATTTGGAAATTGTTAAGTAAAACAGCTGAGGAATCCATATTGTGGAGAAAGTTGAAGCTCATCCATTGCCGATATTATAGGGCACTCTGGGTAATATTAACCCTTTCATGCATGAATTATTAAATCACAAAGAAACACCTGGTTCAATGTTTATGTTTACTTTCAAACAAGTTAAAAACAAGTTTATTTTTGTCAGTATTTCATTTTGAAGTCATGCATCCGTCCACTTCACCGTGCATAGTGGAACTAAATATAAATCCACAAACATGTCTTTGACAAACATTTATTAGGAGTAAATAAAAGTAAAAGAAAAGTCTGAAGTATGTTTACACAGCAAATGTTAGGGGTGAAAAAACCTGGAGTTAAGCAAAAACACACAGACTCCAGCCTGTGCTTACAGGTTCTTTTTGAGGGTGTAAAAAAAAAAGTCTATTCAGAAAGTGTTGAGGGGGGTCATTGAACACTTGTGCTGTTTTGTCTCTAAAGCCAATGTAAAAGTAAAATTATCCATTTGAAATATTTGCTACAATTAGCTGTCTTACAAGCAACATAAATTCACTTAAATATGGACCCATTAGGGATGTGTTTAACCTAATCTAACATTAAAGGAAAGTATGTTAAAGTAACAGCTTACTTCAACTTCAATTTCAACTTTATTATAATCCCGTGGGAAAATTGTTTCTCAGCAGCAGGCATCAGCACACAAGTACATAACAACACATGTTATATGTTGTTACAGGCATTTCAAACCCGGAAATCCGGGTGTTAATGTTAGATTCAACAAATCCACAGTTATTTAAGTTCATTATTTCTTAAAAATTCGAATAGCACTTCTTCTGTTTTTGAAAGAGTGGACATACATTTTGACTAAAAAAGAGAGTTGATTTAAATATAACTGGAGTAGCATCTTAACTCCCTCAAGAGTTTAATTTTAACTCCTGTGAAGAGTTAATTAAATTAACTCCCAGAAAAGAGTAACTTTGACTAAACCTTAGAGTTTATTTGATGCTCTCACATGTACGCTCAAACTGAGTTGATTTTGACTCTCTGACAGTTTATTTCAAAGAGCAGAATGTGCTGTGTATTATTACATGTTAATTTCACCAAAATGTAAAAAACTAAAATGTAAAATCTTTATACAGGTATTACGTCGTTTGCCCTTTATCGGCTGTTTTGGGTTTATAATAAAATATCTCAATGTGGTCAAAAAGTCCAGAGTGAATATTATTATGAATACTAATAAATTTGTTTAAAGGGAATAAGATCATATCATGCATAAAGGGTTAATCATAGCTCAGTCCTCTGCCATCACTCTGGCACATGGCAGTTCCATCCACTGAGCGGCAGAGACCATCCATCCTGCTAATCCCTGTCTGCTGGCAGGAGCCTGTCCAGCTGACGAATCAGAGGCAGGGTGCACCCCGAAAGAACAGACACCCACTCTTTTTTAGAAAATATGTTTACCAGTCTAACCCTGTTTAGTCAGGCGTTAGATGGAGGTCAATACCTAAACCTGACAGCAGATGGCACTGCGATGGTACTGTGGATGCTCTAGAGCAGTGGTTCCCAAACTGGGGTACGTGTCCCCCCAGGGGTACGCAGAGTGACCTCGGGTAAAGGAGATTTGATAAAGGCCTGAAGTGTCGGCAGAGAGGATGGACTGTGAGGCGTCTTGAGAAGGAAATCTGTCCTGGATTATCAAAGATTCTGATATTAACATAAGTTCAGTCAGACATCCTGAATCAAGCTGTGGTGATTTTGCACTTTTAGTTTCAAATTCATTCATGAAAATGTTCCAGAAATGAAAATTTCTATTTTCAAAAGTCAGCTGGTTTTGCCAACAGAAATTGCTTGTAAATAAATCTATGCAGTGAGTCCAGAAGAGTTTTCGAGCCACTTCAGATGGTAAAAATAATTTTTGGAAGGTCGAGATGAAAGCCCAAATGACGAGAATAAAGTCAAAATTTGGAGATAAATGTTAAAATGTCGACAATAAAGTTTAAATTCAAATTTTGTGATAAAAGTCCAAATGATGAGATTAAAGTTAAAATGTCAGGTAAAAAGTGGACAGTGGAGAATAAAGTTGATGATGTATTTTGACATTATTCTCGACATGTCTGCTTTTTTCTTGACATTTCACATTTTTTATCAACATTTCAGCTTTTATCACAAAATTCTATTTTGACATTATTGTCGTCATTTCAACTATAATCAAGAAATTTTGACTTAAATCTGGACTTCATTCAAATCCATCTGACATGGCTCTAATACTCTGTGAAGAATAATTCAACCTTTGTACATATTGTATATAATCTTTTCATGTATTTTTCTCTTTATAACCCTGTCCTAATCTTGTTTAATTGTCCTTGTACTTGAATAATCATTGTTTAGCTTTGCATTCTTCTGACACACACACACACACACATTACATACTACACTATGTGACCTCGTGTGGAGGCTCTTTCTTATCAACAACCTGGCTCATCAGACGGAGAGGAGCCTGTGCGGAGGTCACTCCATAACCACACCTTCTTATCACTCTTATAAAAGAGAGAAAACATTGTATTTCTTCAGTTCAACATCCAACCTTTGCCTGTATTGTTGTCCTCCTCGCTGGCGAGTAAATTCCATCTGATTGCATCCAGCTGCCTCTTCGTCATCTTTTATTTTGAATTATGTCAGGTGTTGGTACAAACCTTAAAAGTTACACTGAGCTCTTAGAACTGTGAAGGGACAAAATCCTGACATACTCTTTCGTAAGCAAGAAGTAATAGGAGATTTTATTTGTATGTAATGCATGTTAAATGTGGGAGCTGTGGGGTTAGCAGCAGGCTAACACACATTTCTTTTTCTTGTTGCTGTAAGTGTGTGTGAGTCGGGGGTACATGGCTGGAGGTCAAGAGTCTGAAAGGGTACAGGTTGTTAAAAGTTTGGGAACCACTGCTCTAGAGAGACTCTTGCTAACTCTGCTCATGTGCAGTTCAGTATTTAACGGCTGCAGCTGGATGCTAGCTTTAGTCCAGACTCTTACCAAACCACAGGAATGCTAGACTTATGATAAGAATTATTGTTACTTCATTTAAGTGTAATAGAAAGTGTTCTGTGGAGTTCTGACATGATGAAAAGATGTTTTTTAGCCAAAGGAAAGTTAGTATGAATCACTGTGTGTTACTGATGCAGTTTTTTAATGTGAAGTTGCAGATATTAGCCTGTGGTAACACTTTTCTGTTCTCAAAGTTGTTAAAATGTTTCCTCTGTGAATATATAAGACACAGAAAAGTCCTAAAAAATAAATTTGACTTCTGGTTGTTTGTGAATGCATGGTCACAGCATAGTGCCAGACAGTTAGTAAAGTTTAATGTCAGTGCAGTTTAAATGTGACATGGATGTTAAATGTTTTGTCATAGTCTGTGTTATAATGGAGGAGAATGGGATATTTCAGTAAAGTAAATTAGTTTAGGATAAAAGCATCTCTGTACTGTTTAGTATTTTAGTTAAGTAGATTCTTGTTTGTGTGTAATGTAAATTATTTTTGATTTATTATGTCTTTAGATTTTGTTTTAACAGATTATTTGTTATTGTTAGTTACTGTATTTCATATTTATTTTATTTATTTTTACAGATGTTCATGAATCTGAACCCATTATTGAACGGGCATCAGCTGGAGTAAAACACAAACTTTTGTCTCTCTTATTAATTAACAGACTGAGATTTACTGCCCACACAATGCCATCTTACCTGTGTAGTGTTTACTATCAGCACATATTGACTGTAGTCTGGTACTGGGAGAACATGGAAACTAGGAGTGGGAGAAAAAAATCGACTCACATAAGTATCAGGATTTTATGTTTGACGATTTTTAAATCAATTTTTTTGTTCAGAAATTGTTTTTTTTTTCCCAAATGTAAATGCTTCATGTTAGTCTGTATTAATAATCCACTTTTAAAGTCAGTCCAGTCTTTTGTAGAGAGAGTATAAACAGCTGGTTAAAATATATTGTTGAATAAATCCTAAAAACAGACTCACATGTGATGTGTATTTTTCCTGATATAGTCTGTAGGCATCATCATTGTTCATCTTTTTCACTGGGGTTAAAAAAGCTAACTAAAGATTGTAAAAGTCGGCAATATAATCGCAATTTAAATCAAATTGGCACCTAAAAAATTTTAAAAAATCAAATTGGAAGAAAAGTGTATCATCCCAGCTCTTATGGAAACACTTTGCTTCATCATAAAATCATTTGTTGTTAAAATGTTTGCTTCATTATATAAATGACTTGTTTGTTGTAGTTTTCAGTTTTTCAATATTTCTGACAATGTCCATCTGAAGAAGTGAAGTTCATATTTGTCTGAAATTACTAGAAAAAAAACGTAGCTTTTCTTAGCCTGAGCTGATGTGACACCCACACTTTTATTTCATGAAAATGTGCAAAAATTTTCTAAATTCAAGTGTTAATGATTGGTCAAATGTATGTTATATTGATTTCGTTATGTCATTAATCTATAAACCAAAGTACTTTTTATTGTTCATTGTAAAACCAGCATCAGTCAGACTTCCCCTTTGCACGAGCATGAAAACATGACGTGCTGTCCACAGTGACTCCTCATGTTAAACACTTTCTATGAATAATATGCTGAACTTTATTGTTTTGTTCAATTTCAGAAAATCATTGAAAAATAAAAGATTGAAGTCTTAATAAAGAGGCTTTAAGGACATTATTAAGCCCAGCAGAGTCAGAATGCCACAGCAATTAATAGACAATTAATAATTTTAAAAACAGATAAATCCACAGATTCATAGAAAATTGAAAGACACATTAAATGTTGTCTATTTGGTGAAATGTTATGACTATATTAGCATTTCCTTTTTTAACCAATCTGTGCTCCACAATAAAAATAAATGGGAGCCACAGAAAGGCCAACACCTGCTCCGTCTTATTTTTCAGGAGTAAAAAGTGACTTTGACGCCTCTAGACTTGGATGATGTTTTCCGTCTACATGCACCTCCTCAGTGCCTTAGATCATCAGATTGTGTTGGAGCATTAAGTCATAAAACAAACCGTAAGGCTCTGGTGTGTTATTGTACTCTGGGTAAGCTGGTAGCCATCCTTGGCTCATCCTGATTTATGAGGCCATACTTAAAAAGTGAAAAGTTCTGCAGGCTCCAGTCTTTGCTCTGTAACTGAGTCACAAACTTAGTTTTACTTAGGGTTCTTCTTGACATGGATAAGGGACGTTAAAGACCAGCTGCTCCTGCAGACCGGCATCTGCTGCAGGACTGGTATTTTTAGATCTTTATAAAACTGATGAGTCCCAGAGTGACCTCAGTCTGAAAGTCTGAAAAAGAGAAGACCCTCAGCAGCATGTGATCTGTCATGACAGCTCGGTACATTGGAGTAATGCCAGTGCTCCAGTGCAAACTTTTTTATAAATATTAACCCTTTTACTTCTGTGAATATGAATGGCTACCTGGTCTTTTTGCCTATTTCGTCAATAAATATGTCAGAAAACGCTCAGTGAGTAAATTATTTTGCACCCTTTTTTCTGATAAGTCAAAGCTTTCCAGTAAATATTTGTCAATATTAAGCTGTGAATGCTTAAAACAGTGTGTAATAACATGAAAAGAAAAAAAGACATTTGATTTTTCAGCAGGTTCTTCTTTATAAACAATTATAAATGAACATGTACAACACTTTGAAGAAGACAAAAACTAAATTCAGCTTGTTTTTTATTATGTATTATTTATATCATTATATTATTTAACTATTAATGAAATCCATAAAACAAAAACTTTGATGAAAAGACAACAAAAACAATGAACTTGGCAGGAATACGACTAAAGACTGTCAAGAAAACTCTTCAGAATGATATTAATGTCATTGACAATATGTTTACATTACTTACAAATAAATCCTGATAAATCCTGATAAAAGACTCTCATGTTTGTCTCTGCTCTCCGGCTCAGCCTTTCTATCCCACATATCAGCTTAATGTACCATTTATTGGTGGAAAGGTCCTCTTCTAACCTTCAGGATCCATTTGAAGGAGCTGAAGGAGTTAACAGCTTTGTCTGTTTAACAAGCAAAACCTGGACACTTCAGGGACCTTTATAAACTCCTCCCGACATAATGTGAAGATTTTGATGGTCCCGACTCGGTCTCGACTCCCAAAAGTCTGGTCTAGTCTTGACTTGGTGCATTCTGGTCTCCAGCAAGTCTTGGTCTGAGACAGGGTGGTCTTGAACACAACTCTAATGAGCTCTAATAACAATGTTTGCCTTTTTGTCCGACACAATGTTTGTCCAAAGCAGAATGACGCTCTTTATGACGAGGTCAACGATGCACCTGAGCCGCTGAAAATCAAGATTTACCTCTAAGAGAGCGAGTGGACCTGCTTTAAGTTATTCCATTGTCAGAAAACATTTTTGAACAATGTGTATGTAAATATTAAGTTTCCAATTAGAGTTAGGATTGAATACGTCATTGTTCGATTTTGACAGCTTTTAAGAGGATCATACTATTTCTATTTTCTATCAGTTGAAAAAATATTGAAAATAAATGTTTTTACTGCCAAAGTGAATGTCGTGTATCAAAATTAAATTTCATAGAATTTATTTCAATTATATTTTGTTCCTGAATTCCAACCTGAATCCACCAAACTGAATAATCGTGACTTCTACTAAAAAGTTTTAAAACAACACAAACTAAGAGTTTGATCCAGATTCAAACTAAGATTGGATTATGTGATCTAATCCAATTTCAGAATCCATGTTTGGTTTTGAAACACCAATTTTGAAGATTTAATCCATCATCCAAAATCCAATCAGATGCTTTTGAAGAACTGGGCCCAGAGGAGGGGAATGAGTATCACCAAGGATTGAACTTAATTAATTAAACTCTTCTTGTGTCTTAAAGAACAACTGCCAGAAAAATATCAGAGACCCTTACGTGATCATTTCTGTTTGTTTTTTTATTGAACAATAATACCTTTAAAGGTGCAGTGTGTAGAAATCAGCATTTTAGTGACATCTAGTGTTCAGATGTTGGAATGAGCCCATCTGTTTCTAAAACATCACATCACTAAGAGACGGTAAAGACCAAAAAGGGTCGTGAACAGGGCATCATTTACAACAGTTACCAGGTGAGGGTTTTTATTCATATCTGTAACTATTATTTTATAGATTATAGGTCAGTTAAGATGATGATTATAGAGTTTAGTAAACTTCATAGACAACATGGTGGATCGTTATGTCAGCCTCCACAGAGGGGAGACCCACGGCACATAGATATAAAAAGATTTTTCTAACTTAATAAAAAGAAAATGAAAGTTTAATGAAGATGGCTGTTTACCTATTTCGAAGGACTTTACACACAAATAGAAACATTTTATCTGAGGGTGTTTTCACACGCTGGTGCGGCTCGGAGTGTTAAACTGATACTTTGTTGCCATTTTGCAGTTAGTGCGGTTTCTTTCACATCTGCTTTTTGTCACTCGGGACCAAACGCCGCAGTATTTTGAGAGCGTCATGTTTCCATGACGACAACGACTAAAGCATGTGCAGCTTCATACTTTCAGTTGGAATCTGGAAGTGCAGAGAGTACCGTTAGCTTGAACCAGAGATGATGGAGAGTCAAGTAGGCCTACGCCCTGTTTTAATAACCCTGCTCATTAATTTCTATATTGATTGTGTGTATAACCACCTGCAAACGATAGTGTTTGAAAATGAAACACAGCTGCAGCTTGAAAAAAAACCTACTGATGCACTGGAGATGCCGAATGGAAATATCTGCCCAATCCTGGAGAAGACAAAGATTAATGATCCTGAACATGCACCACGAGATCCTCATCAGGCCCAGATACCGACGACCGACAAGGTAATTAATGCCCGTTACATATGATATATAAAACTATGGAATTTTGATGTGAGGAGTTGGGGAGAGCTCTGCTTTTTACTTGATGAGTGTAGGCTGTTATGGACGTTGGGGTGTGCAGCTGTCCTGTGTCTGGATGACAAACAAAACTCCACTCGGACCTCGATCTTTAGTTGGCATATTTATTCAGTGCCACTTCATTTTGTCATAATGACCTGACACTTGCCTGCTCCCATCCTTTTATTAACAGTAACATAACAGACTGTAACGGCACCAGAGTGTAGCTGCTTTCACACTACAACTGGTGCGCACCAGAGTTCGGCCGGAGCCGAATCGAGATCACCTCCTCTGGCCGTATTAGGTCGATCTAAATTTAGATTGACCTAACACTGCAGGAGTGAAAACACACCTAGATTCACTGTTTCAACTTCTACACACTACACTTCTAACTTAGCCACAGCTTACCCTTATCTAGGGTTTGCAACACAGCATGTTATGTTGGTGAGGATTATTTTGATAAACAAACAGTAGGCTGTGTGAACTGTTGTTGCTACAGACCTTATTATCAGCAATAATCCAAACACATTGAAAAACCCTACAGACTTTAGATTGAGGGAATGAGCAGTGCTAACTCTTTGACTGGTCTGAAGTGGTAACTAACCTTGTGAAGTTACTGGTTCAACCTGATCTAATATTTAAGAGTAGGAAGAGGTGGAGCTACAAGATAGACGACAGCAGGAAGTGGCTGCTTGACAAAGATTAGCATAGATGCTAAAAGCCCAAACAAAAAGCCAAGCCTGGATCAAAACAGCTTATACATCTGTGTGCTCTTTCTGTAGAGGGGTTTGTTTATATTATACCTGTTTTGAATGTTGTTGAGGACTTCTGGTTTGGAAATAGGGACATGGTTGATGTGCCTACAATTCAAACCCACAGATATGCCAATGGTCAGATGGCCTGAAGTGTGTGTGAGATGACATGAGCAGCATAGTCATTCAGACTGGTGATCAATGTTCCAAAGATTCATTTGACTTTTAGATCACTGTCTTCACATGGCTTTGTCCAGTCTCTCATGTTTGTCATCCCTGCACCGCCCTATAGAGGATGGTTTCTCAGCTCTGTGAGAGCTGCTGTAACCGTGAAAAGCAGATTGACCTGCCTATAACTCCACAGGTCCATCTTACCACGACAGCAGGAGGTGACCGCAAAGTTTGAAAACACCGCTTTTGAAGCGGTTCCTTGAAAGATGAGCAAAGAACGTCACCTAAAGCTTTTCTTATGGGAAGCGATGGTGTTGCTCTGGTTTCGGTCAGAGTTTGACTGAAACCGGTCAACAGTTTGTGCTCGTCATGGTTACTCAGTGATACCTGTTGAGATCTGTTTAAACGGGGAACTTGGTGGGGAGGGTTGTTGATGTGGTTTATGTCACATATAAGCAGTAAATGATACATCTGTGTGGTGTAATTAAGTAAGATGATAGTCTGACTGAAATGTAGTTTAAGCTAACGGCTAGCAACAGGGTCTAGCCCCTACGTCATGCAGTGGCTTGATATGATTGGTCTGTAATGAGAGTGACCAGGGCCGCCCCTCACCAAACTGGGGCCCTAAGCAGAATCCCCACTCCCTACCCATCCTCTCACAGCTGGTAAGTTGATCCAATAAAGCAAAGATCGATGGAAAGGCTGCTATAAACCTGGCCTAACATCACCAGCTGGTCAGTTATGAACCACTCCTTTTTTAACAGAGATGAAGTTATATGCAGTTAGCTAGACATTCAATAAATGATAATCAGGACCATAGGGAAATTTGATCTCCAGTCCACATCCAGACAGAATTATCCTCTCTTCTGTCTCATGACTGCAGGCCAGCAGCGGGGGTGTTAATGCCACAAAGTTTTTCTTTTTTATTTCAACAACTTTAAAGCCCACCTTCCAGTGATGCAGTCTGGCTTATTCTAGTGGGTAAACTCCGAAACACTCTGATGGATGTTTGTCCTCTTAGGGCCTCCATACAGTGAAGATGTTTTACCTGATTCACACAGCTCTGAGACCTTCTTATGGGCCTCCACCCACAGGTTGAGAACCACAGCACTAGTAGATTGATCCTTCAAAGATTGTTTTTGTATCATGGAGAAAAAGTGATGCAGCAGACCTCAGGATGAATTTATCCTTTAGGAAACAGTGAGTGAAAACGAGAGCTGGACTGATGAAGAATGCTGAGTTTGAGCAAACAAGATGGTAATAAAAAACACACACAACTGTCCCTGCGATACGTGTCTGTATGCTTTGTTACGCTTTGCTCACCAGCACACGTAGAGTGCCCAAAGACACAGAGCCATTCAGGAGGCATTTAGATCAAATGTTCACGTGTGCATAACTAACAGACAGCAATAACAGACACACTTTAAATGGAAAATATCAGGCCTGTACCCCTAAGACCCCATGCACAAAATGGGGCCCCCGTGGATTTTGGGGCCCTACATACAGTCTGTGTTTGGTGTTTTGGGAGAGGTGGAGCTGAGTTTGACTGGCAGAACAATCGTCCAATCACCAGCTGCAGTTGTTTTTGATTGTTCTGCCCCTGAAAACATTTTCGATGGGCTCTTCTCCAGATGGACTAGTGATATTTTTGTTGGTTATATGGAGCTGTGTGTCAGGTTAGAGCTGCTGTGCTAAACAGGCCCAGTCTGCAGCCATTGTTTCTCTTTTAGTTCTTAAATTCACTGTAATCACTAACTTTGTGTAGATTTTCTCCAAAGTTCGCTGTCATGCTCTTCTCTTCGGTAAATGTCAAAGAAAACTTGCAGATGTGTTAAAACATTCACCATGTGAGAGGGGGTCTCTCTGGTCTTAATTCATGCAGCCTGGTGTTTGGCTGAGTGTGGAGGAGGACTTCTGCCCTGATGGATCTCATATTTATCCAACCAGAGGAAACAGCTGTCTAGTCATTGGATTAATCAAACATGTGGGTGTGATTCAGAAGTCTGGAGCCAGCATCAATAACCAGATTTAGGTTTACTGAATAATTCACTTTTGTTAAACAATAAGTCCGTTCATGATCATCTGCAGTCTTTCGTGGTTGTTGTGGGTCGTCAGGTGGGCATGAGGCTGATCCTGGAGTCTGGAGGCCATGACTGTGACAGGATAAAAACATAAAGACAAAAGACAAAAACATCAGAAATACATCAACATCGAAATAGAAAAATAACATTTGGTCAGGGTTAAGCTGATCAAAGCTCTGAGATGCTTTTTCTAAAAAAAAAGTTGTTGACATTGTAAGACTTGATTTTATCTTAAGACTTAAGGAAATCAGTTTGCAACACTTTTGGATGCTATGCCTCCCTTATTACGTAATTATGGGAAGTTTTTCCTTGTTGCCTTCTTCATTTTATTGCACCAGCAGATCTTCTGGTGTTCACCTCTTCAACAGATGGCCTTCCAAATCACATTTCTTCTGGCAGTGTAGACACGCTGGAGTTCACCAGTGTGTTCATTTGCCTCCAACTCCATGGCATTATTTTCCAGCCTCTCTGCTCTCCTAAATTCACGAAGGTGATAACCAGTAGCACATGCAAAGTCCTCCTTTAAAGATGCTGGTCCACACCAAGATGGTGTGCTGATCATGGTCATGTTTGAGCGCAGTGTTAAACTTTGGACACCAAAATACTCCAAGTAAGTCAAAATTGGGAAAAGATGGACATTGAGTGGACAGGGAACCGCACATATACAGCCTTTAGTTTGGCTTACAAGCGAAAGGACGGCACTCTCATTATGCAAACTAAGACAAGAAAAAGAAAAGTAAAGCTACAGAATCGAAGGATGTTTCCAACGTGACCATCCTGAATGCAACAGAAGGTAACTGGAACAGCCTAGAGACCAAGCTAAACACAGCAGCAACATGATGGTTGACTTAACCAAAGCTGTGGAATTAGATCAGAAGAAGTAAAAAAAAAATGTAGGAAAAAAATCAACACACTAGGAAAACACAATGGATATCTGAGCAAAGAAGATAAAGACATAAAAAGAGAATGATAGAGATGGACAGCTCCATATTGGATATTTCACTAATCCATCTGAGAGGAGCCGTTTGAAGATGTTTTCAGAAGAAGAACCTTCAAAACCAACAGCAGCTTGTGATTGGATGATCGTTCAGCTCATCACAGACCAATCCATATCAAGCTAAAGATGACATAGCATATTTAGCAGCTAAATATAACGGTTAACGGCTAACAAGGGCAAACAACAGTTGATGGACGTTAACTGTTGTTTGCCCTCGTTAGCCGGCTAACGACCTTTAGCCATTAGCTTAACTACCTTAAGACTATGTTTTCACATTAAATTATACCACAGATATATAATTTAACATTTACATGTGACATGAACCTCTTCAAAGACAATTCCTACAAAGCAAACTTCTGAGGAGAGCAGATTTACAGCATAACTGAGTAATGATGACCACAGGCTAACCGGCATTAGCCCCAATTATTTTCAAACACTTCCTGTTAAGTCACTTCCTGTTGTCGTCACTCCTGTTGCTCCCGCCTCTCTTCCCTGATTGGGTCGTTAAGCATTTAGCCGAGTGAAACCAAAAATGAAAAAGGAAAAGTTTGTCTTATCTGCTAAAGACTGGTGAAGGAGGAGATCTGGAGCAGGACCGAGAGCTCAGAGTTCTGCAGAGAAAGAGGCATCTGCTTCACCAAAATGAAGAGAGAGAGCAGACTTTCTTGGCCACACGACCACATAGAAGAGAAAAAAAATGGCTAAAGTGCTGAAGGTTTAGCTTCAGAAATTTAAGGTGTGTAAAATGTGGACACAGGATTATTTTTGGTTGTTGATACACTTTATTTCATCTCTGATATTCTGGTCTGTGATGTTCAAATGCAGTTTTTCAGTTGTTTTGTTAAATGTGAGCAGTCTTAAGATTTGACAAGAAGAGAGACACTTTTTTATTTTGTAAAGGGATAAAGCCAAACTGATAAAAATAATAAGTGAACTAATAAAAAAAGAAGAAATAAAGGTCACTGGCAGTTTGATTCCAACTTAATAAAAAATAAAAACTGTTAATCCAAGATAAAAAATAAAAAATCTTAACAGAGATTGAACACTGACACCATAGATGCTTTTTACAAAAAATGGGAGTTATATAGTTCAGAGAAATAATTATTAAATGTAGCATTTTATTGTTATTATTTTGTTATTGTTAATTTTTTATTATTTTGTTTTATTTCATTCTTATATAAATATGTATATTTGATTTTATTTTATTATTTAACTTTGTTACACTGGAACAAATTGTAGTATAACTAGTTAGAATATTTGGGTGACAGAAAATGACCTCCACTTTAAGAGCATAATAATTTTAAAGTATACAAAAAGGCAAAGTTTTATTATTTCTGATTCCAAGGGAAAGATTGAGGAGGGGTGACCGATGTAAAAGGAAATATGCATTATTGTAGTGGCATGATCATTGTGTACCAGATGTATGCAAAATGATATTAAAATGTTCAATAAAAAGAAAATTAAAAACAAATAAATTTAGCAAAGAGATGCTAAAACAAAAAACAAAAGGAAGAAGCTAACCTGTTTCAGAAAACATGTCAGTATTGTAGTAAAGTGGAGTCAAAAACTGAAGAAAAAAATATGATTTGTACCTGACAGAAACCTACGATGCATTTCTAAGATCAAAAGTTAAGTGGATAGAGGGTGGAGAAAAAAACATACCTCATGCTTCCATAATTTGGAAAAGAAAAGTCACGAAATAAGGCAATCACAAGTTTATTTATGAATGCAGTAGAATCTATAACCAAAAGATCTTTGAGAGGGAAGTTTATATGTTCTATAATAGGCTTCATTCATCTGAATATTCATTTACTGAATGCTGCCACAACAACAAACCCACCTGTGTCAACGTTAAGGTGAGGACTCTGTAGATATTCTCAGGATTTTTGATTGCAGACTTTTTAATGGTTCATTTTGTTGGGAGGCTTTTGTTAAATAGCACTCCTCTGATGTTAGCATGTAAGGAGCTACTGTTCTCTGTTAACACCAAAGTCTGTATTTGATGACATGAACAAAAAAAACTAATTTTACATGAAATTGGTTCATTTTTATGTTTTTTGTGGGTGTGATTTTAAAGGCAGACCAACAGGAGCAGTATTTACATTGACAGGAGCATTGGTACAGTTTTATTGAATATTATACAACAGTTGTCTTTTCTCATCTTCATCTTCTCCCTGTTGCTTACTTGGGGCACAAACGTGCCTCCTATCAATTTGCTTATCCTGCCTATGCTAATGTGAGCACTGCGTGCACCACTAAAGCCACAAAGGTAAAATAAAACCACATTAAACCTGTGTAGAGGTTTGTTTTTAGTACAGAGACTCTGATTACCAGGGCTACAGGGATGATGAAGAAGGTTGTTTGGTAATTTTAAAGATGCTATAAGGAGTTTCTAAGTAATTACAAAAAAGTCTCACTTTCAGATATCTGCCTGATGGAAATACACACTTTAAGATGAGTTTTATAGCATCAAAATAGGTTATCTATAAATGCTATTCCTTAGCTTCACGGTCGGGTCAGACAGGGCTGGACTGGCCTGGATACTCAACCTCAGGAACAAGACAATTAAAACTAGAGCAAATTTATATTATTCAGACACGTCTTAGAGCACCGGGCTGTAAGTAGAGATATATAACCAGCTACAACTACGACAATAAGTTTTCCAAAAATTGCTTGTTGTCACACATCAAAAACTACCACTACGTAACTAGAAAGAGATACATTACCTCGTGGCTTTGCATCCTGTAAGTTGTTGAAAAAAGAAGTTGTAAAGCAATGCAGAGTTCTGAGGAAGGTCAGAGCTGCATTCATTAGCATCACAACAAACACACGCTTTGGCTTCAGTCACGTCTTTTGGTGCGTTCCAGTTGTAGTCAGAAGTAGGAATTTTCAGATTCCGAGAAGGAAACTGCAACTGGAACGTTCCCTGAAGTCTGAATTTCCTGCTGGGAACTCGGTGAAACCTCACCACCCCTGAGTTGACAATGGAAGATGGATGCCCCCAGTGTGAACAGTTATTTAGCTCCTGTAATAATCCATTTATTGTCACTTCTGACTGGGGTGTGTGGCTCTAGATCAGCTGTATACATAGTATTGTTAGACTTATATTTACAAAAATGCTGCCATAGTGATAATCACATTCTTCATGTGATATTTGTGAACAACAACACAGGGCGTGCTAACAACAGCTAACAATAGCCTGGTAGATCGGCATGTTTTTTTCAGACTTCAACTGGAACGCCGATAAGTCGGAGATGATGTCACTCCCAGTTCCGAGGTTAGTGAAACGCAGCATTACGACAGTCGCCACGCGTGCTCATGGGTAGCAGAGTCTTTATGTCGCTGTAATAGATTCTCCTCATAGCACCTTTAAGCAGTGATGAAGAGGAGAAAGCCTTTAAAGAAATAACTCCACAGCAGGTAACCTCAGTATTATTGTTCTCCTACATTCATTAGCGCAGATTTAAGGGTTGGCCACCGTCGTCCAGAGGAAATGAAAGTTTGTGAAGCCCTGAGCTCTGTGACTTATGCTCTTGAATGTGCTGGCACAGACATTCAGCTGAAGTTATGAGTCTGTGTTGTGTTTGAAGGGCGCTGTAGAGCATCAGCGGAGCACAGAGAGGCAGAAGAGAGCTGCTGAGTCGTGTCCATGTCACAGAATGAAACCATTCAGAAGAGCGATGTGAGCACAGCCTGAAGACCCACGGCTCAGGAAGAGGAAGGAGCGAACCGCTTCTGTATGAAACAGCTGCTCCCGTCTCTCTTTCACCAGGAATAATCAGGAGGTCAAGTCGCTCATTTCAAAGCACACCTTTAGGTGGCCATTCAGAGCCGATGGGGAAAATTACAGGGTGGGCTCTTCCTGACAGATTACCATGAGGCTGCAGGAGGAGGAGCGAGGGATAAAACCAGAGAGGAAGAGGATGATTGCCCAGCTGAGTGACGCTGGCGTCCGGTGGTGTGAATATGTTGAGCTGGCGCCGCTCCATCATCGATTGTGAGGGCAGATGTTGCCTGGGGCCCTCGGGCGTTTGTGTGGCCGCTGCCCAACCAGCTGCCATCTCGAGTGTCACTCCACACCGGCACAGAGGAAACGAGTCAAACTGGGCTTGACCAGAAGGGCCGAGGGCCCGCTTCACGCCATGTGTGGCGACAAAAGGCCCTCAGAGCTGCAGTCACGGTCCAGGCTGCCAGGGGAGGAAGAGGAGGGTGGGCAGGCTGATGGAAGGGGGAGGGGACGCTGACAGAGACAAATGGCTGAGCAGAGCGACAGTCACAGGATGCAGCTGCTGCACATCAATCGCCTCCTCATCACAATTACAATGACTGCCGGCTTCAGCGGCGAGGAGCAGGAACCGGTGCTTCTATTGGCTTTATTGAAGGGTGAGGATGAGTGTTGGAGTGAAAGAGGGACCAAGAGGGAAAACTTTTAGAACTTACTTTAGTTAAATAAACCCTGTAAACCCTCAGAGGAGCTGACATCACACTGGGATGTTTTCTGATCAACAGTCGTGGTAAATGATCAATAAGACTCAAACACTGACTCAATGAAGATGTGTTAAATCAAAGTGGAACAGAGTATACTGGTTTGTAATTCTTATCACCTGAATGCACTTAAGAGACAACATATTCAGTGTTCAGCTGATAGAGTTATTGTTTTTTATGTCAAATATTCTCTCATTTTGATTTTATTGTCTGCAGCACATCCCCTTTTCCTTTAAAGCTGGGGTTGGCAATTTGATTTAGATACACTTTCTGTAATACTGGTTAAAATGGTCTTTATGACCCGATGGTAATCAACTCATAATGTGTTCTTAAAACAGAGTGAAAAATATCTGCTATCTACAGCAGGAGTAAAACAGGGAAAACACCAACCAATAATCATGCCGGGACACCTGTTTTTAAACCAATCAAATCCCGTCGCCATTCTGCCCGCCTACTGCGCGTGCATTTTCCCGGCGTGCACAGACTCGGTGCATGTAGCGAAGCAAGGGATCCAGCTACACTGGAGAATGCTTACCTTTCAAGTTTAGTCTTTGAAAATAAGGAAAGCCCGCTGTGAGCCGTCCCACAACCCCACCCAAGCTCCAGTATCCCTCACATTTTAAGACAGGTGTACAGAAATCTAAAATAAACTATTTATTTTTCTAAGTTTGTTCTGCTGCTCTAATTTCACCACAGCTGCCACCCAGGCTACTGCAGGTGGACGTTCTCACCAGGCCTTTTCTTCTTCTTTGGTTTTATGGCGGTTGGCATCCATCATTTTGGAGCATTACCGCCCCCTTCAGGCTAGAGACAGAGTTCAGTTTGGAGAGGCAGAGGAATGTTTTTATTATACTGATACAGGAGGACGTCAGGAAAGAGGATAAAATACGGAAAATACGGTAGTTTAACGGCCAAAACAGGAGATTTGACAGCTATGTGGAGAATGTCAGAGGACTACCTATACCCCGATCAACATCGGGCTGTGAGCACTAACTAACTTTACATGTTTGTTTGGTGTTTTCTTACTCTGACTGAGACATGACTTGGTGTAGAGTAAAACAAACATGTTGTGCTGAGGGTTTGGAGTTGAATCAGTCTTCTGGATATGTCAGCCGCACGTGTGCTGGGGGAGGGGCTAGGCGGAGCCCTGAGGAGATGCTACTTTCAAATTCATGCTAGTTTTCCACAATCGCCAACCCCAGCTTTAACAACGCTCAGGAATCATATGTGACCTGAGGACCCGAGCTGATGAAGCTGTGGAGGTGAATTCTTCCTCATTATTACCAGTCCAGGACCTGTTTTGTCATATTTAGTGCTTCATAATCCATCTGTCCAAAACAGCTACCTTTTGTCCATTTTGGGTTGATTAGGGCTGGAGCCCATCCCAGCTGAGACAGTGAAACAGGAACAGAAACATGAACCCGTTTCAAGCTAATGGAGAGACAGACAGCCGTTCACACTCAGACTCATTCCTAAGGGCAAACTGGAGTCACCAATAAATCCAACAAGTATGTTTTATTTTGGAATGTGGGAGAAAGCCTGGGAGGCCGGTGTGCTACCTGCTGCACCACAGTGTTGCCTACACTAAATAACCTCCACATCTGTTCAGCGGAGACAGGCGTGGACTGCAGTGGGTCGGTCTAGTCCCTGTTCAGCGGAGACAGGCGTGGACTGCAGCGGGTCGGTCTAGTCCCTGTTCAGCGGAGACAGGCGTGGACTGCAGCGGGTCGGTCTAGTCCCTGTTCAGCGGAGACAGGCGTGGACTGCAGCAGGTCAGTCTAGTCCCTGTTCAGCGCGGACAGGCGTGGACTGCAGCAGGTCAGTCTAGTCCCTGTTCAGCGCAGACAGGCGTGGACTGCAGCAGGTCAGTCTAGTCCCTGTTCAGTGGAGACAGGTTGTAACTCGAGCAGAATGTGTCTTCACGTCTTTGGAATAATCAGGACGTCTCTGATGGCAGCATGTTGCTCCTAAACCTGTATGTGCCTTTCAGCATTAATGGAGCCTTAACAGATGTGCAGGTTACCCATGCCATGGGCACTAACACCCCTCCATACCATCACAGATGCTGTCTTTTGGCCTTTGCTCTGATAACAGTCTGCATGGTCCTTTTCCTCTTTAGCCTGGAGGACACCACGTCCATGATGTCCAAAAACAGTCTGACATGTGGACTCAGACCACAGCAGACTTTTCCTCTTTGCATCAGTCCATCTCAGACGAGCTCGGCCCAGAGAAGCCGGCGGTGTTTCTGGGTGTTGTTGATATTTGTGTTTGTCCCTGATTGGTAGAGTCTGACAGTTTTTCACAGTTGCTGAAGCTCTTTGGGCTGCTCTCTGATTTCCTGTATTGGACTGTCTTTGGGAAAAATCTTAAACAGTTTTTCAAGGGTTAGGTACAATTTTCAAATCTCCAGGATTATTCTTTTCAAACTCAAAAGATATTATCATCCCCTTCAACACATGTATCATTCAGGAGTCAGTTTCTACCAGCAGAGATTTCAGAAAGCTCCAATCTGATCTATCATCAAACATAAATGCTGTCACTCTCTGGGATAATGCAGTTTGTATCCAGCATCTCAGCTGAAAATGTTTTTACACAAATTGTAGAGATCCCTACAAAAGAACACTGCTAAAGCATTTCATGATGAAAAGAATGGAGGCTCTTTTTAAGAACAACACTCATCTTATATTTATGGTACATAAAATCTTAACACTGTCTAACAGGGCTGGTTCAGGCACACCACAGGCTGTTTCTCCTGTTGCTCAGCAAGGATGAAGATTACCTGTGATGTAGGTGATGGGGCCAACAACACCCAGACGAATTTAGAAATATCCAAAGAAAGTTTTTAATCAAACAGTGGGACTGCACAATTATGGCCAAAATGATTTTTATTTTGAATCGCCATTATTCATTATGACATAGAAAACATCTGTATTTTTACTTAATTACTTTTAAACTTAGACAGTTTTCAGTTTTTTGTTGCTTTAACCTGGCATTATTGTGTTACCATATTATATTGCATGTATTAATTTAGAACTAAAATGCCAAAAATAGTGTGATTTTTTTTTTTGTGATCTTTGATAAAAGGGCTTCTCTAAAAAACAGCAGTCTACAACCATGGCTGTAGCTACCATTGAGGTCACCGAGGCTATGACCTCAGTATTTTTTTTACCCCCCCAAAAAACCTATAAAGTGAAATTATGTGATAGGGCCAAGGAGGGCTGATGGAGTGACTCCTCCTGTCTTCATAGACGATCTTTATTTGACATCTGGGTCGCAGGCTGTATTGACCTATTGACTGCCAGAATATGAGAGCTATGAGATAAAGATTTTGGAAAGAAAAAAAAAAACAGTTTGAAAGAGTACCAGTTGTGGGAAACACAGAGAGCTTTAACGTACATTAACAGAAGAAGATATACAGAGAAGGTATGTATAACTTACGTCATTTTTGTGTGTAGACAGTAGACACCAGTTGTGCGGGGACATCCCGTATTTTGATCATAATTATTTTTGTCTCATATGGGACGGCATAAAGATAGCTAATGCAATCATTAGTCGCTGGAAAGTTTATTAGTGTGAGGGGGCTGCTTGCTAAAGGGAGATCCCGTCTCTTGTTGCTGTAGCAGAGGCCAGTATTCACATAACAATTGTATTTGCTGTCTTTACTGACGCAGAGAGATGATTTGTTGTATGTTTGTACACGGATAAATACATAGACAGGTAGGCAAGGTGTGTGTGTGTGTGTATTCAAACATATATTGTTTATGGTTATGCTGTATAGTTGTAAACATATATATATATATATATATATATATATATATATATATATATATATATATATATATATACATATGTGCCGACAGATTCAGCTTGGTGCAGTGACACTTGCCTTCCAAAAAACTGTGCGGAAGGTGCGCTGAAAGCTCTCCAGCTCCAACCTGGTCTATTCTCTGCGCAGGTGAAGTGCACCTGGTGCAGTGGTTATTTGGTGACTGGCGCACATGTGCGCACACATCAACAAAGCCTCAGAGGCAGGTCTCCAGAGTGTCAGACACATTTTAATGCAACAAACAATCACTATTTAATGTAACCGTCTGAACCAGCATATACATTTGTATCTATATTAACTGTCCCGTCACATCTGATGTCGGATTAAAGCCGTTTGTCATAATGAAACTTAACCTGACGGCAGCTGGAAGTTTGATGCACATCTTACAAGTCAACAATAAACAGACGTAACATCTGATACTGAGTATATATCTGGCTTCTCTCATTTCATTAAATTAAAAAAAAAAGAGGGAGAAAAAAGAGAGAAAATAAATGTATGTCACTCTGTGTCTTTACCTGTGATTGTTCATATTTCTCTGTTTAAATCTTTATTCTGAACGTGATCTAAAAAGATGGAGTACATTACTGCAAGGAGGATGAGGAGGAGGAGATGCCGGGAGAGGATGTATCACCAAAGGTTCTGCTATTTGGCAATGACAGATCAGGAGTGCAGGTGGATCACAAGCATGATGAATGGATTAGCCTGCTGCTGTGTTTAAATGTAACTGTCAATTAATTTTGTACTCCGATTCATGACACAGGAACAGATGACATCCATCCCGATAGCCCCTCCCCTCTCTGAGTTGCTGTAACAGTTACAGCGGCTCTGACCATCTCTGCTACCGGGTCTTTCCAGCACACTGTGGCCGCGGTGGCGGGGATCATTCAGCCCAATCAGTTGCTGCACCACGTCTGCAGCACAATTAAAAGCAGGAGATCCATATATTTGATTGGTGAAGATTACACTCGGCTGTGTTAAACCCACTCACTCAAGCCCAGTGTGTTTACATGTGTACTGATGTCTGAGCATGCTCCATGTCTTCTTCTCTGGTTTCAGTGTCTGTCTGCAGCAATGTTACAGTGCCACCTGCAGACCTGGCATATACACAACAGTGTTTTCATGTGGACAAACAAGTTTACTGAAACAATGCTGTCTGGGGCCTGTACTACGAAGCTGGATTAGCTCTTAGAGAGATAACTTCCTGGATAAGTTTTGGGTTTTCCGCACTACGAATGTGGATCTCTTTTTTTCCAGACACGTTGCCCCGGTAACTGATGCTGAACGCCAAACCTGGTCCGGAGCAGGTTAAGTTCCAGGATCAGAGCTCACGGGGTGTGACAGACCGCCCGCTGACCAATCGGTTCTCTCGGGCGGGCATAAAAGACCACACAGTCACCAATTTGCTGTCTTGGAAAATGGCTTGTCCATTTCTGCCAGAACAGGTTAATGTCGGTGCGTGAATTGTAAGAGGAGCGCTTCGTCTGGAGCGTTTTTATCGTGACCGAAGTAATCCACTTGATAGACATTATTTCTCAATGTCACTGATCACGTTTGATCCGAGGATGTTTACTTCTGATAAAAGACAACACATGCTGATAATTGTACTTAACTTTATTATGGATAAAGTCAAGTAACAATGATTTTGGTTTAAAGTTCAATTATAATTACATAAGTAATCATCATATCTTAAATGTTGTCTAATGTAATATGATCTCCAAATTTTGGTAACACCATGACACTGAGGGACATAATTTTGTTGTAACAAATATTTTTAAATATCTAATTTACGTTTAATTTCATTCATAGATTTATCCCAGTGTTATCAACACTGTCCATTTATTATTTTTATTAACAAAAAAGAGGAAATGTTTTACACTGTCCAATAGCGGTGGATCATGACAGTGGGACAAATGTTGTTTTAGATCCAAAGTACAATAAAAGTGAAATTAAATATTACATTTAGGCTAATTAAATTACATTTAAAATACATAAAAGTAATTATGCATCACCATTTAAAAGACTTTTTAATTACATAATTTTGGTTTAATGTGGACGAGTTCTTTATTACATTTTCAGCGATTTGTGTTTCTGGAAAATGTAGGGCCATGTTTTTCACCGTGTTGCTCCTGGCCTGGATAATACTGTAGTACTCCTCATACTTTTGCAGGATTATTTGCTGCTCCTCCGCCGTGAAGTAGGCTGCTCTCTTCTCCATTGTGGAAAATGCTCCAGGGCCGCTAACCACGCCCATTTTATATGTGCGCGCACAGATCCCAGCCGGATTCACTTATCGAGTTGATAACGAGCCGCGTAGTACAGCAGATCTGGATGACGGAGATCCGGTGAAGTTCAGCGAGTTGTCGCAGAGTTATCCTGGATGACTTAATCCAGCTTCGTAGTACAGGCCCCTGGACAGGCTGAAGTCCTCTGGCCTGATCAGGCAGAAAGAGCTGATGAAGAAAACATTTCCACCACAGTTGGTGAATTATTTTACTTCTGTTCAGAAACTTTGTCAGCAGAGATTAAAAAAGAGGGGTTCGAGCCTCTGTCAGCAAAACATTCCGGTAGAGTAGATATGCCTGCTCAAGGCCAGATGGGAAGCCAAAACAGATACAGATAAGGGATAGTTTGGGTCAGGCCAACTGTAATTTTCCATCAGCCTTTCTCATCTTTCTCACGATGATGTTCTAAATCCGTGGGCCCATTGAGCCGAGCCGAGCTGTCAACTTCTCCAAGGTGTTGTCCTGCTTGAGTTTTAGAATCGCATCAAGCTTGTGATTGAGCTCACAAATCGCTTGAGTCCAGTTATCCCCCTCCATGACTCTCCTCTCCCTGGCTGATCTCCTCCACATTTCCTCCTCCAATATTTCCAAATTATGATTAATGAAATCCATAAAACACAAACTATGATGGAAAAAGACGATCAATTACAAAATAACACAGCAAATAAATGGCAAAAGAACGACAAGAACACACTCCAGAATGATACTAATACGATTATTTACAACATTTATTCATTATATACACAGAAAATACTGATAAAGCACACATGGCTCACTGAGGTATGGCTCTGTGAATCCTCTCTCTCTCTCTCTCTCTCTCTCGCTTTTTTTTTTTACAACAGTTTTAATCACGCACGTCTCTTTCTTTTGCTGCACTTTCGCGTTTTGGGCAGGGTGACCATCTCCAATAAGTTACCCCTTTGCATCCTTGTAAAATCCAATCTGTTTCGAGGGGAGTACCACCGCTGTACGTGTCTGAACGGGGTCCAGCTGCCAAACTTTTGCTTCAAGAGGCAAAACAATACAAACTGCACGTTTTTGCCTTCGTCTGTAAGAGACGTTTGCTTTACTGAGGAGCAGACACATAGTTCATACTTTTAAAGGCGAAGGGCAGCATCACCGTGAGTTACTGACACAGTGTATTGATCAAACACCGTTAACCGGTAATTTAAACAGGAAATGCTAATACTAACCTTTGGAAATTTTACCGTTACCATTTTACCGGTAACAGTTACATCCCTAGTAGACGGTCTATCCTTGATTAGTTTGTTATAATAAGCCAAACAGGCGACTTTGAATGTGGTGCTCTCGCCTGATCGAGAAGAAAAACATGGTGTTAAGTCCACATGAAAAAAATCTCTGCATTTCAATGATTTAATAATTTTTTAAGCTTTTTTTCAGTAAAAGTAAAATAAAAAATAACTTCTCTGTAAGTGCTGATGAGATTTGTGTTCACTAATTAAAGAAAAGCTATCGTGAATAACTAAAAAAGATCATCAGGTTATGGACACTGTCAGTAAATAAACTTGCGTGCAGGGCGACGTTACTTCATGGTTTTCTCTGCTCCTGTTATCTGTTCTGTCTTCTCAGAAGCCTTTTTAGAGACAGCCCCCCTCTTTGGCTGATTGAGTCGGTGCTTTACTTTATCAGCAGGAGATCATCAGTTAAAGGAGACATCTTTATCTTTGTTCTTGGAGGAAGAACAAAGAAACAAAGAATGCTCCGTTGATGATCTGTACTGTTTGACCTACTCCCCCTCCTTAATCTAATTTTTTTAAAGCCAGATCTCGATGTCTCGGAGGTCAGGGCAAAGTCACCGGTTTGCAGTGGGCTTCACGACATCCTTTAATTGATTAGGACAGCCTACAGGACTTCCTCTTCTTGGCAGGGGAGATTTAATTGAAGACGGAGACGTGATTATGTAAAGTGCTGATTAAATGAGGAGACAAAAAAACAAAAAAAAAGACATGATTTACTTCCCAACATCTGATCATAACGATGCTCCGATGATAAAAGCAATTACATTAGAGCAACAAGCGGAGGACAACAATTTAAGCAAGAGGAACTCAGTAATTAGACCTATTAGTGGATCTTCATGACTGCATCAGGGATGATGCCTTCAGGGTCCATCCTGAGCTAACTCACTTCACTGCAGGAGAAGACAAGTGTCTAATTTGGGTGGAGGCCATGTAGAGGGGGTTTTGTCCTGGTCTCACTTATCGTCTTTTTAAACACACAAATATAAAAAAATATGAAGTTGGTGACACAATATTTCAACTGTTGATCCTAAACTGGATCCACTGCCATCTGCCTGATGAGAAAGTGGAACCCATATTTACAAAAATGCTCCTGCTCACACTCTTCAGAAGAGAAATGTTGAATTCTGGATCTTAAATGATCTCAAATTTAAAGGTGCTATGAGGAGAATCTATTTCTGGTGACATAAAGACTCAGCTACCCATGAGCACGCGCGGGGACTGTCGTAAAGACGTGACCCAAGCCAAAGCGTGTGTTTGTTGTGATGCTAATGAATGCAGCTCGGACCTTCCTCAGAACTCTGCATTGCTTTACAACTTCTTTTTTCAACAACTTACAGGATGCAAAGCCACGAGGTAATGTACAGTCCTGCTCATCATTATTGGCACCCATAAAGTTTAAGT
Source organism: Scarus forsteni (assembly GCA_036419115.1). Classification (NCBI taxonomy): domain Eukaryota; kingdom Metazoa; phylum Chordata; class Actinopteri; order Labriformes; family Labridae; genus Scarus; species Scarus forsteni. Next base: position 570,782 of record JAZDUH010000357.1, on the reverse strand, counting down.
ACACAATGTGACAGTACAGCTTCTTTACAAACCTCTCTAACTTTGCTCTGCATCACTTTATCAGACTCAAACTTGGCAGAAGTAATTTTCACATATTAAGGTTTGTAAATTATACTTCATTAGCTACTATGACCATGCAGTCATATTTAGAATAGGCAGTTTTAATTGCAACCACTTGAAGCCTACAAGGAAAAGAACACCCTACCAACAATTAAGCATGGTGGAGGTTCCATAATGGTTTGGGGCTGCTTTGCTGCATCGGGTACTGGAGGCCTTGACCGTATCACAGGAATCATGAAACCAGAGAATTATCAAGAAATTTTAGAGAGAAATGTCCTACCCAGTGTAAGAACACTTGGTTTGAAGATCGTGGGCCCTCCAGCAAGACAAAGACCCAAAGCACACATCCAAAAGCATGCAGGAATGGTTGAAAAGGAAAAAAATGGCTTGTTTTAAAATGGCCAGCAGTGAGTCCTGATCTCAGTCCGACTGAAAATCTTTGGTATGGCTGAAATCTGCCATTGGGGAAAAGAAACCTGCAAATGTTCAAGAGCTTGAACAGTTTGCATAGGAAGAGTGGGAGAAAATACCAGCTGAGAAGAGCAAGAAGCTTATAGATGGCTACAAGAAACATTTGGAGGCTGTCATCAGTGCCAAAGGGTGTGCATCAAAATACTGAAGAGGGGTGCCATTATTGCTGCACATGCTTTTTCCAGTTCTCTCTGTGAAATTACAACATGTAACATGAAAAAATAGGTTTTTTTGTTCAAGTATTTTGGACCTTCAATTAAAAGATCCTGATGACATAAATTTGGAACATTTCAATTTATTTCTAAAGATATTGTTGAAGCAATGAAAATAATGAAGGGGTGCCAATAATACTGAGCAGGACTGGATCTCTTTCTAGTTACGTAGCGGTAGTTTTTGATGTGTGACAACAAGCAGCTTTTGGAAAACTTAGTATCGTAGTTTTGTAGCCAGCTATATATGTCTACTTACAGCCCGGTGCTCTAAGACGTGTCTGAATAATATAAATTTGCTCTAGTTTTAATTGTCTTGTTCCTGAAGTTGAGTATCCAGGCCAGTCCAGCCCTGTCTGACCCGACCATGAAGCTAAGGAATAGCATTTATAGATAACCTATTTAGATGCTATAAAACTCATCTTAAAGTGTGTATTTCATTACGACATCTTTAAGATAAAAAAACCCATTCACTTTTTACTTTGTTTCAGTGATGTTATGAAACAAGCTGATTCATTCATTCATTTCTGTATTTAATCTCTAAATGGCGTTGACAGCGTGCTCTCATTTCCGATGGCGTTTAGAGAACATAAAAACAGTAACTGCAAGACAATAAAGAAACAACAGTGGAGTAAAATTCAAAACAGTTACAGACATGAACATCGTGGTTCTTTATCATATTTTGGAACTGTCCTATGCTAATAAGTGAGCTGAGTTTTAGTGTTTGCTGTAAAGTGTTCCAGCTGTGGGCTGCACTAAAGCTCAAAGATGTTTTTCCGATTTTGCTGTGGACTCTTGGAACATCGAGCTTTAGCCAGAACGAGTGTGGCCTGGTTTGTGGTCACATTTAATAGAGAGGTTAGATACTCTGGCAGATGTCCATAAAGAGCTTTGTAGATGAAAAGTAGCCAGTGCCTGTCTCGTCTAACTCACAAAGGACAGCCCACTTCGTTATAAGGATGCAGTGATGGTTGAAAAGCTGTCAGCAGTTATGAACCTTATGGCAGAGTGGTAAACTGAATCCAGTAAAGACAGCTAGCTGTGGCGTGCCTGTAGATCACATCTCCATAATCTAAAACTGACAAGAAGGTGGCTTCAGTCATTTGTTTTCTGCATGAAATAGGGAAGTTTGTTTTGTGTCTGTATAAACAGCCCAATTTTCGTCTTAATTTGGTAACAAGTGAACTGATGTGAGGTTTAATGTGCACTGTTGATCCAGTCAGATACCAAGATGTTTGTACTGAGTGACTCTTTCTATGTTGTCATCTTGAGTAGTAATGTGTGTGGTGCTATAATCAGAATTTCTGGAACGGTTAAAAAACATGCATTTGGTTTTATTTCGGTTCAAAATTAATTTTAGATTAAAAAGAGCATGTTGCAGTTTATGATGCTTCTCCAGCACACCCATTTCCATAAAGAATTCAGCTCTAATTTGCCACTAGCAAGATTATGGAGATGTCCACATAGTTAGAAAATAACCAAGAGAGTTTTTTTTATGAAGACGAGGACAGTATCAGACAGAAAACTGAGCTCCTGCTGTAGAGTGGAAATTAAAGAAAGTGTAACGGCATCATAAAGATGTTTTAATTCCTTTAGAGAATAAAGTGAATTATTCTATAACTGTGTCAGAATGATTAAATCTTTGTAAGGATTCTAAGATTAAATCATTATTCTTAAAAAGAAGTCAGGATTCTGGGGGAAAATGTCAGAATTTTCAGATTAAAATACAAATTTTGAGTTTGAAGTAAATATTCTGACCATATTCTAAAAATAACGATTTTTTAAGAGGCTCCACCTGTACCAACCTCCCTGTATAGTCAAAGAGTTAAAGAGTTAAGTTTAATGTGCTTTCTGTGGTGGTATACTGATGACTCTCCAAAGCACTGGACAGAGTTATCCAGAGTTAGATTTAATCAATCAAACAAACTTTATTTGTACAGCACTTTTCATACAGGACTTTGTAATACAAAGTGCTTTACATGGAAAAAAGATAAAATGAAATAACAATAAGGGAAATAAAAAGCAGAAAATTGCATAAAATGAAAACATAAGACCCCCACACACCCTCCCCAATCCACATTCAATATACACACTCACTTAAACACACAAAGACATAAAAAGTAAATTCTGACAGAAAACAGAATCAGAGGACTGAGGAAACAGGAGCTAAAACTAAAATGATCGTTAAAAATGCTAGAGGGTAAGATAAGTAAATAAATCAAATTATATAGCCTAATAATAAAATAAAATTTAGGTAAATAATATGGTAAAATGATAAAGTGCAACATCAGGTGTGTGATAAAATCAGCTAAAATAGGATGATAAAAGGAAAAGCACTGAACAAAGAATAAAAATCTGAACTGAAATGTAGAAATAAAACAGAATAAAAGGGTTAAAATAGGTTTTAGCAGTTTGAGGTCTCTAATGAGCTGTGATCAGAGGTCTGTTTCTATCAGACAGGATTAAATGCCATAATACGTAATCTTAATCTGTTCTTGTTTTATAAAGCTTTGAACTTATAAATCTGTATTTTCTGCCCACAGGACTCTTACTGAGCCCTCCAAGCCTGACTGCATCACACTTTTTCAGATTCATATTCTCTTCTTTATCAGAGAAATGAATTTGTTCTTGTTAATCCACGACAGGTAATCCTGTGATTGATGAAGCCTGATCTGCTGTGATCAACAGGCCACAAAGAGTCAGCTCAGAGCTGCTATAAAATAAACTCAATATTTTTAATATCTGAACATTTCTGAGAGCATCACTGAAGCTGAGCTGCACGGAGCTCTGCAGTCATTGAACAGTGTTTTACTGACATCCTGTGGTGACTTTATGTCATCGTCAGACTCTGATGGACTGTTTCAGCTCTGAACTGAACACCACAGACACTCATTCATGTTTGATCAGGGACCAGGCTTTTCTGCATGAGTCAGCAAGGCCATCATGATTCAGACTCATGTATACAACTATAACAACATACAAAGAGATTCTTCATTATTTAAAATATGAAATAAAAAAGGAAAATAGATAATATTGACTTCTGCTCTTCTGTTGTTGCACATGATTTGAGCTCCTTAATAGTTTATTTTTGCACCGACAGTCTTATTGCAGTTACTCCTGACTGTTCTTGTACAGCAGTAAAAATGTCTTTAACAGATGTGTGGGGTCAGACGGCTTTGAGGCTGAAGAGAGATCGTTCTGGGTCTTGGTCACTGCAGATGTGCTGGTGGCAGTAACACGGTGTAAATACTAGGGATGGGATGAAACATCGTTTGGCAATATATCGCGATATAGTACATGAAGAAATGCATCCAGTTTTTTTTTTTTTAAATGGATCAAGAAATAAAGACGTCACGTTCGGTACCAGCGTATCTGACCAGAAGTTATGGAGTAGTGAGAGTGCCAAATTACAAAAATAAATCTATAAAAGAATAAATAAATAAATGAATAAATAAACAAATTATATAAGAACCCATAAAAGAAAAGGCTAATAAAAGTATAAATATAAAGACAAATAAAAAATAAGTAGAAAAGTGCTTAATAAATAAATAAATAAATAAATAAAGTAAATGAATAAATAAATAAAGTAGCTATATAAAGTGATATTAATCAAAAAATAAACCCTTAAAAGAAAAGGCTAATAAAAGTATAAATATAAAGACAAATAAATAAAAGTATTTAAATCACATTATGATTTCACTTTAAAAGTGAAGGAAATATGCACAGAAAAATATGTAAACTTTGCTCTGCTGTCATTCTGTACACCGCCTCCAACACAACAAACATGAACCACCACCTTCAGCGTCACCATAAAAACGTGAAGACGACCCCGGTGAAAACGAGCCTACCGCTCATTAGCATACACTCTCCCTAACCTCTCTAGGGTTAGAGAGAGTGTTATTGTTCGTGTTTCAAATCAAATCAAATCAAACTTTATTTATAAAACACTTTTCATACATTAAAAATGCAGCACAAAGTGCTATACATGCTAAAAACAGCCCCCCCCACCCCTCCATTCAAACTCCACTCCAACACATACACACACACACATACACACACACACACACACACACACACACACACATACACACACATACACACACATTGATAACATGATTTAAAATGTGTGATTTTAAAATCATGTGGCTGAGTACAGAGGAGCCAGGTCAGGAAACACCAGGAGGCCGACTGCACTGGGCGCCCCAACGGCCCAGGGCCAGGACGCCCCCACCTGGGCGCACCTCGTTACAGGACCAGCGAGGGGCCCACTGCAGCAAAGCACTGCTGCAGACCCCCCACCTGTCCAAGACGATGCCCACCAAAGACAGAGACATCCCAGCCAGAGCCAACAGCAGCCCCCAGTGCAGACAGCCCCCTGCTGGAGATATGGAATAAAAACATAAAACTACATAGGCTAAGAATCATAAAAATACTAAATTAAATAAATAAAACACTAGAAACCAAATAAAAAGTAATAGAATAAGAATAACAAGTAAAAAGAGGACTAGAATATATAAATAAAATAAGATACAAGTATAGGTAAAAATAAATAGTTAAATATGGGATTAGTTAAAAGCTAGATTAAAAAGGTGGGTCTTGAGCCTACTTTTAAAAATATGAACATTCTCTGCAGCCCTGAGGTCCTCTGGCAGGCTGTTCCACAGACGGGGGCCATAATGCTGGAAAGATGCCTCACCGTAAGTCCGTGTTCGAGCTTTAGGAATTATCAAGAGGCCAGCGCCAGAGGATCTCAGAGGATCTCAGAGTCCGCGAGGGTTCATATGGTAAAAGCAATTCTGAAAGATAAGAAGGTCCAAGACCCCTAAGACATTTAAAAACCATTAAAAGGACCTTAAAATCAATCCTAAAGCACACAGGGAGCCAATGCAGAGATTTTAAAACCGGTGTAATGTGTGCCCGCCTTCTGGTCTTCGTCAGCACACGTGCTTTCTTTAAATCTTTTCAACACTCCTTATAGCAAACTGCAGTCTGTGTCAGTAATGACAGCAATCTGGTCTTCATGGTCACATCTTTGTAATGTTTACAATATGGCCATTTGAAAAGTTAACAATATGAAGTATGGAGATGTTTATGACAGCCCTCGTCTATTTTAGCTTTGCTAATGTCCTCACTGCTTTAGCTCAGTGTTTACCTGTTCATTGAGTTTTACAGCAAGTGCCACAGCTTTCACACCAGGTGGGTGAATCCAGTTGTACCCCTTAGCCCTTGTCTTACCCCTTAGCTGTTAGTTTTGCATGTTCATGTCTAGTGAAGTGGTGTCCCAGTACTCCATAAGGCTAAGGGGAGGGGCTAAGACCAAGGGCCACACAGCCCTCCAAACTAAGACAGACCGGTGCCTCACTGGAACCAAGAGAAATTCCCATAATGCACCACGAAGCAGGCCCTGTCGGGTCGGACAGGGCTGGTCACATTTTAAAATTTCTTGATGTAACAAGCTTCAGCCGTGGCTACGGTTATTGTCATACCTGCCTACGTCACAGCCAGCGAGCGGCTCTGGGTGATGACGTAGCGGGAAGTGGCGTCTCGTTTCTCTGCTGTGTTTTTAATGCCCCTCACCTTGGCCTTCAAAACAGAGGGCTAATGGGTAGGGGGTAAGATGTAGGAGAAGGGCTAATGGGGAGGGGGTAAGATGTAGGAGAAGGGCTAAGGGGGAGGGGGTAAGATGTAGGAGAAGGGCTAATGGGTAGGGGGTAAGGTGTAGGAGAAGGGCTAATGGGGAGGGGGTAAGATGTAGGAGAAGGGCTAATGGGTAGGGGGTAAGGTGTAGGAGAAGGGCTAATGGGTAGGGGGTAAGGTGTAGGAGAAGGGCTAATGGGTAGGGGGTAAGATGTAGGAGAAGGGCTAAGGGGTAGAATTGGGATTCGCCCTTAATCTCCTCTAGCCTGAGGACATCCTTCTGCTGTCACAGCTCTCTGTCTCTCTGTGTATGTTTGTGTGTGTTTGTATATGTTTGTATGTAAAGATGTGAGGAGTCTCCCTCTCTGTCCGGTCCCCCCCCTCTACCTTCCTGCTCTCTGCTGCCCTGAGTGTGGCCGTGGCTTTCCCGTGGACTCTGCAGCAGCCTCACACCAGTTTCCTCTTCATGTCATCACAGCTCTCTGTTTAAAGACTCCAGGGGCCTGTACTATGAAGCTGGATTAGCTCTTAGAGAGATAACTTCCTGGATAAGTTTTGGGTTTTCCGCACTACGAATGTGGATCTCTTTTTATCTAGACACGTTGCCCCGGTAACTGATGCTGAACGCCAAACCTGGTCCGGAGCAGGTTAAGTTCCAGGATCAGAGCTCACGGGGTGTGACAGACCGCCCGCTGACCAATCGGTTCTCTTGGGCGGGCATAAAAGACCGCACAGTCACCAATTTGCTGTCTTGGAAAATGGCTTGTCCATTTCTGACAGAACTGGTTAATGTCGGTGCGTGAATAGTAAGAGGAGCGCTTCGTCTGGAGCGTTTTTATCGTGACAGAAGTAATCGGCTTGATTGACATTATTTCTCAATGTCAGTGATAACGTTTGATCCGAGGATGTTTACTTCTGATAAAAGACAACACATGCTGATAATTGTACTGAACTTTATTATGGATAAAGTCAAGTAACAATAATTTAGGTTTAAAGTTCAATTATAATTACATAAGTAATCATCATATCTTAAATGTTGTCTAATGTAATATGATCTCCAAATTTTGGTAGTAACACCATGAAACTGAGAGACATAATTTAGTTTGAAGAAATATTTTTAAATATCTAATTTATGTTTAATTTCATTCATAGATTTATCCCAGTGTTATCAACACTGTCCATTTATTATTTTAATTAACAAAAAAGAGGAAATGTTTTACACTGTCCAATAGCGGTGGATCATGACAGTGGGACAAATGTTGTTTTAGATGCAAAGTACAATAAAAGTGAAATTAAATATTACATTTAGGCTAATTATATTACATTTAAAATACATAAAAATAATTATTCATCACCATTTAAAAGACTATTTAATTACATAATTTTGGTTTAATGTGGATGAGTTCTTTATTACATTTTCAGTGATTTGTGTTTCTGGAAAATATAGGGCCATGTTTTTCACCGTGTTGCTCCTGGCCTGGATAATACTGCAGTACTCCTCAGACTTTTGCAGGATTATTTGCTGCTCCTCTGCCGTGAAGTAGGCTGCTCTCTTCTCCATTGTGGAAAATGCTCCAGGGCCGCTAACCACGCCCATTTTATGTGAGCGCGCACAGATCCCAGCTGGATTCACTTATCGAGTTGATAACGAGCCTCGTAGTACAGCAGATCTGGATGACGGAGATCCGGTGAAGTTCAGCGAGATGTCGCAGAGTTATCCTGGATGACTTAATCCAGCTTCGTAGTACAGGCCCCTGCTCTTCTTGGCCTCGTCGTTGTGATTCCTCTCTTCCTGTGGTTTGTTCTGACCGTTTGTTTCTCGTTCTTGATACTCTGTTGAACCCTGTCTCGCTCTAAGCCTAGTTCTTCTCCCCTCAGGAGTTTTTGCTCACTCATGCTTACTGATTACAGCTCTTACCTGTTTTTTCTGCTCCCTCTCTTCACAGTGTCTCTGCTATCACCTGTATAAATGCCTTCACTGGATCACTGAACTCACCTGAGCTGTCAAATCAGCTGCAGTTTCAGATACATGGGCCATCGAATGGGCCGGGTGGATCTGGCACTGTGTAGTTCCTGGAGCTTCAGCTGAAATTGAAGACCCTCCACTATCATTCAGATCTGGTGTTTGGGACTACTTTAGCAACATGATGCTAAATTACACCAGTGAAAATACAACAAACGCCGACATCATCCCGGTGTTAAAACAAGTGGAACCAGACAGAAACAACAAGCAGCACACATGCTACAGACTTTACCTGGGTCATTTAGACAGCCATTAGCACATGATTCAAAGAGGGCAAAGGAAATCCACCGGGCCATAGCTACTTTTATTGCTGTCCACATGAGACCCTTTTCTGTTGTGGATAACACCGGGTTTCAGGACATGGTACAGACACTTGATACACTTAAAGCTCGTTCTTTGTAATATTTACTCTGCTGCTAAGAATGCACCACATAAGATGGGTGAGTTCTCCATTAGATACATTTATTTTATTTATTCTTATTTTTACATGGTATATAATGGCTGTTTTTTTAGTCTCTAACAGTGCTATACACTTCATTCCATGTAAAGATTTTGTCAACAGTGTTAATCGATGTTTCTTGCATAGCCCTGTATTCATATTCATTCTTTATACTATTTATTCTGGCCCTAATAACATTCATATTTTTATACACTTACTCATTAACAATATCACTGTGTGTTGTTACAATCCAGGAAGCCAATGAAACGAAATTTCATTCCAAGTGCACTGCTGTGTAAGTTGCGTAATGACAATAAAGGAAGTCAAAGTCTAAGTGATTTTGTTTTTTATGAATCTAAGTATGCACCAAAGAAAGGTCCTGGTTTAGCTGCAGGAGTTACATTTAATTCAATTTAATGAAAATATACTCTGTGTTAAATCAAATGGTGGTTATTTTAATAAACCACGAGTAAAAAGGGCATTGAAATTTCTAATATTTTATATCAAAAAGTATCGAACCATGACAGAAACGTATCATACCATTGTATCGTTGCGCCCCTAATATATAGTATATGTTAAGACATTGAGGCTAACATTTGGTCATGTTTTCCCTTTAAAGAGGTGAAAATTACACTTTTCAGTAAACTATGGTACAACATAAAGAGCAAATTCCTGGCAGATAATTTCAATTTCAAAGCAAAAAGTTAGTGGCAGACACTGCCTTAAAAAATACGTTGAGCATTTCATATAAATGAAGTCAAATCGTATTATTTTTATAAATCAGTATCAATACTGATTTGAGCATGAACAGAGTTTAAAATACTGGCCCACTGGAACTCTATTTTATACATTATTCAGCTGTTTGTCAAATTTAAAATCATATTTTGTCTATGTTCAGGACGATGGAGTCCCTGCTGGCTGTCACACCTCAGCTGCTGTAGTCCTGGAGCGCCTCCTGGTGGACTGACACCTGCACATCTCCTCCTGTTGATCAGACATCAGCATCCACCCTCCTCTGATGGATGGAGCTCCAGCTCTGAGCGCTCCACCTCATGTCCTCCTGTCTGTGGTGAGCTCATGAACATCAATGTTTATGAATACATCTATACAAAAACAACAAAAACAAAATATAAAGGTAAGCAAAGGCAAACAGCTGTTATAGCATTTTTTTTACTAAAAAATGACAGATTCAGTTTGAAAAGGGAAGAAGAAACAAACTTATCTAGTCCAGCCCTTTTTACTTTTCAAAATGTCTTATTTAACGATGCTATGAGGAGTTTCTAAGTAATTACAAAAAAGTCTCCCTTTTAGATATATGCCTGATGGAAATACACACTTTAAGATGAGTTTTATAGCATCAAAATAGGTTATCTATAAATGCTGTTCCTTAGCTTCACGGTCGGACAGGGCTGGACTGGCCTGGATACTCAACTTCAGGAACAAGACAATTAAAACTAGAGCAAATTTATATTATTCAGACACGTCTTAGAGCACCGGGCTGTAAGTAGCCATATATAGCCGGCTACAAAACTACGATACTAAGTTTTCCAAAAATTGCTTACTGTCACACATCAAAAACTACCACTACTGTAAAGTCAAACTTTGAAAATAGTCTGTCTAGTCTGGTAGAATAGATTTAATTAATTATCCCAGATTATTTGATTATGAGGATCAAAATAAATATTATAAAAGGAAATAAAATTATGAATAGATCGAATCTCTGATACTATTATGCTTTAAAATAATAAGTTAATTAAGAACGAATAAATTCATCAGGATTAAAATAGTTATATACTAATTCAGATAAAAATCCATATAAATTATTAAAACATCAACACAATAGCAAAGACTCTTAAAAGAACGTTTGGCACGCTAAATTCTCATTTATGTTTATTTATTTTCCTGATTTTCTTATGTCATTATTTACGAAAATATTAAAACTATTAAAAAACCCATAATCCTTTTAAAAGTAGGTTAAAAATGTTAAAACTGTTTAAAAGAAATTGTTAAAGGGATTCAGAGGTACTAAAATGCATTAAAAGTTGGCAGAGGTAATAATAAAAGACGTAGGATAGAAGGTTGGCGTTAAAAAGTAGGCTACTGAACATCAAAATCATAACGTATAAATATTAACCAACATTATTTACAAGTAGAAGCAAGGTCATTTGGAAAAATGTATGTTGATTAAATATTTGAGATAATACCCCCGTTTCTCACCAGAAAGAGATCTGAAATCAGAGGTGCTGCACTCACCTGAGGCAGACACCTGAGAGTCAGGCCCAATCCCAAACCGCCCCCTACACACTACCCCTTCACCAACGAGTGTCACTCCAAATTGAGTCACACTCGTAGATATGGAGGGCACTTCCACTGAAGGGGGAGGGTATTTAAAAAAGACGGGCAGGAATGGGAGGCCCTCTTCACTTCACCGGAAAAGGAAAACTTCGTGGCCATGGCAACAGAAAGACGCCCCGTGTGTGGTTGTTACACTGTGGTAAAGATCATGACCCGCTAGGACATGAGTTACGTTATAGCCTAAATCAAATAATTTAAGCGATTCCACATGTCTGTCAATCCGATTACCATCTGACAATTCCAATCAAAGAAATGAATAAATGTTGCCAATTGTGCTCACATTTTATGACGCCAGGGCTGCACAATCATATCAAATGTCAGCATGATTTGTTTGTTTCGTTTAAACTTTAAAACCACGCTTTATGTGATTTTCTGTCAGTGTGACAAAGGTGTGGGGAACATATGGACACATGCGGTACTTACATTCATGTTGTTTCCTCCCATGTAGACGTCTCACTTCCTGCCAAAGTCGATGGAAGCCTGCATCGATGCAGACTCGCTGTTTAAGGGCTGAATGGTCCACTCCCCCTCCGCACTCCGTGGAATGGAACAGCCCTTAATATGGCGGACCCTCCGCGCGGACGCGAAAACGGAGGGGTAGTGGGTAGGGAGAGTGTGTAGGGGGCGGTTTGGGATTGGGCCTCAGTCACTCACCCTGAGACGCGCAGCCACTCACCTGAGACGCACGCGCAGCAGAAGTCCAGGATACGAGACAGGCTGAATAATATTCCGTTAAGAGCACCCTAAACACCAGGAGGGCTACCGGTAAGAGAAAGTTTCTAAAAAATGTATTCAGTTCTGTTTATTAGTTGGTGACTTGTTGGCGTCTTTGTGGCAGACCACTTCAGCGCCGGCACGGGAACGCGTGCATTGTTCATCTGTTTAAGTGCAAAAGCGCTCACTTTTCCCCTTAAAACACTGCCTGCTCATATATTTATTTACTATTTGTTGCAAATATTGTTGTATGTGACAGAGGAGGCAAATACAAAAGAGTCTGACCTAATTTAACTGTTTGGGCACAGCGGTGATTCACTGGGGAGAAATGGGTACATTTGTTGCCCGTCATGGGCTTAGTGGGGTGCACAGCAGGGGTGTAAAAAGTACAATCATTTAAGATATCACATTATTTAAATAAATATGCTAAAATGTTTAAAAGACAATTAAATATTTAGTTAAATATTGATAAAAAAACAGTTTAAAAGGTAACAAAGAGCAAATGAAATTGATTTAAAATGTAAAGTTAAAAGTACTTGGTTTAAAATATTTCTTTTGATCTAGAAATAGTCTCACATTTAAAAATATTATTTAAAAGTATGGTATTGCATTTGAAAATGTAAGTTTGTTCATGTGCATGTATGTGTTTGCTCTTTTCATTTAAAGGTTTTTTACCTAACCCATTAACCCACATGCTTGCTACACTGGAAGTTTCACATAAAAAGAGAAACTGAAGAAAGTGAATGCCTTGGATGTTTATTGAATGAGTAAAATCCAGTTGATCCTAAGCCTGGTGGATACTCTGATCCCTCCAAGTGGGAGAAATAACTTGACAACTACGTAACTAGAAAGAGATACATTACCTCGTGGCTTTGCATCCTGTAAGTTGTTGAAAAAAGAAGTTGTAAAGCAATGCAGAGTTCTGAGGAAGGTCTGAGCTGCATTCATTAGCATCACAACAAACACACGCTTTAGTTTGGGTCACGTCTTTACGACAGTCGCTGCGCGTGCTCATGGGTAGCAGAGTCTTTATGTCGCCGGAAATAGATTCTCCTCATAGCACCTTTAAATTCACCCTGAAGCCTCTTCAGGTCATAGACAATCATATATTAGCCACAAAAGCAACAACAAGCTCAGACAAATAACAAACACAACAAATATCAAACAAAGACAATAATGACATCACTGGATACACAGCACCATGATGTTACTTATTTTCTCTGTTTTTCCATCTCTATCTGTTTAATATTTCAGTTTTAAAGATGAGTTTATTGTTGTACGTGATTTTTTCTTACTGGCTGTTTATTGAACATAACATTTCCTCAAAGATGATGCTTTTAGCTTATGATTTTTAACTTTATGCATAATTTGGAGAGTTCTATAATCAACCAGATCCTTAAATTTTGATCAAGTTCAGTGCAGAGTTGGTTTGTTGTTTGTGTTTATGAGCTCAGAGATGATGAGACCAATGAAATAAAACATTAAATCTGTGAAGAGTGACAGGCTGTGTGTCCTACATTAATCCATGTGATAGATCATTTTGTGATAGTACTGAAACTCTATGGTCAGAGCACATGGACAGCAGACATACAGACATCATTATAGATTGTTCTGTGAGTGAATACACTTTCTGAACCGTCCACCTCGTGTTTATCCTTATTTCCTTACAATCTAAGAGCCTGCTGTTGACCAGGCCTCAGGGTTAAAAAGGAGCCCATGCAGAAGCAGGAGCAGGGGTGGATCCAAATAGTCCTTCCTAAGTCCTTTCCTATCCACTTTACCTTAACCCTGATAAAAAACGTCACAGGGTCAAGGGAAGGAGGGAAAATGAGGAATTTGACTGCACTTTCACTTTGGTGTCATATTTATGTGACGACGATTTCTTGTGACGTAGGTAAACCACGACGAACTACAATGTTCCGAAAAATGAACGACAAGAAGCTCATTTGTCCTCTGCCTTATCTCACAGGGATGTTTGTGTTTTCACCTGTGAACATTAACAATCCATGATCAGAGGATTCACCTGTGATGGTGTTTGGTCTTTGCTCATGCAGTGTGTGTTTCCTGATCACAGCTGTGAGGTCAGAGCATCTATAAATGTGGACAATCTGAAGCCTGATAATACAGCAGACTGTCAGAGGCACTATTCCCCTGTTTCATTCACATATATCATCATGAACATTGTTTGAAGTTATTGTCTTTGGAGTATTGATTAAGTCCTCATTTTTCCTTCTGTTATTGATTGTTTTTAATAAATGTTATTGGGCCTCATCGTTCTGTCTTATTATTGACATGATTCACTTCAGAAATTAAGATAGCTGTAAATGTGATAATTAATATTCAATATTATCAAGTACAAAAATTGTGTGTTTAATATTCATCTATATTGTGTTGGAGAAAATGAAATTCTTTAAAATGAGTGCTTTTTAAATTTAAACATGTAATTTTTAACTGTTCACCAAGTTTCCGTAAACCTTCAGCAGGAGCAGTATTTATACACATCATGTGCCACAAGGCATTATGGGGCATTTTCTTCTCCTTTCCTTTTGAAAAGGATGGTCCAGTGTTTCCTAAACTAAAGGAGATATTAAAGGGAGCAACAACACTCCTTTCCTTATCTTTGGAGAATTCAAACAGCACTTATCATGGCTGACGCCTAAATAACTCCGGGTCATTTCTTCAGTCAGGAAGGTTCCTTATTAATCGGATATTATTCGGATGCACCCAGCTCTCTGCAGATTCAGGACCCTTCAGTCTTTACAACAGGGACACCTGGTGGATCATTACAGAATTCACCTGAGTGCTGAAGGAGTTCTCTTCAACAATCTTTTTTTAAACCACTGAGGATTAAGTGGGAGCTTTTTGTTCATGGATTTTCTTCTCTGTTGTGTATGTAGATCAGTTTTATACATGCTGTAGTTTTCATACCAAACTGTGTTTTTTTTTATCTTAAAGGCTGCTGTTGTTCCAGGGTGGAGTTTCTGTGACTGGGATGAGCAGGTGAACACTGACGGGCTCAAACCTCGTCTGTGACCTCCTGAAGAAGCTTTGTTACCTCTGCTAAGGAGGCCATGTTTTCACTAGGGCTGCCACAAATGACTATTTTGATGGTCGACTAGTCAACGACTACTTTTGCAATTAGTCGACTAGTCACTTAATGCATGAACTGCAGCGTACTGCACCAGCATGCAGCTGGTGGCCCAAATCGCTTATTATGAGCAGACCTGGCAACTTTGGTGCCTGTGTAGTTGTGCATGCGCCACATGCATGAGTGTGTTTCGGGGTGTGTTGGTTTGATTCCTGCAGGTGTGATAACCAGGAAACAGGACAGATAGGCAGACAAGACAGCAGAGGTACAGCGGCAGTTTTGTGAGAAAACACACTTAAAAAACAAAACGACTAGTCGACTATTAAATTAGTCGTCGACCATTTTGATAGTCGACTTAGTCACGACTAGTTGACTAATCGTGGCAGCCCTAGTTTTCACTAAGTCCTGTCTGTCAGTCAGTCTGTTAGCAAGATTACACAAAAGCTACTGGATGGATTTACATGACTATTCAACCAGAGGTCTGGTTTGATCCAAAAAGAATACAATACATTTTAGTGCTGATCCGATCCAGACTGACGTCACTAAAAAAACATTTAACTTTATAATGAAATCCCAGAACATAACACTGGGCCGTTTTTTGTCCCACCCACAGCACCGTCTGATTGGCTACACACTCAGGTAACACGTGGAGTCAGGGCAAAGCGATCAGCCAATCAGCACCGGTGCTGATCCTAGAGCCTTGGTTTCTAAGATAAATTAAGGCAGTACTCTCCCATGATTATAATAAACATCCCAGTCCTCCACAACTCACAACTACCAGTAACTTTACTGTGAGTCCATTAAATTTATAGAAACATAAGCAGTTCCTCCAGATAGGCGTGTTAATCACTCAAAACAAGGCTGCTGATAATGTCAATACAGAAAAAGACCATCACCGCAGATGTCTGTATGTGTGAGGGTAAAAACCTAACCCCAAATTCTACATTAGAGCAAACGCAACGTGGTTTTGCTCCGACCGACAGTCTGGTGACAGAACAGCAACATCTGTACAAGCAGCAGCACACTGGCTCAGTCAACAAGTTACAGACCCACTACTGACCAGGTCACTCTGTTAGATGATATTTATATCAACAATAATCCTATTTCTTGCAGATTAATATTTTTCATTCCAAAATGTGCGTATATAATAAATATAGGACCATAATGTTGGGTGGAAATCATAATTTATGGGTGGACCTGGTCTGCTTAGCGGAGGTCTGCGCTCTCAGAGTGCTTCTCTAGTTTTAATGATACTGTCTTTTCCAGAGGTCTGCAGCCTTTCCAATCAAAAGAGCCATTTTACCCACCACAACCACCTGAAACATCTGTCTGGAGTCACAAACACATTTGAATCTTAAAATGATGACAGCAGCACCTGTTGACTCTCCATCATTATAATGACTTCAGATCTATATGCAAACAATCACTCAGCATCACTGCTCTAGAATGGGTCATGTATGATTGGTTGCTTTAACTTGGCTTTATTTTTTATACCATATTATATTGCAATAATTAATTTGGAGTTAAAATTATAACAATGATGTGTTTATTTTGATTTTCAGGCTTATCAACAAAGACAACAGTCTTTTCAATGCTGTGTCTGGTGACAGCATTGAAAAGACCAATGCATTTTTTTCTAAATATGATTCACTGCTATAGTGACCATCACCAGCCCTCCCTGTAGGCTACTCCATGTAATCAAACTTTATTTAACCCCTGATGTGAGCTGAAGGGGAGGGCCGTGCCACACCACAGTGTGAAAGAAGGGGAAATAGTGACAGACAGGACAAGACAAGACAAACGGAAGGGAGGACAAACGACTACTGTTATTGATTATAGAGAGCAGTTCAAGTGCTGTGCTGATTTTAGTCCATACAGGAAGTAAAGGCTGTAAGAAACCAGGGACCCCAGAGATGTGGGGTCTTGATAGTAGGGGGCCCACATGGATAAGAGATGGAGTGGCATGCATCCCAGGACGTGAGAGGATGTGTGATAGTGCCCTACTCAGCATGTTCTGACGGGATTGATCATTTCTCTTAGATAGTCTTAACAGGAACTTGAGTATCTGTACAGTCATGAATGTGAGGTAGTCACTGAATACCCAAGTAGTTGCCCGTGCTCAGGGAGACCATGGCCACGGGCACCCCAGAGTCATGGCCAGTAAGGCCTGACCCCCCCAGCTGCACCAAGCTTAGGCTAGTGATAAACCCCCTGTCCCCCCCTGCTATTCTGTGTCTTTGTTCCCTGACAAAGACACATTATCCTTTGACCATGACGAAGTGCTGCTGTAAGTGTAGTGTGGTGCATTAAAACTGTAAAAACACATGGCGAGTGGGCTCACAGCCAAAGATGCAGCAGCATCCAGCTCTCTACTCTACCTTCAATTTTTTACCGGTTTAATGGAGGTTAAAACACATCTCTCTCTGCAGACTATGATTGTGACATTTACAGATGATAATAATGATTATTAGAATAATTAATTTTCTTACCCTAGAGCTTGTAGCCTGAAAAAAGTCCAACACTGAAAGCAAGTCAAAGGGATGGACACGGTCAGCTACACACCGTCACACCTGCAGCAGCTGAACCGCTGATCCACCTTCATGATGCTCACACCAAGCTCTGAGCCTACCATCTGACTGTGGAGCAGAATCCAGACTCATCAGAGCAGGAGACACTTTCACAGCCTCCTGCTGTCCAGTGTTATAGAGTTAGTGTCTATGATTCCTTTTCTTAGCTAACAGGAGTGGCACCTGCTGCTGTGGACCATCTGCTTTAGACTGGATGTTGTCGTGTGTTCAGAAATGGTCTTCATGCTTTCCTATCATCACCAGCCACTCTGCCCAAACTCATAAGACCTCTGGCTTCAAAAAGGCTTTTTTCCCGGAGCTCTGCTGCTCCTGGGATATTTTCTCTTTTTCAGACCATTCGTTATCCCACTAGATCAGCAGTTTCTGAAATACTCAACCATTCAACGTCCTTAAAACATCTCTCTTCTTCAATCTGATGCTCAGTTTGAACTCAGCAGGATGTCTTGACTCAAACCTTACTGCACTGAGTTGCTGCCATATGATTGGGTGATTAGCTACTTGCATTAATGCACAGTTAAATGTGTATGTGTAAAAAAAGTGGCAGGTGAATTTGAATTAAGAGATGCTCTGTATTTTCTCTGTTTTGTCTGCAGTTTGATTGTTTTGTGTTGAAGTATTTATATAATATTTATAATATAAATATTATATAAATAAATAATATTTATATTATTTATTTATCTTTAGAAATATTATTTAAAGAGACAGGACACCCCTGTGAAATATTTCCCTTGTTTATTATCAGCAGTTAGTCAAATACATATAAACAAAGAGTAGGAAAAAGACAGAATTCATCAGAGACTCACATTCACACTTTCTCCACTTTTCAATCTTTTAAATTATTTTTGCACTTCATGTTTGTGCCGTAAAAAAGGAAACACATTATTATGGTACATGAACAATAAATTAAAACAAAAGAAATATTTAGCACTTTATTTACAACTCATATTCATAAGAAATATAAAATCAAACATTCCGATAAATTACGAGCAACAAACTCCACAGAAGATCAAACTGCCGTCGTCTGTGGGGAGGACGAATGAGACTGTTCATGTGTGGACGCACCGTTAGCTTACGCAGGACTGCGTCATATGGTCAACAAAGATCTCCATACAACGATTCCCCTGATTTAATCTGAAGCAGCAGAGAAAACTAAAGCTGCTCGTTAAGGTGTCCGTGGATCTATGGGCATGAATTCACTTTGAGAAAAGTCATGAAACATTAAACAGGTGGGTCAAACTTTACACTTCACCTCTCAGCTGTGATCCCAGCAGAGAATCGTTTGTTTCTTTATTCTGTGTTTCTGATTCGAGCTTCTCTCTGCATAAGGACAGTTTAAAGTCACCAGTTAAAGGGACAGTTCATGTTTTTTGTAATAGGGTTGCACTGTAAGTATGAACGCTGATAAAGAAACTTTGGATGTTATCCCACTTTAAGGTTCAAGAGCAACACAAACACTCGGCTAGATGAGACAGTAACACTCTTTACAGTGTCTAACTTTTCCTCAACAAACCCCCTGACTTAGGGAGCTCATGAAGTAAAAAATAAATAGTCAAAGTAATGACATAACAAAGTCATAATTATGAAATAAACGGTCATAGTTATGAGAAAAAAAGTGCAAATTATGGGAGAAAAAGTTATTTCAAGATAAAAAGTCAATATAATAGGATAAAAAGTCATAATTATGAGATAAAAACTGAAAATTACGAGATAACAAAGCCAAAATTGTGAGAAAGGTGTGTGACTGTAGGATTGTCCATGGACGTGGGGCACATGCACCGATGATATCTCATAGTAATGACTTGGTATTTTTTTCCTTGATTTCCTTTTTTTAAGTTGCAGAAACAGGTTTCCATGCAAATGTTAGCTAACAGAGAAAGACTGCTTAGCAAATAGCAAGAAAATTATTTATGTCAACGTATCAAAGTCCTACAGACACAGGTTTTGAATACCTGTGAATTTATTTAGCTTGCTGTAGTTTTCTAAGAGGACTTAAATGCACCAGTGTACCTCATTCTACAATTTAAATAAGTAAATTATGAGAAATCCTGCAGACAGTGTTTCCCTTTAGTTAGAGACAAGCTATGTGCCCACTGGCAACTTTTGTTGCCACTCTCAGAAATAAGCCCATGATCAAATAAATATTTATCCCAGGTAAATATTTTTGGTGGAGGGTTACTCAAGAGACTTGAATGGTTAAATAATTATAAATATGTTTTGGAGAAAGCTTTAGAAGTTTATGAAAATGACCTCTTTCCAGGATGATTAGCATCCTCCATGTCTTCCATCTGAAGGAGCAGGAAGCAGATGATGTCATGTGACAGGAACTATTTCAAAACTATATTTTATAAAACAAAATCTTTATCTACGTTGTCTACTAACACATAAGTGCAGGAAGTTGCATTACTACCGTTGACATTTTTTGTTGTGAGTAGAAAATGACAGTGATATACTTTGGCAACAGCTGTTGCTGGTGGGGCAGAATGAGTTAATTTAGTAAACAGAGGTTTACAGAGCCCAGAGGGGGCATCATAGAACTTGTTTGAGGAACAGTGAAATGCTTTGGAGAATCTACTGTAGCATCTAGCCAAGTCCAAACAGTTAATCATGAGGCTGTGGTGTCTCCATTGACTGCTGTGCATTAGCTCGCTTCATCACCCACCTACCGTCCCTCAGGACAGGAGTTAGCAGGCTGATTTAATGGTGAGCAAATTAACCGCTGCTGTGGCCTCGAGCAACCCCAATAAAAAAAACAACAACATGAACTAACCCTTTAAAGAAAATAAAGTCTGCTAAAGTCATAATTCAGACTTCATTTATAAAAAGTGTGTTAAAGTATTTGTGGGTCATATGTTGAATATTTGTTTGACTAATAGGAGGACACATCGTGTGTTTAAGACTGATTAGGATATGAAGGCAGAGCTGTTCATGATATGTAAGATATAAAAACATTTTGATTCTAAGGATGAAAATGTTGATTACAGATTAATAAAGCCTGTTATGTGATATCTGGAGCTGATGAATGTGTGTTATTATTCTTTTTTGTTCTCCCTTTCTTCCTGTATCACGGCTAAAGAGTTGAAACATGTTTCATATCAATAATTTACAAAAGTAAAAGGTCATGATTTAAGCCACAGTCAGAACACATCAGAGAATAAATAAATCAGTTCAGGCAGAGTTTGGGACGTTAGCTGTACAGACTAGAAAGGTAAAGTTAAGAAGACAGAAAAAGTCCTATTTACACCGTGTCCCGTTGTTTCACACTGAAGAGGTAAGAAGAGAACATATGAACAAACGTTGGTGAGTTCCTTTAAAAAACAAACCAAATCTACGTTTTTACATTTCTAGCACAAGACTGTACACCATCTTGTTTTGAGAGGCAGTTTCCTATGGCAAAGCTAGACATAATAAGTACATATCATGCTGCACTAATATAGTGCAAAAGTGATGCCTGAAGACGGAGGAGGCTCATCACGCTCCCCTGTGGTAACCTTTCTGAACCTGGACCACTACGTCACCGAGGGGTTAAATGTTCATGGTGGGGCAGAGATGGATTTCATTCAGTGGAAATGAAAAGAATAAAACATTAAGATTTGTGCTTTCAGGAGCAACATCAGAGCGACCCTCTCCACGACCACGGCGGTGGTTTGGATGTTAGCGGCAGTGTACGATGGCAGAAGAAGAAAAGGCAGACTTCAGAAGAAGACGAAGAATTCATGAAGGCTCTCGTGAACAGAAAGTAGAAAAATAAAATCAAAACGAAGACGAGACATCAAGGCTGCGTATGGACATGGACTCAGGGTGTTGAGGTTTGCTCTTCTGCAGAGGCAGCCCTGACATTTGCAGGTTTCCATGGAAACCCGGAGCGTCCTGCAGGAGGACGAGTGTCTGTAGGTCAGCGTGGTCGGCATGGAGACGTCCTACATGTCGGCGTCTCCGTCGTAAGCCAGAGTGAGCGGCTTCAGTCTGTTGTTCATCTGTCGACGCTGCGGCCTCTTTGGCTTTTTACTGTGAAACAAAGAAAAAGGTAAAAGTCAAAATGAATCTAAAATGTTTCATTCTGAGCGCCCCTACAGTCATTACTGCTTTATTAAATCAAATGTTCTTTAGGTAAAAATCCAAACTGCAGATACATTTCATCCTGCCAGCAGAGCTTTTAGTAAATTCTGTTTTTTAATATTTTATTTATTTTAGAAAAGATAAAGAGCTTAACATGTCTTTGCATGTACAAGTGTTACAGTGTTTTTTATAGCATACAATTTTTTAAAAGTTAAGTCAGAAGAAGAGCACAGAGGGCTTCACTGTTTAAGATCAATCTAACTTCAGTGTAGGGCTGGGCGATATGGCCTCGAAATAAAATCCCTGATTTTTTTCCACCACTCGATTTTCGATTTTCGTCCCTCTCTAAAAGAAACAAAACTCCCAGTGACATAAAAATGAAACAAATCAAGTTTTGCCTTTATGTTGTCTAAATGTTTCCCTCTTAAAGTCAAAGTCTGGGTCATAAAGGTTGATTATGTAGTATAAACATAGGCAGGTTTGTCTACATAAACACTAACAGGCTGAGGTATTTTTACAGTATTAGCATGAAACTCTCTGATCAATATTTAATCTACTTAAATAACAAATACAAGCCGATAAAAGTGCTTTTGCAAAAACTACAAGGCCGACCATCATGAGAATTGTAACTTTTTTCAAAAACTGCAGCTACTTACAGTTGGACTAAGGCAAGAAAATAAATCTTTTAATTTTTTAAATCTTCTGCAGAAAATAATTTGAATTAATCCATTTTTTTGTCCAGCTCTACTACAAAGTAAAGAAAATATGAATACTCCATCTGACTTTTAAAAATGAGATGATTGCTTATCATCGCAGTACATTAGGTATGGAAAACAAATGTCTAAAAGAGTATTTCTCCCTCTTCTTTTTATGTTAATGAAATAAAAACCAGACTTTTGGTTTTAACATGAGGACACAAACTGATCAAATTAGGAAGACCCACATAATATCACTTCTGGTTTGTGCTGACAGGTGAAACAAACAGCTAATAATAACAATAATTATGACAATAATAATGCTGCCATGTGCCCTTTTAGCAACTATATAATAAACAAAAAAAAACATTTTTTGGATTTATTTGGCTAAACTGAAGCATAACACTGAGTAAAAAACACTGTGGTTTTAAACTTTAAAAAAATGAGAGAAGTCTGATGCTGAATCAGAAATACAAACCCAAACCAGTGAAGTTGGCACGTTGTGTAAATTGTAAATAAAAACAGAATACAATGATTTGCAAATCCTTTTTAACTTATATTCAATTGAATACACAGCAAAGACAAGATACTTAATGTTCAAACTGGTAAACTTTATTAATTTTTGCAAATATTAGCTCATTTGGAATTTGATGCCTGCAACATGTTTCAAAAAAGCTGCATAAGTGTCAAAAAAGACTGAGAAAGTTGAGGAATGCTCATCAAACACTTATTTGGAACATCCCACAGGTGAACAGGCTAATTGGGAACAGGTGGGTGCCATGATTGGGTATAAAAGCAGCTTCCCTGAAATGCTCAGTCATTCACAAACAAGGATGGGGCGAGGGTCACCACTTTGTGAACAAATGTGTGAGCAAATTGTCCAACAGTTTAAGAACAACATTTCTCAACCAGCTATTGCAAGGAATTTAGGGATTTCATCATCTACGGTCCGTAATATCATCAAAAGGTTCAGAGAATCTGGAGAAATTA
The DNA here is from genome assembly GCA_036419115.1 of Scarus forsteni. NCBI lineage: Eukaryota > Metazoa > Chordata > Actinopteri > Labriformes > Labridae > Scarus > Scarus forsteni. The sequence continues at coordinate 547,457 of JAZDUH010000357.1, read as the reverse complement.
CTGCACGAAGGAGCAAGGCCCAAAACCAACATTAAATGCCCGTGACCTTCGATCCCTCAGGCGGTACTGCATCAAAAACCGGCATCACTGTGTAAAGGATATCACCACATGGGCTCAGGAACACTTCAGAAAACCACTGTCAGTAACTACAGTTCGTCTACATCTGTAAGTGCAAGTTAAAACTCTACTATGCAAAGCCAAAGCCATTTATCAACAACACCCAGAAACACGACCGGCTTCGCTGGGCCCGCGCTCATCTAAGATGGGCTGATGCAAAGTGGAAAAGTGTTCTGTGGTCTGACCAGTCCACATTTACAATTGTTTTTGGAAACTGTGGTCGTCGTGTCCTCCGGACCAAAGAGGAAAAGAACCATCCGGACTGTTATAGGCGCAAAGTTCAAAAGCCAGCATCTGTGATGGTATGGGGGTGTATTAGTGCCCAAGGCATGGGTAACTTACACATCTGTGAAGGCACCATTAATGCTGAAAGGTACATACAGGTTTTGGAGCAACATATGTTGCCATCCAAGCAACGTCTTTTTCATGGGCGCCCTGCTTATTTCAGCAAGACAATGCCAAGCCACATTCTGCACGTGTTACAACAGCGTGGCCGTGAGTAAAGAGTGCAGGTACTAGACTGGCCTGCCTGTAGTCCAGACCTGTCCCCCATTGAAAATGTGTGGAGCATTATGAAGCGTAAAATACAACAACGGAGACCCCGGACTGTTGAACAACTTAAGCTGTACATCAAGCAAGAATGGGAAAGAATTCCACCTGAAAAGCTTCAAAAATTGGTCTCCTCAGTTCCCAAACGTTTACTGAGTGTTGTTAAAAAGAAAGGCGATGTAACACAGTGGTAAAAATGACCCTGTGACAACTTTTTAAAAATGTGTTGCTGCCATTAAATTCTATGTTGATGATTATTTGCAAAAGAAAACAAAGTTTCTCAGTTTGAACGTTAAATATCTTGTCTTTGCTGTGTATTCAATTGAATATAAGTTGAAAAGGATTTGTAAATCATTGTATTCTGTTTTATTTAAGATTTACACAACGTGCCAACTTCACTGGTTTTGGGGTTTGTACAAACATTTGAACATCCATGATATTTTAGATTATAGATATATTTTCTATTAAGTGGATGATTCTGCATTGGTTAATGCACGTTATGTTGAAGCATATTTTTAAAGTTTGACTGTTTATGATGTAAAGCTCTCTTCACCCTCACCAGCAGTAAACAGACAGACAGACAGACAGACAGATGTAATGAGTGTGGATGAACAGCAGATGGCAGCAGAGGACATAGAGAGGATGTTGAGCCTTTTCTATGTGTCTGTATTTACAGTATGGTGTATGGTGAGTGTTTGAGTCTGTCTCTGTAGTTCTGAGTCTTCAGGCTGGTCCTCGTCCTGGGACAGCCTCCATGTCTCACCTCCGTGCAGCGGTGCAGGGTGATGGTGCTCAGGCACTGGATGTTCAGCACTGTGACTGTGAGGCACTGAGAGCACAGCAGAGCCGCCCAGGCCCTGACTATGTGATCAGAGTTTCAAAGTGTGATGGAGGAGGAGGAGGAGGAGGAGGCCCTGACTGCTGCTCCTGCTCCGCCTGCAGCTGGTGTGAGGGCGGGGGCTGCAGCAGACCCCCGTACTGCTGCTGTGGGAGGGTCGGTAGGTGCTGCTGGTGGAGGTGGTGGAGCTGGCTGTGCCGCTGTAACTGTTCCTGCTCTAGTCTCTGGCAGGCGGGGCAGACGTAAGGCACGGGGTAGCTGTTTGGGTCCACCCAGTAAAGCCCGTCTGAGCGGGGACCCGAGCTCGACTTGCAGCAAAGGCTACAACCACAGTGACTGAGGGTGGTGTGTGAGGGTGGAGACAAAAACAAGAGATGAACAGACGGACAACGGGGCAACAAAAAGGCAAACCAAAAATTAAAGAATGAAAACAAGCAGTGAGGTAATGGAGCTTACACCAGAGTTAGAGCTCTACTAAATGAACCTGAATTGGTTGCTGCTTTGGCGGGTTTTGACTGTTGTGATGTTTTAACTGTCCTTTTGACCTGATTAGCTTATGAACACTGAACAAGGTCTGCCAGCACAGCCAGACGGATCTACTGCTGAGTGTCTTGAAATGAGAATTAGCCCTTAGACGCCTCCAGTACAGGCCAAAAGTTTGGACACACCTTCTCATTCAATGTGCTTTCTTTATTTTCATCCCTCATTACATTGTAGATAGGAATGAAATAGGTCCGCTCTATTCTCTAGACTGGTTTAACCATTTCTCTAAGTCTGAGCTGTATGAACATAAAAAAATAGGGTTGAACAATTAGTTGCAAATTAGATTAAATATCAATATGGCTTGATGCAATTTTCAAATCGCAGGAGGTTCAATATTTTTAGCCCAAAATGTGTTGAACAGAACCATTTTTGAAAATAATCAGTTTTTCTAAGCCATTTTTGGATTTTTAGGCAATTTTTCCCCATTTTTTTCAATTTTAAACTCATTTTGCGCATATTTATGAACCTTTTTCCGCTTTCATACCAATTTTACCCAGTTTTTACAATTTCATACCTATTTTTCTTTCTGTTCTTCACTTCACTTTTTCTCAAATCTTTTATCCTTAGATTGATTTAATGTCATATTGGTTTTACTATAAAAAGATCTACTGCTTATGTTTGTTTAAGAATACATAAGATGAGGAACATTAAAACAATCGCAGAGTAAATATTGGGGAAAAAAAAAAAAACAATTACATTTTTTTCTCAAATCGTTCAGCCCTAAAAAAAATGCAGAGACTTTGGTCTGCTTTTCTCTTAGAGTCTACGAGCAGGTCTGACTGTAGCGAGTGGCTGCTGGACGTGTGATTGGTCTGCAGTGTTGGGCAGGGATTGGCCATGAAAGGACTTTAAAGGCTGATCAGCACCATCCTGCTGCTTCTGTTGGAGTGCAGCCCTGAAGGCCGGAGCAGTCTGTTGATCAGGAGTAACAATCATCACGTCCTGTGTCGCAGCAGCTAAACCAAAAACACTTTGGGGCTCATCAGAGGTGCACACCTCTGGTTTCCAGCTCTCAGAACTGAACTGAATCAAACCAGACAGCAGAGTGGACGTGCAGCTCAACAGTTCAGCCGGAGCTGATCAGACCCATGTGGGTGTTTGGTGGTCTACTGGCTCGTTAGAAAATCTGGCTCTTAAAACCCTTTACCTCCCTCCTGAACTATTAGGAAAAGGTCAATAAATTCAGAAATATATAATTTATTAAAAAAACAACAACATGTCATTGTTTCTGGCAGTGTTTTAGGATACAACAAACAAACATAAGACCAGATATTTTCTTTGCGTGAGACTTAAAGGTTTAAAAAGCTAAAATCTGTACTTTAAATACTTATATGAGCATGTATACATAAACGATTCATTAAAAACATTTTTATGTGCTTGTCAAACTTAATTTTATCTACTTTTCATTGTTTTTTATTGCTATTTCATGTACAAACGCTCTCGAATTGATTTTTTCCCCACACATTTGCTCATTTTTAAGCATCACATTATCACCTGTTCACTACTAAAACTTTTCAGTCCCACATCAAGAAATTATCTGTTTTTGGTTTGTTTGTAGTTTTCTCTTTTCCAAACTTTAACAGTATCAATGATTTGATTTGTTCTGTTTTTTAAAACAATAAATATTCTTGAATTAATTGATGACCTATGCCAACAGTTGAGTGGGCAGTTAAAGGGTTAAGACAGCCCTGTTCAGTTGGCGGCCCGAGGGCCACATGCGGCCCAAAAGAAACCCTAGAGTGGCCCGAAATCAACATGATTGGGACTTCAGTCCGGCAAGAAAAACAGGAAAAACTTTTACAAACACTGACAAGGTCTTACAAAAATTCCAACATTATTACAGACATTGAATGCAACACGTTCTGAAAGGTTGCTGTTGATCAAATTACTTTTCATGCACTTTGAAATGTGACCAAAAGATGGAGTTTTTGATCTGCTATTTTTTTTTAAAGTTTAAAGTGTTAAATTTAAAGAAACTGTATTTCAGCAGAAGGTTAGTTTAAGTAATAAATTCATAAACATCCAGTGTGTTTGTTATCTATCTGTGTTTCTTTTACGTGGTTAAATTTGCTCACTGTCTGCTAAATTGTCCGGCCCAGCTCATGTCCTAACTCTGAAAATCTGGCCAGACTGAATTTCTAATTAAATAGCCCTGGGTTAAGAGTTACTGGAAGACTTTAGGAACAAAAATTCACTCCTTCTGATTGATGTTTTGTAGAGTATCTCTCTCTCTAAAAAAGCAGAAATCAATATTTTTCTGTCCATTGTGTCTTAAAAGCTGGTGTTCTCTCCATTACCTCACTCAAATAAAGTAAAATGAGGACATGAATGAGAACAAATGTGATGATAAAACATAAAAACACATGAACACACGGTGATGAAGTGTGACTCTGTGTTTGGTACGTTACCATGCTAAGTACGTCATGGAGATTATAAAGACGAGCAGAACGAACGCTCCTGCTGCCACGCCGTACACCCAGGTCTTCAGCTTCCCATCTGTGCAGAGAAACAGACAGACGCACTGGTCACACACTGCAGGCACGCACAGGAGAATAAAAGACTGCAATGCCCCCCTCGACCTGCAGAGGGCGGTAGAGTTATTCAGGAAACACTGAACAGTTCCTCACAATGTTTACAGTCTGAGTTCACCCCAGATAACAGGTTTGATGGATTGTTGATTGATTGATTGATTGATTGATTGATTGATTGATTGGTATAATTAAAGTTCAGCATTAGCCTTAACAGTTGGATTGATCTCATTATTAACTTAAAGGCTGAGCTAAACGCTGCACCTGGGCCAAAGGGCTGCAGGAACCAGGTGCGCCCAGCTCGGCCTGGAGAGCTGGCCTCGGGCACAGACGGGTTGAAGGCTCGGATGGTCTTGACGTCGGCCTTGTTGTCTCCGGCTGTGGGGATCTCCAGCACAGGGATGAGCGTGCACTGATCCAGCAGGCCGTCTGAGGTCATGACCTCGGTGTAGCCCTCCTCACAGCCGCACACCCCGGCCTGAAACACAGAGAAGGAAACAGGTAAGTTTAGATGCTGACTCCTCCACATGAGCTCTGGGCTCTGACCCTACAGCTGCTCAGTGATATCTGACCCCGTGTTTTAGCTGCTGCTTTACTAAAGAGACGCAGAGGTGAGGTCTGCACTGGTGGATGAAACACTTCCTGAATGAGGCTGATGAGGATTATGAAGAATTTTAGGGGGTCAAACTTTGACAAGGTGAAGCTTATATCAGCATTCAGTTCAACTCTTGTTTTTAACCCTTTAACTCCCAGCTCACCTGTTTGGCAGAGGTCAATAAATGCAGGAATATTTAATGTGTTAAAGAACACAACACCACAGTGTTTGTTCCTGTCAGTGTTGTAGGATTCTGAAAAAATGGCAAACAAATCAAAAGAACTGATGTTTTCTGTGGCTGGGTTTAAAGGTTTAAAAAGCTAAAAGCTCTTATTATTATTACCATCATTTTATTTTAAATACGTAACCATTTACTGATATGATCATAGCAAAGCTCAGACATGATTAGTGAAGGGCCAGGTTTGTTCGGTGCACAGCCGGGAGTAGAGCTGCAACTATCCATTCTTTTTGTAATCGATTACTCTATCAAATATTTTGTCGATTAATCGAGTAATCGGGTAACTGTTACATTGCGCTCACTGCTATTTGTTTTACATTGAATCCCTACACATTATTATTATTAGTAACACACAAAACAGAAAAGCCAGGTCACTTAAATTAACAACTTACTTTTCTTATTTTGAACATTCTGAGCATAAATGGGATCTCAAAATCAAAATCTATACTTTTATTTTTACTCTGGGCCATATCTTGCTTTTTTCAGTATTTTTTTAAGTTTGGTTATTTTTATTTTATTTGTATTCATGCTTGTCTCTTTTTGCTAAATTATTGCCTTTCCTACTGTACCATATTGATGATCTTATTTTGCTTACTTTATTTCTAGGACCAAATAATCTCATACTTAGATACTAAGATAATTTAACTAGCTAATGTACATTTCTATAACATATGAAAACATTCCCTACACCTGCTTCCTCTACTCACTGTCAGTGTTTCCTCTTCTACTCTCTGCAATCAAATTAAATGTAAAGTTATTGGATGTGAAAAGTATGTGAACAAAATACACATGATTCTGGGCAAGTAGCCTCCGCATAGATTTACGTTCTGAACCAGCCTTTACACGGAGCCATAATCAAAGTAGGTTATTTACTAGCCCATATCTCAGTTATTGATCACATTAGCTGCTTCTGTTGATGTATCATGAGTGTCATCCTGTTGTGTCGCTCTGGCCTTTGAACCGGATGTTTACTGTTGATGTGCTGCAGCATTGATGACGTGCTATCATGCTAAGCTACGTGCTAAGCTAACTCCGTTTGACATCAGACACACTGCACTGTGTTTTCTTTTGGTCCCTTCTTGTAGTGACCACACACTTGGGACACTCTCTGCCATTTCTTCTGTGGACTCTCTCCTTTCTGTCCCTCTCTTTTCTCTTCCTTCATGATTTTACAAACCGCGCAGCAGCGGAGGTAGCAGGCGCGTTGTGCCACAGAAATTACCGTCCGTGTCAAACACCGTGCACTGTATAGTAGTCCAGATATATGTCATATGTATAATTATATATTAAACGAGGCTTCGAGGCACACAGTTTGCCTCGAAGATATTTTGTAATTGAATGATCCAGTTATTCGAGGAATCTTTTCAGCTCTAGTCCGGAGGCAGGGGATGTTTTCTCTCTCTTGATTTTGCTTCGGTGTGTTTGGGATATAACATAAATTAAACACTCTCATTCTCTTTAAAACAGTCTTTCACTTTTCACACAGCAGGAGTTCTTTTGTCAGAGTTTGGTCTGAATTATTTAATTTCCTCCTGATCAATGATTAAACCTCCAAACAAACAGGATCAGACTTCTTTATGTTACTGATGGACCAGTTTACTTACATTAAACATCTGTGGGCTTTAAATCATCAAGAAGCCTCAACTCTGCTCTCTATTATTAAATATGTATATGATAACAGTATTTGGAACCCGGTTGCTCTAATAACAGTGATCTGGGTTTTCTGGAACATTCAGGGAGCACATCTTTGGTTCCTTAAAAGGCGTCTGAACAGCATTTTGATCCTTCTCATGACAAAAGAGCAGCTTTGACTTGTCTGGATTTTATTGGTTTTCTGCATCATGCTGCGTGTCACGACTTTTACCAAGATTGATTTAATAATTCATCTAAATCCTCTTATTCTTGTCTGATTTGATCAGTGCTGCTGGATGTTTGTTGGTTTTCTGTAAAGCTGTTGTTTGGGTTTCAGAGGAGCTGGGCATCATGTCAGGCTGATGAGCTGAATGCTTTTAGAAAACTAAACATATATTGTTAATGCTTTGAAACAAGAGAGATCCGGTGTAACATCTTTAACAAAGAGACATGTCCTTCCTCTTTTGTTCAGACTTTGGCTCATCAGCAGTTCAGGATCTGATCTGAAGGCCGGGAAGATAAAAACAAGTCTGACATGTTTGTTAAAATGCTGATGCTCTCTCTTTGAGGGAAGTGCAGAGCTAAAAATACTGAATCCAGAGTTCATATGAAGTTCTTTTAGGGAGCTGGCACAATGTTTGAACTGAAAGGATTTACTAATGTGATAATAAATCTCCTCACAGGAAACCTGATTCTTTGATTGTCTGACATGAAACTGGCAGACTTCTTGATGAACAGGGAGAGTTTGTCCACAGAGGAGGCAGACCGAAACTTTAACTCTGAGCGGCACAAACAAAAAGAGGACAGTGCCTACTAATGTGGACATATCAGGTGGATTAAGGCTCTTTATGGTTTTCTGTCTATTTTAGCACAGTGATGTGCATTGCTTATGAAAATAATGTTAACAACATCATGCCTCAGGCCTCGGCTTCTGAGAGCATGTAGGCGCAAATATGTCAAAATACATGCAGTCTTCTTTCTAATCTGAAAAATAAAGCAGAAGATGGACCTGGGAGCACATCTATCCTCTGACTGATGTGTTTTTGGGCCCCTGCTGGTAAATGAACAACAGAACAGTGTGTCTCCTGTTTGTATTAATGTCTAAATGAAATACGTCTTCATCAAATCAGTTTTGAAAGCTCCAACCATCTCTCTTTAGTGTCAGCGCTGATGTTTTGTTCCACTGTGTACAGTGTGTGTGCGAGCCCCTCCTCCACTCATCCCTGACTCTATTCATCACCCTGCAGGGGGTCCCCCCACTCCCCGCCAATCTCTGGAGGATAATCGTCCTCAAAAATCCCCGCCGTGCAAACAGAAGCCGTCGCACGTCCGACAGCAGCCCGAGATGGAAACGAGGAAATGATCATCTACGTCTGTTTAGTGCCAAACAAAGGGAACAATGAGCGCTCTGCACCCTGCTATCTCTTTATTTACACGGCGTATGTTTCAGTGCTGCCGCTCTTACAGGAGCAGCTGTGATGTTCACTCTCCTGCAGGCCTGTCTTTCTGCCTTCAAGCAAACATCTGATTCATAAAACCACACTGCAGCACTTCCATCCTCGCCTCTGTGAGCGTTGATGCCTCGTGATGTTGTGGTTTTACATTTAGATTTATCCTCAAACCACGGCTGGTTGGTGTTTGAGAGTTTAGATAAAAAGGCAGACACAATAATTAAATAAGGATGTTATGTTTCCCAGCTAGCCATGATGAACCTGCAGGATTCACTGTCTGAAATCATGCGGCTCCATTTTGGCAAGCTCCAGTCCACTACAGCTTCACTCGGCTCAAAGCTTAAGGATCCAATCAGGAGAAGAGGCGGAGCAGGAAGTGACTGCATGTTTGAAAGCAATGGTTGCTTCTGAAGGCTTAACTCTTCATGGATGCAGCAACATTTGCTGTTTTATCAGAAATTGATTCAATTTCTTCATTAAAAGAAGAGCAAATAATTTCACTTAAAGCTTTTCTTTTGGTAAACAATGGTTTTGCTCTTCTCCTGATCGCTGCATACACGCAAATTTGATGGTGTCGTACACCGATGCTACTGTCAGTCTGTAAAATAAAGCATGCTTTAACAAACCTGAGCCTCTTCATAAAACAAACTCTCACCAAAACACGTCAAAACTGGAGGGAAAATAACTTTTCTAACAAGAAATACTTTGTTTTGTTGTTTGTTTTTCATTAAATAAAGAAATGTGGTCCAGATCTGGTAAAAACTGCTGCTGAAGCTGTTAGCATTGATGCTAATCTCTATACAAGCAGTAACTTCCTGTTGTTTGTCTTGTAGCTCCACCTTCCTGCTATAGAGCATGCCTATTAGGCTGTGCCACTACAGGCCGAGCACAGTCATTGTAGACTGGAGCTTAGCAAGATGGATCTGTTGGATTACAGACATTAAATCAGGTGGATCCAGCTGCATTGCAAGGGTAGAAAATCTCACTACTGACTCAAAAGGGAGATGTTGGAGATAGACATCGGTTGCACTTGAGCAATTCACTACTAGTGCTTTTCTGTTTGAGGTATCTGCTGAACTCCACTCGTTTGGATCCTCCCTGCTCTGTTCTCCATCACAGGACAGACTGAGTCAATACCTCTTTAAAGGTGCGTACGCACCAGAGGCGTTTGGTCTGCAACGTAATTATAAATTAAACAGAGTGAAATGGTGTGCGCTCACAGACAGTGTCGTTCGCAAAAATGCAAAAGAAATGCAGCCCTTCAATACGGTTGAAAAGCCAGCATTGTTACATTGACTGGGAGAAAGTACATGTGATGAACAGTTCCTGTATAAACTCCCTTTTATTTATTGTTTTATTGGAGTTTCTTTTTTTCTTCACAGAGACAGGGTCTATTTTTTATTGTTTTTCATTAGCATAATTATTTTTATTTACGTGCAAATTTTTCCTAAAAGAGTGCCCATTTCATTTTCATTGTTTTTTTTCTCTTTTTTTGTTAAATTTATTATATTTTATGTTTAATTTATTTTATTTAAAAGATCCTGAACTTCCAATTACAGTTAAATACTCTTAAGAAATTAAAGTTTCTTGCTTTTGATATGGTGGACTCACTTTATTATGACATATATTATAATTACATTAATGAAAAAATGAGAAACAAATCAAAATAATATTGACAATAATATCGTTTATCATCAATAACTTTTTGGACAATTATCGTCCAGCAAAATTTTTTATCGTGACTGGCCTAATCGCGGTGAAACTCGAGCGGATGTGACATCACGGAGCAACGGCCGACAGCAAAGTTGACCAAAATGTGATATTTATGGATGCGCAACAATATGTCAGTGGGTGACGCGATTTTGGTTGCTGGGTCGCTCGCGGTGTGAACGCAGCTTAAGGTGGTGGGACCGTTCCACCAAGACTAACCTAAGGCAACATCCTCACCACAACAGAGCAGGACAGAGGGGATAGAGCTGCCCGGGCCATTAGTGACTTTCTTAAACATATCATGTTTCTTAGTGTTAGCTCTTCCACAGACTGGCATTCTTTAAACTCTTTTTCTGTAAAGGCGGTCGTCTTTTCCTTCGACTGTACTGTGATCCTCAGTTCCAGGTGTAAATCAGCTTTCCTTTGAGCCGCTGCCTCTCTGCTTGTGTTCCTAAAATACAGCAGCAGCTGCTGTTTAACCCGCAGAGCTGTGGTCCAGGTGTGTTCACAGAAGATAATTGGAAAAGATTAACAACAGGTGCCAGCACCAGCAGAGCCAGATTATCAGTCTCTTTCCTCTCACTGTTCTCGTCTCTCTCTTTTTCTTCACCTTTTACCATCCAGATGCTTTTCCTTCATCCCAACAGGAGGTCCGGGGCTTAATCTGGCCTCGGTAAACATCTCAGATATAGGGGGTGTGTGTAGATGCCGTTCCAGGGCTCTGAGCTGCTGATTAATTTCTAACATGTTTGCTGGAGTTGGACAGATGCTTGGTTTCAAACTAATTTGGTTCACAGAGTGGAGCTGGAGCCAGAAAGCACCAGGCCAATGAGAGAAATGAGTGAAATTCACTGATCACAGTGAAGAGCAAACATGTACTTTGGTGTTAGAAACATGGTGCTGATCAGCGGGGTCTGTCTGAACGGTCCAAACATGAGTCTGCACAGCAGTGCACACAGTGAAAGAGAATCAGCATGACTCTTGGCTGGAGTAGACCAAGGCTGATCATCTCATGGCTCTGATTCTGACTGGAGAAAGGTTTGTTAAGAGGAGTTATTGAGAGGATCCATGGTCTATGATATATTAAAGACGTTAATTATTCATGATCATAAATCCAAATGTGTGTAGAAAACAACAAGCACGTCCAGTGGAACAATGAAGAAGCACACTGACTGAAGAAGAAACAAATCCAGAGCACCGACTTAGTTTGACATCAGGAATGAAGAATCAACTTTTAGAACTGTGGCAACGCGAGTATTCAAACAGCCTATGTAAAGAGTCGACCAGGAAAGAGGCTTGGCTAAAAACGTTGATGTTATGGATTCCTGGGGAGCTATTGTAAGACACATTAAGCTTTAATTCCTCCAGCTTGTCTGGCACCATGTTTAAAGTCACTGAGTAAGACTACCAGCTGTGAGTGTGGGACTGGTTGTAGTTAGCGTGTAGTTTTTAATTTAAGTGTTTCGTTGTTCACCACACAGGGAGGCCTGGCACTTTAACATCAGTACTGATCTGGAAACAGTGAGAGAGCCACACATGACAACACATGCATGACAAAGACAGATTTCCTGTCATATGTGTTGCATTGTAAAACAGTTAGTGCACACCAGAAACCAACAGACTCATTCACCAACAACCAGGGTCCAACGTGACTTCAGTGTAAACTGTCATGGAGGACAATGTTAGCAGGTTAGATTGGTGGTTAGCTTCCTATGACATCCTTGGTGTCTGAATGTAAGTCCAGCTCCTTTCCTCAACATTTTTGTTATATAACAGAAATCTGTGTTTAACTACAAACCAATGAGCTAGTCCTCCCGTTCTGTAGACCATCCTTTGGTGTGCTTAGTTTTCAATCTTGTTGCCATGGACATGTTTATTCTCTGTGGAGTTTATTCCATGATTATTCCACCGCAGTCTGTTTGAGCATTAAGGGTACACCGCTGTTAGAAGGTACACTTATCTCACTTATCTCACACAATTGTGCAAGTTTTACAGAAAAAGTCTGATAGCTGTTGGATTGAGTGTATGAATCTGCAAAAATCTTCAAGGTGATCACAGATAGGATGTTTTCTTCTGAAACAGAGTTCAAGTGCTGTGTGGATATTTGTCTGAAAACACAGAGCCAAGACAAAGTTGTGTCAGAACAATTCTCCAGAACAGTCCTGGAGTAAAACCGGGTAAATGTGTTTTGGGATAAATACCAGTTTCAATCTTTGACTCCATCTCAATAAAAAAAGGAGACTGGTTGTGCTTGTGGTTATTTCACACTGAACACATTTGATCTGGACCTAACAACCTTTGGTTATCTGTTTTGGTAAAGTTTGTTTTAGGGTGGTTTGAAAGCTTACACAAAGACAAAAGAACTGGGATCCGGACTGGCCTCCAAGTGGACATAAGTCTGGTTTACGGTGGGTGCGGATGCAATCAGAGCTCAGGGAGGCAAACAAACCAAAGGAGGTAAACTGCAGACAATTGCCCAAGTCCCTCCGATCTGAGTCCTGGGCAAGTCCCAAGTTTTTCTGTTGTGGGTGGTCGAGTCACAGGTTATGACGGGTCGAGTCCCTCACCATTGTTCCCCAGTCCACCCAAAAAGCACTGTTAGTGCTAACGTTCCTGCCATATTGGCCTATGGCAGGAACGTTAGCTACCTGACTAATGTTTGCAGGTTTCACTGACTTGGCCTCATGTGTCCTCAGGTGGAGGATAAACTTCGATGTTGTGCCCTCTTTTCGCTTTTCGAAGCGTTGCCGTGCACTTGCCGTGTATTTGATTGAAATTCTTTATATGCAAACAAAATAACTTTGGGCACAGAAGACATAGAGGTTGGCAATTTAAAACCCACGTCCCGCTCACCCTGCCCACTGATCATCACTGTAGCAGAAGCAGGTCTGTGGTAGGAACCTTTGTGTGTAGTACTGTGTCGTGTGGGGGACAATAATAGGTGACGGACAAGTGTACTGTGAATGGAGCATCAATAAAGTGAAGCTAAAAGGAAAGAGCGGCGTATATCTCCTGTCTGGCTCTTCATATAAAGCCTGAGTGCGTGCAATTTTCATTCAATCATGTCGTCTCAAGTCAGGTCGAGTTTGGAACTTTTACCTCCTGAGTCCGAGTCAAGTTGCAAGTCGTCTCATCAGCGGCTCAAGTCGACTCGAGTCCGAGTAAACTGTAGCTTGGATTTGGCTGAATAGCACAACAGAAAAGCTAACATGGCATTTAGCAACAATATAAAGTGAGTGTTGAATATGTCTTCAGATCACTCCAGTGGACATGACCCGATGTGGCCTCGATGAACAATAATCTTTACTTCACAGAATACTTCCAGACTGCTCCGTGATGAAGAGTGTCATTACCTGAACCAGCTGAGTATTTCAGGTTCATAAAGAGGGCTAATGGCAGGAACAAATACTACAGCGGAGGCCGATCATGAGGTCTTCACACTGGTAACCTAAGAGTTTATGGGCACCCAGACCTAAGTCTGTTCATCACTCTGTTAAAAACTTACCTCAGTGCAGAGGGAGCGTGGCTTGGTGCAGGGAGGGTCACATGACCGGTCAGACATGGGTTTGGCTGTTGTAGGACACCCGCCTGCAGAGAAAACAGTTAAACTAAAGTTAGAGACTTACAGCTGATTCTAAAGGACATTAAACACTCTCAAAGCTCTGCATGTGTCTCATCAATAAATAAATAAGAGCAGCCAAAATAGATTTCCAGAGCTGGAACAATGGAGTCCCATTTTTACTTCTGCTTTTGGAGCTGGAGGCTGTAAGTGTGACGAGCAGCACTCTCTCAGCTCTGACTCTGAAAACAGCTCTCTTAGCTTGAGCTGGGTACAATGACGCTCAGCATGGATACTGATGCAGGGATTTGACAGACTCCGCGTGAGAAGCATTAAGATTTCTTCTTAAATCCTCAGAAGGATGTAGGCCATTTTTTAATGTCTCCTTTGGAAGACACGTTTGATGACGGCTGAGGGTATTCAGGGAGCTCCCACTGATTGAACAGCCATGAAATGTTATTTACTGTCCTCATTATGAAGTGATTTACTGCTCTGAAGCTCAGACCACTGCCTTTCTCTTACCCACACAGCTCCTCCACGGTTATATAACCCAGCAAACGTGACCAAACAGCACCAGCTGGGCCGTAACGTGACTGTCATGTCAAATTCAGAGAAGGTGATTATGCACAGGTCTGTGTGGGGAGTTTAATGACCCTAACAGTGGATGTTGTCCAGGTTGGACCCTGCTCCTCAGATACGTCAATATGGATATTCAGGGAGACGAGGGTATTGAAATGATGGTCAAGGCTTGGCTACATGTTGGCAGATTCATCGTCTGAAATCCTGCATGTCCATCCTGCCAACCTCCATCGTCCAGCGACATCACTCAGCTAAATGCTAAACGGCCCAATCAGGAAGATGGGCGAGCTGCTGCCGTGACGACAACAGGAAGTGACTGCATGTTTGAAAACAATGTGTTCAAATCGTCCACTCATTCACTATTCCCTCTGTCGTGTAAATGAAATAGTGGACTACGTAGGGAATGACTGAACAAGATTTTGGACACGACACAGAAATTTTCTAAAGTTCATAGCGTCAGTAGATGAGCTGTGACGTTTTTTTAAATTTTATGTTAATCGTTATGTACCAGTTTGTAAGGTATTTGTAAAAAACTGGTCAATAAATGAAATCCCTGTGACAGAGGTGGACGCGCCAAAATTAATTCATTTTATTTGCACCATAAATTAGAAACAGTTACATTGGCATGGAAATAAAAAAATGTAAGACAGTGCTGGAGAGGTGAAAAAACCCAAAGTGGGCTTATCCAAGATACCTCCCCAAATAGAGTTAATAATAAAAAAATATAAGAAAAAGAAATACAATTTAATAAAATGAAATAAATTCAAAATAACTCAACAACAAACAAACAACAAGCAAATGAATTAATTATGAATGAGAACAAAAAGAAGCAAAATTCAAAAATCACCTAAACAAACCGGGCACTCAGGAGGATAAGTAGCAAATTTTGAAGCTGTTTTCAGCTGCTAACAAAAGACATAAAAGAGCTACGCTAGGAACGTGTTAAAGATACTTTAACGTTTTTCACAGTTATAAATAAAGCAGCGCCTAACAGCCTTCTTTCTCGTCTTCTTTTACGGAAATACACGACCGCATTGCATTGTGGTATATGGGAGTACAACATAGGATACATCGTATGTACACTCTCTTTTGCTGTGCATTGTGGGTATTTTATAGTGCACTATATAAAGAATGAAATATACTGCTGAGAATTCAAACAAGACTACAAAATGGCGAACACACTATATAGTGCACTGTATCCATGATTTCAAACACAGCTAATGACAGCTTCTGAAGTGGTCTCAATATCTACGACCAGAAAGGGACTCAATACTATATTCTTTGAAAGAGAAGCAACGAACATCAATAGAAGCTTGTCTTATCAGAAATCATGTTTTTGCTCTTCTCCTGACCGAGGATCACTGATGAGGAGAAATAGAGTTAAAAGATATATCTGTGCAGTAAAATGTAATGTAATATGATAGCCTATGGTAGTTTAAGCTAATGGCTAACAACAGGACGAGCTGCTACATCATACGCAGCGGCGTTGCTTGATGTGGACAGGTCTGTGATGAGTGTGATGAGCAGAATGATCGTCCAATCACAAGCTGCTGATATTTTTAAAGGTTCTTCCTCTGAAAACATTTCCGAACAGCTCTTTCCCAGATAGATTAATGAATATTTCCATGGTGGACATGTGAAACTGTCAGTTTTTGGCTTTCTGTATTTAAACATCACATCCTGCGCCCAACCCTCCTCACTCTAAGACATTCTTACTTCTGTATATTTTGTTATGCCCCTGTCACAAATTGCCGTTTCTCATAGCATGACTGCACACGACTGACGATTGATGATTAAATACACCATCAGTAGAGCTTCTACAGCGCTTCGGGGGCGTTCGTCCCACTCCAGTTAGGTTAATACAACGATATGATGAGGATTCCTTGAATTTTCATCCCGCTGACACAACGTCAGCCCAGCACGAGCTCAGTTCGCGTCACGTAAGCCCCGACTGTGCCCCATCTGTGCCGTCTTGAACGGGACACAGTCGGGGCATAAACAGATACATCCATGTCAGCTGTCCTCATAAAGCTTTCAGGATTGAGCCACGATCAGCCCGACTGAGCTCCGTACATGCCACACTAATAGCGTTTTCATTAGGACTGCATTATGCTTCCATCCCGCTATACTGAGAGCGGCGATTCTCCACAACAGTTTTTAAACAGTTCAAAACTGTCCAGGCCCTTCTACGTTCCCCACCGTTCATCCACGACTATACAACGGTGATCCAGACCAAGTAGTGCATGCAGCACTACCAAAGCATGTTTCATCAGGATTATGACAATCGTGCACAATCACCATGAGAAACGGGAATGTGTGACTGGGCTTTAACTTCACCTATATGATGATAGCAGGTGTGGTGCAGGGATTGGTGCTGACAGGACTACATCCACAAACAAACTTATGATGCTGCTTCAAAAACTCTGATGATCTGAATGCTGCCAACATTTTGGGCAAAGCCGACTTTTTGTTCCTTCAGTACCCGCGTTGACGGGCGACCCCTAGCTGTCTGTGTCTTCTTAATGCTTTTGAATAACAGGATCAGAAGATAATCACATATGTTTTGGATTGAAATCCAAGTGAAGAAATAATTGTAAAAACTGCCCTCGAACAGGTGGCACTGTGGCGCGGCAGGTAGAGCATGAGCAATAAGGTTGCTGGTTCGATCCCTGTTGTAATCAAGGGCTTTCCTGTGTGGAGCTTGCATGTTCTCCATGTGCATGTGGGGTTCTCTTGGCACTCTGTCTTCCTCACACATGCCAAAAACATGCTGATTAGGTAGACTGCTCTGTTTGTGTGTCTCTATTGGCCCTTTTCCATTAGCCCTACTCTACTCGCCTTGTGCCCCAAGGCCTTGTGTCCATTAGCCCCAGCCTCCTGCCCAGCAGGGTGCAGTGTCGCTGTAAACAGCTGAGTGGCACTGCAGTGACGTCATTTTGAGGGAGACACAACAATCTGTGGCTTTTTGTCACAAACCTAGCATGCTAGGTCGTCACGCTCATGACTCTTCGATGACAACATTGTCGGTGACGTCATCTTTTAGTATGGACTCAGCTCACCTGGAGCCAGAGCGGAGTAGGTACTAAAACTAGCTTGTTTTAGGAGGTACCAGGCTAGTGGAAACACGCTGCTAATCGAGTAGGGCCGAGTGGAGTAGGGCCAAGGTGTGCTAGTGGAAAAGGGGCATGTGTGACCTTATGATCGGATGGTGACGGGTTCCAGCCCCCAGGACCCTGAAGGGGATGCAGGGCATAGGTAATGCATGGATGTTCATGGTCAAGTTAAAGCAACAGGGCCTGTTTCTCACAGAGCTTCTTGATAGGTCTTAATGTTGCCAGGTAACAAGAGTTCACATCTCCTGGTTACAGATGTGTGGCCGATAGTGTGCATCATATTTCCTTTTTCGATTCCGCCAAAAGAGCGAAATTTCTGTCCCCAGCATACTATTGTATATTAAATTTATAAACACAAGTAATAATATATAACAAATTATATTTTATAATTATACTAAACACCATACACATTAATCTTTGTAGAAATTACAGATATATATATTTTTAATATTTTAAAATGGCATCCAAAACACTTCTACATAGCATTTCTTGCCTGTCCCCACAGCCAAACTCTACACTTTACTACAACCCATCATGAACAAAATCCTTCCAAAGAAAATTTTCTTTTTCATTTCAGTGTGACTCCATATTCTATCTACACTTTTAAAACTAAAGTTTTACAAAAAAGTCTTTATATTTTGGTTAAAATTCACATTTTAGTGCTGTCCCCAGGTTTTCACTCATTGCTGTTACCCAAACACATTCCCCTCTTTAAAATTCTGGAACATTCCACCAGTGACATGTTCTGCAGGAAGTGACATCATTTAGGTCTTCTGCAAGTCATGGGAAGACCAAAAGTAAGTTATCTCTTTTATTTTTCCTTAAATTTAATGATATATGAGCTGTTTTAGAGATGGTCAATCTAAAAACTCAGTCCTGTTACCTAAGTTATCTCTAAGACAACATTTGTTGATTTCAAAAGTAAAATATTCAGTTAAATCTTAAGAATGTGCTCCATGTGCTCAAGCTACTAGCATAGATGCTAAGTGGCTAGATTTCACACAATTGCTAATTTTATGCTAAAAACTCGTTGCTGTTATTCAAATAAAGAGTAACAGCAAAAAAAGTCATTTTTGTCATAAATGTTAGTATCTTCATCATGTAACCATTTCTTCTAAATGAACTCTTTTTCTAAGGGAAACATTGTATGTGGTTGATATTCTTTTAAACATGGTTTTAAAATGAAACGGTTTTAAAAATTTGAGTTTTGGTAACAGCAGAGAAAAAATTTGCAATGATAATAAACTGTCGAAAGTTACAATAAGTTAAATAAAGTAGTCTGAGATTGACCAGGACTCATTTTAAATGAGTAAATGTGTATATTACTAAATTCTAAATTCTTGAAATGGAATGAAAAATGAAGTTTAATTTTGAAGAGTTACAACAAAACAAGCAAATTGCACTCTTTTGGCAGAATGACCCATAAACTGAAATATCACCCAAGAACATGAATACATTCAGGACACCGTGTCTTACCACTGATAGAAGCTGCAGACCAGGAAACAGTCCCATTGTTAATATGTGGCATCTCATTTTTGTCCAAGTTTACAAAGTTTAACCCCGTATTGGTTTTGATTGGTCAGTGGGGGAAGAGTGACAGTGACAGGCACTGCTCTGCTGGCTCAAATACACAAGTCCTAAAATAGATGTTTTTAATATTTAAGGTGTGTGGGTGAAGTTGTAGTCTGTCAGTTCTGAGCTGACTCAGCGTGGCTCAGATTTGCAGCACAGTTTTTCATGAGCTGTTCAGCAATGTTTTCATGACACAGATTCTCGTCTGCAGGAGGCATCTGGGTCAGGTGGAGGGCTGCTGCCAAGGAGGTGGAGCCCAGGGAGCTGCCTCTTAAATATCCCATCACAGTCATCACTGTGGGACGAAGACCCCAGAGACTGAAGGAGGATCTTTACATGTTTGACTCTGACACCAGTTCACTGTGAAATGTTCAAGAGGGTCTCAAAAGGACAGGGACCATCCACACTGAAGGAGGATTCATTCTCTTATTCTCGTTTGATTTCTGACTGAATTTGTGATTTTCTCCACTGTTGGGTTTTCATTTTGTCATGTATTGGGGGTATGGGGGTGGGGTGGAGAGCGTTTTCTGACAGTGATCCAGGAGCAGGCTCATCTACAGGAGGTCCTGGAATAATGATGAGGATGATGGGAGTCTACCTGAATATGTATGAGCAGGAATCACAACACTTTGACGGAAACATTTTAAAGAGGTGCCAAACAGATGTGGAGCCGATGTTATCGTCCTTCTGGAGCTGCTCCATCACACAGCAGTCGCTCCCACAGATTAGGCCTCCACCTCAGACATGAGACTTCACTGAACATGGAAATAATGTTATCAGAGCCGTGCTTAACCCTGACAAGTGATGGCCAATGGGATTAAACACTCAGTGTGGCAGTTTGCTGGATTACAGACTCATCTGCTTACAGTTTCCTCGAATTCCCCGTCAGCTAATGCGTGAAAGCTATCATGGATCCTCTGGAGGCAGACGGCTTTAGTAACCTCATTCACACTGCCGCTGCGCTCCGAGCAGCTCCAGGCCCGGTGAGTCAGGGCTCTGAGACGGCAGCCTGGATCATTTAGGTCACATCCAGAGTGTTTGACTGGAGCTGAGAGAACAGACGGGCTCAAACAGGCAAGTGAAGACTTCACAGAGTTAGAGGGTCTGATGTAGACATGGACGGATGGCTCTGCTTGTTACCTTTAAATGAGAACACTGTGATTAAATGCCACGCTTGAACACTTGAAAGATTGTTGACAAGAATGCAGGAATATTCTTTTTTAAACTAGAAAAAATATAAAATATTTTTTCTAGTTATTCTCCAGCACACAGTTACACAGTGGTCTCTACCCTGCACGCCCCTCTTTAACATCTTCCAGAGAATAACTGCAGGTGACTAAAGCCCTTCCATCAGAGGGTTCAGTTTGGTTTGTCTCGGCATGGCTCACTTTCTGTGGCGTTTCCATAACCTAAAACCGGGGCAGGACCCCTTATAAGCAAACTGTACCATCCTTCTTTTTGGGTCCCTTCTGTTGGGGTGCCAAGCATACCGATCCACCCGCAGAAGGCGGAGCTAGCAACACTGCAGTCTGTTGATGGTCGAAGGAGACATCACATAATCCTGCCATGTTGAAATCTGCCCTCGTCTTCGTGAAGATAACTCTGGTGGCACACAGCCTTCTCTGAAACAAAGCTTGGTTGTGCTTCGTAACTAAAAGCCACATGCTGATCACAAAAAAGAAGAACTGCTGGATGTCTTCCAGCGCTGCTCTTTGTTTACTGTGTCACGTTTTCTTATTCATTGTATTTAATAGCTGGGTACACGGTGTCGCGCTGCTATGGCGTCATGCTATCAGCATCAGACTTATACGGCGCCTACCAAGTAGGGTTCAGTTGGCTGTGGAAACGCAAACAAGATCAGGCTTTACCGATCCAGCCTGAGCCAAACCGTGCTGATCCATATCAGACCACTTGGTTGAAACAGGGCTTTTGGTCTTGTCCAGAGACTCTCCTATCAGGGTTCTCATCGTCGTCTTTGCCTTCTTTCTTCTTCCATCTCTGAGCACTCTGATTTCTCAAAGTGTGAGCTATACCGAGGGCCTAAAGTATTGATCAGTAATCAGTGTTTGTCAGGACAGGAGTTGGCTCAACAGTAACTTGTGTTAATCTTCATCTTGATATGTTTCCATGGCAGTTTCTGTCCTGTTCTCTCCTTGTTTCCTGATTACTAAGGCTGCGTTTCTCTAACCCTTTGACTGGCATTGTAACCGTGCGGATGACTTTTTGCTGCATCACCATTGTATTTAAAACTTTTGAATTGTTCTAACAATTCAGAGAGCTTTATTGACATGCATGTGGGGCATTATTGACAAAGTGTTCCATAAAAAAAGATGCAAATATATAAAAAAAAAAAAAATCAAAAATGAAAATCAAAACAAAAGGGAAATGGTTCAAGAAAATGGAAATAAAAAAAAGTTTAAAAAGTCAAATGTGTGTGCTGTGGTTGCATGTGTTCATGCTTGACTGGTTGTCCTCACACATTAAGATGATGGTCATGAGAATTCATGTTACAGGAGAAAATAAACAAACAAACCAAAGTGGGTGTAGCCAAAAAAAGGCCTTTGAAGCTGGAAGATTCTGAAGCTATCAGCAAAGCGAGAGCAGGAAGTGACGGCTTTAGCATAGATGCTAACAGCGTAGCAGCTTCGTCAGATCTGGACCAAAACACTGGGAGCATTTTTTGACAGTCAGGATGTTTTCACTCCACTTCCAACATGTTCTGGTGAGTTTGTTCTTCAGAGTGGCTCAACATAACACAGTTGTTCTCTCCTATTACACAGTCAGAAAGGCCTATAATGAATGTGATGGACAGAATGATCGTCCAATCAGCTGCTGATATGCTTCTGAAAGGTTCTGCCCTCTCCAAACACTTTCTATGGGCTCTTTCCCATCTGCTGTCAGGTTAAAAATAAGATGATTAAGTATAAATGAAAATCACATTCGTACAAACATATGGAAACATGTGTGCTGCAGTTGTTTGTCTACAGGCCATCAGATATGATGAGGAGGGTCATGAGAGGTCAGGCTCAGATGAAGCAGACCCCAAAGGGACTAAATGAAGATGGAGAGCGTGGAAACAAAAAATGAATGAGATACAGAAACAAAGAGCAAGTTTCAGGAGGAGTTTCTGCTCCATTTTGTGGCAGTGTTTGAGGTAACTGCCTTTAATATTAAAAAAAAAGATTGGTGAGCTCAGTAAAATGTGGTTGTTTTGGGACAAACAACATCTAAAATACATTTTTCAAACACATCTCAGCCTGCAGCTTCTGTGTTTTGGGAGTTAAAATGACCTAAAAGAAAAATGTAATACCTGTTTCTGGTTTTAAAAACTGGAGTATAACACCTCGACAAAAAAGCTGATCTCTGCGGGGAGCATGTCAAGCTGCTCAGAGCTGTATGTTTCTCCACGCTTTAGCCTGAGGCTAATCCACCCTCAGATACAGAGGAGTGAATCTGAAAAATACATTTGTAAAGTAATGTCGGAGATTTAGAACAGCATTAGTTTCTCTAACTGTTTATTTTTACTTTTGGTCTAAACTGCTGAAGAACATCTGCATGTTCTCCAGGACTGTCCACACAGGTGGTTTAGCTCTGACTTCACCCTGAACGTTGAGGTCCAGGAGAGCTGCTGTGTGAACGCTGAGGTCCAGGAGAGCTGCTGTGTGAACGCTGAGGTCCAGGAGAGCTGCTGTGTGAACGCTGAGGTCCAGGAGAGCTGCTGTGTGAACGCTGAGGTCCAGGAGAGCTGCTGTGTGAACGCTGAGGTCCAGGAGAGCTGCTGTGTGAACGCTGAGGTCCAGGAGAGCTACTGTGTGAACGCTGAGGTCCAGGAGAGCTGCTGTGTGAACGCTGAGCCCTCTCCTCTTAACTGAGCCTCATGAAAACCAGTCCTGCTCAGGTGGGCCTGATTGTTCTCACCTGTAGTGTTGAGTCCATCAGACCGCTGACACCAGACGAGTCGAGAAGATCCTCTCCAGGGTCCGGTCCTCCACTTGTAGTCAAAGCACTGCCCGTCTACACAAAGATCACAGACATGAACATGTTCAGTGCTCCCATGGTGACGTGGTCAACACGGTGCTTCAGGACGGTCAGACTGACCTGTGCACGGCCGAGCCTCCAGCTCCTGCTCAGGACACTGCAGCAGGTTCTCTGGATCCTGAGCCACCACGGCTCGGGACCGGACCTGGACCGACCCAAAGCCCAGGTCATCCCCGTTCACACAGCTCAGCTGACACGGACTCCAAACGGTCCAGTCCGTCAGGTAGCACTCACCTGCAGAACAACCAGAGAGAAGCTCAGAGAGAAGGATCCTGACAGGGAGGGATTGGAGGAGGTTCAATAAAACAGAAGATTAGTCAAAGCGTCTGATCACATCTGCTTTTGTTTTTGTCTCTGTTTCAGGAAAGGTTATTTTTTAACCCCACGGATTATTTCTGCATCAGAGAAATTGAAATACAGTCAACAGACAGGAACAAGAAAAGACAACACAATGAAGAAACAGAAACATTTGGCCCTTTTCCACTAGCACGCCTTGGCCCTACTCTACTCGGCCCTACTCGATTAGCAGCGTGTTTCCACTAGCCTGGTACCTCCTAAAACAAGCTAGTTTTAGTACCTACTCCACTCTGGTTCCAAGCGAGCTGAGTCCATACTAAAAGATGACGTCACCGACTGCCGGCTACTGATTGGTCAGACAGTGTCGTCATGAGTCATGAGCTCGAAGACCTAGCATGCTAGCGGTAGCCACCATTAGCTTACCCTCATATGTCTTTTCTTTGCAGCTGGATTGCTCTCGTCCTCGGCTTCATTCTGTTGTATAGCTTCCAAAACTCTCCTGTGCTTCTCAAGGGGTATTTCTTCTTACCACCTGCAGCCTTCTTCTGCTTTCCTTTTTTACTCAGTTTGGGACAAAAAGACACAGATTGTTGTGTCGCGCTCAAAATGACGTCACCGCAGAGCCACAGCGACACTGCACCCCGTTGGGCAGGAGACTGGGGCTAATGGGAAAGCAGCACAAGGCGAGTAGAGTAGAGCCAGGTAGAGTCGAGTAGAGTAGAGCTAATGGAAAAGGGCCATATGACAACACTCACCAGCAACTCCATCAGGTACACCAGTCTTACTTCACACTATAGAAAAATAGCCAATCACAGGGCAGCAACTCATGCCTTTAACTATGACGGAGAGATAGAAAGCCACAGTGACTCAAATTACTCCTCCTGACCAAAGTAAACCAAGTAGACCACACCAGCTAAGAACAGGCCTACAGGAACAGTTCACAGCTGCCTCTCTTTGGTTAGCTGCAGCCACACCGACCTGCTGGTGATTGTGTCACTTTATAGGGCTGTAGAAAGTGACAATCATTCATGAGGTATTTTGCATTGACCATTCATGCTAACGTGGGCGTGTAGAGAGTGGGGTGTGAGGTAAATCCACCTGCACAACTTCCCAAGTGGACTGTGATGTATAAAGGGAAATGTGCTTGTAAGTGTATCCAAGCACGGTTTTATAAATCTGTTTTTTTTTTTTTTTTTGAGCACACCATTTTCAGCTTTTGGGCACATGTTCACTTTTAGTTTGGATCCTCCACAATGTTTTATAAATGAGGCCCCAGATCTCAATCCAGTAGAGTACCTTTGGAAGGTTTCTCTTCATGTTCTGCATCCGACCTGAGGCTAGCAAGCTGTACCTAATAAAGTGGTCAGGGAGTTTTTATCATAAGACAATATTGACTTATCCCACACCTCAGCACACTCATACACAGGTCAGCAGAGGTCACTAGCTCTTACTCTGACGTATCCCTCATTAATCCTCCTGATCCATTTTCCCTCCCCGCTGTGTTTAAAGATCAGATTAATCAGCTGTTCCTCTTTTTACAGAGACGTGAATCTGTGCTCAAAGAGGTCTGAATGGACACAATCAGAGTCCTCCTCCACCCCGCGCTCCTCCTGAAGCCATCAGACTGAATTATGTGCTGATTGTTCCCACTCACCATCCACCTGAGTGTTTACAGCACATGTGTGCAGAGGCAGCTCCAGGTGAGCCGAGGCCTGTCACCTCGGTACACAAACATCTATTCTGCAGTCTGCAGCAGCTGAACATCAGCGCTGCACCGTGTACCTCTTCAGCAGGCTCTTCAAACTCCTTCAATCAGCCTCTCCAGGATGAGAGGCCACCTGTCGCCTCTCTGTTGTGATTGTTAAGAGCTGAGCGGCTGTGAGCAGACGGAGTGTGGAAGGGTTTGATGTTTTACACTGAGACTAAGACGGAAAACAAGAGCAGCTGACGGATATGAACTTCCTCTTCCTGTCTAAGGGTGGATCCGAATAGTCCTTCCTAAGTCCTTTCCTATCCACTTTACCTTAACCCCGATAAAAAACGTCACAGGGTCAAGGAAAGGAAGGAATAAGAGGAAAGGAAAGGAAGGAATAAGAGGAAAGGAAAGGAGAACTGCGGTAAAAGAGGAATTGGACTGCACTTTCACTTTGGTGTCATATTTATGTGACGAGGATTTCCTGTGACGTAGGTAAACCATGACGAACTACAGTGTTCTGAAAATGGACTACAAAACCTCATAGAGTTGCTTTGTGTCAGCTTTACCTGTTAACATTAACAATCCATGATCAGACCTGTGATGGTGTTTTGTCTTTGGTCATGCAGTGTGTGTTTCCTGCACACAGATGTGAGGTTAGGGGAGAGCTTCTATAAATGTTCACATCTTTGACAGCACACGGGGAAAAACCTGAAGTCTGATAAAACATAAAAATGTTTCAGCAAGACTTTTCTTCCTGTTTCATTCACATATATCATTACACACATTGTTAAACAGTGTTACTATATTTTAAGTATTGTAAAATACCACCTTTGTCCTTCTTTTTACTGATTGTTTTTTTTTAATAAACGTTATTAGAGACCCCATTGTTCTGTCTTATAGGCATGATTTACTTCATTAATGAAGATTGATAGAAATCTGGTAACTAATATAAAATATTAAAACAGGACACAAGGACCACAATTCTTTATTACCTGATGAACATTATAGATGGCCCGACGGGTATGGAGAAAAAATGTTTTAAATCAAGTGCTTTATGAATTATAATCTCAACCAAGCATAAATCATGTCAACTGGACCAACCTCATGAGAGTTGGTCCACGAGGTTGGTCTAGTTGACACGATTTATGCTTGGTTGAGATTAGTCATGACCTGGATGACTGAGAATATCCACAGATTTATGAATTATAGATTAATATTCAATTGTTTATCGGTCCATCATTTCAAAACTGATTATGAAATAAACTAAAGGTGATATTTTTGAAAGTGCTTACTTGAAGCAGATATTCTGCTCTATGACTGCAAAAAATGTTATATTTTTTAGAATTATGTAGCCCACATATGTTGATAGTCCCACAAAACTTGTCCTTTCTTCCTCGTAAGTTTCAGTACGATGCCGATACACGTCACCTGCTGCAGTGCATTATGGGGCGTTCCTTTCTTCTCTCCTTTTCCACGACCCTCCTTTCCTTAACTTTTGGAGAATTTGAACAGCACTTATCATGGCCGAAGCTTAAATGCATCCGAGTCATTTCTTCAGTTAGGAAGGTTCCTTATTAAAAAAGGATTATTCAGATGCACCCTCCTCTTGAAGTGAACCTCCTCTTCCAGTCCTTCTTCCAACCATCTAACAGGCATGCAATTAAACCACTTATTAACCTTTAACTGCATTTTGTGTCTGAACCTCCATTTCTCAAACCCACATTGGGCTAACACCTAAAGCTCTGACTGATGAGCAGGATCCTCTCACCTGGACAGGGCACAGTGCAGGCCTCCTGCAGGACGATCTGAGGGTCTCCGTCCACAGAGGGCTCCAGATCTCCACACAGCTCGTCGTCCACCTGACTGCTGTCCTGCTGCCCCGAACCATCGGACACAAAGCACGACACGTTCCTGAAGCGCAGGCCCTCACCACACCGCGCCCCCTGGTGGGACAGAAAAGGATTATTGGTGCAGGAACATTTAATTTAAAGTCTGTAACGGTTCAGTTTCATATTTCCAAAATGGTCGAATATGAATGATTGATAAGTAGGGATGCAACAATACATGTATCTGTACTGAACCATTCGACAAGCAATACGCAATTTTGTATTTATTTATTTATTTGATCAACTTCTGACGAGGTGCTATGAAAGTTTAGTGAATCTGTGTTCGACTACTCCAGGCTGCATTGTCGAGCACAGATCTGCTGAGCTGCACGCAGCACCTCCCCTTTCATTCAGGCAAGCTGCTGAGACAGAAGAAGCTACATACGCTAGGGCGCTGCAACATGGCAAGTGCTTTACCTTCAGCTGAAACTGAAGACCCTCCACTATCATTCAGATCTGGTGTTTGGGACTACTTTGGCTTCTGTGTTAAAGGTGCTATGAGGAGAATCCGGCCACATAAAGACTCTGCTACCCATGAGCACACGCGGCGACTGTGGTAAAGACGTGACCCAAGCCAAAGTGTGTGTTTGTTGTGATGCTAATGAATGCAGCTCAGACCTTCCTCAGAACTCTGCATTGCTTTACAACTTCTTTTTTCAACAACTTACAGGATGCAAAGCCACGAGGTAATGTATCTCTTTCTAGTTACGTAGTGGTAGTTTTTGATGTGTGACAACAAGCAGTTTTTGGAAAACTTAGTATGGTAGTTTTGTAGCCGGTTATATATCTCTACTTACAGCCCGGTGCTCTAAGACGTGTCTGAATAATATAAATTTGCTCTAGTTTTAATTGTCTTGTTCCTGAAGTTGAGTATCCAGGCCAGTCCAGCCCTGTCTGACACGACCGTGAAGCTAAGGAATAGCATTTATAGCTCACCTATTTTGATGCTATAAAACTCATCTTAAAGTGTGTATTTCCATCAGGCAGATATCTAATATCATATATTTATTTTTGTAATGACTTAGAAACTCCTCATAGCATCTTTAAGTATAACCCTGATGGTAAGAGTGTCATGGACAAAAACACAACAGTATGTCGGAAGTGCAACACGATGCTAAACTACATCGGGGGAAATAGAACAAACGCAGACATCATCCCGGAGTTAAAACAAGTGGAACAAGTGGAAACAACAAGCAGCACACATGCTACAGACTCTACCTGGGTCATTTAGACAGCCATTAGCACATGATTCAAAGGGGGCAAAGGAAATCCACCGGGCCATAGCTACTTTTATTGCTGTCCACATGAGACCCTTTTCTGTTGTGGATAACGCCGGGTTTCAGGACATGGTACGGACACTTGATACACTTATAGCTCGTTCTTTGTAATATTTACTCTGCTGCTAAGAATGCACCACATAAGATGGATGAGTTCTTTATTAGATACATTTATTTTCACTTATTCTTATTTTTTGTTTTTTATGATTCTAAGTATGCACCGAAGAATGTGCCTGGTTTAGCTGCAAGAGTTACATTTAATTCAATTTAATGAAAATGAACTCTGAGTTGAAACAAATGTTGGTTATTTTAATAAACCACAAGTAAAAAAGGCATTGAAATTTCTCATATTTTGTATCGGAAAAGTATCGAACTGTGACAGAAACAAACCGTGAATGAAGTGTATCGTTGCATCCCTATTGATGAGCTGTTTTTTCTGACTTAATAGCTAATGATAACGTTCGGCCTGGAGAAAAAGACAGATTTTCCTTTCTGGATTCACACTGTGCTTCATTTCATCTCCCTCTCTGCCTCTTAAGGTCATCTTATGGATGCTGACTGACTGGCTGACCTCGGACTTGCACTCAGACCAGGCGCTGTATCTCCAGCTGTAGCAGGGCTTCACCAGGCACGGCTTCCACTGCTCCATCTGGGACGGGCACGGCCTCCCGTCGCCCTGGGGAGCCTGGATCACTGTCCGTCTCCTCCACAGCTTGCCTGCCGACAGACGATAAGGAGAAAGAGGCATCATTTATTCATGAGGACACAGACTGGAATGCTGAAACCTGAGCGCTCCATAGACAGAGCCTTGTTAAGATCAGGAGGCCGGTCGGGGCAGAGCAGCTGGATGGCCGTGGTTGTGTGGAGAGGTTTGGAAAATGAGATTTTCTGTCAAGGTCACCCCTGAGTGCTCCACCTCTGGAGCCGCAGAGGAATCAAGATTCATGTGTCAGCCTGCATGAATAAATGAAGGTCAAGTCTGAAGCATTAGGGAGGGAGAATTCATGTTTCTCTGTCAGGAAATTCAACAAGATAAAAAATACAACAGCTCCCTCTCTACAAATGTTCAGTTCAGGAAAGAAAATCACTGTTTTACAAACTCAAGGACAAACAGAGGAGCTGAGCAGAGGAAGTGTTCAGCTCCTACTGAGAGATTATTTAGTACAGACTGAAGCCACGGTTTAATGATAAGTTTAGTTCATGACAGCACAGCGTGAGTAAACTGTAACCTGACACACCAGGACGGGAAAGAGCCCACAGAAAGAGTTTGGGTCGAGCAGAACCTTTAAGAAGCATATCCAGCAGCTGATTGGGTGGTTATTTGGTAACACTTTACTTTAGAGGTCCGCAAATTTCATCACACTTAGGTAATAATTAGACAAAGTTTTGTCTTATTTCATGAAAATTTGGTGAAAATGATTTAGAATCAAATCAGAAATTTGGGGCCTCCGACCTGCCGTGGGGGGGCGGGGGAGGCTTGGGGCCGGGAGGGCGGGTGCTGCCACCCTGGGCCCTGGTTGCTGTCCTTGGTGTCGGTGGGGAGGCGGGTCTGTGCCCCCCTGGGTCCTGGGGCTGTTCCTGGGCCTGGTAGTTTGGGGACCGTGTGGGGGGTCTCGGGTGCCCTGGTGGCCTGTGGGCGTGTTTTCCCTGGGAAAACACGGGAACCACCTCACATGCATGCATATACAGATACTCAAGCTCCTGTCGGGTACTCTTACACATCTTCTCACATCCTGTGATGCATGCCACTCCATCTCCTACCCATGTAGGCCCACACTCCCTCTACTACCAAGACCCCACATTTCTGTAGTCCCTGGTTTCTTACAGCCTTTACTTCCTGTATGGTCTTAAATTAGCACAGCACTTCAACTGCTATCTCAAATCAACAACAGTAGACGTTTGTCCTCCCTTCCGTTTGTCTTGTCTCGTCCTGTCTGTCACTGTTTCCCCTTCTTTCACACTGTGGTGTGGCACGGCCCTCCCCTTCAGCTCACATCAGGGGTTAAATAAAGTTTGATTTGATGGAGTAGCCTACAGGGAGGGCTGGTGATGGTCACTGTAGCAGTTAATCATATTCACATATCTCTGACTACTAGAAAAAAAATGCATTGGTCTTTTTAACGCTGTCATCTGACACAGTGCTCAGCAGAAAAGATAATGCAGACAAGGGGATTAAAAAAAAGAATCAAGTCAGAAATTAAGGTACAACAACTCACTTTACAGGTCAGCTCTGCAGAAATTATTAGGAAATTTAACCGGCCTGATCAGTGGAAGTTTGTCAGTTATAGTAAAATGAATACTCTCCAATTATACAGAATTTGCACATGAGGTAAGTGAACCTGTGTGTCATTTGACAACAAGGCCGTCAGCTGTGCCTGCCCAGATTCTGTTCTGCAGTGTCTATCCCAATCAGGTAAGGCCAGTTTACAACCCCACTGTTGGTGAATTTCACATCTGAAGCCTTCAGTTGTATCATGTAAAACATTATAGACCTAATCATCAAGGTATATCACTCATCTCTATTTTGCATGTGATCTCAATTATGCATATCAACAAACTCAGTACTAAAGAACTTGGTGAAATTAAATAAATAGCTAACTATCAACTGTCAAGTAGGAAATCAAATTATTCACTTACCATTTCAAAGCTAATTATCAAATACAGAACCTAACTTCTGAATTCAATAACTAAGCAGCTATTTATCACCTGCTTCTCTGGAAACAGCAGAAATGTTGGAATACTTCTAAAAACATTTTGTGGTGGGTTGTGATTTAATTTCAAATAAATTATTTGCTAATTGTCACCTTCGTACCTTGGAATTTTAGTAAATTTCAAAGAAAATGGAAAAAAAAAACAGTAACCTACCAATTCTGACCTGCGACAATAAATTTGGACATTATTTTAGGTTAGAAAGTTATGTGCTAATTTTCACCAAATTGTCATGAAATTTCGGGGGACATTTCATAGAAATAAGAAAAAACTTGTCTAATTTTTACGTAAGTGGGATGAAATTTGCGGACCTCTAAAGTAAAGTGTTATCGATTATTCTTTCAGTAACATTTTGTACAGGACAATCAGATAATGCCATCAGTGGATCCACTGCATTACAGAAGGTGAGCCACGTCATAGAGCAAGCTCATCATAACATCAGAAGTGGAACAAAAATAAGATTATCATAGAGAAGTCTGTGGAGTTTGTTTAATAAAAATTTTGGTCCAGATTTGACAAAACTGCTGCTAAAGCTGTTGTAGCTCAACTCTTAATGCTCTAAAGGACTCTGATTGGACCGTTTGGCTTTGGGACATTGGATGGATCTGCCTGATTACAGACACTGAATCAGGTGGATCCAGCTGCTGTGCAAGGTTAAGGCCACATCCACACAAAGACAAACCGAGGTCTAAACCCATTAGTTTTTTGCCGAATCTGCGTATCATCCATACGAAGACGGAGTTTTGGGGGTCTGTAAACGATCATTTTTAAACCAGGTTCCAGAGTAGAAAGTTTTTGAAATGCCGTATACGCAGCTCCATGATTACTGGCTCTGTAACTTTTCAGATACGCTTACGTCATAGTTTCATATCTTCATGGACACTCATGCGCCACATGCGGCAACGACAACAACAACGTACGGTGTAGCATATGTGCTGATGAAGCTAGTGACCCTACTATCCCTGTTACAGCAAAATCTCCTTCTTCTCAATCACCACCGAGTTGAACAAACAATTATCGAGGACACATTACAGCACTTTATGATCACTTTATCACAATCTCTGTTTACAACTTTTGCAGCAAGTGTGCATGCCCACTGTTTTTCATCTGTTTCTGCTTGTTCCCGTCATGTCGTTACAGCGCCCCTAGAGGTCTGGCATGTGTTTTACAGCGTTTTCATATCAAATTGAGTGCATTCATGGAGACGCACACATTTTCTTCGTCTTTATGACAATTGTTTTGGGAGCTGTTCAGCGTTTTGTCTTCATGTGGATGGGGCCTATGTAAACTGAGCTCTTTGTCTAAATTACTGAGCTTGGTCAGCAGGATGATCCTCAAACATTCAGACATTTGGATAATCTTTATTTTGGATGAAGGATTATTTATTTGGACCGTAGTTTGATCCTGATGCTGCAGGTGGAAGGACACGTAGGCTGTGCTGTGTCTCAACATAGTTCCTAACAGAGCAGCTTGGTGTATCATACGTCAGTAAAAAAAAGGTGATGCTGTGTATTTATCAGTATCAGTGTGAGGGCCTCTTATCCAGCGTTTTCACGACAATAAGCATGCTGTGTCTGGAGACTCGTGGATAAAACAGAGATTTCTGTTAAAGGTTGATAAGTATCCACCTTAAAGGTATTAAATTCCTGTTCAGACATTTGTTGAATAATTTAGATGCTCCTGTAATAGCTGACTTCTGGCTGTAAAGCTGTGAAATATGTTAATATTTCATGGTACACTCGTGGGCATTAACAGTTGGTTCTAAAATTAAAGTCTTTCCTACTTTAACAGGTCTTCACAGAAGCCTAAACACTCCCACCCTCTGGTATTTAACTCAGGAAAAGTCTGACTTTAATTTTCTTTTCCTGCAGTGATTCAACTCTCTCTTTCTCAGACTTACACCATGGAGCAGATTTCAGGGTGTCATCATGAGCCCTGCAGCCATGTTGAATATTTATGTTTCTTTGTTGTGTTAGAGTCAAGCACGTGACTCTCTGTTTGGAGGCTGTGGTTTGGGAGGAGCATACGAGTGCTTTTTTTTTTTTTTAACCAAATTCATTCTGCATCATAAGCAGGAGCCCACAGGGTGAGGTTGTTACAAAACTCTTAATCATGTGTCTCATGGGAGAAGCGGGCCGTGTTTACACACCATCACACCTGAAATAAACACTCTGCTCAGCCACGATGATACAAAACAGTGGATCAGACCTCATGAGGAGGGTATGTGGAGCATTTCAGCATCAGTTAACACTAAAATCCTCTTGAATGAGGACAATAATTCTTAAATCATTGGTCTTTAAAAGTTCTTCCAGGTCTTTGCCTCTGACGGCTAATTGGTGCATCCTCCTGTGTGTTACTGCAGCCCCCAGTAGAACTGCACTTAATGTCCCAGACTATCAAAAACATATCCCAGGGTGACGATTCCCCAGCAGCTGCCAGCAAACAGACCAACAAGCATGAAGCACAGAGGGAGCTGCCAAACTCCTCTGTGCATATCAAACAACAGGCCCACCATGCACGAGGGAAACATGCCAGAGATTCAACATCAACCTGTTGTAGTAAACAAACAGAATCCCACAACGATCACGTCACAATTAATCTGTGCAGTTTCACAATTTCCATCATTTTTAGATCCATAAAGCCTCAATTTACAGATAATCTTTTGTAGTCCCATATCAAACTCTAAAGGTGCCCACACACCAAAAAAAGACTTGAGCTACCTCGGCGATCACTCTCCATGTAAAGTCAATGTACAGCCGCGATGGGCGGGGCTAACCCTCCCGCGTGGCGATTGCTGCATTCAAGGCGACCACTTCACTTGTCGTGTGATGTCAAAGTTAAAAAAAGTTGATCTTTTCAGGTGATGTCGTGTGTGGCTGTGAGGCAACAGCCAATCAGCAGCGTGTGCGTGTGTGACGGTACGCTAGACAGACAGTTTTTCATCTGGACTACAGAGGAACTATTTATGTCCCTGTGGAAACATTAGTCAGTGCGGACATTAGTTCCTCATTGAAAGCTCACAGATGATGCTGCTGCGTCATCAGCTGCAGTGTTTTGTGTTTGATAAGTGAATGAAAAGGATACAGCTGGAATAATGTCCGCTTATACATCCTATTATATGATATATGATATGATCACGGTGAAACTCGAGCGGACGTGACGTCACCGAGCGACGGCAATGGCTGACCAAGATGAGGTTTTTATGGACACGCGATGCAACTTCAGTGGGCAACGTGATTTTGATCACAGGGTCGCTTTTGGAGTGAACACAGCTTTATTGTTTAAGAAAATGTTCTATTCTATCCTCTGGATGTCCCTCAGAAAACAACACTAGATTAAAAAGATATGAAAAGACAACATTTTAACCAACTGTGCACTTTCAAAAAGAGAGAGGGAAAGAACAAAGACAAACCCTGATGTAATACATGGACAAAATACATTAAGCACATTTAATGTTTATATTTAATGAAGCCTCGAGGAGGAGAGGAGCACCTGCCCTTTTTGAATCAGGCTCTTATGACCCAAAGCTCGACTCAGTCATCACTGTGTAAAGACCACTTAGGCCTTACAGAAGTTTATCTGTTGCCATTTTGAGTGTAAAACTGATCCATAATGTTTGATATCATTAATGGAATTACAAACTGTGTTACGTCAGTCTCCATGGACACGGCTATTAAATGGGGACAGGACGGAGCTGGAGTGACGTCATTTGGACATGCCAGTGCTGTCAAGGCTGCAGGAGAAAACTTTTAGAATATGTCTTTGGGATTATGATGCATGTTCTGTGCGTTTGTGGATTTATAAACTTTGTGGAAGCTGCTGGGTACATGAATCATCTCCAGGTGGACTGAGGTGTTGATGTGGGGTACCGTGAGTATGATCTTGGTGCAGCGCCCAACAAACTGTTAGACTCACTGTTTGATGATACGAGTGAGCAGAAACTTTGGGGATTTGTTTGTTTGTGTTGAAGGACACTTGGGTTTATTATATTGTAGACAGTGAGTAAGATGCTCGAGCGTGGGGTGGTGATTGTTATTGGCTTTCATTGGCCCCGTTTACATGGGTCAAAAAATCCTATTTACAATCAGATTGAAAGGTCAATCAGATTAGAAATGTCTCATGTAAACACCTTAGCCAATCTGATTCACCTGGATCTGATTGTATTTCTGATCGGATTGTAAGAGGTAGTCTACACCGATTGATAATCCACTCCATGCTTCATGTAAACGGCTGAGTGGAGCGGATTGGGTTGATAGAGAGGATTGTTCGGTCTGTAGGCGCTCTGTAGTCCGTAAGAGGCACATAGTGACGTACGCAGAGTGTGCCCAACAAAACACGACGTGGATCCATCTTTCTAGAGGTAAACAGGAAGCAGGAAGTGCACCTCTTCTTCTCTTACACATTTGCAGGTAGTGGCAGAGTGACCTTCTGCACATGTCAAAAAAACAAAACAATACAATTGTTACAGCTGGGGCCAAAACAAAAATAAAATGGGATTAAAATGGAGAGAATTTCCCAGCCTGTGTCAGACATCATAATCTATGAGGCCTGATAAAGTGGATCTTTATGTTCAGTTTGCACATGTAGGTGCCTCTTACTGTATGTCACAGTGATATGATGACAGCCTCTCATGCCCTCAGAAACCAGTCTGTTCTGGTCCTCGTGCCGTATCGCTCTCTGCAGGGGGCCGCGGCTGTGTTTGGAGCTCTGAGATCTGCTGGTGGTGTGTGTCCTGGGCCAGCTGTCCCTATCAGTGTTTGGCCGGAGAACACACAACGCCATGATTATCTATGCACGCGGTCCTGAAAATGCTCCACCTGATTGATAGCAGCACCTTGCTGCTTCCAGGTTTGTTCATTTGCTTGAAACCCGCTCATTGGCATTCCTGGCTCTGGATCAGACACGAGCCTCCAGGGGGGTTTGAGCTCAGAGCCAGCGTGAGATACAAACAGGAGGACCTCTTCCTGTGGCCTACCTGCTGTTTCTGAGCAGGAGCAGAGGAATCCTGCTCGCCTGGGGACAGATTAAGGTACCACAATAGCTGAGGCTGGTATCGGTTTCATATCTGCTGTTTGCTCTGCTGCTGCTCTTCTCAAGGACTCGTGGAGAGCCGAGCTCCCCGAGGCCCTGAGCACACACCGGTAATGGACCGCCAATCAATGGCATGATCCTATGGAATTACACGTGAGGACATGATCATCCCGCTCAGTTGGTTTACGGCTATAACAACGTCGTTTCCCACATCATAAAGAGCTTCTGGTTTCCTCGAGGCTTTGGTGAGCACACAACAGAGAGCCAAACAGAGCGGCCTACAGAGGTGAAGGGTTAGCTAAAGCTGTGAGGGCTTTATGTGATCAGAGCTGAGAGGAGAGAGGGCCGGGAGCTGGGATCAAATATTATCAGCTCATTATTAAATATGGGAACAGATTTATTCAAGTTTGATTACTACATTTGATTTATTTATGACAGAATAATGACACACAATACTTTAACCACAGTCACTAACTTGGAGGTCTATGGCCAGTTTGTATGAGCCCCCAACAGCAAGAATATCTCCAACATTAACTTTACTTTTGATAATGTTAACATCTAACCTGATGCACCAAAAGGGCCAATAAATACATTTCACTAGTCCATAAATGAATCAGTCCATAAAAAGTATACCTCCATCTTATTAAGAGTCTCCAACTTATTGTCACTTATTTTCCATCATAAGGAAGTTAATATTGCTTAAAGGCTCTGCATGTTGCAACCTAGCTGTAGCTGTATTTATTCTATTTTATTTTATTTTATCTCTACTTTAGTTTAGTTTAGTTAAATGAATGCTCCTCTCTATTCTTATGTCTTCATCTGATATTTTCAACTGTTAAACTGTGTATAAGAACAGCTTAAACAACCAAATTTCCCCTTGAGGATGAATAAAATATTTCTGATTCTGAAAGTGTTTGATAATGGGCTGAACCTTCGGAAACAAACTCCACAGGTGATTGGACGATCTTTCCATCAATCACATTGGTTAAAGGCTAATCAGATCAAGCAGGAGGCTGGCACTGCTGCCATGGACACTTTATAGAACAAACCCATGTCAAAATATCCTTCTTTGAAAAATGCTTTCAGTTTTGTTTTTCTGTGCTTTTCATTTAATAAAGAAAAGTGTTCCAGATCTGATTAAACTGCTACTGAAGCTGTTAGCATCTATGCTAATGGACTGAGCTCTGCTGCTGCTCTCTCTGATGATGAAAACATGGAGTGTGTCCACGGACTATTGTGTTGTTTGATTAGTAACAAAACTGAACTACTGAAAATCTGTTTGACTTAGAAAACAACAAGGCAACCACCAAATGACTGGACAACGTAACTTAGCTACAAAGGACCTTTTATCATGACATAACTGTCCGTCACTGCCATTGACACATGTTTGGAAGTTGGTTTGGAGGCCTTTAAAATCTGACAGGGTCCTGCTGATCCAGTGCAGGTCTGGAATATTCAGAGTCATGTTTGCTTTCTCCTGATTTGGCAGCTGCTCTGATAACTGGGAGTGTAGGCTGAGGCTATGTGCTCTTAAGAAGGGGCATCTGCTGGCTTGGAACTGGCTGATACTTGACTGGTGACTGACTTGAAGTTGGCTGGCAGCTGGCTGAAAGGGGAAAACTGCAGAAGCTGGACCTGTTTGGCAGTTTTTAACACAGTTGGCACCCCTTTGGCTGTAGAGTTTGCACCCTTGCAACTTTATACATACAGGTAATCAGCAGGAATCAAAAAGAGGATTTGATAAAAAAAAATGGATTGATAAGCATAACTGGAAATGGCTGAAAATTAGTTGAATTTTACCAGTTTTAATCCTTGTATTCACAGGTTGAATGGCAGTTACTCCTATTAAAGCAGCTTGACCTGATATCAGATGGACTGTTTGCCA
The DNA here is from genome assembly GCA_036419115.1 of Scarus forsteni. Taxonomy (NCBI): domain Eukaryota; kingdom Metazoa; phylum Chordata; class Actinopteri; order Labriformes; family Labridae; genus Scarus; species Scarus forsteni. The sequence goes on along the minus strand of JAZDUH010000357.1, from coordinate 509,614 downwards.
TATCAGTTGGATAAATTACATTTATTCACCTGTGCTAAAGCCCAAAGGAAGTGTTGGAAGAGGGCAGAGCCTTTGAAAACACTCTCAGAGGGCGACTAAACACATTCTCATTTGCTAAAACCAACCAGGTGAGGACAGTCCAAAGATATAAACTAACTCTTTAAGTAATAATTATTTGAATCATTTTGTCTTACTGTCCAAATGTCTTTAAACCCACAGCTGTGATTTACACATGTTTAAAGTCTTTATGAGAGCCTGATATCAGTCTTATGTCATCATTTCTGTGCTGTTAAAACTCTCTCAGTGTATCGAGCAGTTTCTCTTCCCTTTAAAATGATGCTGCTCTCTTTGTTTTGATGAGTTCAGAAGATATTCAAATATTCAAGAGCTCATCTGCTGAATGAATCATTTATGTCCCAACTCTTCTTTGAGTATTGAAGCATCATGTCAGGATGTTTTCAGTCTTTCCAGGACAAACCTCGACCTCGAAACCTTCAGCAGGAGGTTGATGTAACTTAAACATCTGCTTTACCACAGCAGCAGCGATCTGCCTAAAGACCTCATGGCTGTTGGATTCATTTCCAAACCAACATGTTTAATCCACAAACCCAAACAGGCAGCAGCTTGATCTCTCTCATTAATGAACTGTGCAGTGAGGCCGAACAGCAGGGACTTTTACTCTGATTCTTCTGCAGATCTGATTGGCTCAAACTCATTGACCTGCATTTATTTCAGGGCTTTACAGCGTGATAGAGCATGTTCAGACAGTCTTCTGCTAAAGAGATACAGAAGGGCCGTATCAACATGAGAGAGCGTCTGCAGATATTACAGCTTTTGGTTTATGAATGAAACATGGAGCTGGAGCCACGACCCAATCCTCATGATTCTGCTGCTCAGTCAGAGTTTCAGAGAATCATAATCATGAGTGAGAACAAGAGAACTGTACAGAATAAACATTAACGCACCTGCAAGGCCACACGTATGGGTGCACTCAGACCACGGTGACCAATCAGAGAGCTGGCAGTTGACGGGACACTCCACCACACAGGAAGAGTTCATCTGCCACTTCCTCTCCAGGCCAAGCTGTGAGAAAATAAAAAATAATAATTCAACTCAATTCCAATGGCTGTAAAGGGGTGAATGTGAAGGATTACTGCATTTCTTTAAAAAATACAACAATAACCATGACACTGCTAATAATGCTAATAATGCTAATGATAATAATAATGCTAATAATGCTAATAATAATAATAATAAAAAAATAATAATGATAATGTCAATTGTAAAATAATAATAATAATAATAATAACAATAATAATATACAGAACTTAGTGTGGAAAAATTCAAAGATTGTTTTGTCTTCTTTGTCCTCTTTGTCCTGATATAATTTTGGTCCTTACATACAGAATAATTGACTCTAATACGTATTTGATTTTTTTCGAGCCAGATTGAAATATGAATGTGATATTGAATATTCTGCTTAATTGCATTAAAGTACTTATTGCATTATCTCTCAGCTCTTTCACAAGCATGCTGAATTTTCTATGATAAAGGAAAAAGAAAAACATTTCAGGGAGTTAACCAGATGATTGTAGTTGTATGAAATGCAAGGTAAGAGCAGTTACCTCCTTGCAGAACTTGAGGTCGACAGATTTTCCGTCACTGCGCACACAGTCCAACATTCGAGTTTTAATGCCGATTCCACAGACTGCTCTGTCACTGAGCTGGCACGTGCTCCAATCTGTAGAGAAAAAAAAAAGACCAGAGAGATGAGAATGAAATGTGGTTCATGGGAAAAACTTCATGTTTCACAGTAAAGCCAGTGCAGACCAGAAGACTCTGCAAGACGGTTTCAGAGTCCCCTAAGTCTGGGTTCTGTTTTTTATGTATGTATTTATTTTTCTTTTCACAAAGTTTGGTTTAAACCAGAACAAGAACCTCACCATCACTGTCTTTATATTTTATACTCTACTACAGGGGTCGGCAGGTAAGTTTGGCCTTGGGCCAAAATTTTTCCGAGCGACTGAATGGTGGACCAGAACATCACATCAATCAGAAACATGTTTTCTTTCTGTCTCTGTCTCTCTTTAAAAAAAACAAACATTTTCCCTTACCTATAGGCTACTGTTATATCGTGTGAATACAAAATGTAGACTAATTTAATAAAGTAATTAGTTTTAAATAAAAATAACAATTTTATTTCGCAGACAATCAGTGTGTTATTACTGCTTTAGCTCCACTGTGGCTGCCTTATAAAACTGCTTATAATAGTAACTTGGTGATAATAAAGATGCTGTCTCTAATCAGCAACTTCACTTTAAAGGCATCATAAATGTGCCATAGCCAACTATATTTTTTCCTCCACACATTTAATAAAAATGTCAGTAATTTCCATTTTGAAAATAACCACTTCTTTGAGTCCAACTTTAATAAAGACTTATAAAAAAAGATTTTCAGGATTGGGCTATGGTTGTCGTTTTTTGTGATAGCGGCTAAATAATTTTACTTTTTTTTCTAAAGTCTTTTTAAGGGGCGTGCTGGGGCTGAATATCAGCCCAGGAATTTTTTGGACCAGACTGGCCGAATGTCGTTCATCAGAGCGGGGGGTGGGGGGTGATCGTGGTGCTGATTGATATTTTCAGCATCCCCCAGTCGGACGAACACAAGCCACTGTGCTGCGGCCACCAGCCGACTAATTTTGTCAGCTGTGCGGCCTTGATGTTCGCGGTTGCGGTGGCTTGTGTTCGCCCCACCGGGAGCGGCCGCTGATTGATATTTTCAGTGGCTCGCGCTGCAGTCTCCGGCCGTCTAGGTGTGCCGGCCGTTCGGGAGCTTTCCCCGGTTTCCCAGATGGCCGGCAAGTCTCTGCCCCTTTAAAATCAGATTTTCAATTTCATCTAGCAGCCCAGATATTATTGGAGACGGGCCAGTTCTGGCCCACGGGCCGTTAGTTGCTGACCGCTGCTCTACAATGGAAACTATACACAGCTGCACAGGCAGAGAAACCAGAAGTCTGGTCATTGCACTGTGAACCAAGGGGCTTCCTGTCTCACCAGTGATGTCGTAGGAGTAGTGGAAACCAGTGGCAATTGCTCTAAGACTGCAAGGGAAGCTCAGCTTCCCCTAAAATATCCCCAAAAAAAGTGGCGATATGTACTGCAGTGTGTACATTTCATTGACTAAATATGAGCTAGAATACCTTCATCTTTTGTTCAGAATCAGCTACTTATCACAGGTAACTGGCGCGACTTCCTTCTCATTCATCCCCGCAGCTTCTCAGCGCTTTAACACAGTCGGACGCTGAGCGTCTTCTGACTTCGATGGGGAAGCGTAGAGTGGGTTGTTCCACTGTGGAAACTGGATGGTCATTGGATAAACGCTGGGCTTTGTCCCGCCCATCGGACGCTCAGCATCTCTGGGGGTCTATGAGGCAGTGGGCCTGGATGCTCGGCTTCTGCATGATGATTGGATGATCTGTCTGAGGCCGAATCCCTTTTTGATTGACAGTGAAATGAGCCAATCAGCGATCTTGACTGCCCTTGACTGCAGCATCTTCTAAGTTTAACATTCAGTTGTTCTGGACTGATCCGGAGGCTTTATCGATCTCCAGTGACTTTATCATTCTTAAAAACGACTAGCGTTGTGTTTGAAGACTCTCTCCTGCCACTTTTCTTTTCACCAACGAGCAGATGCAGATCTTCTCTCCCTCTCACTCACACTCACAGCCTGTCAAACAGTAGTCTCACGTAGCAGCTCCAGCTGCGAGCAAGCTGCACATCATGGCAGATAGTATGAATGTTGTAGACCAGATTTTGGCGAAGCCATTTGATAGTCTTCCTTACAAAGAGAAAATTAGAGTCAAACAGCAGGGCAGATCAACTCCTAAGATTGATTTAGTGCAAAAGGTGGGGAAAAGTATCAGGTCTTTTCAGCATTCCTGTTATGACAAGGTGAGCTGGCTCATTGGAAGTGCTGTCACGAAATGTGTTGTCTGGTCAAAAGTGGGTTTTGGGGAATAAAATCCCTGGAAAAGACACCAAACAGGGTCACAGATCATTTAGATAAGTAAACAAAATTATGATGTAGGCCGAAAAAAAAAAGAGCTTCCCCTCCTTGACTGTCCAGCAGCCGCCACTGGTGGATACACTTACTGACTCACCGGTGATGTCGTAGGAGTAGTGGAAACACTTACTGACTCACCGGTGATGTCGTAGGAGTCGTGGAAACAGTTACCGACTCACCGGTGATGTCGTAGGAGTAGTGGTAACAGTTACTGACTCACCGGTGATGTTGTAGGAGTAGTGGTAACAGTTACTGACTCACCGGTGATGTCGTAGGAGTGGTGGATACACTTACCGACTCACCGGTGATGTCGTAGGAGTAGTGGTAACAGTTACCGACTCACCGGTGATGTCGTAGGAGTAGTGGTAACAGTTACCGACTCACCGGTGATGTCGTAGGAGTAGTGGTAACAGTTACTGACTCACCGGTGATGTCGTAGGAGTAGTGGAAACAGTTACTGACTCACCGGTGATGTTGTAGGAGTAGTGGTAACAGTTACTGACTCACCGGTGATGTTGTAGGAGTAGTGGTAACAGTTACTGACTCACCGGTGATGTCCTAGGGGTAGTGGAAACAGTTACTGACTCACCGGTGATGTCGTAGGAGTAGTGGTAACAGTTACTGACTCACCGGTGATGTTGCAGGAGTAGTGGTAACAGTTACTGACTCACCGGTGATGTTGCAGGAGTAGTGGTAACAGTTACTGACTCACCGGTGATGTTGTAGGAGTAGTGGAAACAGTTACTGACTCACCGGTGATGTCGTAGGAGTAGTGGTAACAGTTACTGACTCACCGGTGATGTTGTAGGAGTAGTGGTAACAGTTACTGACTCACCGGTGATGTTGCAGGAGTAGTGGTAACAGTTACTGACTCACCGGTGATGTTGTAGGAGTAGTGGAAACAGTTGCTGTTGAGCTTGCACAGCTCCGTCTCTTTGGTTGGGGGACACTCCTTCTTGTCTCCAGGCTGTCTGAGCGGGTAGGCGCTCCTGTCCCGGGTGCTGTTCTCTCTGCAGGGCTGAGGAGGAGAAGAAAAAACCTGAATCAACTCATTTAGAGTCATTTAATCCTCCATCACCAAAACTCTCCAGATCATTTCTGTAACACATGCAAAGTCAGGTGTTTTCTGTAAAGCATCACCAAACAGGTCAGAGCAGGAAGCAGAGTGTCGGCCATGTTGGATCAAAGTGAGCTAGATTAAAAATACATGTAAAGACAGATGAATATTTATCTATGCACATTTATGGACCATTTCCAAACACTGACTGAGTGAAATCCAGCACATCAGACCCCTGCATGGCAATCACAAAACACATTCTCAACTAAAACATCACACTGAATCATTAAAAGAATTTTAGTTTTTAAATTACTGTACAGCTTTAACCACCTATACTCAGGGACCATCAGCTACATTTGAACATCTGCTATGATAACTTGTTTTTTTTTTAAAAAGAAATAATAATTATAAAACAATTATAATCCAATATTTAAATACAGTAAATACAGTAACATATCATTAAGAGTCACATGTTGTCTTATTAGTATCTGAAGCTATTCAACCCCAAAAGGTACACTTAAAACAACAACACATTTATGTTGAACTTTTTTATATTGTGACAAGAAAAGAAAGAACCTAAAATTAAAGTTCTAATTTGTCTTTCAGTCTTGTCTTAAAGAGAAAAACATCTCAAAATTATTTGGGGGAAAACCTGAGACCGAGTTTCATATTTTGTAAGAGAAGACCTTTCTTTTTCTTTTTTTTTCTTTGGTCAAAAAACAAAAACAAAATTTGAGGCTAAAATAAATACTATGTGGAATCACCAAAAATCATAATTATCAAAAAATATGAAAAAATATGATAAAAGTAATAATAATAATAATAATAATAATAATAATAATAATAATAATAATAATGATAAATAATAATATAAATAACAATAATGATAATAATAATAATAATAATAATAATACATTAAAAGAACAATGAAAAACAGTTGTGAACCCAATATTTTTTTGATATTTTCATAGTATCATTTATTTCAGTTTGTTCAGTTGTTTGGTATCAAAAGCTGCCCCGTGACAGAATCTTTATGTGTCCTGAGCTCATGTTTGTGTGTTTGGGGTAAATTAAAGGGTCTCTTTATGAGGTCTGAAAACCTGGTCCAGCCAAAGCATCACTCAATGTGGATGCTTGTAGTGATACTCAGTTTTTAGGATTACCAAGTAATTCAGTTGCACAACATTTTATTGATTGTAATCAAACATTTAATGACAAAGAATATTTTATTTTACAAACAAGGACACTTTGAGAATTTACTCCTCATGTGCTGATCAGTTTGTTTTCTGGACCTGCATTGTTTGCACTGCAGGATGTCATTGAACAACATATATATATGTATATATAAATATATATATATATATATATATATATATATATATATATATATATATATATATATATATATATATATATATATATGTATGTATTTAAAGCACAGTTCATGATTTCATGATAGATTTTTTTTCTTTTTTCTCCATGTCAAAACAGGTATATGGTGTATTAAAATTGAAATTCTGGCATCTTCGTGCACTAAACTAAACTGTAAGCTAAATGATCATTAATCGATGTGTTACAGTAACAGAGAGGTTAAATGTCTCACCAGTGGACAGGGGCTCCAGGCCCCCCAGTCTGATAACACACAGTCCTCAGGGCAGGGCAGGCGGCTGTTTCTGGCCCCTAAAGGCATCTCCTCGGGGTCACACAGGTAGTCCTCCACCTGCTCCGAGGGCCCGTCGATGGTGTTCAGCATACACCTGATGGATCCACACAAAGGACACAGAACAGTCATGGAGACGTGGAGACGAGCTCGAGGGTGAAACAGGGAGTCTGAAGAAGACTGATGGACTACAACCGACAGACGATAAGTGTGGAATAGTCTTTAAAACAAACAAAAGAAGAATGAGACGGCTTTGGCCATGGAGGTCACATAATGAGCAGGTCCTGGTCATTTTTCAGATTGGACCACTTAGCTGTGTGATGCTAATGTAACCTTGCAATAGAGCTCGATCCACCTGATTGAATGTCTGTGGACAGGTACATCCATTTTCCAAGCTCTCATCTACAAAGACGGTGCATAGCCAATCAGAGCCCACTAGAGCAGGAAGAGGCGGAGCTACTAGCAGTCCTAGTAATCTAATTGAGATCATTCATTCAGTTAATACCAAGCTGAAAAAACAAGGATTAGAATCAATCAGTCAATCAAACTTTATTTGTACAGCACTTTTCATTCTGGACTTTGTAATACAAAATGCTTTACATGGGAAAAGCAAAAATGAAATAACCATAAGTGAAATAAAAAGCAGAAAACTGCATAATTGCATAAAATAAAAACATAACCCCCCCCTCCCCCAACCACATTCAATATACACACTCACCTTCTCAAACACACAAAAACAATAAAAAGGAAATTCTGACAGAAAGCTAAATTAGAGGACTGAGGAAACACTATCTTCAATTAAAAATAAGGAAACATAGCAGCTAAAAATAAAATAACAGTAGAAAATACTTGAAACATACTAAAAGGTAAAATAGGTAAATGTGTAAATACATAAATAAAATAATGTAATATTAAAATATAAAATAAAAGTTAGATAAATAATATGGTAAAATGAGAAAGTGTAACATCAGGTGCATAATTAAATCAGCTAAAATAGGATAATAAAAGGAAAAGCATTTAACAAAGAAAAAATCTCCAAATAAAAAATCTGAGCTGAAATGTAGAAATAAAACAAGATAAAAGGGTTAAAACAAGTTAAAATCTAATGTAAAATAAATTAAAAAGTTGAGTTTTCTTTTAAAAACATGAACAATAGGTGCTCTCAGATCTGCAGGTAGACTAAATAAGGATAATAAAGGAACAAAAAATCCACACAGAAAGTACTCTGAAAAGAAACAATATTTTTTGCTGCACTTCTGACATGTTTTAAGAGTCTGTTCTACAAAGCAGCTGTTTTATTTTACACCACAGCAGCAGGGCCTGCTGCATCATCTGATTGGACAATGACAATGTGGCTGACGGAGCAACTGTCCAATCACTTAAAAGGTTCTGTCTGTCCTCTAACACTTTCTATGGGTGCACAGATGGACTCCTGAAACATACTGAAATTGTCCTTTGGTGTGTTTGGTAAATGATGATTCTGGAAAAACAAGTAATTATGTAAAGGCCTGTAGAAAACCAGGACTGGAAGTCAAAACAGACTCACCATAATGACTTTATGAGGTCCATACTTGAAGCTTTATTAATGCCCTATCATCTATTTTCTAACTGAGCTGATGGTTTCCATTTCCAAGTCTTCCTCAGTGGAGCATTAAGCTGTTAAATGGTTCAGTTTAGAGACCTGACCACAGCAGCCATGTTACATGAGACGTTGGGATTGTTTATTGTCTGACCTGCACTCATCTTTATCTCTACTTTTCTACTTCATGCCAACCTGCCAACATCTCTGCATCCATGCTAACTTTTATGCAGTGCAATGGGGTTGCTACTGTGAGCCAAAGGGCTAAAGCTAATGACTACGCAATGGTATGACATCACACTGGTAAGTCGATTCAGGAAGGTAGGAGAACAGGATTTATAGGCACCTGCTGGCAGCCTACAGAGTAGTAGATGGAGAGGTCTTAATGCTGAGCATGTTGTGTTTTATCACAGAAGTTCTCGTCCACATTAGAGAAGACTTATTGAACACACTTATTAGCATCTTAAACTATCTTAAACCTTAAAAAGTGACTAAAACACCAGTAAACAAAGACGTATTGTCTGATCTCACCTGACTTTCCTGGTCTGCACACCCTCCCCACAGTTATCCTTCAGGTCCACGTTGCTGACTTTCCAAACGCTCCACGGCTCGGCCACCCAGACGTACTGTCCACAGTCACTGAGACACGGCACCACCTCGTACACCTGACACACAAACACCAACGTCACAGCAGCAAGAAACACAATCACAGGAGAAGAACGACAGCTTCAGATTACAGCTACGTGTAAACAGGAAGAACAAATATGTAAAGAACTGGTTTTACAGCCAGCCGCTTTTAAAAAGACTTTTCCACTGGTTATGTTTTAATCCAATGTCCAATCATCTGCTTCTACATCTGATGACATCACAGAATCAAAAAGCTTTTCATTTAATGCCTATTACCAGAGGTGTGGACTCGAGTCATGTGACTTAGACTCAAGTCATGATTATGATGACTTTTGACTCGACTTGAACTTTGACATTAGTGACTCGGGACTTGACTCTGACTTTAGTCTGATGACTTGAAAACACTTGAAATTTTCAGTAAGACTGATTGATTGTTTTCATGCATATCGAGTGCATTCATGTAGACGCACACATAATGAGACACCTTCGTCTTTATGACGATCGTTTTGGAAACTGTTAAACGTTTTGTCTTCGTGTGGATGGGGCCTAAGTGATGGTTATTTTGTCATTTTCAGCAAGACAATATTTTCTCCTCAGGATCTGCCCCACTAAATGCATCTATTAACATCCAATCAGGGTTTAGAAGAACAAACAAAGGGTGTGGATTACACAGTTACTTTCCCTGAGCACCAGACTGCAGGACCAAACTAACTGCAAAACCTGCAGTGTAAGAATATCAGACAGAGATGTGACAACGACTAACTTTGCACAAATAACAGTGAGTTTGGTAAACAGTGCTCATGACTTGCAAAGAATTGAAAATTTTAAGCCTATGACTTCAGACTTGACTTGACTCTTCTTGTCTTTACTCGAGACGTGGGTTTAAAGACTTGAAACTTAAGACTTGGAAAACAATGACTTCCTCCCACCTCTGCCTATTACTGCCTGAATGTCTAATATTAACCCTTTACCTTTTTATCCACAGACAAAGGAGAAGGAACATCTGCTCATACACTGTGATCACAGTGAGGTGCAGGTGGTGAAGCACAATCTCACTAAAGATTAAACTCCCACATTCTGTAAATAATTCAAGTTCTTACCTGAGCCTGTGAACGGTCCACGTCAGGGTGAAGCAAAAGGACAGAAGAAGAAGGTCATTAAGGTCATTAATCAGTCAAATCAACAATAAGACAGTTTTTATTCTACATTAAAACATTAGTTAATAATAGTTATACTATGGTCTGGGTGAATACTCGATTCTGATTGGCTGCAGGGTGTCCATTAAAAGGTGATAATGGACACCTAGAAAAGAAGTTCCGGTCAAATAGCCTGATGGTTCTAAATTACTGCGCTGGATCAAACAGTAGTTGGTAACCGTGGCAACGGAAACTCTTAACATCGTCTAGCTCATAGACAGTAGACAAAATGAACAATTTCATGGTTTCCTTCAACCTGTTTGGTGAATTTGATAATTTTGAGGACTGGGATGCAGCAGAAGAAGAGAAGAGAAAAGAATATGAGAATAAGGAGATGGGACACAAGGAGGTGACACCGGAGGAATTCAACAATTTAGAGGAGGACAAAGACGAGGTGAATATCCTATTTATAAAAACGATGTAGGATAGACTTACTCTCTTGATAGCACATTTAATGATCAGAGTGAATGGTGGATATTTACAAAAACGATGTAGGATAAACGTACTTTCTTGATAGCACATTTATTGATCAGAGTGAATGGTGGACAATATTTCTTGCAATTAAAACTATTTAGTAAACTATCTGTTGACTTTGATTCTTTGAAAAAAAAAATTGCATCATCCTCTGGATACACAAATGATAAGAGGTGCACTTGCCCTCTGAAATCAAAATTTTTTTCACGTAACATCACGTTAAGCAATCATCTCACTTCCCTCCACTGATTAGACCTGAAAACAGCTGCGGCCGACCGAGCTGCAGGTTCTGTGGCCAGAGGAGGTTACCATAGCAACGCGTCACAACGAGTGATATTAAATAGTCCGCTCAGTCGCTTCTTGTTTAAAATGAATGATTTTAACGGTGTATAAACAACATTGACGTGTTAATAATTGGTTAAAGATGTATTTTTTTCATAAGTGACCATGGTATAAGCGGGATAATGCCCTCCGAGGTGTCTATTATCAGAAATTAATGGACTTTGTGGACGCTTCGCGTCGGACGGTTCACGCCTCCGCGTCGTCCATTAATTTCTGATAATGGACACCTCGGAGGGCATTATCCCTTACTTAAGGGAGTCCTCGCTCACCTGGTTAACGTGGTCCAGTTTGGGACACGGCCTCCCTCCATTGTAAGGCTTCTCTCTGAGCCACTTGGAGCGAACTTTGACCCCACTGCCACATGATTTGCTGCAGCGAGACCAGTTGGACCACTCGCTCAGTTTGCAGTCGGAGGGACACGGGATGATACAGGCCTCTTCGATGTAGCCTAAACAAACAGACGGAAAAAGGGGATAAATTTTAATAAACTGCTGTTACTTCTGTTTGAACCGGTTCATGATTGTTTTTTTAACTCTTTAAATAAGCCTCAATTCTTCATGCATCAGCTTCATCTCTCAAGAATTTCATAGCCTAAATGCTCATACTACTTTCTACCTGAGCCAGACGAGCCCTGGAGATTCAACAGACTGGGCCTCTTTGATACACAACAACCTCAAAAGAATAAGATGTGCTCTCATGTTTACTGTCTGTAAATGGCTGATAATTTGAGTGTGCCTTATATCTCAGTCCAGTAGTTAGAATCACTCTGTGTAAAGTATTAGAATCAGTTGTTCTATCTGGATCAAGGACTGGATTACAAACTGGTTTCTCATGTCAGATTGTATCAAAAGTGACCAGACGTCATATCACACTTCATCAAACTAAAGTAAGAATGTGTTTCGATTTTAAATGTCTTTATCATGTAGTATTCGAACAGGTTTGCATCTCTCAGTTGTGCCTGATTAGGTTTTAATTTTAAGACTCTGTGAATGTTGGAGTTTGTTTTGGTCAGAGTACCAGTGCTAAGTTTAGACTTATAAAAGTTTATGGATTGAGCTAAGAAAACCATAAAAAATGACACTATCATTGTTTTTCTGATGGGTTTCTATGTGGAGTTTGCATGTTCTTAAACTCCAGTCATCGTTTTTTTCCTTTATCATTCATTATTTTGTGTGTCATTTATCCATGTCATATTCAACTGTCTTTCCATAAAAATCATAAAAATCAAAGGCACATTTTTGTCTGCTTCATTCAGGTGTACTGTCTGAGAGAGATCTTTAGATTAGACTGTTTTTAATAGATTTAGTTGGCATAACTGAATGAAAAAAATATTGTTCCTTATTTGTAGAAGTGGTGCGCCTATTTTAATGAGTGCAAATAAGTTGTTCAGTGAATATTAACTCCTTAAAGGTGCTATGAGGAAAATCTATTACCTGCTACATAAAGACTCTGCTACCCATGAGCACGCGCGGCGACTGTCGTAATGCTGCGTTCCAGTAACCTCTGAACTGGGAGTGACATCATCTCTGATTTATCAGCGTTCCAGTTGAAGTCAGACAAAAACATGCCGATCTACCAGGCTATTGTTAGCTGTTGTTAGCACGCCCTGAGTTGTTGTTCACAAATATCACATGAAGAATGTGATTATCACTATGGCAGCATTTTTGTAAATATAAATCTAACAATACTATGTGTACAGCTGATCTAGAGCAACACACCCCAGTCAGAAGTGACAATAAATGGATTATTACAGGAGCTAAATAACTGTTCACACTGGGGGCATCCATCTTCCATTGTCAACTCGGGGATGGCGAGGTTTCACCGAGTTCCCAGTAAGAAATTCAGACTTTGAGGACGTTCCAGTTGCAGTTTCCTACTCGGAACTTGGAAATTCCTTCTTCTGACTACAACTGGAACGCACCAAAAGACGTGACCCAAGCCAAAGTGTGTGTTTGTTGTGATGCTAATGAATGCAGCTCAGACCTTCCTCAGAACTCTGCATTGCTTTACAACTTCTTTTTTCAACAACTTACAGGATGCAAAGCCACGAGGTAATGTATCTCTTTCTAGTTAGGTAGTGGTAGTTTTTGATGTGTGACAACAAGTAATTTTTGGAAAACTTAGTATTGTAGTTTTGTAGCCTGCTGCAACTTACAGCCCGGTGCTCTAAGACGTGTCTGAATAATATAAATTTGCTCTAGTTTTAATTGTCTTGTTCCTGAAGTTGAGTATCCAGGCCAGTCCAGCCCTGTCCGACCCGACCATGAAGCTAAGGAATAGCATTTATAGATAACCTATTTAGATGCTATAAAACTCATCTTAAAGTGTGTATTTCCATCAGGCATATATCTAAAAGGGAGACTTTTTGTTATTACTTAGAAACTCCTCATAGCATCTTTAAATTAGCTTCCATTACTATCTAATAAAATATAACGTATACAAGACACTTTATATATGATATGCAGTAAATAAAGGCTTTTGGCTCAAGAAAAAACTGTGGAACTGGGACATTATTTCTTTTTTAACTTCAATACAAACAGCCTGACAAACCTCCCAATGGAAAGGACAGTTTGGCTCCACTTCTGACATGTTTTGGTGAGATTTTGTTCTACAAAGTCACACTGTCCAATCACCTGCAGGAAACCCTGCTGAAAGATTTTAGCCATTCCCAAACACTTTCTATGGGCTGTTGTCTAGATAGACCAGTGGAATATCGAGACAGGTTACAATAAAATGTGGTTTCACCAGGTAAAATTCAGTCACAGGTGTGTAAACCACACGGTCTGGCTATGGATCTGAAAAGATGATGTTGATCACATGGTTATAACGTTATTGTTTATTATCAAAGCTCTCTGTAGGGCACTGTCAAAAATATTCAGGAAATAACAGAAAAATAAAATGAATAAAAATTGACCTGAATGACTGTCTGTATGTTTGGTTGTCTAAATGTTTGTTTATTATCAGTGGAGTAATAATCTTATATCTGCATCTCTTCATGGAGTTTGTTTTTTCTTCTGCAAGAAAACATTTTTGAAAAGTTTGTTGTCTGAGTGTTTCAGAAAGTTACAACACCAGAAGTTTTACTCTGGAAACTTTCCTTAGTGAAACTAAAAATAAAATTTCCTCACAGACAAATGTGTCACGTACTCTTTCAGGGTTTGAAATCCAGAACTTTGATAAATCTTCTGTTCAGTTCCAGAATATTCTGTTTGTCAGTGACTCCCAAAAGGACCAACACGAGCATACAAACAGTTTTCTGAGTTTTAATCTGTGACAGCTTTGGTTTAGGGAGGTCAAAGATGGGACGTTTTTGACTTTTTTTATGATTAAATAGACTTGAAAGGTTTTTAAGGCCCACAAAAAAAAACTTGGCACTTTAATGCTTCATCTGTGCTTTTTATTCCTTATATAATTCCAACATTTGGCTTGTTGTTTTGAATATAGAGATATAGAGAAAGGCCCAGGAGTCTGACTGATTAAAATAATGGGCCTTCAGGTTTATGGAAAATGGGCTCACAGGTCATGCACCTATTCACCAGGTGACTTGAAATCTGTCCTGCTCCTCAGTTTCCAAAACAGTTTTTCCATCCTTCTTTCTACCTTGGACTCCATCAGGTTATCATCTTACACCCACCGTCACTCAAGTTATAATCACTCATTCATGGCCTGAACAGCTGATTAGACGAAGTAAAGTATTACTGGCTAAGGAAGCATAATCAAAATGCTTTTCACCAAAGCTCAAACACAGGGGGTTTGGTTAGTGAAATGCTGTAAATAATCTTACTGCAGCATCTAGTCGAGCCAACACAGATTTTTTGCAGTTTTACTCTAAAAGTTGGTAAATTAAAAGCCTCTCAGTGGCTCCTTCAAACTTAAACTTCAAGGATGATTTGGATTGTAAAACAATGAGAATGTTGTCCTGTTCACTTCTCCTGCCTTATCTGAGTTATTCTGCAGAGGTGAAGGGTAATACATAAATTAGTAATATAAAGTCTTGTTTGTATTGCAGAAAAGAGCGACCAGAATCATCCACAAAGTCCAATTTAGAGAAATAGTTAAACTATTAAATCAGCGTTATTGACGCTTTCAGAGATAATAGCTAATAATATAGATAATAGATAATAGATAATACCAGTCATTAACAATTACGTTCAAACCCAGAAAAGAGTTTTACAAGAAAACCTACAAAAGCTGTTTGTTTCCTTCAGAAGACTAAAATCAGAGAAGAAAATTTGATTTTAAGCACCAAGTCGCTCAAACTACTTTAAAACAAATGTGTACTTCAGCTGTAGGTGTAAAAATATGGAATTCCCAATCACATAATTAAAGGTGCTATGAGGAGAATCTATTTCCCACAACATAAAGACTCTGCTACCCATGAGCACGGCCCCGACTGTGGTAATGTCGTGACCCAAGCCAAAGTGTGTGTTTGTTGTGATGCTAATGAATGCAGCTCAGACCTTCCTCAGAACTCTGCATTGCTTTACAACTTCTTTTTTCAACAACTTACAGGATGCAAAGCCACGAGGTAATGTATCTCTTTCTAGTTACGTAGCGGTAGTTTTTGATGTGTGACAACAAGCAAGTTTTGGAAAACTTAGTATTGTAGTTTTGTAGCCAGCTATATATGTCTACTTACAGCCCGGTGCTCTAAGACGTGTCTGAATAATATAAATTTGCTCTAGTTTTAATTGTCTTGTTCCTGAAGTTGAGTATCCAGGCCAGTCCAGCCCTGTCCGACCCGACCGTGAAGCTAAGGAATAGCATTTATAGATAACCTATTTTGATGCTATTAAACTCATCTTAAAGTGTGTATTTCCATCAGGCATATATCTAAAAGGGAGACTTTTTTGTAATTACTTAGAAACTCCTCATAGCATCATTAAAGGGTTGTACGGAGACTCATCAATTAAAAAAATGTACAAATGCAAAAAAATGTGTCAATACACACTTGAGACTTGAACTGGATGTTAAGCATCAAATGCTTTGGGATGTAAATATGTATAATTATGAGTTGTTATTAAACTTATTTGTATTTGCTTTGCTTGTTTTTGTTGTAAAATCAAAAAGTTGTTGGTGTAGGCTGTTGAAAATCAACTGTATGTGACATCAGATCATCTTTTCTTCCTTTTTTTCTAAATTGTTTAAGTGTGATGTGAGTCCACCTGTGTATGGATTTTGTTGTCAGCTTTCATGTAAGGAACAACTAAATAAATAAAATAAATAAAGATGTATAGCTGAGCTTACCAGACTCTCTCTGCAGAGACAGAGCTGGTCACTTTCTTCATTGGCGTACATACATTAGCATATTTACGTCGCGTTAGCCTCCTGTGTTCATGTGATCAGTTACTGTTGTAAAACGCTCACCGTGGCTGTTGCAGCGAGATGTCTCCACGATGCGGTTGTCCTGGTCGTAGCACACCATGGCCTGGTACCGGTAGCCCTGGCCACACTCCTTGACGTCTCCTTGGACCTTCATGCCCGGCTGGCCCTCCGCTCGGCCCCCCTCTGGCAGCACACAGTCGGACCAGTTCCCCACGGGCTGGGCGTTGTATTTGTTGCATGGGCAGTACTGAGTCTCACTCAGAGGATACATCTGGTTGTTTTTGCACTGGTCACGCTTTTTACTTTTCCCTGCAGAGAGTGTAAAGTACACAGACGTATGTAGAGGTTAAAGGTGGTCAGAGTGAGGCTCTGATCTGTAATTCTGTTTCAAAGTGCTCAGTTTAAGACGTTCTTTGGATAAATCAAACATTTAAAGGCTAAAACTAAACTCCAAACAGTTAAAATGCAGTTTGTTTTACCCATTGACCACACAGCCAGGGCTAATCTAATCTGTAGTAAAGTCAGCGTCTCACCGATGAGCATCCTCTTGCGTGTCCTGACGCCCACGCAGTCGGCGGTGCAGAGCGAGAACTTGGACCAGCTGCTGAGCTGACAGTCTTCCTGGCAGGGCAGCTGGCAGGGCTGAGTGAGAGGCGGCATGGCGCTGGCATACTTCAGACAGGCCTCGACGTCGGCCTGCCCGCCATCCTGCCGCCGGCACGAGACAGCTACAGGAGAGCGGAGGGGAGGTGATTATTGGAGGAACATGCATGGGTTCACTATATACCACTCTGAACTGACATGCTAATCTAAGTTATTTAGATCTATAAGAGCATCAGATTAGATAACAGGAAATGACCGAGTACACCATCAAGCATTTGTTCTGTTCAATAAAAAACATTGAGCCCTTATTGAGCTGGACTGATTCATGTTGAATAAAACATGAACAGTTCAGCTCTTTTCCCCTCCGGTTCGGAAATGCTCACCTCACTCACCATCCTCACCTGGATCATCAGCCTCTTGTTCTTGTTCTAAGCCTTCCTGCCACCATCTTAGTTCTGTGTTTGTGTCTGTTTGTGCTCGTGTGCGTGCATTCATTAGTGAAATGTTACGTCCATTTGTGTAGTCAGGTAGATTTGAGGGAATGTTTTTATTCTTTCTATGTGAAGCACCTTGAGTTACATTACAGGTATGAAAAGTGCTCTATGATAGGCTATGATAATGAGCTTGGCACTGATTTATGGAGTAGTGTAAAAAATAAATATATAAAATAAAAAGAAAAAGAAAGTGAAAATATGAAGATAAATATATAAAATAAAATTAATAATGTTGCTTCATAAAGCAATAATAATAAAAAAATGAATCATAAAAGAAAAGGATAATAAAGTTGAAACATAAAGACAAGTTAATTGAGAAATTTTAAACCATAAGATGAAATGTGCTTATAAGTAAAATACATAAATATATAATGGAGCTATATATGCAATATTAATCAAAAAAATAATCCAGAAAAGATAAGGCTGATAGTATAAATAAGAAGACATTTAAAAAATAAGATGAAATGTGCTTGTAAATAAGATTAAAAAATAAATAATGTGGCTATATAAAGCAACATAAATCAAAAATAAATCTCTAAAAGAAATGGCTAAAAAAAACAGAATTATAAAGACAATTTAAATTATCCTAAAAATGTGTGTTAATAAAGCACATTGTTTTTACATGATGACCAGTGCATCACCATTGCTTTTGAGATGCACTTTATTATTGCTTTACCACGCACATGAACGCCACATAGTCATTGCAATAACTGCTTACTTTTTACATTTTTTCCTGTTTATCTTTTCTTCTTTCTTTCTTTGTTTTTTTTACTGCTGACAATGCCACTTTTGTATGTGTGTCCAATAACAAGGCAGAGACGGACAGAGCTCGTCCCCGCTGACTAGCTTAGCTCAAACACTGGGAGTCAATGGGAACTGTTAGCCTGCCTTAGCCGTTTCTTTTATAGATTTGTTTTTGATTTATATTGCTTTATTTAGCCACATTATTTATTTTTATATAAACCAAAGCACATTTCATCTTATTTTTTAAAGGTCTTTTATTTATACTTTATTAGCCTCATCATTCTGGATTTTTTTTATTAATATAGCTTTATAAAGCCACATTATGTATTTAACTTGTAAGCACATTTCATCTTATTGTTTAAAACTTCTTTATTAACTTGTCTTCATATTTCAACTTTATTATGCTTTTCTTTTGTGGATTCATTTTTTATTGATATGACTTTATGTTGCAACATTATTTTATAAATTTATCTTTATATGTTAACTTTCTTTTGCTTTCTCTTTTATGCTTTAATTTATGTAATTTGGCCATTTAGAGGGACCGGGATAAAAAAACAAGATGACAGGTTCCTGTCCCAGCCAGCGGGGGCAGTGTTTACACCCTGTTTCTTTCATTAAGTTTCCAAACTCGCTGAAGGTTTTTAGACGTTGAATTAAATGACAAAGTCCTCCAGAATGCTTCCCGATGGTGAGAGTGTGATGTAGTCAGATCCTTGGTAGGCTAGTTAAGCGAGAACACACTCTCTCTGGCCCGGGTCAGTGGTGTTGATGAGTGGGTGTGCAGTCTGAGGTCTGTACTGGATCCAGTCTCTGGGCTCTGGTGTCCTGTTACAGGCAATGGTGCCTAATGACCAGCCGCTCCCAAGATGGACGAGCAGGAAGCTCTTCATTGGAATCAGATAGGGTATCTGTCTCTGACACTTTAACAGGAGTCTGAGTCTGTGTGTGTGTGTGTGTGTGTGTGTGTGTGTGTGTGTGTTAGTGTGTGTGTGTGTGTGGGTCCTGATAATAACTCAGCTCAACCCCCCCCCATTATTACTGATATTAGTGCTGCACTCAGCTGGAACTCTGAGGAGGTGCATTTCTCTCCTTCCTCATACCACTTTCACACTGAAATAAGCGGCTCAACCTGGAGTTACGTTACCATCTCTTTTCCTCTGGCGCGTCAAGATGATGTCATCGCGTTACATGTAGCTCATGTACAGGTAGTTAACACGTTCATGTCGCATGGAGGCCATAGACACGGTTTTCTTTACTTTGTACTTTTGTTCCTCTTTAAAAATAAACAAACTCTGCACTGATGATTCAAATGTGGATGGAACTCAATACTGAGACAAAAAAGAGTCACGTAAGTTACAGACGGAGGGGGCAAGCATGATATGATGCAGTGGGGACGCTACGCTGACGTCATCAGTAAATTAGCAGGTCAACCCGGGTGTGATGTTCTCGCTGAAGTCGATATGAGGCGATAAAAACCTGCGTCACTTGCAGGGTCAGTCGATTAGGGTCAAAATGCTGATTAAACCTTTTCACACTGCCGACAGGAGCCGATTGCAACCGTTTTAAATGTTTTTTTTGACCAGTCTGAAAGGGGTATCAGACTCTTCCTGTCTGCACATCTGTCTCCACACTTGGATCTGACGGCTCAGGTGTGTGTTTGCTTATTTTGGAGCTTTAATGCTGCACCTGTACCCAGGTCAGTGGACGGGACAGTGTGTAGAACAGGACACAGAAGTGAGGGACCACCATGCAAACACGAACTGAGTCGGGCTGCGCAGTGGTCTTGCTCCGACAGACAAACCCCACTGAAAGCGGCACGCCGAGCTGCACTGTGGTGTGCAGCCCTGTAGGGGGAGGGCTGATCACCGGAGATCCACAGGCTCTCATGAGAATAGTGATGTCACACGCTCATAAAGCATGTTGTAGACTGAGAAAAGAAATAAACAACACCTCACTTCACTTCTCTAAGGTCCTTCTGCTGGTCCCAACCACACAGCTTCGTGATTAATTTCACTTCTTTCTGCCTATATCCTTGTAGAAAAGATGTTTGTACAAGGATATGATTCATTTTTCTTCGTCCATGGTGTTATGTTGTCTCTGGGACCCTCTGACACACTGCTGACCTGATGCTTGTGCCTCAGGTTTTGACGTAATGACAAACTATTGAACAAATTTAAATCCGAGAGTCCGTGCATTGAGTTTTATTTTGAAACTTCCAGCTACTTCACACATTGACTCCCTGTCTGGTGATTTCTTAACATCAGTGAATTTACGAGGTTCGGAAGCGGCCGTGCAGCAAAGCAAAACCCAAGCACCATGGTGTGCACCGCAGCGTTCAGCAACGCAGCGCTGGAGTACCATAGCGGTGCAGTGGAATTTACCTGATAGAGTAGAATGGGAGCTAAGTGCACAGCAGTGACTCTTCCAGTGGGGTTTGTCAGCAGCCTTTCAGTCGGAGCCTTAAGTGTGTCCGCTTTGTTTAAATTTGGTGCTTAGATTTAACCTAAAGGTACTTTAAATCAGTACTCTTGAAAATACGACTTCAAGTCAAAGTTTGAGATTTAAATTTGCTGCACCTTTTTCCTTAAAATTCAACCTCTAAATTACAGCTTTGTTGTCAAATGTTTTGTTCCAAGCTGTGCCTTCGACAGAACGTCAGTGGGCCCAGATCTCAGCTGATGCCTCCTCAGCTCCATCAAACACCTTTTTGTGATGAGGACTCCCCCTCCTCTTCTAAATACTCGTGTCCTGGCTCACCTCTGATCTGAAGGCCGGGCCCACAGGTCTCCTGAGCTCCAGGGCTGTCCTGACGGATGGACCATGGCACCAGCTGGCACCGACGCCACTTGTGGGTTTTCCACCTGAAAAAGAAGAATCAGAGGAGTGATGATGAGGAGAGGGGGTTAAAGCTAAGAGAGACAGCTCTCCAGCAAACCCTACAGGACCTGTTCATACATCCAGTCTTTAAGCTGGGCACAGACTTGACCGACTTTAAAAACCTGTCAGACCGTGTTTCGATCAGTAAGCTGCTGGCAGAAGGACACGTGTGCAGTTTACCAAAGTCGTTCCAAAGCAGCTTGATAGTAAAAAAGTAAGTTGTTGTAAATGTGTTGAATATTGACCATTTTCAGACACGTGACCACCATGACATGGATTGGCTCTTTTAAGCAGAAGTACCACTGTTGTCAACACACTGTGATACACTTTTGAGCCACTAAAGTGACGGAAAGTGTAATCAGTACCTGAAAGTGTAACCTCAGAAAGACCCAAAACTCACAGTGCATTTGCAATCCAGCCAAAATGCAACTGTGTGACCTAAAGTGCAATGGTCAATAACCAGCTATCACCTCGTGCTGTTTTGTGGCTTATTTTAGAAAATGTAAAACTACTGGTGCAGAAACATACTGACATAACTCCCAGCTCTTTCTGTACAGATGCTGAGCTGATCTGCATCACTGTGGCTAATGCTCAGGCTGATACATTTACCTAAACCAAAGACTCATGAATAATTACACACTCACACAATACAGCATTTAAGCACAGTTAGAATTCGTGGTGCACTAATAATAAACATTTAAAGTCTGTGATGTCATTAACGCAGCTATCTCCATCAGATTTGTTTCATTCTTTATTTTGGTTTGATAAACAATACTTCTAGCTCGTGATGCTCACAGTTTTATGTCTAACATTGTACCTGAATCCCTGGCAGACAGAGGGGGCCTCACAGTCCCTCTCCTGGGTCAGAACATCGGGGCAGTCTTGTCCTCCGTTAGCCGGTGACTGGATGACGATGCGTTTCCTGAACTGCTTCTTCTTGGTGTTTCCACCTGAGCAGAGACAAGAGAACATTAAACTTCTTTAAGCAGAAGCACTCCTCTCAAAGATGATTACAGGCCGTACAGATCATCAGAGTATTTTCATCTGATCTACTTTAGCCCGAGCGGGATGGAGCTCCACTTTTCTGTAATGCATCAGTTCGCTCACGCTCTGCTGAATCTCAGCACTTCAAGGAGCAGCTAATACAATCAAAAGGAATATTGAATAGCACGCCATCATCAGCTCTGTGCTATCTGATCCATCTCCATGGGTGGTGGAGCTTATTGATTTACAGGAAGGGTGCTGCTATATCTGGACTCTCACATCAGACTGCAGAGCTCACAAGGACAAAGATTACTGTTGGACCATCAGGGACCAAGATGATGCAGATACCCAATAAACTGATTTAGTGATGAAGACAGAGATGTAAAAAGAACACGACAGATGCCAGTCCTTAAAGATAGCTGCTAAGAATGT
The DNA here is from genome assembly GCA_036419115.1 of Scarus forsteni. NCBI lineage: Eukaryota > Metazoa > Chordata > Actinopteri > Labriformes > Labridae > Scarus > Scarus forsteni. The sequence goes on along the minus strand of JAZDUH010000357.1, from coordinate 487,158 downwards.
TTGTGAGTCTTCTTCCTCTACACTGTTTTAGCTGTATGTTACCACAGTGTAGATCACTCTCCATGCAAAGTCAATGGGTACGTTCCAGTTGTAGTCAGAAGTAGGAATTTCTGAGTTCCGAGAAGGAAACTGCAACTGGAACGTCCCTCAAAGTCAGAATTTCCTACTGGGAACTCGGTGAAACCTCGCCATCTCCGAGTTGACAATGGAAGATGGATGCCCCCAGTGTGAACAGTTATTTAGCTCCTGTAATAATCCATTTATTTGCACTTTTGACTGGGGTGTGTCGCTCTAGATCAGCTGTATACATAGTATTGTTAGACTTATATTTACAAAAATGCTGCCATAGTGATAATCACATTCTTCATGTGATATTTGTGAACAACAACACAGGGCGTGCTAACAACAGCTAACAATAGCCTGGTAGATCAGCATGTTTTTCCAAATTGTAACTGGAACGCTGATATGCTGGAGATGACGTCACTCCCAGTTCAGAGGTTAATGGAACGCAGCAACAGTACAGCCGTGATGAGGCGGGGCTAACCCTCCTGCGATGCGTTTGCTGTGTACAAGATGATCACTTCACACATCATGCGATGTCAAAGTTAAAAAAAAAAAAAGATCTTTGCAGGCGATGTTGTGTGTGGCTGTGCAGCAACAGCCAATCAGTGGTGAGTGCAAGTGTGACGGTACCCGTGACAGACAGTTATTCATCCGGACTACAGAGGAACTATTTATGTCCCTGTGGAAACAAACAAATAATGTCCGCTTATACATCCTATTATATGATATATGATATGATCGCGGTGAAACTCGAGCGGACGTGACGTCACCGAGCGATGGCAGACAGCAAAGGTGACCAAAATTAGGTATTTATTGACAGGCGACACGACTTCAGTGGGCGACATGATTTTGATCGCAGAGTCACTTGCAGTATGAACACAGCATTACAGCTAAATCCGTGACTCTCAAATGTCTCTATTTGCCTTTTTATTGTTGTGTAAGAACAAACTTTATGGAAGCGAAGAAGTAACAAAACCCAAACTAAAATGGATTAATAGAAATGCATTTTCATTTTCATAATAACGCTCTTTTTTTGACTCATAAATAAAATTAATAATAAGTAATCCAAACTGCATTTTCATTTTCTCGTTTAAGACTGCACATTCTGTGACTTAATTTAAATGAAAAAGAAAAAGATATTCAAGATTTAATTTTCAAAAGGTGCCCCGGCAAATAGGTACCAAAATTCTAAATTCTAAATTCTAAATGAAAAAGCATTAGCAGTAATGCTTTTTCATTTCAAGGATTTGGCTACGATTTTTGACTCATAACTAAAATGAACACTAAATCATCCAAACTGCATTTCTATTTTCTTCTTTAGGCTGCACATTTTATGACAAAGCTAAAAAGAAAACAAAGAGGACATGGCTTTTTCGCTTTCATGCCCGCCACACAAAAAGTGGTCCATAATTCAATCTGAATCGGCAATTCAATGTGGCGTAGGAGAGTGACGTCAGCAGCTGCTCTCGCTCTTCAGCACGGCTGTATACGTTAGAGGAGAGGACAGAGCGCAGTGTGGAGGTTGTGTTCGTACCGGACTGTGGTAATATCTTAAGTAATAGTGGAAATATCACCACCATGTCCACATCTGTGCAGATGCTGACGAAGAAGAAACAGCAGGTTTCAACTTATGTCTGTCTCGCGACAAAGTGAAGTCGGAAAAAAACGTGAAGTCGGGAAAAACATGCTGATCTACCAGGCTATTGTTAGCTGTTGTTCGCACGCCCTGCGTTGTTGTATGAAGAATGGGATTATCACTCTGGCAGCATTTTTGTAAACTCGGAACTCGGAAATTCCTACTTCTGACTACAACTGGAACGCACCACCATTGTCTTGTTCCTGAAGTTGAGTATCCAGGCCAGTCCAGCCCTGTCTGACCCCACCATGAAGCTAAGGAATAGCATTTATAGATAACCTATTTTGATGCTATAAAACTCATCTTAAAGTGTGTATTTCCATCAGGCATATATCTAAAAGGGAGACTTTTTTGTAATTACTTAGAAACTCCTCATAGCATCTTTAAGGTGACCTGTAGTGTATCTGTAATTAAAACACATTAGTTGTATTGCATTGGCTGTGTCAATTGCATTTTATTCAAAACATTATTAAAATTGAATTGCGACTCCCAGAATCTTGATAGAAATCAATAGCAAAAATTTCTGAAAATAGTCCTATCTCACTCAAATATCTATAAAGGGACCTACTAACCTACCAAATGTAGTTTTCCTCTCTGTTTATATTCCATTACAGGTCTGATTCCTGTCATATGTCAGACTAAGAGGCTGTGAGACAGCCTCTGAATGGTCCACCCTGTGTGTTCATACCTGCCCGGCACGCTGAAGGACACGTGCTCCAGTCGCTGTACGGGGTGACCATGCAGTCCCTCTTACACGGCAGTAGGCACGGCCTGACGGTGTCTGGGCGTAGACTCTCGGGGCACCTGCAGGGACATCATTGACATGCTCAGACTCTCTCTGAGTCCTTGAAAATGAGTGAAGGATGAGATCAGAGCCAGAGGGAGCAGCTGGAGTTCATGTGGAGGCTCCTAATGTGCCTGATTTAGAGCACAATCTCCTCTGTGAGGCTGGGACTGTGTGTGTGTGTGTTTGTGTGAAGTCCTGTACACAAACACACACGGGAACGAGGAACCTGGAACCTAAAATCAGGTTTGTTTGTTTGTTTGTTTATTATTAGACAAGCTGAGGGTGGAAGGGAAGCACGAAGGAGAGAAGGATGAACCAAGAGTGGATGAGAGGAGATAAAGGAGGGAAATGGAAAGGATAGAAGGTAACACATGCACATGCACATGCACGTGCACGCTTCAACAAGGCCGCTTAACCCTTTAACTGCTAAACTGTGGGACAAATAACTGCAAGCAATCACAAAAATGCTACTGTCTTTGTGAAGAATTTAAAGGTTTAAAAAGAAAACAGTTTATCATGAATAGCAATCAAAAATACCTTAAAATTAATAATATTGACTTAACTGATAGAAATAAGAATAATTTGATAACTGCTGTTTGACAAGTAGAGCTCTGTTATTCAGCAAACATTTTATTTCTTATTGTGAATATAATCTATTTTGAGTTCTTTTTGATTGCTACACAAAGACGATAGTGTTTTTCATTGTAGTTTTCAAACAGAATCAAACACTTTGATTTGATCTGATCGTATTTTTATAACATTTAATATTCCTGAATTTACTGATGGTCAAACAGCTGAGCTGGTAGTTAAAGGGTTAAACTCCATCACACAAGACCTGATAATGGATAAGAAGCTCTTGCTAATTAATCAGTAAGTCAATGTGACACTTTCCTGATAGTTAAACAGGAAGTTTGTACCCACTACTTAATCAGTAAATAAAAACTACCTGTAATTGTGAGACAATAAACATTAGACAGACTAAATATCTGTCTAATAAACATTAGACGGGCTAAATATCTGTCTAATAAACATTAGACAGACTAAATATCTGTCTAATAAACATTAGACAGACTAAATATCTGTCCAATAAACATTAGACAGACTAAATATCTGTCTAATAAACATTAGACAGACTAAATATCTGTCTAATAAACATTAGACAGACTAAATATCTGTCTAATAAACATTAGACAGACTAAATATCTGACGAATGTGAAATAAACCAAAAGGAAAGGACAGGCCGGTGAGCCCGAGCGTTCAATGGCTGCTAACTAAATCACAAACCAGTGAGACAGAGCTACTCACAACGTGTTCAAGATTTACATTTGTGAATGAAAGCAGCTCCTAACAGCTTCTTTCTCTTCTTCTTTTATGGAAAAACATGACCGCAAGGCATTGTGGTATACGGGAGTACAATATAGGGTACATCGTATGTACACTCACTTTTGCTGTGCATTGTGGGTATTTTGTAGTGCACTATATAGTGAAGGAAATTAACTGCAGAGAATTCGAACAACACTACGAAATGGTGAACACACTACATAGGTCACTATATCAGTGATAGTGAGCGATTTCAAACACAGCTGTTATGTGATGCTAACCAGGGAGAAGCTACAATGCTCGACTCTCAGGGAAGTTAGAAATGTTAGTTAACCAGTTCAGCTGTATTATTTAACACCAGACCTTTCTGTTTTATATTTATCATAGGTGTTTTTGTGAATAATAGATTGATGTATCAATGGTTGTAGTGATTAAACTATCTTTACAACCATACAGACATGAGGACCTTCTTGAAAACCAGATGCTAAGCTTTAGTAGATCTACATTCAGCAGAAACACCTGTGCTGAGGACAGGTTTCTGGTCTGGGCGTTTATTGGTTTGTGTCTATTGTTTATTCTTACTTTAGTCCCTCTGTCTATGATCTGACCTGTTCCTGTGAGGCTCCTACAGATGCACTGTAGGCTGACCCAGTGTTGTGATAGAGTTAGATGTATGTATTTATGTTTATGTGTGAATATTACATATGTATATGCATGTATGTGTATGTCTTCACTTGTTATGAATGGGCACTTTAAAAACAAAGGCTGATTGACTAATTGATGACTTACAGTTTATCAACGAGGTAACAAAAGGAAAATAAACTGCTGTTAAAAATTAAGTTGTCTGTTATTGATCATGTAAAAAGGTAAGACTGTTGGAGTGTATGATCTTAATGTGGATTAGCTGTTATAAGAAAAGGATGTTACAGAGTGAGCACCTGTATAAATGTAAAAGCTAAAATCACTTTGAGCTTATTGTCACACTGGGCAGGACCAGTGTCTTATTTTATGTGTGAAGTGAAGCACCAGACTGTGGAGTAACTGTTTTTTAATTTTACTTTATTAATAGCATTTGTTCTGTGGTTAAAGCGTCTTTTTCTTTATAATATTTACTGCTTAGTTATCACCCGGTCAAAAAAAACAAACTAATAAACTAGCAGGTAGTTTCTCATTCCAGCTCTGAAATTAGTTGCCCATCAGTATTTTAATAAACTAGCAGTTTATTACACATTTATTACACTGTAATAATTCCACATTTGGTGTCTATATAGGAGCAGAGGTTAGCCTTCATGCAGCTTTTATGCACCCTGTGTGAGGTGTTACAGTTAAAGAAAAGATGGTAACGTGAGAAAAGTGTGGATGGGAAAATAAAATGAAACAACAGACCCTGCCTCAGGGTGCAAAACTCTCCTCTAACCTTTCCCCACATTATTAAATCCCTTCAAGAACAAAAAAACAGGAAATGATTGGAGCTGAAGTCCTACAGCTCATCAAAATGATGTGAAAATCTTAAAATAACACCTGATATTTGCACCCTGCCTTTTGGACATTTAAAATGGACTTTAATTTCTATTTTCTATGTTTTAATGGCTCTCAGAGAGTGGTGGTCACATCTCGGTCACAGCTGGTTTTTAGACGTGAGCCCCTCATTGATGTGAAAGTGTGTCCCAGGGCTGCAGCTCCCCGCTCAGCATGTTTCTGTGGGTTTAGGAGTAAAAAGACAGATTCATTTCCATACACAGCACGGGGGCCGGCGGGGTGTGCCTGCACGGAGCTGCTGTGCTGCCAGAATAATGCTCCTGCTCTGCTGAATAAATAAATAGATAATTCATGATGCCTGAGGGGGGGGGCATCAGCTCATCAGCTAACACTTCGTCCAGACAGCAGCACCAACACACCAGCCGGGAGACGGAGTGACAAAGTGATCTGCGTCAACTCAAACACTGAAGCCAAAAACTACAGAAAATCAGCACTGCATCATAAAAATAAAAATAAAGGACAGAGAGAGAGTAAAATGATGACTACTGATTTCAGAAAGTTTTAACTAACTAAAGCATCCATCCATCACACTTTATGACACTTTTGTTTTTAGATGTTCCAGTAAACAAATGAAACAAATAAATGTAACAAACAAATCAAAGAGCAAACACAGATTTCAGTTCAACAGGAACTGAGGAAACACTTTCATTAGCTGATGATAAGGTCACACTGGATGTTAGAAATTAAGTGCAATAAACTAAACAAAAAGATAAGATCAAGAAATAATAATTATAATATAATAACGCTGCAGGGTGACCTTCATTAAAGGTCTTTTTACAGAATATAAAACGATAATGCTGAGTCTTACTTCTTGGGAGTGACCTGGCCCACGTTGACCCGCACACAGATGACCTTTCTGGTCTGCATCCCCACTGAGCAGGACACGTCATCGCCCCGTGCTCGCCCAGCGGACGCGTTGGTGGTCGGGATGGACGAGTCCTCGATGCACTGCCCCCAGGCGCCCGTCTGCCAGTGGTACACGGTGCAGGGGTGGTCGTTACAGCTCCTCACCTCCTGCAGGGCGCTGATGTTTGGACACTGGACTCCACCTGGGACAGAAACAGCTTAATGCTTAACTGCATGGACAAATGCACGCATAAATCACATAAGCTAACACAGGAGGAGAGACGCTTTAGGAAATACAAATGGGACGGAGAGCTTCTAACATGATTTCTCATGGATGCTACATCAGCTATGACCCACACAGGCTGCCAACACAACAGGTGGAGTGTGCTTCAGCCAGAACACACGAGCACCAGGTGCTGCTTCAGTCACTACATATGAGAAAATCTTCACCAGTCCTGTTTATACCACAAGACCATCCTGTTAGCTTGGTTTATACGTGTCTTTACTGTTTGTCTGACGAGGTGACAGCGTTTGAATTGATATCTCCTCTGGGTGAAAACAAGAAGAACATCACTGAACCAAGATTAAAAAGAGATGTCAGAGCAGAAAACACTGTAATAATACTGTAATAATAAGTGGTGCTTATTTTATAAAGAAAAATCCTGCAAACTGCAAACAAACCAAAAGAACTGATGTTTTCTTTGTGTAGGATTTGAAGGTTAAATAAGCTCAAAGCTATTATTATAATTACCATCATTATTATTTTATATACTTTACTGAACCATTTACTGATAGTATGATTTATATATAATCCAATATTCATCAAAAACAGTTTTGTCAAACTCAGTATGATCTATTTAAGTCATTTTAGCTGCTACTTTATTCACAAACATTTCTGTAATTTCTGATTGATTTCTATCCCAAATATTTGTGCATTTTTATGTCATCACATCAAGTGTTAGCTTTTTAAAGCTTCTAACCCCACGCAAAGAAAATATCTGCTTTTTGGTTTGTGTTTTGGGATCAATCAATGATTTGATTTGTTCTGTTCTGTTTTAAAGCGTTAAATATCCCTGAATTTATTGGTGTACTGACCTCTGCCAAACAGTTGAGCTGGTAGTTAAAGGGTTAAAGTGGTTTGAAGTGCAAGTCAAATTTTCAATCATGTTTCTTTGTTATTCTGGCTTCACCTGCAAAAGTCAGAGCTCCTTCTCCTCAACAAGTGAATCAGGGCGGATAAATAAGAGAGTGAGGAGCTCGGATGTATCTGTCCAACCAACAATCGTCCATCCATTCATTCAGCAAGAAAAAAAATCCAAGCAACCAACAATAAAAAACCACCATCCATCATTTAGTCTATTTTTTCATGCATCTATCAAACAAACCAACCAAGGATCCAACAACACTTCAGTCCATCTTTGTTAATTCCACCGTCCATCCATCCTCAAACCAACCTGCTATCCTACAAAAGAACAAACTCAAAAAACTATTTATCAATTCTGTCAACCATCCATCCAACCAAACTATTATCCACTAATCGAGTTAATCACCCAACCAAACCATCAAACCGACCACCCATTTAGTCCAGCCATGGATCAACCAAACTTTGACTCTACAACCAACAAATCTATTTATCTATCTATTAGGGCTGGGATGATTCACTTTTCTCCTGATTCGATTTATTGCATTTTTTTAGGTGCTGATTCGATTTCAATTGCGGTTCTACAATATTGCCCTTTTTTTCAATCTTTAGTTAGCTTTTTTAATAACAGTGAAAAAAGATGAACAATGATGATGCCAGACTATATCAGGAAAAATACACATCACATGTGAGTCTGTTTTTAGGATTTATTCATCAATATATTTTAACCAGCTGTTTATACTCTCTCTTCAAAAGACTGGACTGACTTTAAAAGTGGATTATTAACCCTTTAGGCACCAGAGTTTTTTCAATAAAATATTCAATTTTGTTATCAAGATTTAAAAAGGCTATAGATTCAAAGTGGTTAGTTTTCCCACCCATCATCATCACTGTAATTTACGGGCCGACCATGAACGCCTCTGCTGCCTTCACTGTGCTTTTTACCCCCGGCTTCTCCCTCGTCTGTCCAGAGCTCCGTGGTCTTTCTCATTCCCGCTAACACCGTCACTTTTCGTGGTGTTTTGAGATTCCCTGCATCCCAGACGTCCCCTCCTCGGCACTCACCGATTACTTCCACCCCGGCTACGGAGAGGCAAAGCCTCGGCCTCGGTATGTGCTGCTTGGGGACTGTAATGGCGCGCGGAGCTGCTCCTGCTGCGCGCACACGCGCCGCCGGTTTGGTCCTCAGTGAACGACTGACCGTCATCCTCAGAGAGTAAATATTCCTCAGATTCAGAGTCAATCAGTACTTGACAAAGTACTCTCAGCATCGTGAGTACTCTTACTCTCTCTGTGCGTTTCTCTCTCTCTGCTCAGCTCTACAGCCACACTCTTGTCCCTCAGTCCGGTGTGTGTATTTTAAAATAAATATACGCCAAAACTTTGAATAGAAACCTGTCACCTGTCCACTATCTGCTGGTGAAGAGTAGTAACACTATTCAACTCTATTTTAACAGCTGTGGCCTGTTTTATCCAGCAATGTCGCTTGACGCAATTTTGCGGCTTTCGCGCCTAAAGAGTTTTTTGAACAAAAAAATTAATTTAAACATCAGCAGACAAAAAATACTTATGTGAATTGATTTTTTCTCCCACTCCTACCATCTATCTATCTATCTATCTATCTATCTATCTATCTATCTATCTATCTATCTATCTATCCATCCATCCATCCATCCATCCATCCATCCATCCATCCATCCATCTATCTATCTATCTATCTATCTATCTATCTATCTATCTATCTATCTATCTATCTATCTATCTATCTATCTATCTATCTATCTATCTATCTATCTATCCATGCATCCATCCATCAGTTAATCCTTCCTTCATTATATTTCCATCGACCACTCTCCTGTCTGTCCCTGCATCAACACGTCTGTCCGTCCAGTCTTTATGAATCAATCATCCATCAGATGAATCTGTAAGCAGACAGTTTTCCATCTATTACCCATCTATTGTGTGCCTTTGAGCTTTGACCTCTGACTTTAAAAACAAACATCCATAAACCACCTTGGAGCTGAAGGTCCCGGGGGGGATGTTGACGCAGGTGGGGCGGGCTCATGATGTGACCCTCCTCACAGTGAAGTCTTGTAATTAGCAGATGCCGTCACCTCAGGAGAGAAAGCCTCCCCTCAGGAGAGGGTCGGCCATGAGTGTTAAAGTCACAGAGACGCTGTGAGTGTGGGCGTGAGCCTCAGTAAACTTTACACCGACAGAGTCTAACTGAATCAGATCAGCAGCTGACTCACAGCTTATTTACAGACACACTGTTCATGTTTAAGGGTCATCATCAGGTATTAAGACGTGGACACACGGTTCATGTTTAAGGGTCATCATCAGGTATTAAGACGTCCACACACTGTTCATGTTTAAGGGTCATCATCAGGTATTAAGTTGTCGACACGCGGTTCATGTTTAAGGGTCATCATCAGGTATTAAGACGTCGACACACTGTTCATGTTTAAGGGTCATCATCAGGTATTAAGACGTCGACACACGGTTCATGTTTAAGGGTCATCATCAGGTATTAAGACGTCCACACACGGTTCATGTTTAAGGGTCATCATCAGGTATTAAGACGTCGACACACTGTTCATGTTTAAGGATCATTATCAGGTATTAAGACGTCGACACACTGTTCATGTTTAAGGGTCATCATCATGTATTAAGACGTCGACACACTGTTCATGTTTAAGGGTCATCATCAGGTATTAAGACGTCCACACACGGTTCATGTTTAAGGGTCATCATCAGGTATTAAGACGTCCACACACGGTTCATGTTTAAGGGTCATCATCAGGTATTAAGACGTCGACACACTGTTCATGTTTAAGGGTCATCATCAGGTATTAAGACGTCGACACACTGTTCATGTTTAAGGGTCATCATCAGGTATTAAGACGTCCACACACGGTTCATGTTTAAGGGTCATCATCAGGTATTAAGACGTCCACACACGGTTCATGTTTAAGGGTCATCATCATGTATTAAGACGTCCACACACGGTTCATGTTTAAGGGTCATCATCAGGTATTAAGACGTCCACACACGGTTCATGTTTAAGGGTCATCATCAGGTATTAAGACGTCGACACGCGGTTCATGTTTAAGGGTCATCATCAGGTATTGAGACGTCTACATACTGTTCATGTTTAAAGGTCATCATCAGGTATTAAGACGTCTACATACTGTTCATGTTTAAGGGTCATCATCAGGTATTAAGACGTCCACACACGGTTCATGTTTAAGGGTCATCATCATGTATTAAGACGTCGACACACGGTTCATGTTTAAGGGTCATCATCAGGTATTAACACGTCAACACACGGTTCATGTTTAAGGGTCATCATCAGGTATAAGAAGTCGACACGCGGTTCATGTTTAAGGGTCGTCATCAGGTATTAAGACGTCCACACACGGTTCATGTTTAAGGGTCATCATCAGGTATGTCGACACGCGGTTCATGTTTAAAGGTCATCATCAGGTATAGACACACGGTTCGGTTCATGTTTAAGGGTCATCATCAGGTATTAAGACGTCACACACGGTTCATGTTTAAGGGTCATCATCAGGTATTAAGACGTCACATACTGTTCATGTTTAAGGGTCATCATCAGGTATTAAGACGTCCACACACGGTTCATGTTTAAGGGTCATCATCAGGTATTAAGACGTCCACACTGTTCATGTTTAAGGGTCATCATCAGGTATTAAGACGTCCACACACGGTTCATGTTTAAGGGTCATCATCAGATATTAAGACGTCGACACGCGGTTCATGTTTAAGGGTCATCATCAGGTATTGAGACGTCTACATACTGTTCATGTTTAAGGGTCATCATCAGGTATTAAGACGTCGACACGCGGTTCATGTTTAAGGGTCATCATCAGGTATTAAGACGTCCACACACGGTTCATGTTTAAGGGTCATCATCATGTATTAAGACGTCCACACACGGTTCATGTTTAAGGGTCATCATCATGTATTAAGACGTCGACACACGGTTCATGTTTAAGGGTCATCATCAGGTATTAAGACGTCCACACACGGTTCATGTTTAAGGGTCATCATCAGGTATTAAGACGTCCACACACGGTTCATGTTTAAGGGTCATCATCAGGTATTAAGACGTCCACACACGGTTCATGTTTAAGGGTCATCATCATGTATTAAGACGTCCACACACGGTTCATGTTTAAGGGTCATCATCAGGTATTAAGACATCCACACACGGTTCATGTTTAAGGGTCATCATCAGGTATTAAGACGTCCACACACGGTTCATGTTTAAGGGTCATCATCATGTATTAAGACGTCCACACACGGTTTATGTTTAAGGGTCATCATCAGGTATTAAGACGTCCACACACGGTTCATGTTTAAGGGTCATCATCAGATATTAAGACGTCGACACGCGGTTCATGTTTAAGGGTCATCATCAGGTATTGAGACGTCTACATACTGTTCATGTTTAAGGGTCGTCATCAGGTATTAAGACGTCCACACTGTTCATGTTTAAGGGTCATCATCAGGTATTAAGACGTCCACACACGGTTCATGTTTAAGGGTCATCATCAGGTATTAAGACGTCCACACTGTTCATGTTTAAGGGTCATCATCAGGTATTAAGACGTCCACACACGGTTTATGTTTAAGGGTCATCATCAGGTATTAAGACGTCCACACACGGTTCATGTTTAAGGGTCATCATCAGGTATTGAGACGTCTACATACTGTTCATGTTTAAGGGTCGTCATCAGGTATTAAGACGTCCACACTGTTCATGTTTAAGGGTCATCATCAGGTATTAAGACGTCGACACACGGTTCATGTTTAAGGGTCATCATCAGGTATTAACACGTCGACACACGGTTCATGTTTAAGGGTCATCATCAGGTATAAGAAGTCGACACGCGGTTCATGTTTAAGGGTCATCATCAGGTATAAGAAGTCGACACGCGGTTCATGTTTAAGGGTCGTCATCAGGTATTAAGACGTCCACACACGGTTCATGTTTAAGGGTCATCATCAGGTATTAAGACGTCGACACGCGGTTCATGTTTAAAGGTCATCATCAGGTATAAGAAGTCGACACACGGTTCATGTTTAAGGGTCGTCATCAGGTATTAAGACGTCCACACACGGTTCATGTTTAAGGGTCATCATCAGGTATTAAGACGTCTACATACTGTTCATGTTTAAAGGTCATCATCAGGTATTAAGACGTCCACACACGGTTCATGTTTAAGGGTCATCATCAGGTATTAAGACGTCCACACTGTTCATGTTTAAGGGTCATCATCAGGTATTAAGACGTCCACACACGGTTCATGTTTAAGGGTCATCATCAGATATTAAGACGTCGACACGCGGTTCATGTTTAAGGGTCATCATCAGGTATTGAGACGTCTACATACTGTTCATGTTTAAGGGTCGTCATCAGGTATTAAGACGTCCACACTGTTCATGTTTAAGGGTCATCATCAGGTATTAAGACGTCCACACACGGTTCATGTTTAAGGGTCATCATCATGTATTAAGACGTCCACACACGGTTCATGTTTAAGGGTCATCATCATGTATTAAGACGTCCACACACGGTTCATGTTTAAGGGTCATCATCAGGTATTAAGACGTCCACACACGGTTCATGTTTAAGGGTCATCATCAGGTATTAAGACGTCCACACACGGTTCATGTTTAAGGGTCATCATCATGTATTAAGACGTCCACACACGGTTCATGTTTAAGGGTCATCATCATGTATTAAGACGTCCACACACGGTTCATGTTTAAGGGTCATCATCAGGTATTAAGACGTCCACACACGGTTCATGTTTAAGGGTCATCATCAGGTATTAAGACGTCCACACACGGTTCATGTTTAAGGGTCATCATCAGGTATTAAGACGTCCACACATGGTTCATGTTTAAGGGTCATCATCAGGTATTAAGACGTCCACACACGGTTCATGTTTAAGGGTCATCATCATGTATTAAGACGTCCACACACGGTTTATGTTTAAGGGTCATCATCAGGTATTAAGACGTCCACACACGGTTCATGTTTAAGGGTCATCATCAGATATTAAGACGTCGACACGCGGTTCATGTTTAAGGGTCATCATCAGGTATTGAGACGTCTACATACTGTTCATGTTTAAGGGTCGTCATCAGGTATTAAGACGTCCACACTGTTCATGTTTAAGGGTCATCATCAGGTATTAAGACGTCCACACACGGTTCATGTTTAAGGGTCATCATCAGGTATTAAGACGTCCACACTGTTCATGTTTAAGGGTCATCATCAGGTATTAAGACGTCCACACACGGTTTATGTTTAAGGGTCATCATCAGGTATTAAGACGTCCACACACGGTTCATGTTTAAGGGTCATCATCAGGTATTGAGACGTCTACATACTGTTCATGTTTAAGGGTCGTCATCAGGTATTAAGACGTCCACACTGTTCATGTTTAAGGGTCATCATCAGGTATTAAGACGTCCACACACGGTTCATGTTTAAGGGTCATCATCATTTAAACATCAGCAGACAAAAAATATACATGTGAATTGATTTTTCTCCCACTCCTACCATCTATCTATCTATCTATCTATCTATCTATCTATCTATCTATCTATCTATCTATCTATCTATCTAGTCATCATCAGGTATTAAGACGTCCACACTGTTCACGTTTAAGGCTCATCATCAGGTATTAAGACGTCCACACACGGTATCTATCTATCTATCTATCTATCTATCTATCTATCTATCTATCTATCTATCCATGCAGGTCATCATCAGGTATTAAGAAGTCGACACACGGTTCATGTTTAAGGGTCATCATCAGGTATTAAGACGTCGACACGTGGTTCATGTTTAAGGGTCATCATCAGGTATTAAGACGTCGACACGCTGTTCATGTTTAAGGGTCATCATCAGGTATTAAGACGTCGACACACTGTTCATGTTTAAGGGTCATCATCAGGTATTAAGACGTCGACACACGGTTCATGTTTAAGGGTCATCATCAGGTATTTAGACGTCCACACACGGTTCATGTTTAAGGGTCATCATCAGGTATTAAGACGTTGACACACTGTTCATGTTTAAGGGTCATCATCAGGTATTATTACGTCGACACACGGTTCATGTTTAAGGGTCATCATCAGGTATTAGGACGTTGACACACGGTTCGTGTTTAAGGGTCATCATCAGGTATAAGAAGTCGACTCACTGTTCATGTTTAAGGGTCATCATCAGGTATTAAGGCGTCGACACACGGTTCATGTTTAAGGGTCATCATCAGGTATTAAGACGTCGACACGCGGTTCATGTTTAAGGGTCATCATCAGGTATTAAGACATCTACACAAGGTTCATGTTTAAGGGTCATCATCAGGTATTAAGACGTCGACACGCGGTTCATGTTTAAAGGTCATCATCAGGTATAAGAAGTCGACACACGGTTCATGTTTAAGGGTCATCATCAGGTATTAAGACGTCCACACACGGTTCATGTTTAAGGGTCATCATCAGGTATTAAGACGTCGACACACTGTCCATGTTTAAGGGTCATCATCAGGTATTAAGACGTCCACACACGGTTCATGTTTAAGGGTCATCATCAGGTATTAAGACGTCCACACACGGTTCATGTTTAAGGGTCATCATCAGGTATTAAGACGTCCACACACGGTTCATGTTTAAGGGTCATCATCAGGTATTAAGACGTCCACACACGGTTCATGTTTAAGGGTCATCATCAGGTATTAAGACGTCCACACACGGTTCATGTTTAAGGGTCATCATCAGGTATTAAGACGTCCACACACGGTTCATGTTTAAGGGTCATCATCAGGTATTAAGACGTCCACACACGGTTCATGTTTAAGGGTCATCATCATGTATTAAGACGTCCACACACGGTTTATGTTTAAGGGTCATCATCAGGTATTAAGACGTCCACACACGGTTCATGTTTAAGGGTCATCATCAGGTATTAAGACGTCCACACGGTTCATGTTTAAGGGTCGTCATCAGGTATTAAGACGTCCACACTGTTCATGTTTAAGGGTCATCATCAGGTATTAAGACGTCGACACACGGTTCATGTTTAAGGGTCATCATCAGGTATTAACACGTCGACACACGGTTCATGTTTAAGCGTCATCATCAGGTATTACGACGTCCACACTGTTCATGTTTAAGGGTCATCATCAGGTATTAAGACGTCCACACGGTTCATGTTTAAGGGTCATCATCAGGTATTAAGATGTCGACACACGGTTCATGTTTAAGGGTCATCATCAGGTATTAAGACGTCCACAGACGGTTCATGTTTAAGGGTCATCATCAGGTATTAAGACGTCCACAGACGGTTCATGTTTAAGGGTCATCATCAGGTATTAAGACGTCCACACACGGTTCATGTTTAAGGGTCATCGTCAGGTATTAAGACGTCGACACACTGTTAATGTTTAAGGGTCATCATCAGGTATTAAGACGTCCACACACGGTTCATGTTTAAGGGTCATCATCAGGTATTAAGACGTCCACACACGGTTCATGTTTAAGGGTCATCATCAGGTATTAAGACGTCCACACACGGTTCATGTTTAAGGGTCATCATCAGGTATTAAGACGTCCACACGCGGTTCATGTTTAAGGGTCATCATCAGGTATTGAGACGTCTACATACTGTTCAGGTTTTAAGGGTCGTCATCAGGTATTAAGACGTCCACACTGTTCATGTTTAAGGGTCATCATCAGGTATTAAGAAGTCGACACACTGTTCATGTTTAAGGGTCATCATCAGGTATTAAGACGTCCACACACGGTTCATGTTTAAGGGTCATCATCAGGTATTAAGACGTCCACACGGTTCATGTTTAAGGGTCATCATCAGGTATTAAGACGCCCACACACGGTTCATGTTTAAGGGTCATCATCAGGTATTAAGAGCGCCCACACACGGTTCATGTTTAAGGGTCATCATCAGGTATTAAGACGTCCACACTGTTCATGTTTAAGGGTCATCATCAGGTATTAAGACGTCCACACACGGTTCATGTTTAAGGGTCATCATCAGGTATTAAGACGTCCACACACGGTTCATGTTTAAGGGTCATCATCAGGTATTAAGACGTCCACACACGGTTCATGTTTAAGGGTCATCATCAGGTATTAAGACGTCCACACACGGTTCATGTTTAAGGGTCATCATCAGGTATTAAGACGTCCACACACGGTTCATGTTTAAGGGTCATCATCAGGTATTAAGACGTCCACACTGTTCATGTTTAAGGGTCATCATCAGGTATTAAGAGCGACACACGGTTCATGTTTAAGGGTCATCATCAGGTATTAAGACGCCAGGTTCATGTTTAAGGGTCATCATCAGGTATTAAGACGTCCACACACGGTTCATGTTTAAGGGTCATCATCAGGTATTAAGACGTCGACACACTGTTCATGTTTAAGGGTCATCATCAGGTATTAAGACGTCGACACACGGTTCATGTTTAAGGGTCATCATCAGGTATTAAGACGTCCACACACGGTTCATGTTTAAGGGTCATCATCAGGTATTAAGACGTCGACACACTGTTCATGTTTAAGGGTCATCATCAGGTATTAAGACGTCGACACACGGTTCATGTTTAAGGGTCATCATCAGGTATTAAGACGCCCACACGGTTCATGTTTAAGGGTCATCATCAGGTATTAAGACGACGACACACGGTTCATGTTTAAGGGTCATCATCAGGTATTAAGACGTCCACACACGGTTCATGTTTAAGGGTCATCATCAGGTATTAAGACGTCGACACACGGTTCATGTTTAAGGGTCATCATCAGGTATTAAGACGTCGACACACTGTTCATGTTTAAGGGTCATCATCAGGTATTAAGACGTCCACACACGGTTCATGTTTAAGGGTCATCATCAGGTATTAAGACGTCGACACACGGTTCATGTTTAAGGGTCATCATCAGGTATTAAGACGTCGACACACGGTTCATGTTTAAGGGTCATCATCAGGTATTAAGACGTCGACACACGGTTCATGTTTAAGGGTCATCATCAGGTATTAAGACGTCGACACACGGTTCATGTTTAAGGGTCATCATCAGGTATTAAGACGTCGACACACGGTTCATGTTTAAGGGTCATCATCAGGTATTAAGACGTCCACACACGGTTCATGTTTAAGGGTCATCATCAGGTATTAAGACGTCCACACACGGTTCATGTTTAAGGGTCATCATCATGTATTAAGACGTCGACACACGGTTCATGTTTAAGGGTCATCATCAGGTATTAAGACGTCGACACACGGTTCATGTTTAAGGGTCATCATCAGGTATTAAGAAGTCGACACACGGTTCATGTTTAAGGGTCATCATCAGATATTAAGACGTCGACACACTGTTCATGTTTAAGGGTCATCATCAGGTATTAAGACGTCGACACACGGTTCATGTTTAAGGGTCATCATCAGGTGTTAAGACGTCGACACACGGTTCATGTTTAAGGGTCATCATCAGGTATTAAGACGTCGACACACTGTTCATGTTTAAGGGTCATCATCAGGTGTTAAGACGTCGACACACGGTTCATGTTTAAGGGTCATCATCAGGTATTAAGACGTCGACACACTGTTCATGTTTAAGGGTCATCATCAGGTATTAAGACGTCGACACACGGTTCATGTTTAAGGGTCATCATCAGGTATTAAGACGTCGACACACTGTTCATGTTTAAGGGTCATCATCAGGTGTTAAGACGTCGACACACGGTTCATGTTTAAGGGTCATCATCAGGTGTTAAGACGTCGACACACGGTTCATGTTTAAGGGTCATCATCAGGTGTTAAGACGTCGACACACTGTTCATGTTTAAGGGTCATCATCAGGTCTTAAGACGTCCACACACGGTTCATGTTTAAGGGTCATCATCAGGTATTAAGACGTCCACACACTGTTCATGTTTAAGGGTCATCATCAGGTCTTAAGACGTCCACACACGGTTCATGTTTAAGGGTCATCATCAGGTATTAAGACGTCCACACACGGTTCATGTTTAAGGGTCATCATCAGGTATTAAGACGTCCACACACGGTTCATGTTTAAGGGTCATCATCAGGTATTAAGACGTCAGCACACTGTTCATGTTTAAGGGTCATCATCAGGTATTAAGACGTCGACACACTGTTCGTGTTTAAGGGTCATCATCAGGTATTAAGAAGTCGACACGCGGTTCATGTTTAAGGGTCATCATCAGGTATTAAGACGTCGACACACTGTTCATGTTTAAGGGTCATCATCAGGTATTAAGACGTCGACACACGGTTCATGTTTAAGGGTCATCATCAGGTATTAAGAAGTCGACACACGGTTCATGTTTAAGGGTCATCATCAGGTATTAAGAAGTCGACACACGGTTCATGTTTAAGGGTCATCATCAGGTATTAAGACGTCGACACACTGTTCATGTTTAAGGGTCATCATCAGGTGTTAAGAAGTCGACACACTGTTCATGTTTAAGGGTCATCATCAGGTATTAAGAAGTCGACACACTGTTCATGTTTAAGGGTCATCATCAGGTATTAAGACGTCAGCACACTGTTCATGTTTAAGGGTCATCATCAGGTATTAAGACGTCCACACACGGTTTATGTTTAAGGGTCATCATCAGGTATTAAGACGTCCACACACGGTTCATGTTTAAGGGTCATCATCAGGTATAAGAAGTCGACACACTGTTCATGTTTAAGGGTCATCATCAGGTATTAAGACGTCGACACACGGTTCATGTTTAAGGGTCATCATCAGGTATTAAGACGTCGACACACTGTTCATGTTTAAGGGTCATCATCAGGTATTAAGACGTCCACACACGGTTCATGTTTAAGGGTCATCATCAGGTATTAAGACGTCCACACACGGTTCATGTTTAAGGGTCATCATCAGGTAATAAGACGTCCACACACGGTTCATGTTTAAGGGTCATCATCAGGTATTAAGACGTCGACACACTGTTCATGTTTAAGGGTCATCATCAGGTATTAAGACGTCCACACACGGTTCATGTTTAAGGGTCATCATCAGGTATTAAGACGTCCACACACGGTTCATGTTTAAGGGTCATCATCAGGTATTAAGACGTCCACACACGGTTCATGTTTAAGGGTCATCATCAGGTATTAAGACGTCCACACACGGTTCATGTTTAAGGGTCATCATCAGGTATTAAGACGTCGACACACGGTTCATGTTTAAGGGTCATCATCAGGTATTAAGACGTCGAGAAACTGTTCATGTTAAAGGGTCATCATCAGGTGTTAAGACGTCGACAAACTGTTCATGTTAAAGGGTCATCATCAGGTGTTAAGACATCAACACACGGTTCATGTTTAAGGGTCATCATCAGGTATTAAGACGTCGACAAACTGTTCATGTTAAAGGGTCATCATCAGGTGTTAAGACATCAACACACGGTTCATGTTTAAGGGTCATCATCAGGTATTAAGACGTCGACACACTGTTCATGTTTAAGGGTCATCATCAGGTGTTAAGACGTCGACACACGGTTCATGTTTAAGGGTCATCATCAGGTGTTAAGACGTCGGCACACTGTTCATGTTTAAGGGTCATCATCAGGTGTTAAGACGTCCACACACGGTTCATGTTTAAGGGTCATCATCAGGTATAAGAAGTCGAGACACGGTTCCTGTTTAAGGGTCATCATCAGGTATTAAGAAGTCGACACACGGTTCATGTTTAAGGGTCATCATCAGGTATTAAGAAGTAGACACACGGTTCATTTTTAAGGGTCATCATCAGGTATTAAGAAGTCGAGACACGGTTCCTGTTTAAGGGTCATCATCAGGTATTAAGAAGTCGAGACACGGTTCATGATTAAGGGTCATCATCAGGTATTAAGAAGTCGAGACACGGTTCATGTTTAAGGGTCATCATCAGGTATTAAGACGTCGACAAACTGTTCATGTTTAAGGGTCATCATCAGGTATTAAGACGTCGACAAACTGTTCATGTTTAAGGGTCATCATCAGGTATTAAGACGTCGACACACTGTTCATGTTTAAGGGTCATCATCAGGTATTAAGACGTCGACAAACTGTTCATGTTTAAGGGTCATCATCAGGTATTAAGACGTCGACACACGGTTCATGTTTAAGGGTCATCATCAGATATTAAGACATCGACACACGGTTCATGTTTAAGGGTCATCATGAGTTATTAAGACGTCGACACACGGTTCATGTTTAAGGGTCATCGTCAGGTGTTAAGACGTCGACACGCGGTTCATGTTTAAGGGTCATCGTCAGGTATTAAGACGTCGACACACGGTTCATGTTTAAGGGTCATCGTCAGGTATTAAGAAGTCGACACACGGTTCATGTTTAAGGGTCATCGTCAGGTATTAAGACGTCGACACACGGTTCATGTTTAAGGGTCATCGTCAGGTATTAAGACGTCGACACACGGTTCATGTTTAAGGGTCATCGTCAGGTATTAAGACGTCGACACACGGTTCATGTTTAAGGGTCATCTCAGGTATTAAGACGTCGACACACGGTTCATGTTTAAGGGTCATCGTCAGGTATTAAGACGTCGACACACGGTTCATGTTTAAGGGTCATCGTCAGGTATTAAGACGTCGACACACGGTTCATGTTTAAGGGTCATCGTCAGGTATTAAGACGTCGACACACGGTTCATGTTTAAGGGTCATCGTCAGGTATTAAGACGTCGACACACGGTTCATGTTTAAGGGTCATCGTCAGGTATTAAGACGTCGACACACGGTTCATGTTTAAGGGTCATCGTCAGGTATTAAGACGTCGACACACGGTTCATGTTTAAGGGTCATCGTCAGGTATTAAGACGTCGACACACGGTTCATGTTTAAGGGTCATCATCAGGTATTAAGACGTCGACACACGGTTCATGTTTAAGGGTCATCATCAGGTATTAAGACGTCGACACACGGTTCATGTTTAAGGGTCATCATCAGGTATTAAGACGTCGACACACGGTTCATGTTTAAGGGTCATCATCAGGTATTAAGACGCCGACACGGTTCATGTTTAAGGGTCATCAGGTATTAAGACGTCGACACACGGTTCATGTTTAAGGGTCATCATCAGGTATTAAGACGTCGACACACGGTTCATGTTTAAGGGTCATCATCAGGTATTAAGACGTCGACACACGGTTCATGTTTAAGGGTCATCATCAGGTATTAAGACGTCGACACACGGTTCATGTTTAAGGGTCATCATCCTGTCTCCTGTCTCCAACTCTCTCCTCAGCACCATCAAACATCTCCAGCGTGGATTATTTACTCAGCACAGCCTGAGAGCAGATAATCCCTCCTGTCATCCCCCGTGTTTGTCTTGGCCTGAATAATTAGCTTACACACTGAGCTGCTGCTTCTGTTCTTCAGAGTGTGATGTGATTACCAGGATTATTGTTAATTGAAAACTGTCCACGGCTGTGAGGAAACAACATTGGAAACATTTTTGACAAAGGAGCACTGAAGCCTCACAGCTGTAACAGATTTATATAAACGAAACAGCATTTTAACATAAACTCCACAGTTACCTACTGTAAAGTGTCCATACGCTACATTACTGTGAATGTAAATGGATCAACAGAAAACTACTGGGCAAGATTTACCTTAGTAACAGATCCAAAGATGTGGGCTAAAGAAATGTTAGATTAAATGTATTTATTTAAAACTATGTTTGTGATTTTTCATTATTTAAACTAAAATACAGCAAGATAAATTCACTCAGATGCATTTAGAGTTGTAGGATTAAATACGGCAATTAAAAAAACCTTAATTAGGCTGCGAACTAAAAGAGAGCAACATTACTGAAAAGACACTTACAGGAACTTACATTTATGTTGTTGACAGTGAGTTACTGTAAAACCCATTTACCATGTATATAAAGAGGTATAGTTCATAAAGGTGGATGTGTTCTGGTGAGGGAAGCACAATCTAATGTAGATATGTATGGTGGATTTGGGTTCTCTCGTTGGCTGGATGTTTGTTAGTAACCAGCTGGAACTCAGTAGAATGAGAGATGACACTCTGGTTTGATCCATGTTATCTACCCTCTTTGCACCCTGGGCCTGGTTTTGGCTTGAATTTGAGTCGTCTTTGTCCCCCAAACTGCTGTAGGGCCCATTGTCCTCAAACTTAGAGGACTCCTGAATGATGGAGTTCAGTTTGATCTTCTCTGCTGCTCTTAACCAGCTAAAGGTTCAGTAGTCTCTTTCCTCTTCGTTCTTGCTCTAAAACATCCATCACACCGCTGCTCTCTCTGCCAGGCTCTTTGCTGTGACCTCCATCAGCCCGTCTGGCTCTGTACTTAGTCTGTTATCATCTGTCTGCAGCGTCCTCCCGGTGAATGCTGGGAAAGCTAATAAACAAGCTACAGCCTGAAGCCTGCAGCACACTCTGCATGAGCATCCTCCTGAAGCCCAGCATGGACCAGGACCAGGAGCATCCATAATGCATGAGACGACTCCTCACTCCAGTGCTGTTGTGAACATGCCAAAGACAGCATGTCACGCGATGTGGTCCACGAGACGACGGCGAGAGCTGCGAGAACGATGGCGGGATGTTGACGATAACGTTCTGATCAGATGCCAGGTGACACGCCGCCCATCTGTGCAGCCTCCCGTTTCTCCTCATTACGACAGCGAAGTGAGAAGTGCTTCGTTCTCGGGGTGTGATTGGCAGTTTGGAGGGGTGGGCTTTCACACTCTGAAACCAGAATCATTCCAGCTACCCCCCCCCCCCCAGGATGCTTAATGCTAGAGGAATTACTCAGAGCAGTCTGTGAGTGGGTTCTCTAAAAGCACAGGAATCTGCTGCTTCAGCACATTAGCAGGAAAAATATATCATGGAGGCCACAACACTGGAACTACAAACTACCTACATCAGCACAAATCACACTCATCTAAGATGTCAGTATGACCGTACCGAAGACTGGCTGCACCTTTGACACCAGAGAAGGACCTTTAGACAGGAGGCAGAGTTATTACGATTATCCAATGAATATTAGAGACGTGTAAAATAGTTTGAGTCAGTCCAGACAGTCGGGCTGTTCTTACCCTGCATCACAGTGACCCAAGCCACCACCTTTGCAGTCACTGTGGAGGAGGACAGAGTAATTTATTCTATACTGACATTTCAGCTTTAAAAAAGGGGCAACTTCAGATAAAAAAATCTATATTCAGAGAATAATGAAATGATAATAATACTTCACACATGCATCCAAAAAGACAATTGTCATATTTGAAATTTCCCAGGTAGAAGGGGCCACTGTGTCTGAAACATCATGCCCAACCCACCCCCAGTTATAATGCTGGATTTTACCCTTTCATGCCTGACTTATTAAATCACAATCACAATTACCTTTTAATATTATTATTATTATTATTATGATAATTATTATTATTATTATTATCATTATTATTATTATCTTAATCATTACTTTCTCTAATATTTTCTTTTCTTTCAGATAAAAGTAAAAGTCATGGTCATTTTTTTTCAACATTACATTTCTATGGACTTATGCAACTGTTCTCCCTCATTAACACCATGCATCCGCGGTAAAAATCGTAATTTATTGGAATTAATATAGATTGACAAGCATATGTCTTTTACATTAAGAGTAAATCAATTAAAAAGTTACTTCTGAGGGATATATATTATTATATTAATTAAAATATTTACTGGTGAATTACACCAAAGTTTTAAATATAAAATATAACATTAGGTGAAATCTGAAAACAGGCATAACATCCAGTGCATTATGTCCACTGGATTGGATGGATTCATTTTTGGTCACAGCTTTTAAATCTGCATAAAAGTTTCTAATGTATTATTAAGTTAGAAAATGTATATCTTTAACATGTCTGTTTTTTTGAGAATAGAAGAATTTGACATTTATTTCTTTAGGGTGTGGAGAAATTTGTCCTTCATCTGCCAGTTTAAATTTATTTTGCAATATCTTAATATGACAGAAATATGTAAAGAAAATACTTAAATGAAACTTAAGACAGGGCTTTTGGAGATTTCCACCTGGTAGTTGGACAACATAACATGAATGGTGTAAAATGTTTCCATATATCTGTCCACCACAGTGGACACCATCCATGAAAGGGTTAAAGTGTCAAAGTGTGCAGTTGTGTTTTCCAGGTGTCAGTGAAAGCAGCATCAGAATGCACTTTCAGCCTGTGTCTGATTCAAACTGAGCAGAAACAGACAGAAGGTCAGATTCTGGTAAATTGTGTTAGAGATACTGTAACTTAAGGCCTAGAGGAGGACTTTTCTCCTCTGCTGATCTCACAGAGTGTTTGGAGAGTTTTTATTTAAGCAAAGACAAACAAAAAAACACCTCTTCATTTCAGGTTAAATTAAAAATGCATTGTTAATTGCTTTCCTGACATTTGTATCGAGTAAAACATTCAGCTTTTCGTAACGTTACAGTACAAAGGAATGTGTTACAGTAATTATATTGCTTCTGTAATGCACTACTCCCAACACTGACAGACCCAACTGAAAACAGCCAATGAGGAGGAGAGGGTGGAGCTCCAGGACACAACAGATAACTTCAAAGTTCAGTCATCTGTTGCTTTTCTGTCGTCAGACTAAAAAGTAAGATTTAAATCAGACATGGTTGGAGACTGACAGAGAAAACAGTATTAAAACTCTGATGATAACACGTGCTCTAAGTCTAAAGGATCCGTGTTTGTCAAAGAGAAACCAAACACCTGCTTAACCACCTACCTTCTCCTGCGTTGTAGGCCAGGATGGAGCGAGCTCTGGTCTGTTTGCCCTCGGTGTTTCTACCTGAGCAGGTGTGTGAGCACTGAGACCAGGGGCTCCAGGGGCTCAGGGCACAGTCCTTTGGGCAAGGCACCTCACAGATGACCGGCATGGGCAGGATGGCATCACGGCACAGCTGCCTTTCAGCGAAGTCACCTGGAGGGACAGAAGCAGGTTCAGCTAATGTGGATTCATGTCAGCAGATGTTATGATCTAAAAATGCTGAGAAGGAGCAGCACGGTGGTAGCAGGTAATGTGCATGTCTCAAAGCAGGAAGGTTAATGGTTCAAACCTCAATGCTTTCTGGAAGTGGCCACCGGAGCCAAAGAAATAAAATTTTACCTATTCATGTTCCTGGTTGAGTAGCATGACCGGAACCAGATTTAGAGTAAACGCTCTCACACAACGGGATAGCATCGACGTGATTAGGCTTTAATCACGCTCAGAGAAGCACAGCAACACGGTATGTAAAATGTTTTGAATAAGAAACTTTGTTTGGTAAGGTGAAACTCAAATAAGTTCTTATTTTAGCGCAACAGCATGTTATGTATGTTGGGATGGTGCAATGTTTGTATGTTGGGATTGCAATGTTTTTATGTTTCAGGAGGTGGCAATATTTTGTATGTTGGGATGGTGCAATGCTTGTATGTTGGGATGGTGCAATGTTTGTATGTTGGGATGGTGCAATTTTTGTATGTTAGGATGGTGCAATGTTTGTATGTTGGAATGGTGCAATGTCAATGTTAAAATGGTGCAATGTTTGTGTGTTGGGACGGTGCAATATTTTGAATTCTGGGATGGTGCAATGTTTGTATGTTGGAATGGTGCAATGTTTGTATGTTAGGATGGTGCAATGTTTGTATGTTGGAATGGTGCAATGTTTGTATGTTGGGATGGTGCAATTTTTGTATGTTAGGATGGTGCAATGTTTGTATGTTTGGTTGGTGCAATGTTTGTACGTTCATGCGGGTCCAAAAATGAGATGGTCATGGTGCTGATGAATAATTTGTACATATTTAACACAGAAACCCACTCAGGTGGACATTAATGTTTCAGCACATTTCATCCTGCTGTTGTCCACTTTATCAGAGTGTTTCAGCCAAAGCCAATGAAGTCTCAGAAATGAAGAGCTGGCACATTTCAGGGGGGGTATTGGTCATGTTGGAAAGTTAGGGTTTGCATACACCACATAAGCTGAAAAGATTTAGAGGAACAAAACTACCGTCTAAAAATGCCTCAGATTTGATGATGGGATGCCAATAATTATCAAGCTACCATACAACAAGCCTTTATCCTAGCATTCAAATGTAGCTTTTCATATCTAGTCTGAACATATTTTCATTTTGACATTTAAATCACAATGTTTTAGCCCAGTTTCCATCTTTAGTTTTGATCTTACTTCAGCATATTTATTGTTTTGTAAGTGTTTTCACTGACCAGTCAAATCCATCCCACTTTATTTGTTACACAAAGTGACATTCAAAATGTCAATGTCAATGTTAGCTTTATTTATACAGCACATTTAAACAGCCAGTGGGCTACCAAAGTGCTTTACAGTAGAAAAGGCAGACATGATAAAAACAATAGAACAATAAAAAAACAATAAATGTAATAAAAACACAGTTTGGGTGCTGAAACAGAGAAGGCTCGATCTCCTTTGGTTTTTAGAGAGGATCGAGGAACTTCTAGACCATCTGGTTTCCTGAGCGAGGCGCTCTGGCTGATGAACCCTTATAAGGATGGAAAAGGTCGTGAAGAACAGCTTCTCTCTTAAACCTCAGGATCTGACGTGGTTCTTTTGTTCTCTGACGGTTCGTTGTGCTAAGTTGCTGATGTCGTCACTATCGATCTCGCCCCTCCATATGAGCCCCTCCTGTCACTGAAGGGCCATATCTGTGAAAATCTGCCGCTGAAGAGCTGGAAGAATGGCATCCAGCGACTTGAGTGATCTGTCTGAGACCCCGGGGAGAAAAACAGATCCATTTTCATTAGAGGGAGACAACAAGAGATCAATACGAGGCCCGTCAGGAGGAGCTCTGAGGGGTGCCACGCAGTGTGGGGGAGGGACGGGGTCGGGGACGGGGGGTAACAGAGGACTTCCTCCTGATGGATCCAGGAGGAAATCATTAAAGTTCTGTATGACACCAGCCTTTTACTGCCAGCCTTATCTCCACCTGAGCCCGGAGCTCCAGCAGCTCTGGATAAAGGTCCAGATAAACCTTCATAAAAACAGACCGAGGAGGGGCCCTGGGGTCTCTGTGGTCCTTTAGACAATAAATGAAACACTCTGTACAAACCAAATGAAAATACAGGAAACCTGGGAACTATTGTTTCTCTCTTGGGTTATCGTCTCACTGCAAAAACTGTTTCCTGTTCATCTTTAAGGATATCTGTTCAGAGAATGTTTCATCCATTTCTGTTGTCTTTCCTTCAGTCCAGTATTTCAGTAATCCATAGGACAAGAGTGTTTACTACAACATTACCTCAGTATACCAGAGTGAAACAGAATAGATCCAATCCCTTCTCTGGTTGGTTGGACACTGTTGGCCAATGATCCACTGTGACCCAAAGTCCTGGTTTTTAGTGCCTCTACTTACTAATTTAGACTATCAGAAATAATCAATTACATTACATTACCTTGAATCCACCTCATTACTGTCCTTATGTGCCTCCATGATGCATCCTGATTGAGTCTCCAGACCATTTTCTCTTCTTTTTAGTCTCCTGGATTTTTGCTATAATGCAAACTTCAACCCTCTGAATCAGGATACTGTGAAAGCATCTTTATTTTCAAAGCTGCCTGGGCAATCAGAACATTTTTCATAATTAATTCTTCTTCATATTAAGCAGTTTGATCTTAGAGAGTACATTATTATTAAAACAGTCTAATTCTCTCAGAGCTTCAGACAAATCAAACACAGAGGGATGATCAAGCCTTTTCACTGCTGAATCTTATCTTTTAAAACAAGCCCTTTAAAGCCTGAGCTGTAGGGGAAAATAAATATGCAAAGGCAAAAAAAACATATAACTTATTTAGAGTTATTTACACAGACTTACTCAATAACTCTTTGTGCCACCTTTAGGAGAAGTATTTGTTTCAAACGTGAGAAGGGCCATGATCCATCAACACACCTCCATTTTCATTCTTTTAGGAGCACACAGGTAGCCTAACATCTCTCATTGGCCTTTAAATGCTACATCACATAAATGTAAAAACAAATATGTTGGCCCTTTTCCACTTTCACGCCTTGGCCCTACTCGATTAGCAGCGTGTTTCCACTAGCCTGGTACCTCCTAAAACAAGCTAGTTTTAGTACCTACTCCGCTCTGGTTCCAAGTGAGCTGAGTCCATACTGAAAGATGACATCACTGACTGCCGGCTACTGATTGGTCAGACAATGTCGTCATCGATGAGTCATGAGCGCGATGCTAGCAGTAGCTCCCATTAGCTTACCCTCATACGTCTTTTCTTTGCAGCTGGATTGCTCTCGTCCTCGGCTTCATTCTGTTGTATAGCTTCCAAAACTCTCCTGTGCTTCTCAAGGGGTATTTCTTCTTACCACCTGCAGCCTTCTTCTGCTTTCCTTTTTTACTCGCTTTGTGACAAAAAGACACAGATTGTTGTGTCACGCTCAAAATGACGTCACCGCAGTGCTGCTCAGCTGTTTACTGAGACACTGCACCCCGTTGGGCAGGAGACTGGGGCTAATGGAAAAGCAGCACATGGTGAGTAGAGTAGAGGCTGGTAGAGCCGGGTAGAGCCGGGTAGAGTCGAGTAGAGTAGAGTAGGGCTAATGGAAAAGGGCCATAAAGTCTGTTTTTTCAGTGTACTGACTCACTAATAGTTTTTTTTTTCTATTAATAAATTATGATGAAAATCAGTCTGTATAAACATGTCAAAGTGGCTGCACACAAACACACTTCATGGCTAAATAAAAAGCTTTTTACCAAGGAAATAATTTACCTAAAGCCTTCCACAGACTCATGGTAGCCTCAGGGTTAACCGTGCTCGAGGGTCAGACGATCCCGAAGCATTTAGAGATTTAAGAGTGACCATTTTTAGGATGTTCCAGGGGGATGACATAAAGTCCAACTTTAATCAAGTTCAGATCTTCTAACACCCAGAACAGTGTCGAGACTGGGCAGTCTTTATTTATGACATGCTAATGTCACTTTAGCAGTGTTAGCACAGTTAGCCTTTATTCTCTTATCAGTGGAAGTATAGGCATTCACCTCTGGGCTAAAGTGTTTTCTTTCTACTTTGGTTGACTGAATGTGTAGCTCATTGGAAAAGTGTAATGTGAATAAAGGGCCTCAGACAGCTTCACAAGAGTTCAGATTGTTTTTCAAAGAATAATTAAACTGTAACATGCTTTAAAAGTTGACTATATTTTCTGTTTCACATTACTGTGCATTTCTTTCTCATCACCAGGTCAGCTACAGTTTATCTTCTTCTTAATCCTTATGTTTGCTTTCTTTGGAGAAACTCTTACATTTAATTAACTGGTGTCCCTGTGGGAGAGGACCTGGAGCAGGCTGTGAAGCTCAGGGAGGGTTTTGTCACTTGTCTCTTATCAGAATAAACAGGGAGAGATTTTAGTGTCACATAATCATTACCCATCATCAGAGACGCCACAACAGAGCAGGCTGGAAGAGGCTGTGACAGACGGCTGACGTTGGTCCATAACAATGACAAAATGACTGAACTGCCTTAAACACTGCAGCATCAATGCTTTGGGAACATCCTGCACAGGGCCCCTTAGCTGTTGCTGACTAGGGCCTAATATTGACCTAATATTGAGGTGACACTGCTGATCTGGATCTGTATCAACAGCACAAGCTAAAACCCCCCACAGACACATCAGGAATCTCCCTAATGGGCCCTCAATGAGCTGGCCAAACCAAAGCCAAAATTAAACAAAGGTTTCCTCAGGACATTCAAAAAGGAAAAGCAAGAAGATGAGATACTGAAGACATCGCTGCTGCACAAGCTGAGGCCACAAACTGATTTTAGAAACAAATCATGGATGTGGGACCAAAGGCCACACCTTTTATTACTTTGTTGTGTTTGTGTCTTTCAGTAATGTTGATTATTTACTGTAAGTAAAGTTGTCTTTTAGTCTTGGTTATTAACATGCATGTTCATTTTGGTGATGTCTATAAAGATTTCTGGACTGAACCATCGTACTGGTGTTGTTGGGCTGAGGGGGCCTCCACAGTCCCTCTTGCCCAGGGCCTCAGGGTGTCCAGAAATGCCCCTGTCCATCATCAGAACACAACGCAGAAAATTTAGCAGATAAGCAAAGTCAGAGGTCAAGGTCACAAATGCATACTTTGAGGAGGCCCAAAACAACTATTGTCCAGTTCTTAGTTTAGGTGCTGTGAAATGAGCATCACAGTCCACATCATGGAAGTTTAAGGCCCTATCCACACGAAGACAAAACACTTAACAACTTCAAAAACGATCGTCATAAAGACGAAGGCGTCTCAGAAAATGTGTGCATCTACATAAATGCACTCGATACGCATCAAAACGCAGTTAAACACATGTCAGACCTCTAGGGGCGCTGTAACGATTTGACGGAAACAAGCGGAAACAGACGAAAAAACAGTGGGCATTGCGCACTTGCGGTTAAAATTGTAAACAGAGATTGTGATAAAGTGCTGTAATGTGTCCTCGATAATTGTTTGTTCAACTCGGTGGTGATTGAGAAGAAGGAGATTTTGCTGCAACAGGGATAGTAGGGTCACTAGCTTCATCAGCACATGTGCTACACCGTACGTTGTTGTTGTCATTGCCACGTGTGGCGCATGCGTGTCAATGAAGATATGAAACTATGATGTAAGCGTATCTGAGAAGTTGCAGAGAGCCAGTAATCACAGAGCTGCGTATACATTTTAAAATCTTTCCACTCTGGTTTCAAAAATGATCGTTTACAGACCCCCAAAACGCCGTCTTCATATGGATGATACGCAGATTCAGCAAAAAACTTGTGCGTTTAGACGTGGGTAAGATGGACTGAAGCTTTGGTGTGTAATAAAAGAATATCATCTGCTGTGTTGGGTTAAATAAGAGTTAAAGTTTAACAGCTACAGGAGAGCGTTAATGCTTTCCAGGAACAGGCAGAAGCCGAACATCAATGTATAACTTTGCTGGAAATGACAGATGTTCAGTGTGAATGAAACTGATATCAAAGAGTGCCTGAAGCGAAGCAGGAAGAAGATTTCAGAGCGAACACCTTCTTCTTCTTCTTCTTCTTCTTCACTTGCTGCTCCACTAAACTCTCAGATCTGAGCGGCTGCAGACGAATCACTTCGCCCTGAGCTCCATTCACACCATCAAAGGCTGAATTTTCCTCTGCGTTACAAACATCAGACAAGAGAGACTGCTGAACCTCAGCTGATGGAAACGTGGCAGACAGAGGTTGACATCCTCGCCGTTCAATCCTGCACCAATCAGGAGAGAGCGGCGGGGCAGTTGGAGGTAAATGGGGAAGAAAGGCTGAGTTAATCCAAGCTGACTGTGTGGAGCCGGCTGAGATAATCTAATTTACCAACAAGACTGATTCTGCAGGGAGCCATAAAAGGAAGTCTGTACGACTCCTCCTCTGAAGAGCCTTTAGAGCGAGGAGGATGAAGAGGAGGTCACCTTCAGGACTTTCTCCATGGAGACTGTCACCTGGATTTATCCACTCCCTCTCTGTGGATCCACATCATCAGGCCACAGCGGGCTGGACGGGTAAGAGACGGGCCAAAGACGGGCTAATGGAGACGTGAGCGGGTCACCAGAGCACAGGAGGGCTACGGTCGAACAGTCGCCTCCTAAGTCCTTTCCTAACCACTTTTCCTAACCACTTTTCCTAACCACTTCTCCTTAACCCCAATGGAGAACATCATGAGGTTAAGGAAAGGAGAATTTAGGAAAGGAAGGACTTAGGAAAGGAAACCGACTACACTTTCACTACTCTACGTCATCATGTGATGGCGGATGTTACTGCTGCAGTGAAACTACAATTTTCTGAAGATGGACTACAAAAGGCTCATCTTAGAAGAGCTGGTGTATCATGACAATGTTGTTCCTTTAGACAATTTGAACATTAACAACCCGGTGAAAATGAGGTGTGCATAACCGATGTTGAAGTGAGGATGTAAATAAATCTGTCCTCTCATTATCAACATGAACACCAATCAGTGCATGAAAATAAATGAACTGAAGGAAAGAAAGGCACAAACTGTTAAGACCACAATCTAATAGAGTACAAATGATTCATATTGAACCAAGTTTAAAACAGAATCAACATCAAATGTCTCATATCCTGCTCTCTTCAGAGAATCAGACTGCTGGAAAGTTAAGGCAGGTTTTGGTAAACTTTAGAAAGGATGAACAGCAGAGGGAACTCACATGGTCTGAGGGATTTGTTAGTCATTATTCTGTTGAATTTGGATAACACGCTGTTTATAAATGCTGTTGCTGCAGAGGATTGTGGAATAGAATAATCTCCTCTTCTTTCCTAAAGGATGGTCCAGTGTATCCTATGCTAAAGGAGCTAATAAAGGAAGCATTGAGCCTCCTTTCCTAAGCATTTAAACTTTCCAACAGCTCTGATCATGAACTACTTCAGATCATTTCACTCTGTTAGGAACCTTCCTGAGCAAACATGACAATTCAACCGCAGCTGAGGAGTCATGAGATGGATCATCGTCATTCAGGGTCCATGTAGGCAAATGCTAAGGGCACCATGACCTCCAGGGGGCGCCACAAAAACTGGAAAAAAATCACCTTCAATATAGCTATATTGAAACTATTTCTTACCATTAACTGTTTAAAAGGAACAGCTCACAGTGATTGAAATGCAAAGCAATGCACAATAAAAATGTCAACAAATGATAATGCCAAACAATTTATTACTATTTATTCACTTTTGCAGGATTTTTATTGAGATAAGAGTTTTTATATTGTTGAATTTATGTGTTATTTGTTCAGCATGTAAAATGGGTAAAGATCAGGTAGGTAAGATCAGAGCAAGGCAATGACCATGAACATTTTCTCCTCTTTAACTGATGCAGTTAGAGTCCAGTCGATATCTTGTCCAACCTATCAACCGTGTTTTAAGAGTCAAGGGAGAAAGTTGAGAAAATTCATAGAGTGCTATGATTGTATTTATCTATTTCTTTATATATTAAAGCTACACACAGCATTGATCTGGTCCTTGCCCTGTTGCAGGTCCGTCATTCCTGTAAAAGCTCCATGTAGTTTCATCAGACCCCCTTTAAACCAACACTATGTAGTTTTTCAAACATATTATAATCCTTTGATATTCATTGTGATGGTCCATCACTTTACAATGAGTTGAATGACACCTCTGTCGTGGTCCGTATCCCTTTAACTGGCGCTATGTAACTTCGAGGTGGATGGTAGGAACCCTGCCACACTAAAAAACTACACGTTTGGACTGCTTTACGGCATACGTCACTTCCCCCGATTCTCGATTAGTTTAAAACACGGAAGTCTCGGCAAAAGCCAATCGCGGAGCTGCAACCATGGCGGAGGCAACAACGTAAGGAAGAGAAAAGTTTTGTCGGATGATACAAAACAAAGAAAGCGAGAGAAAAACAAGCTGAATGCTCGGACCAGAATAAACATCGGTTCGGCTTTCACTTGCTGGTGTGAATAAAAGACGAGGAGGGATGTCCGACTACTATCAGGTATGTTGGCCGACTAATTTATGACGCAGTTCTTCAAAAAACTTGACAGTAAAAAAGTACAGCACAACAAATCCAGAACGTACCAGTATGTAGTTTTGTTTAGACCTATTTCAAGTGTGTGATATCACCAGCTCGTGGTTGTCTTTACTTTTATTCACTTTATCGCTTCAACAGGACGGGGGCGACTTCACGGTAATAAAACCAAGTTGAACTTAGCGATTTTTAACATCGTCATTTAGTCAAAAATAAATACATTACCTCGTCGCTATCCATCCTGCAAACAGCCGCTGAAGACAGAAGAATACTTTTGAGCAAAGTCCTGGCTTCTGTGATTCGCCTACAAAACAAACGCACGCGACCGGCAGATCTGTATCCTTACGACAGTATGCGGGCGCTAGAGCTCATGGGTAGTTGAGTTCTCTCTCCGGTCAAGCGGAGATCTTCCATAGTGCTGCTTTAACCTGCTCGTACAGAGAAGTACCTCTTCATTTAAATGGAAGGAGTCAGGAAACATACTCCATACTACGCTCTTGATTTGAAACAGAAGAGGCTCAACACTTTGACTTATAAATGTCCAGTTTGAATGTTGATGCTTTTTGTGCCCACTTAGACATCATAGTTGAAGTGATGTAGTCTTGCTGTAAACTTTGTCATGGGTGTGTTTTGCAAAGCTTCAGTGAGTCACATGACCAGCTGTACTGAACTGTCAATCGATGTCACCATCACCAGCCCAAATCCCAAGTTAAAATTTATAAGTGAAACTTTTCAAAAAACACGTCTTCACAGATTTGACCAAATAAAACACGACAGTCTGATTGGAGTTTTGTCAGGAATCCATCCATGTGTTTTTTTATAAGTAGGACTTTTGTTTTGTTGTGTAGAGGCCTAATGTCCACAGCTTACCTGAAGCTGTATCTTGTTCACCTCATTCATTTGAATGGAGGAGGGCTGTTTTAGGGTTGACCAGCTTTGAGGACTAGTCATCTGAAAATTTTGTTTCCGGTTTGAGAAACAACAAATTCTTTCAGACCTTTTGATCAGCATGGCCGACTGTGTCATCTGTGTGCATTCGAGCTGACACCAGTAAGGCCCTAACCTGTCAACCCAGATGGACAGCTCCATATATCTGCCACAGAAATATTTCACTAGTCCATCTGGGTAGGAGCCCTTTAAATTAGTTTTCAGGGGCAGAATGTTAAAAAAAAAAAACACAAGCTTGTGATTGGACAATCGTTTGGCTCGTCACATTCATCACAGACCAATCCACATCAAGCAGGGTTGCCTCCTATAATGTAGCAATGTTTTCATTGAATTTGTCTTTTTTTTCTTTTATATATACATTTTATTTTATTATTTTGTTTATTTTGGTTGCTGATGCTGCTCAGTGATTTTTGAAGACTGTATGATGCAAAATGTGCCTGTTTGTTACTTGAAATGGCTGAATATAGAATTGAAAAAACAAGTAGCATACATAGCAGCAAACTTAGCCGCTAACAGCTAACAACTAACAACAGTAAATGACTGTTAGTTGTTACCCGCTAACTTAGCCGCTAACAGCTAACAACAGTAAATGCCCATCAGCCGCTAGCTGCTAACTTAGCCGCTAACAGCTAACAACTAACAACAGTAAATGACTGTTAGCTGTTACCTGCTAACTTAGCCACTAACAGCTAACAACAGTAAATGACTGTTAGGTGTCACCCGCTAACTTAGCGGCTAACAGCTAACAACAGCAAATGCCCATTAGGCGCTAGCCGCTATCTTAGCCACTAACAGCTAACAACAGTTAATGACTGTTAGCTGTTAGCCGCTAACTTAGCCGCTAACAGCTAACAACAGTAAATGACTGTTAGCCATTAGCCGCTAACTTAGCTGCTAACAGCTAAAGGCCTTATACTATGGTCTGACACTAAATTGTACCACACAGATGATTCATTTAACTCTTCTATGTGACATGAACCTCGTCAAAGACAATCCCTACAAGTAAACTTCTGAGGAGGGCAGATTTCACCAAGTTTTACTAAGTAACCATGAGGACAATAGGCTAATTGGCATGTCTGTTCTCAACTTCCGGTTGTCGTCACGTCCGCATTCTGCAGTTCCCGCCTCTCTTCCCTGATTGGGCCGTTAAGAATTCAGCTGCGTGAATTTGTTGGACAACGGAGGCTGGCAAGACGGACCTGCAGGATTTCAGAACCAGGCGGGTCTGTTTGCTCTACAAGGCTATTCAGGCCCTGGGACAAGATAAAATCTGTTTCTGGAGTATTTACCTGATTTTTTATGAGAAGCACATTTCTGTAGCTTTCTGTTCGAGATGGGTCAAAGGTGTTAATTTGTGATTTATTGAGGTTAACCCTCGAGATGCAGCGTCTTGTTTTTGAGAGGTGTCAGTCCTTGATGTACAGGTCATGATGAGACGGACAAGTCGCTGTGGGTTTGATATCTCTGCTAGCCATAAGCGCCATTCTGGTGAGCGGTCAAATTAAGGCTTTAAGATCTGAAGGTATAAGAAGACAAAAACAACAGGTCAAGGACTCCTCTGGCAGAGCTGGAGGACACTAATCATCCTCCAAGGATAATTGTCCTTTATTTCTTTAGAGTAGGACTGAAGATAATTACACGAGGACAAAGTCAAAGGGCTGATCAACAACAGGAGCGGTGCACTCTGTGAATGGGACCTTGATTATGAACATAATGTGGAGCACCCTAGTCTCCCCCTTTACCTCCCCCTTTCCCTCTCTCCACCCCTCCCCCTTGCTCTCCCCTGGGCCCTCATTAGCAGCTACTGTTGTAGCTCAAGAAACTACTACACAACTACACAGTCACACACATGGTTTTAGCAGAAGAAGAAGTGATTGGTTCTAAATTAGCATATTCAGGCCATTACTGACTCAACTACACAACTACACAGTCACACACATGGTTTTAGCAGAAGAAGAAGTGATTGGTTCTAAATTAGCATATTCAGGCCATTACTGACTCATTAATGAAAACGAGTTCCTTCATTTTTCTCAAACTTCTGGTTTGATTTTAGAGCAGAGCTCGAATGCTGCTGTGGTTTCTGTAAGGATGTTAACAGGACGATGGTCCTCAACGGTTTAACAGCACTCTGCTAAAGGGTTTAGCCTTCACAGCTGGGATTTAGTTCCTCCTTCAGGAGCCAGAAGTAAAGATAAATAAACTGTCAACACTGCACGACACTGATATTTCAACTTGACAAGCTCATGACTTAGAAAATATGAGTTCAGAGACACCACAGAGAACAGGAGGATACAGATGGTATGATAGCAACAGAAACACATCACAGAACACTCTGACGTGTTTTTACTGAGTCACTCTGGTGTTTCACTAAATTTGACTTTATATAAGCCCAGGACTTACACACCTGCCCGTACAGGTAACCTGGATGTTCTCCTATCCTCATTAACATTTATCATCTAACCTGCTGTCTTCTGTTCGAGCTCTGTGTTCACGATCGTCTCTTCATGTGTCCAAACAAAGTGTGGTCATAACCCCTGAAACATCACCACATTACTTCTCTGTGCAGTGGTTGTTTTTCCTCTCTTGAGCCTCCCCGTGAACAGCTGAGCCAAACTGGTCCATACCTGTCAAGTTCTGGATTTGAAAAGAAGCAAAATTTTCCAGCGCTTGCTGTGAGCTGCCCCACCACCCCAACCTGACTGTGCCCCATCCTGCTCCTCTTTAGGAAAGTAAACTGCCACCCATGCTACTGCAGGTGGCATTTCTCACGAGGCTAGTGACAGTGTTCAGTTAGGAGCAGAGGCAGAGGAATGATTTTCTGTTTAATACGGGAGAATTACGGGAAAATAGTAATACGGGAGGACGGCAGGAAAGAGGGATAAAATACGGTAGTTTCCCAGCCAAAACGGGAGACTTGACAGGTATGGCCCGGTCTACGGTCTCATTTCTCTGTGTTTGAGACTTCGTCAGGGGTCCAGACTCATCTGATGTGAAGTGAGATTTCTGTTTTGTTACTGTTATTAGAGTTTGTCTTAAAGACACTCCCTGTTTCCCCAGAGGCTCAAAAAATCAACTAAGCCCTTTAAAACTGTTGCATACAAGCATTACTTCTGTAATCCACAGAACTGATGGATGTCAGATTAGTCATGTCTGCAAATACTCAGTAGAAACATCTGTCATTACTTTGAACCTTTATGAGGAAACTGCAGTCCATTTAGGTTTTAAACGTCTTTAAGGATCATTAAAACAACACATCACTTATGTAGAAGGGACGAAAAGGAAAATACAAACCAGCAGTCATGAAAAAGCCTGCAGCCTCTTAGCATTGTTTGGAAACCTGATTATGGAAGCCTGATTTTGTTGCCTACACCTAGGATCTTATCTACTAAAGGTATGAATAGGTAACTCATGCAAACATGACAGTAAAGCTGATCTACTAACAGGGCGCACTAAGGACTGCATCTGTAAAATGAGCAAAATAGCACACGCAGACCATTAAGCATGTTTCCCCCAATGGCATTGCAGAGTACATTCAGATCATCAGAATAATAATTTAGCACCAGCAATGTGATTTATTTAACCCGCAGTGGATTGCACTCTGTGTTTTTGTGTCTAAATCTAGCACATTTGTAAGA
Organism: Scarus forsteni; assembly: GCA_036419115.1. NCBI lineage: Eukaryota > Metazoa > Chordata > Actinopteri > Labriformes > Labridae > Scarus > Scarus forsteni. Next base: position 448,623 of record JAZDUH010000357.1, on the reverse strand, counting down.
CGGGTGCTAAAAAAGCATCAAGGTCTGCAGTCATTGTGAAGAGAAACAGACGTCACATAAATGGTTTCCATTGCTGACACAATTTTATGATGATTGATTATGATAGACTGAAAAAAGAGGAGTGATCCAGTGTGCCATCATACCTATGCAGACACATGTGTAATGTAAATCTTCTCTGTTTTCCACTCTACATCATGGAGGAGGTCATTTTTCCTGTCTAATAGTCCCTTCATAGCTATAATAGCTCTGTTTGTCACTCAGAGCTGACTGCATCACACTCACAGTCAATACGTAACAGGCCTGCATGGTCTGTGTGTGTAACTGTAAGACTGCTGTAACATGAGAGGTTATTGATGATGAAGCTGTGTAGATGTATAATGCTGTCATTTAGATTGTTCAATTGGAATAAGAAAAGGAAAATAAAAATGACGACCTTGTCCATCAAAATGGCAGACAGCAACAAAGGTTACTGTAAGTGTATTCATTTGCCTCCAACTCCAAGGCTTCAACTTCATTTTTCACTTTCTGCCTCTTTGCTCTCCCAAACTCTCCATGGTGACAGCCGGTAGCACGCACAAAATCCTCCTTTAAAGAAGGCGGTCCATGCCAGTATTGCGCCTGTTATAAATTGCACATGCAGTGATATTAAATCACCTTACATAGCAAGTGCAATGTTTTAGTTTGCACATGCAATTTAGTACTTTATTATTTGGGATTTTAGTAGATCAGGCCTTTAGTCTCATTGAGTTAAATGAGGATTAGCTGTTCGAATGGAGCAGCAGAACTGGAACCTGAATCTGTCAAATGCTAATGCTACCTAACTGCTCGTAGAAAACAGAATTGAAATTCCACAGTGAAAAGAAGCTGGAAGATCAGCACAGCACAGCAGATGGACTGTTGCTTCATTTCACCAGTCCATCTGGAAAAGAGCCCATAGAAAGTGTTTGGGGTGGGTGGGACCGTTTAAAGGCATATTGATCAGGTGATTGGACAACCGTTCTGTCAATCATATTCATTACAGTCAGGTATTCAAGGCTGTCGGCTCACTCGTATCTCCTACCTCTTCCTACTTCAAAGCACTCTGATTGGGCCGTGCCACTTTAGGCCGCTTACAGCCATTGTCCACTGGAGTTTGACCAGACTGATCATCCTGATCCCAGACCCTGAATCAGGTGGATCCAGCTGCACAGCAAGGTCAGAGTAGGCCTGTGCTCAAAAAATCGATACGACAAAATATGGTCATGCACTCCTTGGTGATACGTGTATCGGTACGGATGCTACAGAATCAATACGGCCTCAATGGTTGGACAGTTGTTGAAAATATCCTTTTGGTAATCTTAACAATGGCAGTTCAAAGTAGAAGCCAAACTATATGATTAAACACATGTTCCTAATTTAAACTTAGGTGTCTACCATCTTTGGAGGCCTGAATTAAAGTTCTTAAGTAGTAGAGTCATTTAAAACTCATCCTTGTTATTTTTCTTTTCATAATAAAGAACAAAAGTTGTTGGAAGGTCTATAAAAAGTGCAGTCAGTGTTCACAATTGATGTGTATCGGGATACGTATTGTATCGTGGGGTTACTGGAAATAGATCTTTTTAAAGTATGTTCTATTCTCCGGGGTCTCCAGCCTGCAAACAGCTTCTTAAATGTAGAAGCTGAACCACAGACTCATAAAGATGTCTCCTGAGGACAGGATAACATTCTATGTCTTCTGATTCTGTATGACAGCAGAAACTTCCCCTAGCAGGCAGCATTATTTAAATACTACATCATATCTGGGAGAAAGAACAATGAAATTAAAAATGCATCAGGACAAGTCTCCGGTGATGTCCTGCCTCCTGCAGTTTGACAAAAACAAATGTTTGGTTTGTCAGACAGCCTCAGAGGAGCCGCCAGAGCCACAGCACTCACTATCACTTACAGTTAGCTTACCGAACAAAATGGCTAAAGGGAAAACAATGTAGTTACTGTACCGTGATTTCTTGTCCTTCTCTCTCCTTTAAAACAAGAAACATGATGTTTAACAACCCAGCGATTAGTCTTTTCCCTACTCTCATGTTCTACAGTGTTTATTACATCCATGGCATCTTCATTATCATTTTTGATTCATGCTGCCCCTAAATGATCCAAACAATGCCATCTATCCTCCACACTGGTTGTGGCTCACCGTGGTTCGAGCTCAGCTAAATGCATTAGTGCAGCCTGAAGGCATCCAGAGCTTAATATGAGGCTCCTTCTGTGGAAACAAAAACCAAGACCTTGTTTTATTCCCCATTTTCCTTCAATTACATGGATTGTGTTATGTTAAAAAATGTATGCCATGATTCTCAGGCTCCAGCAGGAAGCATGATGCTCTGACTCATCCTTCTACAGGCGACAATTAGAGCTCTGTTTATCAGCTGATTCATGCAGGAAACCTGGCACCATCTTAAAGAGAGGCTGTTTTCAGGTTTGGTTTGAAGTAGACACAACATCTCACAACTTTCACCTGACGTTTTAAAGCCTGACGTGCTGTGGCCCCTCATCTGTAATGGGGAAAGACCAACACTTCTAAGGCCAAACATAAGAGACATGCATCTGTTCTGCACCTGCTGCACAGGTATCACTCCTGCCTCCCATTCAGTTATTTAGATGAACATTCAAAACACTAAGAGGGGAAATATTGTTATTTTAAATGTCTGACAGCCCAAACAGAGTCTATTGTTTCATTGTCTCTCTGATGTCCCGTCTCTGCCATGAAAAAAACATCTGTTATTCGACTCAGATTTTCTTCATCATCATATTTATACCATTGTTGCAACAGGAAAAAAAGCAGAGATTAAATACAGAGCATGAACAAACGCCTCTGGCTGAACACTGCTCCACAGTTTGAGGCTGTGTCCACACATCAGCACTTCAGATCTCTGAAAATGCATGTTTTAAAAAAGTCCAGCCACCTCTCCACGAGCTGGCGTCACACTATGGGACATTAACACTGTTGCATGTATGTATGTTGGAGCACACAATGTTAGACTGTCGCCTAGATGCTGGATTAAAAAGACAAACACTGCTGTACTTTGGAGAAGGCCAAAGTATGACTGTTTCTTAAATGACTCTGTCAGTTGGTGACCCGTGGCACTTTTCATTGCTGTTACAGCAGTTGTTGAAACAAACAACCATTCAACTAAGGGCTTGATCTACTAAAGGTTTGTGTGTATTAAAACATGTGCAAGCTTGATATCATACACAAATCTGATCTACTAACAGGGTGCACTGAGGATTGCGTCAGTCAGATGAGCACAATAGCACGTGCAGTCCATTTAGCGTGTTTGCCCTCATGAATATGCAGAACACATGTAGATCATCAGAGCAGAGTCTCGGGCCTGTCTGTGTGTGTAAGACTGATCTTCACATGAGAGCTTACTGATAATGAATCTGTGTAACTATGTGAATGCTGTCATTTAGACAATGTTTCATTGCAATCAGAAAAGGAAAATTAAAAATGACACATAGAAGTATGGCATGAGGGAAAAGTGACGATTGTGTCCATCAGAATGACATGTGCCAAAAAAAAAAAAATACCTCGACTGTGCTTGTTTGCCTCAAACTCCGTGGCTTAAAACTTCATTTTTCATTTACAGCCACTGTGCTCTCCCAAGCTCTCCATGGTAAGGGCCGGTGGCACTCAAAGTCCTCTTTAAAGGGGGCGGTCCATGCCACTTTTGCTCCTGTTACCAATTGCTCATGCAGTGATAGTAGATCACCCGTAACACACCCAATTTTAATACCTGCAATTTTTTAGCTTGCACATGCAATTTAGCACCATTGTTTTGGATCTTAGTAGATCAGGCTGGTAAGTGTTTATGCCAGGAAGTGATTTAGATTATCAGACGTCTCAGATCAAAATGCAAATGCCTACTCACCACGCCTGCTTTCATCAGTTAAACCAATGCACCAGTCGGACACAGTCATAGGAATAAATCTGAAAATAAAACTGTGTCAACTGGCCAACTTCCAGAATAGAAAATTCATTCCAACGTTTCGGTCAAAGACCTTTTTATAAGCAAATGTTTGTGACACAGAAAAGGCCACCCTTAAATAGGAGCGGCTGTGTGACTCCAACCAAAGGCCTTTTCACACCTGCGATACAACAAAATGGGGTCATACAAACAGATCAACACCAATACACACAGATAAAATACATAAAGTACAATATTTTTATATGAATTAATTCCAAAGACTGTTGTGACTGAATACATAAGGTCCTAAAAAGGTAATGGCTAATGATTACAATTATATATTTTTTATATATATATACAACAGATGTAATCTATAGCCTCAACAAAGAGGAAAAATCAAACCTGCAAGAATCTAAAGAAAAACAAGCAGTGTATATCTATGTGTATTTGGACTTTATAGTCTTTGTCCAACGCACCTGCCGGAGTAGTAGATGTGAGAAGATTTTTGCTGTTTCTGCACAGAAACTTTAAAAAAGGGGGCAGAGTCGGCTCATCAGGAAGGCCTGGACTACCATAATGACTGATACAAGATGCCTAAATTATCCATCCATGGACACATAGGCTGTGCTGTGTCTCAAAGCAGCTCCTAATCAAAGCAACTTGGTAGAGGAAAAGTAAGTGGATGTAAAGAAACTGTTTGTAGAGTGTGATGACCCAACACTGTTTGTGGCTTGTTTCCTCCCACAATCCTTTTAGTTACTCAGAGAGTTCGTACATCAGTGTTTAGCATTAGCATCTGTCCTGAGATTTCTGAACAGAGAGAGAGCTGAGCTGTGACACTGTGGGACACTCAGACCACACTCAAAAACCCAGTCTACCCCTCTAAGTCTAAAGTCTGCCTGTAATAATAAAAACATAGTTTCTGTATTAAGTTAAGTCTGGATCTGTCCAGATGGTTTTGGATCATCATGTTCAGGCCTCAGGAGGCTCCAGCTGCATGTTCAGTAAAAAGACAAACCAGGCTACAAAGCTCCTGTGCAGGCGGTAGAAAGCAGCCTTTCAGGTGTTCCTGTCTAAAGAGGAGATGGTGTGTTAGTCTGCCTGCTGTTTCCTTGGTAATACTGCAGGCAGGACACTGAGGTCAGTTGGTGTGAGTGACCTCCCTCCAGCAGTGTCAGCATGATCTTCCTCTGCCTCCTCTCTCTCCTTAAGCATAGCTCTCAGAAGCAGAAGGCAAACAGACATGAACCAAACAGCTCTTAAACACAAAGAAGACAAAAACCAGTCCTGCAGCCATCACAGAACAGTGAGCCAAGACTGAGCGAGCCAAAGGTTCCTGCAGGATCAGAACTGAGGCATCCCAGAAACTGCAGGCCCAACACTTTGGCTAACTCTAAGGGCCCGATCTACTAAAGGTTTGTGTTTATTAAAACATGTGCAAACCTTATAGTGAACACAAATCTGATCTACTAACAGGGTGCACTGAGGATCACTTCTGTCAGATGAGCAAAGTCCATTTAGCATGTTTTCCCTCATGAATATGCAGAATGCATGCAGTATATGGTCACATTAACCCAATATTTCCATCACTGACTGAATATTTTGATGAAAAACGGAATGACGGGGTGCTGGTTTGGCGGAGTGGTTAGCAACCAGGCACCCCATGTATTTGCTTCTGCCGGTCCAGGTTCGAATCCCGCCTGTGACCAGTTTGCAGAATGTCTTCCCCTACTCTCTCACCCCCTTTCATAAGCCTATTCACTGACTCTCTCCTATCAATAAAGGCATAAAATGCCCCAAAAAAATACATTTAAAAAGAAAAACGGAAAGACTTGGAGGCTGTCATTATGATGGGCTGGAAAAAGAGGGACAATTCAGTGAGCCATGCAGATTCATGCATAAAGTAAACCCTCTCTGCTTTGCGCTCTACATCACGTAGGAGGTGATTTAATCTATGTAAAAACTAATTAAAAACCCTTTATGGCCATAATCACTCCATTTGTCCCTCAGAGCTGACTGCATCACACTCTCCACACACTGACAGAGTTTAGAGCAGGGGTCGGCAGGTAAGTTTGGCCTTGGGCCAAAATTTTTCCGAGCAACTGAACGGTGGGCCAAAACATCACATCAATCAGAAACATGTTTTCTCTCTCTCTCTGTCTCTCTTTTTAAATAAGATGTTTTCCCCCTTATCTATAGGCTACTATTATATCGTGTGTATACAAAATGTAGGCTAATTTAACTAAGTAATTTGTTTTAAATAAAGTAACTTCATTTCTCAGACTATTAGTGTGTTATTTCTGCTTTAGCTCCACTGTGTCTGCATTACAAAACTGCTTAATATAGTAACTTGGTGATAATAAAGCTGCTGCTCTTAATCAGCTATTTGTTACACAGGCTGTCTTTTAAGTCATCATATGTGTCATAGCCAACTATATTTTTCCCCACATTTAACAAAAATGTGAGTAATTTCCATGTTGAAAATGACTACATCTTTGAGCCCAACTAAGGCATTTGTAATAAAGATTTATAAACAAAGATTTTGAGGATTTGGCTCTATAAATAGCCTACCATTAAGACGAATGGGAGGAATCGCCTGACGCACAAAAACCTGGAAGTCTGCTTGCGGGTTAAAGTCACATCATATCTCCAGACTTCCACAAGATTATGACAGAAGGGAGATGCCAGTTTTTCATGAAGTGAGTAATCTTTTCAGAATGACATTACTGTTTTTATTAACCATATTGATTGTGGCTTTATTTTATTTAAATTTCTTTTCGCTTTCTCTTTTTTTGCTCTGTAATGTCATGAGTGCATATGTCCCACTTTCCCACCACGAGCTGGTGTGCGTCCGCAATCAAGAAGATAATGCTTTTATTAATTTTTTGGACCAGACCGGCCGAATGTCGTTCATCTGAGCCGGGGGTCGGGGGGGTGATAGTGGTGCTGATTGATATTTTCAGTGGCCCGCGCTGTGACCGCCGGCCGTCTAATGTTGTCAGCTGTGCGGCCTCTATGTTCGCGATCGCTGTGGCTTGTGTTCATCCAACTGGGGGCGGCTTCTGATTTATATTGTGGCAACCTTAGGTTTTGAAGAAGGAGCTAGAGACGAGACTTAGCTTTAGCCGTTAGCTTCCGAGCTTCATGCACCGGAACGGCTTTTTATTATTTTTCCATGCAAAGTCAGTTTTAATTTAATGTTTACACAGCTTTCCAATTTCACTGGAATCAGGGTTTGTACTTTCAGTGCAAAACTGCTTCAGTGGAAATTTTTGTTTTTTAATTAATATTCTAGTTAATAACTGTCTTCTCTCCCTGTGGGGACCCTTTACAAGCATTTACAAACACTGACCATTAACTGTGTAGAGCCTCGCTCTGCACTTCTGAACAGTAAAGCAGGTCCATCAATCAATTCTGTGCACACAGGTAAAATAATCAACAGCAAAATAATGAAATAAAGAAAAATCAGTATTCTATAATAATAAAAAAAGAGGGTTTTCCTGCTGTTTCCCAGGATATCTGATGCCATATCACTAAAGCTGATAAATTCAAATGAACAGTTTTTCATCTAAATGCAATAACACCACTGGGCCAAAACACCTCTACAAAAAAACTGTTAAACCCATTGACCATTGTGGTGACCTCTTTCAGCACTGATTTTTATTAGAAGAGATGGAAAAGAAAAATAAGCTGACACACCAGGATGCTTCCTGATTGATCTATGTGTGGTTTTCATCATCATTCAACTTTTCAAACATCAACCTGACATGACAGCATGAATGTTCTGATATCTTATGATGACCTGAATTAAAAACACATAAATATACTTATGATTGTAAGGTCTGAGGATTTACTGTACGCGCATTACTGCAAACAAATCCAGGCAGGCTAAGTGATAGCAGAAAACTGACTGGGGTTGAGGAGTAAAGAGAAACAGAGGCCAACCCTGGACAACATCTGGAGAAATCAGTCTTGTCCACCTTTGCTGGAGCAACTTTAAAGAGTTTAAGGTCAGAAGTGCAGGCTATAGGACAGGCCCATGTCCTCCATCGTTACGTCACTGCAGTCTGACTCAGCCACCGACAGGAACTATCAAAGTGTAGACTTTCAATAAAGACAAAGCCCCTGGAACCAAACCCAGGTTGGTTGAGTGGGTATTATAGATGGAAAAGGGCCAACCGAAACTAAAACAGATCACCTTCAGGGATTCATTGAATGTCACTGCTCTAGGAAATTGTGCTCATCAATCAATCAATCAATCATTTGTAAAACGCCAATTCATAACAAGTGTTACCTCAAGACACTTTACAATAGAGCATAAAGCTCTTCATTTTATGGATACACATATATGTATAGATACACATATACATATATATACAAATATATCCATCCAACACCAACATGAATCCATATAGCCAATCATGAATCCCTCCATCATGGCTCAAGAAAAAACCTTCTGTTAAGCAGCAGGAAATCTTGAATGTGGATCCCAGTCTCATAATGAACAGCAAATCCACACCATGCTGGTCATGGCAAACAGCCTGGCTAAAGTCCTGCAGGCAGGTGGTCTGGGTTATGAGCCTCCCCATTGGCTCTGTCACTGCATGTCATTCCCCACCCTCTCTCCCTGACTCTCTCCCTAACCCCCTCCCTCCTGAGGTAAAGGTAGGTCCACTCACCGTCACTGTTGACACACTGCACTTGTGGGTTCTGCGTCCCTGGTCCACACTCCTTCTCATTATCGGGGACGCACTCCTCCAGTTTGACCACCAGCCAGTCGTAGCAGCTGGGGTCTTCACACGGTATCGCCTCCACCAGGTGGGGGCAGTTCCCGGTCCCGCCCGTGGGCTCATTAGCGATCTTCCTCTTCCTCAGTTTGAAGCCTGTCAGGGCAGAAAGATAAAACAAATGAGCATCAAACGGCTGCATGCTAATGTACCAGAGCTCTGCCTGACTGTGATCTGGGAGAAAACCGTTAGCACATTAGCCTGACTCTGCGGTCACACTGAGGCTCTGATGATAACCGTAACATCACAGCTAAAGCGACACTCCATTAGCTTCACACCAGACTCTGGAATAATGAATTCTTACTTCCTCTCATTAAATTAGCTGTTACCCAAAGTGATTAATGCACATTTGTCATCACGTGAGTCATTTGTATTCTCAAGGGCATGAGACCTCATGACCCGGGTCCCTGGAGGAGGGGGATGTTAACTCCAGCCGGGCCAAGGTCACCCACCCTCTAATCCAGCCTGCTGCTCCTGCCCGATAAGGCAGAGCACCCGCGGGTGTAGACAGCAGAGAGGCCTCCTCTCCACCTCTTTGTGTCTTTGCTTTCACCTCAAAAGGGTCTCATTTCATCAGGTGGGGCTCGGTTCACGTCCTGTCATGTGTCTGGGCCCATCAGTGGAGCGCTTACCGGAGAGGGAGGGGCTTATGAAGGAAGATGAGACCCCGAGTGAGTGGGTGATACCTGCAGGCTGTCAGTAACATCACACTCATGGGAACAGCTACATGATGACCTGTGATAGCAGCTCAGGATATGGAGCCTGTGCTGATTCATTTTTCATTTTCTGAAGATAAAGTGAGCGATAGAGAAACAATCCACATCTACATCAGCTCCAAAACGACCTCCGTCTATCTGACACCTGTACAGCTGCTCATCCAGGCACAGAGATGTCATGGTTTGGATTATATTTCCATCTGCAGTCAGTCCTGGTTATTCTTATAATAGAAATGTCAACAGAGGATTTCATCTAAATTTCCACCAGGGATGCAACACAGTTAGTTACATACCACGTCAACTACATGGCTGTTTAAAGAGTAATAAAAAAGTTTAACGCTGTAAAGAATCTTACTGCACAGTATTATTGAGCCAGGGTTAATCACCAGGCTTTCTGTGGCACCATGTGCTGTATCCCCCCACGAACAAAGCTGGTAACATCTTTCATTCGTCTCATATTTACTGGTGCTGTGATGATGTTGGCTTCTCCTGCCTCCAGAACATCAGGGCCGATTACTGCACCCTAGTGCACTTAAACTTCATTGATGGTGCAGACGAGTCATTAAGAATGACAAATTACAAATTCCTTTCTTTTGCCTTTAAGAATATTTTTACTTGTAAAATAGTAGATCCAGTGTCTTTATAGATTTCAGGTCCCTTAGTCAGGGGTCTGAAGAAGCTCCAAAGCCTCCTGCTGTCTTGTTGTCTTGTCATTACAGTGAAATAATCCAGTATTTACTTTCTTCAACGGTGCAGATAAAAGATAATAAAGTATGAATTCCTCTACAAACACGTGGTCACTGAAAACGCTCCTCTGTCAGGAGGAATAAAACCTGTGAAACCAGGAGGATAATGAGATCCAGGGTGCGCTAACTTCACACGTGTGCGTGCTCACCTTCCTTCATGTACAGTCTAACGGTGTGTACAGAGGAAGTGTGGTGAGCAAACGAGCGAGGAAGCAGGGATCCATCATTAAGATGCATGGAGGAGAATTTGCAGCCGTCCCTTTCATTTGAGGCGCCTCATTAAAGCAGAGTCAACATGCATTAGTCATGGCCGGCTCTGCTGTTCTGGGAATAATTAAGGGCCGAGGACGAGACCGTGGACCTGCACACCCCAATACTACCACAGCAAACAGGCCGGGAGGTGGTGCTCCTGTGGCTGCTGCACTGCACTGATGCTGCAGGAAGACCTTTGGCACCCACAGTGACCGATATAAACTCACTGACTCTGTTATAGCTACACACTGTATGATTCTGATATAGACCAATCCTGAGAAACACTGGAAGTTGTCAAGCTGCCATTACTGCGGTGGTAAATCGAGCAGCTGGCATGCATATGACTGAGAGTGATCGGGAGAGTGGACTGAACAAAAATCGATTTCTTTTTTTTTATCGTCATAAAAACATGCCAGGATGATCTGGGAGAGCGTGCACTGTTTTAGGCTGCCACAACAATGAATCCAACTTTTCATCCTGCTCTCACAGCCAGGACTGTACTTTACTGTACTACAGCACTACTGTACTGTCCATAGTGACGCCATCCAACACAAGACGGTAGCACCCACAAACCAATCACACATGTAAATTAATTATAATTCTCAATTACAGACTATATCATTCTTACATTATTTTATATTCATTATTTGTATTTTATACGATCAGCTCCCTTTGTGTAACTATCATGTAGCGATACTCCGCATGCTCCGCAGCACATGGCTAATTGAATATGCATGAGTAGGAGCTGGTTAGCTTAAGGCTAACCATAGCTAGGGTCTCAACCATAGCTAAGGCTAACCAGGCTAACAGCAGTGAGGCTGTAAAGCTGATGGAGGAATAAACAGCACAACGACAGCTCTAAACTAACAAACGGAGGACAACACTCAACTGTAGCTGAACCAGAGAGCCCATTTCTCACGTCTGGATATTAAAGTTTAAGGGGAACGAAGATCGAAACCGTAAATGGGTGAGTAACATAGTTCATGTAAAATGTAGATGTTATTTTTTAAATACATATGTAAAATTCTTTATCTGTGAAATATATCAAAAGTTTTAGCCCTTAGTTTACAGTACTCTTGATTACAAACGTCCACACCGCTGTCTCAGACTGTAGGTGGTAGTAGACGCGCTGTTCCACCACCGCAGTAATGGCAGCCGCAGATCATGGCGGCGCCCACAGATCAGCCGTAGGATTGGTCTATAGACACTGACCAAATTAGGTGTGACTGGATTAAGTTTCTGTCAAACGCTTTAGCTATTTTTCATTTGTTGATGAGAACATCAGCTGCTTGAGTTTGAGTTTTTGTCCATGTGCTCTTGTTTTTATTAGTTACTGTCTCGTTTTCATCAGGGCAAAAAAGGGTGTTGATGAGAACTATCATGAAAAAATTAGTAAACAAAATGAACTCTGCTTTTCGAGTGGAAACAGTCAGCTCAACTCAAAAAGAAACAAGAGAGCGATGGTGGAAGAAGGCAGAGCGGAGTGAACCATCAATACATGCTGACTGCAGCTTCAGGAAACAATGAGTCAGAAGTGGAGCTGGATCTTTCTACAGGAAGAGTAAGTAAAACTACTGTTTAAGATTGTTTTCCTGTTTGTTGGGTTTGCTCTCATTTAATCTAGTCCTTGTCTCTTTATGATACACCCATTTTACATATCTATACTTACATGTAATAAATTATCCTCCCCAAAGGGACCAGAAAGCCATAGACTATTAAGTCTAAGTAAAAGTTAGTCTAAGTCTTTTGGACTGAGCAACTAAAACCTCAGATAAAAACAAAACTATAAGCCTTTTGTGTGTAAATGGTGAAAAGCAGCTCTGATTAAAGGGCTATTTCACCTTTTCTCTGCTTTTCTAATACCTGTACTTCAGTGATACACCACACATTTTTGTACTGAATCAAATGTTTAGTAAAGTAATATCAGTCTGATACATTAGGTTGATTTAATGGAGCTTTAAAGTTCAATGAAATGAAGAACATCAATGTGACTCTAACCTCTAATATCACAGTCAGTACATGTCTACAGTGCCAGAGGAGGACAGCCACCGTGGACCTAAGGTTTATTTTTAAGCTGCTGCTCACAGAGCCTGAGATGGTCTTCTTTTATAAGATAGTTCAGCATAAACCTGTGGACTTACCCTTTTTGGAGACCTGATCCTGGCAGTTCTCGTAGGTACAGGGTCCCCAGGCGCTCCATGAAGAAACCTCACACTCCACGGGACAGCTGATGTGGCACAGCTGGGTGCTGTTAGGAGGGACGCCCAGGCACAGGGAACTGTCCACGGGCCGGGACGCTGAGGAAATAAAATAGTTGTTTTTAGAAACTCAAGTAAGGGCTGAACTGGACTGGAAAGAAAAACATCATTAAATTACTTTGGTAAGATACATAGCATATTTTATTTTGGATCTGTTGGTCTTTATTAGAACTTATAATAGGACTTCCTACTATGATCATCACAGGTAACCTGACGCAGCCTGTTCCTTATACTTCACCAGTTCATCCTGGCATCAGCCCATGGAGTGTTGGTGAATGGGCAAAACTTTCAAAAGCATTTCTGGCATGTGACTGGATGATTATTCCATCAGGCACATTCATTACAGGCTCATTCGATGATGTGGTAGGTTGGCACTGCTGCTCCGTTGTGAAGTACCAAACCTGAGCCATTTCATGAAACAAACTCCCCAAAACATGTGTGAAGAGGAGCACAAGCAAGCTTCAACTGAGAGGATCTGATGAGTCTGTCAGGCTGAATCACACACACAGTAAGAATAAAGGACTAAAGACAATCCATCATGGGCAGAAGTTATACAAACCTATCAGCTATTTCTGAGGCCTTGACCAAAAACCTGTCCTGCTGCCCTCGTCTGCACTCTAAAGGGGAACAAGACCTTTGGGTGTCTAATTGGTGCTGTCCAAGGACGTCCTCTTTCATAATTACTGCACCTATCTGTGCAACAGGCAGTACTCCTCTTAAAGGGTCCAAACATTTTTTTTAGATCACAGAGAAGTGCTCTGTCCTTCTTAAAGAAAAATCCCTTAAAGACTCTGGTTATTTTTTCTTCCTGAGGTTTCTGATGTCTTAGCTTTACAGCCCCCACCCCTCTGTCCTCTGCTTGTCAAAGGCTGTTTCACAGTTCACCTGCTGCAGTGATAAAGTGTGGGTATTGGGACAGGGCTAAATGATGTTCAGAGTGAGGCTAGGTCAACATGATTTACAATAAACGAAAGTTCACCGTGTTGAGCTACCTGAGACTCTCACACAGCAACATATACTTATAGCTGTAAAGTAACAACTTAGCATCACTTCAGTGCTTTTGAGGTGCTGTGACAGCAGGAAAACACTCACTGAAGATCCAGCAGAGGATCCTCTCTGTGAAGAAGCAGTGTGGCCTGAGGGTTAAACCTGCACACAGGACACACTCAGACTCTAGTCTGATTCTCACAGCCCTCTTAAGGTGGAAAATTAATGCTCCTGTGATGTTGTGCCTCCACTGTGAACACTGAGAAGATGACCCATTTACAGGTTGAAGGTCAGTAACAGAGGAGTAATACTGGAGAGGAAGGGATGGGGGCTGAGCGGGAGACAGGAGCTTTTATGGACAATAGAAATCATTTAACACCTGTTATATTTATAATCATAACACTTCTTTTTTTCTTTTTGTCAATAAATGTGTCGGGAAATGTCCTTTGAGAACATTTTTACCCTTCTTTCATGAGAAATAAAAGTAAACAATTCTGGCAAGTACTTGTCATTATTATGTTATAAATGCTTAAATGATGTGTTATTACAAGAAAATCAAAAAAACTGATTTGAACTTTAAACAGGATTCTCTTCATTAACAATTGAAAAGGAACATGTTCAAAGTTTTGAGATGACCCAATAAATTTTACTTATTTTACAAACACTCACATATTTTAGTTAGCCTGCAGCATTAGTGTCCATGTGACAGCTCGTTATATTAGACCATGTCCAGGACTTTTTATTTATTTTTATTTTTTTTGACAATAGTCCCTGAAGCAGTTACCCCCCTTCATGACTCTCCTCTGGTCTCCCCTTTCCATGGCAGATCTCCTCCACATCTCCTTCTTTAATATTTACAAATTATGATCCATAAAATCCCTAAAGCACGCACTATGACTGACAAAACAGATTAATTTCAAAATACAGCACATACAAGGCAAAAGAATGGCAAGAACTCACTACAAAACGATACTAATTTGAATATTTACAAGACTTATTTACACAGAAAACACTGATAAACCTCCTGTTATTCACTCAGGAATGACTCATTGAATCCTCTCTCTCTCTCTCTCTCGGCTCAGTCAGCTCATTTACTTGAGAAGTTACGGCCGTTTTAAGCACGTGCGTCTTTATTAAGCTGCAGCTTCATGTTTAGACAGGGTGACTGTCTTCTATCAGTTTCCCTTCATCCTTGTAAAAATCCAAAATTCAACCAGACTTCAGAGTTTCGAGAGGAAAATCTCTGCTGTGTCTCTAACTTTGGCTCTCAGACTCAGAGGCCAAACGATGCAAACTGCTTCACAGAGGAGCAGACACACATAGTTCAGGCTTTTCCAGTCAAAGAGCAGCATCACTGTGAGTTACTGACACAGTGTGGTGATCAAACACAGTTTATCGGTAATTTAAACAGAACACGGTAATGATTACCGTGGGAAATTTTACCGTGGTTTACCATCTTACCGGTAACCGTTACATCACTACATGCATCATACTGCAGCTTGTTGTGTAATCGATGTAAATGTCTCACGGTATAAATATAACAGAGCCTTGGTTTGCATGGTAAACTGGGCCTCTGTGTGCACAGGGATCACTTCTCTGACTTCTGGAGGTGATAAAAGAGTTTAGTCATTCAAATGAGAAGATTTGCTGATGATTAATTTTTCAGCTTGATCTGATTTTATTTACACAACTGTACAAAAGACTGATTTATGATTTATACCCTTTAAAGGTGCACCAACACAACAGCTTTGACATGTTATTTTTATCCCATTTATTGTGATAATGCACAATTTGGTTGTTTTCTAGGGATCTTAAGAAATGAACACACAGTCATGGGAACACCAGCTTTACCATCCCAGGATAACTCTTAGAGCGAGCCAAGAACAAGAAGCTGTTTTAATGGCTTAATGGAGGGAGGATGGGTGTTTGCATGCTTTGGGATCTCTTCATCACAGTCTTTGTTTCCAGAAACATTCCCAACCCACCAAAACCAGCTCTGCAACCTACTTTCAGGTCCCACCCCACCGAATCAGAAGTACTGAGGCACAACCCTCCTGTGACGAGCAGAGACTTCTACCAGAGCAGTTAAAGTTTCTGAACATTTTAAGTTGAGAACAGAGCCAGCATTCATGAAAACATGGGACAGTAAAAGCCTTAATACTCCTGCCATAGGAGTCCCTGATCCACAGGAAACAAACCCTTCCAGCTATAAAACAGAATAATGCAGAACCCCCCCCCCCATCTACCAGGACCAGACGTCTTTAAACAACAAAGCCTCTCCGGCCCGTCTCAGCACAGCGGGCTGCTCTTCCATTTGCCTGATTCTCGACGGGCCGTGGCTCCAAACAGCTGTAGGTGACTTTCTACAAGGTCGCCAGGCTGATGAATCATTGTCGCCGTGCCACCGCAGCACTCAGCCTCATTCACATGCAAATTGCCTCTGCTTGGCCAAAGGTGTCCTCTAATGGTGTCGCTTAAGGCGTGGGGACAGGAGCCGTGACCTTGGGTGGGTGTAACATCAGAGTCAGTGATGATGTCAGACGGTGACGTGATGAGGTCCTGCTTCATTTACTTCAACTTCAGATCACTCTTTCAAACATTTACCAGGCTTCAAACTGCATGTTTGAGAGGCCTGAATGTTTAGATGTGAGACCACGCTAATGGGAGATGAACTGGAGCTTTACAGCCTTTCTCACATCTTCTGACCCTTACAAGTGTTTTTACACCAGAGGCTGGAGGATGGAGTCCAAACATCACCCCCCCACCCCCCACCCCACCCATGTGTTTGTTTGTTTTAAGGTAATATGTGGTACGTACCCAAATGCCATCCCTGCACTGTGACACAAAACTGGCCTCAATTAAAGAGACAGTAAAAATCTATCTATCTATCTATCTATCTATCTATCTATCTATCTATCTATCTATCTATCTATCTATCTATCTATCTATCTATCTATCTATCTATCTATCCAGCATATCTTCAGACATGAACCCTACTTAGCATCTAGTGAACTCCCGGCCCAAGAGGGTTCAGGTGCAGAATAGTTCAACTAGAAAAAACAATTTAGAAAATTTCACTGAGGAGTGGACTGACTGTTGTTGCCAACAGTTTAGACATTAATGGCTGTTCATTGAGTTTTATTGAGAGGGAAGTGAACTTACTCTGTTAGACACCCACTACTGTTCACTGTATCAAAGCATCATTTTCTCACTGCTGTCCCATGAAAAGACAAAATAAAACATTTGCAGAAATGTAAGGGGTGAACTCACTTTAGTGATATACTTCATATATATATATATATATATACTGTATATATTAGTGTTGTCAGACGATTAAAAAATAATCTAATTAATTACAGGATTTATAATTAATTAATCTAATTAATCACATTTTAATCTCATGTCTGCTTAAAGTCCCCAAATAAAGAATTTGAATTCTAGGATATTATAAAATTGTAGTGCAGGACTAATCAAATGAATACACTAAGAAGTGAAGATTTGTCATTTTTCAAATGACTGATGATCGGTGGTCAAACCTCACCATCAGCTTTATCTGAACTCTGTTCCTGTTTTTACTTGATCATAAACCCAGAGTTTGTCAGGACTGTCTCAGTGTGGGGGAAATAAGTTACCATGTTATCTGATGTCCGACGGCAGACTGATAGATGTCGTAGTCAGAGCACCTACAGAGGGTGAACACCACACTGTGAGGTGTTTATTAACACATGTATCACAGAATACTTCAGCAGTTTATATATGAGAACACACAGCTAACAAGCTAACAAAAACACACTGCAGTCAGGTCATCCCATTACACGGTCACCAGCTGAGTTACTACACCAAGCCTGAGCCCTTGAACCCTGACTCTAATGGCCTTTCACGTCATGTTTGAGTCTGTTCTATCTCAGTATTCAGACGCTGATGACTGTGGTCTTTATTTACCACTTCATCATTTAAAGCTTTTATTGTTGTGATCAGTCCATCATCTCTCCGTCTACATCTGGTCCACATAAACTACAGAAAGTATATCTGTGGCTTTAGGGTCCAAAGAGCTATCATTTATAACTTACAGTCATTTCTCAGTGCTCTTGCTGGTTTAATGGGATGTCAACTGTATCCTGTTGCAGAGTTGAAGACTACAGAGCTGCTGTTACCCACAGTGGTCTTTGCTAACTGACTCTTCAGGCCCTCCAGCCCTCTGAATGAAGCTATTAACATGATTTAGAGCAGACTGTTCCCAGGCCACAGAGGAACACAAATAATGGATTTATATTACCTTTATTAGAATAACAGAGATGGGAGGGTGCTCTGTTTCTAAAGGACCATCACACATCCACCTGTTTATCCTTACTGCAGACTGTACGCTCAGGCTCTCTGTCTCTGAATTGAGTATATATGTGACTCTACACCGTATAAGGAACTGGAGGACACTGATGTGGATTAATTCAGCTGTGAGAGCTGATAAAACACCCACGAACAATCAACAGAAACATCAGATCAGCTGGACAAACACTGTCAACACCGAATGAATGTTGCTTTTATTCCATTTTCCTCCCTTTCAGGAGGTGTAATTGTTTGATTTGTTCCTCTGACTGTGTTCCTAAATGCCATTGTTAATCAGCTGATGAAAACAGAGTGGGTCCTCATTGATGTCTCTTTATTGAGCTTTGGTGTGAGTTAAACTCTGAAGGTTATTATCTGTCCTCAGTTTCATCAAACAGACATGAACACAAAGCTTTGGGAGCGCTGATGCCCCTCAAATGTCATAAAGTTCAATCTGGCAAATTTCCATCCTATCAGACCCTTTCTCACTACACAGTCAGCTAAGGCTTATATGCATATAGTGATTTTCTCTCATATAAAGTACTGCAGTACAACCTGGTCACATACAACATCAGGTACAATAAACCCATCATATCTCTCTTTAAGAAGGCGGTAAAAATCCTTGACAGGAAACCATTTCATTTCCATTATTGTAATATCATTAGTAAGTATAATATTTTAAATTTTGACTCTTACCAAACATCCTCTGATGTTTGTCTTATTTTTAAGGTATTGAACAGACTTGCTCCCCCACCATTAAATGATTTTATTCAGAAAAAGGACATTAGCATGAATACCAGAGCACAGACCAGAGGAGACTGCAACACACCGAGGTGTAGGACAGAGTTTAGCCAGAGGGTGGCGTCTATTAGAGGCACAGATCAGAGACAGTAACAACTATTTATCATTTTAAAACAAAGTCAAACACTGGTTGAAAACAAACCAGTCATGTGGTCATACATAATGTTCCTCCTCCATTGCTGCTGATGCTGCTGCTGAGAGCTCGATTTTTCCTGTTTTTAGATAGATTGAGTTATCTGTTGTTTACACATTGTGTCGATCTTGTTTGTTAAACTGTGTTTTTATTTGCTGTCTTGTGGAAAGGGTTATTTTAATTTCTTTTTTTCTGTTTGATCACCTGCCTTAGGACAACGGTTGAAATTTAGCTATTGTACTAATTCCGGCATATTTACAGTGACGTGTATAACGAAGTTGTTGATTGGTGTGCACTGTCCTAATCAAATAAATGAATTAAATAAAAAAAAAATGCACAGATCTGTTTGGTATTATTGTCCTAACAAAACACATTTGTGTATTTATTTGTTCTGCTCAGTGTTCAGTTCGTGACCTGCTTGTCTTTCGTCGTCGATGTTGCACATTTGAAAAAAAGCAAAGGCAGACCAAACTGCCTAACAGTAAAAGTTTTATATGCTGAACACATTATGCGAGGTTTCTCTTTGAGCGAGCAGGTATAAAACAGACTGACAACACCCCAGCAGCTGTGTCGTTGTCTCGTCTGTAGCTGGTCTGCTGTCTGAGGCCTCTGTGTCTCTGTGCTGGAACAATAACAGAACATTAAACTCCTCATATGCAGCTTTGGTCTTTATGGTTCATCAGTAACTTCAGGAGGACAACAGCCTCTTTGTTCTCCTCCTCGGCCGCTCACAGCAGCTCTGAACGACCATAACAAAGGCTGATTAATGGAGATCTACACACCAGCCGACCTTGCTCAGGTATCTCTGTGCCAGATGGTCCACACTTCCCTGTGCAGCCAAATGAGGGACCTCAGAGCCGCCGCCGTGCGCTGCAATGTGCCAAGTGCCATCAATAACACGACACCCAGCCCCGGTGCAGCCGGGGACTCGTGGCGTGGCGGCGGCACAGCTGGTCTACAGCATGCTGCAGCTTGCTCCCTGATAGTGCCTCTCGCTGACCAAACCAGGACAAGAGGAACAACAGACGAGACCCACTGGGCGCCCTTTATATCCTGTAATCTTCAGGAGGACATGGGTGGAATATGTAACACCAGGGAGATTAAACAGCTCCTTCAGATTAGAAAACAGTCATGAGAGCGTAGAAGAGTCAGCAGTAATCTCTGAGTGAGTGTGGGCGCTCTGAGGAAATCTTCCTGTAAGTGAATCAAATCCTGAACATCAGTGATTTGGGATGGTTTGGGCTCCCAGCAATGGGACTGGTGAGTATGCACACACACACACACACACTTCCATATCTCAGTCACTCTGGGGTTTGCTGATCATCCCTGAAAGTGAATGATGAGATTACATCAGATTAATTGGACGACATGTTGCCTCCTCAGAGCTGCTCAGCTCCTCACAATGAAATCATCTGCTGCACCATTGTGTCACCAGAGGAGGGGGGAGAGAGTTACACCTGTCTTCTTTGAATATGTTACATTTGTTGTTGCAGAAGTCTGGTCTACTTCAACATCAGATGTCTTATATTAATGTTGGGACATAAAAATCTGTAAAGCCTAATCTAAACTCCAAACTGTGTGCCAAACGGTGCTGCCCATGAGCCCTGTGATTGGTTTGATGCTGCAGTTTAAAGCTGTGGTCTACGATTTGGAAGCTTTGTACATTTTAATAACATCGTTTATAAGGCTGTTATGGTCCTATGGTCCTATCTACACAGTATAAAGACCAAAAAGAACGAAAAAAATCCATTCAGTATATCCGCTGAAAAGCTGCATACTAGCTGACCAATCAAACCTAAGAACCTGCGACTATTAATTGGTCCGTGAGTTGGTCCATGAGTCCATCCAATCCTCGTCTCCCTCACTACGCAGCGTCATGCCCATGGTCCCGCCTCCTCCCCTCTACCTCCGGTGAGCAGCTAGCAGCGTTAGCTACTGAACTATCATGGAGCTGGAAAAGCCTAGCGCCGAGACCGAAGCCGCCTCCCTCTCCCGCGGGGCCCAACGGAGCTCTGCCCGCGGGTTGAGGCCTGTTAGCGGGCTAACGGCTACCGCATAGCCTCAGCCGGCCGTCAGACCTTCAGCATCGGCCGTTTCACCCCTGGTTGATCAGGTAATGGCTTTGTTTACTACAGTGGGAAATGTCTGCTGAATAACTCTGGTTAGTTTGTGCCTGTACGGGCTAATAACTTGAAGAGGAGCGGGTTAGCCTGTTAGCCGCTAATCGTTAGCACTGTAAGCTGAGCTGGGGAGGACAGGCTGAGAAAGATTAATCCTCCCCCACACTCGGCTCCGCTCTGGCGGCACCAGACCCGCATTGCCGCCGGTCCAGTTGAAATGGCTACTGCTGTGTGTTATAATGGAGATGTCTGTCGTGTTTGATACTTTCAGTTGAGCTGAGCTGTTTTTGATTGAGTTTGTTGCTGATATATTGTGCTAGTCGCTCGTAGCTCTGTCCGAGGGGGCTATATGAGGCGACACGAGCTGGGGGCGGGATCTTGGAACACGGAGGGGAGAGGTGAGGGAAGGGGGGGCAGGCTGTGGTTTCAAATCGTAGACCCTAGCTTTAAAGGCGCTGTGAAGATAATCTATTACCGGCAACACAAAGACTCTGCTACCCATGAGCACACACGACGACTGTTGTAATGCTGCGTTCCAGTAACCTTGGATCTAGGAGTGACATCATCTCCGACTTATCGGCGTTCCAGTTGAAGTCGGAAAAAAACATGCCGATCTACCAGGCTATTGTTAGCTGTTGTTAGCACGCCCTGTGTTGTTGTTCACAAATATCACATGAAGAATGTGATTATCACTATGGCAGCATTTTTGTAAATATAAGTCTAACAATACTATGTATACAGCTGATCTAGAGCAACACACCCCAGTCAGAAGTGCAAATAAATGGATTATTACAGGAGCTAAATAACTGTTCACACTGGGGGCATCCATCTTCCATTGTCAACTCGGGGGGTGGTGAGGTTTCACCCAGTTCACAGTAGGAAATTCAGACTTCGGGGGATGGTCCAGTTGCAGTTTCCTACTCGGAACTCGTAAATTCCTACTTCTGACTAAAACTGGAACGCACCAAAAGACGTGACCCAAGCCAAAGCGTGTGTTTGTTGTGATGCTAATGAATGCAGCTCAGACCTTCCTCAGAACTCTGCATTGCTTTACAACTTCTTTTTTCAACAACTTACAGGATGCAAAGCCACGAGGTAATGTATCTCTTTCTAGTTACGTAGCGGTAGTTTTTGATATGTGACAACAAGCAATTTTTGGAAAACTTAGTATGGTAGTTTTGTAGCCGGCTATATATTGCTACTTACAGCCCGGTGCTCTAAAGGTGCGTTCACACCGGACGCTACTTGTACTACCTCGGCGATCACTCTCCATGCAAAGTCAATGTACAGCCGCGATGGGGCGGGGCTAACTCTCCCGCGACGCGACAGCCGGCGACAAGACGATCACTTCACTCGTCGCGCGATGTCAAAGTTAAAAAAAAGTTGATCTATTCAGGTGATGTCGTGCGTGGCTGTGCAGCATCAGCCAATCAGTGGTGTGTGTACGTGTGACGGTGCTGTTATTCATCCAGACTACAGGGCGGATGACTTCCTGCTAGGCGGACCGCAGAAAACTCACAGATAATGCTGCTGCATCATCAGCTGCAGAGTTTTGTGTTTGATAAGTGAGTGAAAAGGATACCACTGGAATAATGTCCGCTTATACACCCTATTATGGGATACTCACGATCTGATCGCGGTAAACTTCGAGTGGGCGTGGCGTCACCGACCGGCCAGTCGGCGCCAGAAGCGGAAAAACCAAACAGGTGGAAGCTATTTATGGGCGTGCGGCAGCTACCTCGGTGGGGCGGCGCAACTTTGGTAACTGAATTAAACTGCGGTCAATATGAAACGTACCAACAAGGCGTGTCTGAATAATATAAAATGTGCTCTAGTTTTAATTGTCTTGTTCTGAAGTTGAGTATCAGGCCAGTCCAGCCCTGTCTGACCCGACCTCCCATGTTGGTATAACCACACTTCCTGGTCAGATTGGATGAAGGCTCCATCTAAACCTTCTGTGTGATCTTTGTAAACACATTTTCTCTCTCTGATTGGGTGTCTGACTGGTTCTCTAATGACTGAGGCCGATGGGTAATGGCTCTCATTATCACCCTGGCATGTCCCGGTAAGAAGACTGTTATAATTATAGAAGACATGCCTGAGAGTGAGAACAGCTGCAGATGTGCTGGCACAGCCTCTCCTCATTTATCTCCTCGCTCTCCTCTCAGACTGTATCCTTTGTTAAAACGCCTTGAAGTCATTTTACACCTGTGATGAAGCTCCATGACTGAGTCAAGGCTCCAACAGAGCAACACCCTCCATCGCAGGGACGGTATTAACATAATGTAATGACTGTAGGTTTTCTAAACCTTTAAACAACATATACCACAGTGACATCACAGCGGTAACTGGAGGTAATCATGAGCCACCATCACAGGCTAACAGGCAGTTTTAACAGTCTTATTGTGTTTACTGCCTTCTTTATGGTCTGGATGAAGGTGATACGGAGGAGAACGAAGAAGAGGTTACCATGGTAACCATTTCCTACACCAGACAACCAATGTTGACGTTTCTCTCTCTTCTACATTTTCCTTCAAATGTGTTTTTTTATCGTGTTTGAGACGGCATCAGCGACCTTCTGGACCCTCGTAAATCATCGTAATCCTCAACCAGAATAAACAAATCCACAATTTGAGTAAGCAAAAGATTCAACCGCGGGATTAACAGGAAGTAATGCATCAAAAGTAGATTGGTTCAGACCACTTTGTTTCACACCAGTGAAACCACACCAAATGTAGGGAGATGGAGCGGATCCAGACCACCCCTTCATGGAGGTCTCAGACCGGCTGATTTGGTGCGCACCAAAGTGCGGTGGTTGCATTCACATTGACACTAACGTACCAAACCCTGGGCCAAAACTTCTTTGGTTCACACTAAATGTGGTTGGTGTGAAAACACCCATAAACTCAAAAACACATCGTAGCCGAGCCCGGACTGAGGCACAGGGATGTGTCCTGCAGTGTTTGACCATTTACATCGTGTCCTGGGTGTCCATCCAGCAGGGACCTGATTTAAGTTCAATGAAAAAAATTAAACATTTCATCTCTGTAGAGGATCAGATGCAGCTCTTTTCTGCTCCCCTTTGAAAATGCTCAGATCTGAGGAGGAAGTGTGGCCAAGGGAAGAGCTGTGCACTGATTGGCTGCAGAAACAGTGCCTGATGGGAGAGGGGAGTAGGGGTTACTGGCATGGTTACAGGACAGTCTTCTGCCTGTGAACGCACATGTAGGTGGAGTCTGTATAGCCATGACATCATAAACTCCAGGAAGTAAAGAACACATCACTCTGAGGAGCTGAAGGAGGCATTTTGTTTTTTTCTCAAACTTAGAGTTTAGTGAGGAAATGTTGTGTTTTCTGCTCCCCAAGTCTTTTCTTAACAAGATTAAAAGCAAAAGATAATTGATATTTCAGGACACAGGGCCTTTTAAGAATATGTTTCCATTTCAGAATAGATTAGCTAGCCTAATAGATCTTCTACATTAACTTGGCTAAGAATGTCTTTCCTTAACAGATATTTGTGCTCTCTAAGATTTAAAGTGTAGAATCACTGCTTTAAGATTTCTTTACAAAAAGTTCACCAAGAACACAAACCTCCACTAAGGCATGTTTGGCATTCTTGACCCAGTAATTATAGAAAATGTGAAAAATGTCCCAATTAACAAGTCCTTTAAGGAATCCCTAAATTTACACCCATGAGATGTCACCTAATCTCTTTTCTCTTGTGCCATGATCAACATTTGCTAAAATCTCATTACAACCTGTTGAGAGCTGTTAGAGCTATCTTGCTTAAATAAATGTAAATAAGATGGTAAAACATGACTTCCTTGGCAGAGGTGAGCTTTAAAATAAAGTAAACTTAAAAAAAATCCAATAGTAGCATATCTGATGATTAGGCCACAGTTGACCTGCAGCAGGAGTCAGACGGTGATGACAAAGTTGGTGTAACACCATCATTCCTTTTTCAGCATGTTAATACTGTGTCCTTACATGCAAACCAGGACCATGACCCGAACACTGTGCCTACAGTACTGGTATACTGTAGCATTGTGTTAGTTACTGAAGCTGTTGCACCATGTTTTTGTTCTTGCTGTTAAAACTGACTTTGTGACCCAGAAATAGAGCTTAAAAATTCAACAACTCAGTGGTCTTACACAAACCTTCAGGTGAGACCTTTAAACCCATTGAGCATGTTGGACTGTGGGAGGAGCCAGAGCACCTGTGCAGAAACTCTGTGCAGGTATCTTGGTTAGGATTCAAACTTCATTGGATTTGTGGTATTTTAGTCTATGTCACTGTCTAGATGCCACACTCTTCTGTATCAAGTATGGACCTCATTGCTGTAAACAGAATTAGCGCTGTAGCATCTTGACTCTGCAGACGGGAAGTGTGCGGCTGGTTGTGAGCATCTGATCTGAATAATTTGGAGCAGCAGCCTCCCCGGCCAGATGGACCGAGACTTATGGTGTCAGTGCTGGATAAGCACGGGCCGCCGTGTGCTCAGTAATACCACCAATTTACGTGAAAGCTCATATTTCATCTGCTCTCTGCGTGGCTTCTTCCACAGTCATTAGCATATTCATACTGCTGGGCTCAGACTTGATTTGACGGGGAAGCAGCTTTAATTCTCGTCTGGATCAGGGAAGGGAGGGTGTTTGTGACTGTGAGCTGAAACAGATGATGGGACTTTGGGTTTGGGGAATGAAAGCCTGAGCAGATGATTCAAGAGCTCATAAACACGTTTTTGTGTCTGCTGCTCGGCACGTTAGATGTGGTTTGAAGCAGCTACACAAGATATTAGGAATCAAAACCACAAACATTCAGTGCTGCTGGTTTCCCTTCAAACTATTGTTTATATCAGTGGCAGCTGCGGGTCAGTCAAGGAGGGGAAGCTCATTTTTTTCCGGCCTCCATCATAAATTAGTTTATTCATTTAAATGTAAATTGTACCCTCCGTTCCTTTTCAAGAAAATGATCCGTGACCCTGTCGTACCAACTCGGTGTCTTTTCCAGGGATTTTACCAGTGTTCTCTCAATGGCCAGCAGAGCTAGACTGCTTAAACGGCCTTGGCCCATTGTGTTGTGGGTGTAAGACTTGAGCCTCTTTAAACAGGAGAAGCTCCTCTCCAGAACAACTGAATGTAAAACTTAGAAGATGCTCCGGTGGAGGGTTATACTTCAAGATCGCTGATTGGCTCATTTCACTGTCAATCAAAAAGGGATTCGGCCTCAGACAGATCATCCAATCATCATGCAGCAGGCCAGCCCACTGCCTCATAGACCCCCAGAGACACTGAGCGTCCGATGGGCGGGACAAAGCCCAGCGTTTATCCAATGACCGTCCAGTTTCCACAGTGGAACAACCCACTCTACGCTTCCCCATCGAAGTCAGAAGACGCTCAGCGTCCGACTGTGTTAAAGCGCTGAGACGCTGTGGGGATGAATGAGAAGGAAGTCGCTCCAGTTACCTGTGATAAGTAGCTGATTCTGAACAAAAGATGAAGGTATTCTAGAGCATATTTAGTCAATGAAATGTACACACAGCAGAACATATCAACACTTTTTTAGGACATTTCAGGGGAAGCTGAGTTTCCATTGCAGTCAATCACCACTGATGTTTATATGTAGCTCACAGAGGACCCTCAAAGGCTTTTTCACATTAAACTGTGAATTACCTGCAGTTAAGTATGAATGTTTTACACCAAGGCAGTGACAGGAGGCTAAAGCTGAATGTTTGAGGTCAGACTCACCCTTGCATAAATCACAAAAACAGATATGAGAGACTTTTAGGGTCCTTTGAGTATGACTCTAACAAATACCTGCAGAAACTTAAAATCCTTGAACAAAGCTTTTGACCCAGAAAGGCTGATAAAAGTGATCCAATACATGAAAAAAGGTGTTAGCAAAAGAAACTAGAAAAGCACACTGGGAGTGCAGCTCAGCTCCACCCATAAACTGTGATTTCAAACATTATAGTCCAATATTTATTTTATTTTTTAAGGGTTTGGTTTTTACACTCACATACACAGACTTCTGCCATGACGGGCTATTTCTGTATTCACATTATCAGCAATGCTCTCTCGAGTGAGTAAACAGCATTTTTGGAGGATCTGCTAGCGAGCAGAGCTGCCTCGCATGTTTCTATAACATCAGTGGGTTCAGTAATGTTACTGTAGCTGTGAGCTGTAGAGGTCTGGGATGTTTTTTACAACTTCAGGAGAGTTTGCCAAGAAACCAAGGCTCCAGGAACAGCACTGGGCTTTTCCATCTAAAAACATTTCCTTCTCTCCTCTGTGTCTGTGAGCAGATCTGTGCATGCCGAGCTCTCACTGCTGATTGGCTGATCACTGACGACTCTGCATGTAATCAGAGCGAGTATCCAATCAGACGGTGCCTTGGATGGGACCAAAGACAGCCCAGGTTAAAGTAGTGGGACTTCATCATAAACTTAAATGTGTTTTTGTGATGTCATTCTGGATCATATCAGCACCAAAATTCAATGATCTCTTCCTTGGACCAAACCACACCTCTGGTACATCTTCATGTAAATCCGTCCAGTAGATTTTGTGTAATGTTGCTAACAGACAAACAAACAAACAAACATAACCTTGGTTGAACATGGTAGGTCGTTACCTTCTTTGCTCCGGAGCGACCCCAGGTTGGGTGCAGCGGTCTCAGTGCTGGCCTGGACACAGTAAACCTCTCTGGTCTGGATCCCTCCACCACATAAACCGGTCTGGTTTCCACGACGACGGTCCTGTTGGCTCAGCAGCACGTCCACGCGACACTCGGTCCACTCTGTCGTCTTCCAGCTGTAACTGAGGACAGACAGATCGATTTATTATCAAACACACTTCAGCAGCAGCTCATCTGCTGGTGATTGGATGACTGTTCTGTCAATCACATTCTCTACAGGCCAATCAGATGATGGCGTAGGCTGGCACTATGAATATGTAGCATAAAAACATATCCACAAGCTTATTCCTCCAACTTTGGGTCAAGTCAGCCAATGAGACAACAGATGAGTCTGGTATGGTGATAATCTTTTCTCCATTAGAGACATGATCTGAATTTAAGACCTTATTGGAGTATTCAGTGCCTTAATTTAGCTTTTTAATCCTTGCAATCAGGTATTTATCTGGACTTGTCAACTGAATCTAAAATCTGAGTAAGTGATGTTTCTGATGTGTAATGAGACTAATACACTTGCTAGGATCTGACATGTTTTTGTCAGTCACATTTAATTTATTTGAGGTTTTGAAATTCAATATTTCATATTAAATTTAAATATCTGTCTGTAAAGCTCACAGTCTTTCTGTTTGGTTAAATGATCTCACACACATAATCTGATCTTCTTATAGCCTGGACTTTACTTCAGCTAAATGATGAATCTGAAAGGCTTGAATTACATAAGATATTATGCATAAGTAGCCAGGTCCCTCTTGAAAAAGAGATTTTAAATCTCAATGAGGCTTTTATCTGGTTAAATAAAGGATATAATAATAATAAAAGTAGAGTAGAGAAAGTATATTATTCCTCTTTATTTGAACATGATACACTGCACAAGTTCCCCTAAACTGGACTTTTTCTCAGCCATCCTGCATGACGCTGCTTAGACTCTTGTTGTTATCGCATATCAGCTGATGCTAGTTAGTAAATTAGCTTAGTTATTAAATTATAAAATAAACGTATATATCCGTCATTGATTGAGCCTTAAACAAGCTGTTTATCTCTGCTAACTTGATGTTGCTAACCTCATTCTTCCCTCTCCAGCTTTACTCTCTAAAGGTTCACTCTAGCTCTAGAAATTCCAGCCTGGTTACTTAACCAGCTCAAGGCTACGAAAAGGCAGCCAGCCAGTGTTTGACGTCACGTTGGCCACGTCCATTATTTATAATCTTTGCTTTTCACGGGCTCAGTTGTGCCTGAGTGATCTGGAGCAGCGAGCTTTGACGTTATTGACCTGAGATCTCTGTTTACAATACGCCTCAGGATTCATAATTTACCTAAAGTCCTCTCCGAGCTCTCTGAGTCGTGATTTCTTAAAGCAGAGAGGAGGTTTAATTGCAGCGTCTATTCACGGGCAGGTTAGCGTCTGGCAGCAGTCTGCTCCAGCTCTGATGGCCCCAGGGTCACAGAAAGTAAACCAGCCTCCATAATGGAATTTATGTGAGGTCGCCAATGAAAGGGTCCATATTCATGAGCCAGGCCTCTGTGCTGCTGTGGGACAACGAGGCCCCTGGGAGAGCAGTGCATCATGGGACTTTCTCCAGATGGGGACTTCTCAGCAGCGTGTGAGGAGACAGCAGCAGTCAGTGAGATCAGTTCACAGTCTCACATCATGGTTTATTATTTTCTGACCATAAACAGAACAAAATCAGCAGATCTCACTGCATTTAAAATCTGGATTATGGACAGATTTAGAGGAACAAGCTCCTCTGGTTTGTGGACTGTTTGTTTCTTTAATTCAGTGGTTCTCAGTTACTTTCTGAGCCCTCATCCACCCACGGCTCAGGTAAAATCCACTTTCTCCGACTGGTTCAGGATGTACTCCACTTCTCACCCAGAGGGATAGTCGGTTTAGAAAATGAATGAATAACAGACACAGAAATCATCCGCAGGTATTTTCATTTTCTATTCTATTTCCACACAGAAATAGTATTTTAGATTTTCATGCTATCATAAAAAAGTAACAGAGTGGCAGCTTGTTTCTTTGACACATAAAGAGATGAAAAGTCCAGACTCATGATTCATGCCTTGGATAATAGAAATTGTTTACACGGCGAGATAATGACTATTAAGTCAATGTATCATATGTGTTAAAGATAAGGTGATCCCTTAACTCACCACAGTTTTGTTTCATTTTTTTTATTCTTGTAATCGTCTTTTGTGGAAAAACTCTAAAGTATAAAATATAAAAAGCATTAACCAAACAGCCCAAGACAGAGCCAGCAGCCAGCCAGTAGCCATTTTTTAGTTATCTTATCTTATTTTAATTAATCCTATTATTTTGTTTTAATTATTTATTGTTTACATTTGTTTTTATTTATATTCTTGTTTATGTCTATCTTTCTATGTATCTTTTTATGTACTTATTGTAACTGTTACTGGAAATCTACTTTCCCTGGTGAGTTTTCAAAAGGCATTAATAAAGTACTATCTAGTCTAATCTAATCATAAATGGGTGTGATGGTTGCAATAAACTCAGTGATCCTGTGTGTTGGTCAGTTTCAGGCAGAGCTCTGTCAGCACAAAAGTTAGCATGGTTGAACAAACCACAGACACATGACACAGACACGTTTCTTGTGTAACATCTTACTGTGTAACGTCTTCCTGTGTAACGTCTTCATGTGTAATGTCTTCCTGTGTAACGTCTTCCTGTGTAACATCTTCATGTGTAACGTCTTCCTGTGTAACGTCTTCCTGTGTAACGTCTTCATGTGTAACATCTTCATGTGTAATGTCTTCATGTGTAATGTCTTCCTGTGTAACGTCCTCATGTGTAACATCTTCCTGTGTAACGTCTTCCTGTGTAACGTCTTCCTGTGTAACGTCTTCATGTGTAACGTCTTCATGTGTAATGTCTTCCTGTGTAAAGTCTTCCTGTGAAACATCTTCCTGTGTAACGTCTTCATGTGTAACGTCTTCATGTGTAATGTCTTCCTGTGTAACGTCTTCCTGTGTAATGTCTTCATGTTTAATGTCTTCCTGTGTAACGTCTTCCTGTGTAATGTCTTCATGTTTAATGTCTTCATGTGTAATGTCTTCATCTGTAATGTCTTCATGTTTAATGTCTTCTTGTGTAACGTCTTCCTGTGTAATGTCTTCATGTTTAATGTCTTCAGGTGTAACATCTTCATGTGTAATGTCTTCTTGTTTAACATCTTCCTGTGTAATGTCTTCATGTGTAACGTCTTCCTGTGTAATGTCTTCGTGTTTAATGTCTTCATGTGTAACGTCTTCATGTGTAATGTCTTCATGTTTAATGTCTTCTTGTGTAACGTCTTCCTGTGTAATGTCTTCATGTGTAATGTCTTCATGTTTAATGTCTTCATGTTTAATGTCTTCAGGTGTAACATCTTCATGTGTAATGTCTTCTTGTTTAACATCTTCCTGTGTAATGTCTTCATGTGTAATGTCTTCTTGTGTAATGTCTTCATGTGTAACCTCCTCTCATGCAATGTCTTCATGTGTAACGTCTTCAGGTGTAACATCTTCATGTGTAATGTCTTCTTGTGTAACATCTTCCTGTGTAATGTCTTCTTGTTTAACATCTTCCGGTGTAACATCTTCATGTGTAATGTCTTCTTGTGTAATGTCTTCAGGTGTAACATCTTCCTGTGTAACGTCTTCATGTGTAATGTCTTCCTGTGTAACGTCTTCCTGTGTAACGTCTTCATGTGTAACATCTTCCTGTGTAATGTCTTCTTGTGTAACATCTTCCTGTGTAATGTCTTCTTGTGTAACATCTTCCTGTGTAACGTCTTCCTGTGTAACGTATTCATGTGAATGTCTTCAGGTGTAACATCTTCATGTGTAATGTCTTCTTGTGTAACATCTTCCTGTGTAATGTCTTCATGTGTAATGTCTTCATGTGTAACGTCTTCATGTGTAATGTCTTCATGTGTAATGTCTTCATGTGTAATGTCTTCATGTTTAATGTCTTCAGGTGTAACATCTTTATGTGTAATGTTTTCTAGTGTAATGTCTTCAGGTGTAACATCTTCATGTGTAATGTCTTCTTGTGTAACATCTTCCTGTGTAACGTCTTCATGTGTAACGTCTTCCTGTGTAATGTCTTCCTGTGTAACGTCTTCCTGTGTAACGTCTTCCTGTGTAATGTTTTCTTGTGTAACATCTTCCTGTGTAATGTCTTCTTGTGTAACATCTTCCTGTGTAACGTCTTCCTGTGTAACATCTTCATGTGTATTGTCTTCAGGTGTAACATCTTCATGTGTAATGTCTTCATGTGTAATGTCTTCATGTGTAATGCCTTCATGTGTAACGTCTTCATGTGTAATGTCTTCAGGTGTAACATCTTCATGTGTAATGTCTTCTTGTGTAATGTCTTCAGGTGTAACATCTTCATGTGTAACGTCTTCCTGTGTAATGTTTTCTTGTGTAACATCTTCCTGTGTAATGTCTTCTTGTGTAACGTCTTCATGTGTAATGTCTTCCTGTGTAACGTCTTCCTGTGTAACGTCTTCCTGTGTAATGTCTTCTTGTGTAACATTTTCTCGGTAACGTCTTCATGTGTAATGTCTTCCTGTGTAACGTCTTCCTGTGTAACGCTTCCTGTGTAATGTCTTCTTGTATAATGTCTTCATATGTAACCTCCTCTCGTGCAACGTCTTCATGTGTATTGTCTTCAGGTGTTACGTCTTTATGTGTAACGACTTCATGTGTAACATATTCATGTGTAACGTCTTCATGTGTAACGTCTTCATGTGTAACATCTTCATGTGTAACGTATTCATGTGTACTGTCTTACGTCTTTATGTGTAACGTCTTCATGTGTAACGTCTTCATGTGTAACGTCTTCATGTGTAACATCTTCACGTGCAACGTCTTCATGTGTACTGTCTTCAGGTGTTACGTCTTTATGTGTAACGTCTTCATGTGTAACATATTCATGTGTAACGTCTTCATGTGTAACGTCTTCATGTGTAACATCTTCATGTGTAACATATTCATGTATTATGTCTTCCTGTGTAACATCTTCATGTTTAACATCTTCACGTGCAACGTCTTCATGTGTAACCTGACTGAGATGGTACTCATGCCTGTGGGTACTTGCTGTTAAGTCCTTTACTATCTTTGT
Organism: Scarus forsteni; assembly: GCA_036419115.1. Classification (NCBI taxonomy): domain Eukaryota; kingdom Metazoa; phylum Chordata; class Actinopteri; order Labriformes; family Labridae; genus Scarus; species Scarus forsteni. The sequence continues at coordinate 415,741 of JAZDUH010000357.1, read as the reverse complement.
AAAGACTTTATTAGCAGGATGTTAGAAGCTTCTTCTCTAAGATGTAAAAGCAGGAAACATCTGATGTATGTTATTTATTTCCATAAGACTGAAAAATCTGGAGTATTTCAGACATTTATTTAAACTGTTCTCCCGAATCTCATCCCCTTTGCTAAATCACTTTTGCAACATTCTTCAGCAGGAAAAAGTGATGAAAACATCCCAGTTTCAGTGTGGACGATCACCTCAAGGCTGGATTTACCTACAATACAAAGGAAATATTTAACAAAGACAGCTCTATGCTCCTGTTTCTTTTTCATTTTGACTTCAGACCTGTGCTGTAGACGACTTAAAAATGAATAAATAAAAGTCTGCAGCCTCTTACCCTGCTCATTGACATAAGCCTTCATAGATGCCCGCTTATCTCTGTTATAAATATTTCTAATATTCCTGTCTCACACTTACAGAATACACGGCTTCCCCTCATCTCCCTGCGGGCTGCACGGCTCCTTCTCCTCCACCTCTGGACACTCCGCCCCCCCTCCGATGGGGAACTGGCTGACCTTCCTGGTTCTGGTGCGCTCCCCCTTGGGCCCGTTGGGGTCGTAGCAGTCCTTGGAGCAGGCCGACCACTCGGACCACTCGGTCACGTCGCAGTCTTTGGTCATGACGCAGGCCTGGAAGGTGACGGGGAGCGTCTCCTGGTAGCATTGGCTGGAGGAGAGACGGGAGGAGAGAGGAGTTAAAAATGAGCTCATCTGTGAGGGTTTATGGTTTGACTGTGAAGGGGAAGGTCAAGAGGTGGGCCTGTTTACTGTTTTGTTTTTTCTTTGATAAGTAGGGATAATTTAAACTCTGCATTTGTCTAATGTAAAGCCAAAAATATCCACAACACTGCCCAAAATGTCTTTTTTATTTACATGTGAATATGGATATTTATTACAGGAAAAAAAAGTCAGTAAATTGTTTGTATTTATCAGAAAATAGAGAAATTCTCCATTAGGGTTAAGGGTAAGATATTCAACTAGTTAAGATAGCAAATCTTATTTTGAAGACATCATTCCAGAAAAATGTGTCAGTGTCATATATTTTTACAGATAACTAATCAGCCAATCAATAATCAGTCTACTTTAGTCAGACACTTTACAACACGACAGGCTGAAGCCAAACTCTCCAGGCTTTATTTTTTTATTTTATATATCAAGATAAGAGCTGAAACTGGACATGTCAGTCTACTTAAATGTAGTTTAGGCACAGATGGCTGCTTGATATGGGGTGAACTTTGGAGCTAATCAGTTCAAATGGACAAAATAAAGACAGTGAAACTGTTTGTTGTAAATGTCTTCAAGAGCTCAACAAATCCACTAATAAAGATGTTTTCCTGTTTCAGTCAGAGAAAATGTTTCTCCTGTTTTAAAGACAGCGTAGTGAAAAGGTTCAGAAGCTGCTGCATGGTCCCAGGTCACCCTGACCTCCCCATGTGTGGGACCAAAGTGGCCTCAGACCTCCAGATCTAATCAGGTCAGCCTTTAGTTCAAGCAAAGGTCTGAGTCAGATTGACCCTCAGCACATGTTTTATGAAGTTAGGTGCTCACAAGATTCGAGGTCACAGTGACCTTGAACCAAGACTCTCAAATCTAATCAGGTCACTGACGTAGGAGCCTCAGGGCCTCGCCTCCTCCAGGGTTCACCAGGAGGAGCATTGGCTGCTCCCTCGGCCAGGTCTCTCTGGTCAAAGACATTTCTGATCTCAATGGGACGTACCGTTTAAGGGCAATTCCACCAAAAGAGTGACATTTCTGTCCCCAGCATATTATTGTATATTAAATTTAAACACAATTAATCATATTACAAATATTTTATTATTATACTAAACACCATACACTTTAATCTTTGTAGAAATTACAGATATATATGTTTTTAATATTTTAAAATGGCATCTAAAACACTTCTACATAGCATTTCTTGCCTGTCCCCACAGCCAAACTCTTTACTACAGCCCATCATGAACAAAATCCTTCCAAAGAAAATTTTCTTTTTCATTTCAGTGTGACTCCATATTCTATCTACACTTTTAAAACTAAAGTTTTACAATAAAGTCTTTATATTTTGGTTAAAATTCACATTTTAGTGCTGTCCCCAGGTTTTCACTCATTGCTGTTACCCAAACACATTCCCCCTTTAAAATTCTGGAACATTCCACCAGTGACATGTTCTGCAGGAAGTGACATCATTTAGGTCTTCTGAAGTCATGGGAAGACCAGAAGTAAGTTAGCTCTTTTATTTTTCCTTAAATTTAATGATATATTAGCTGTTTTAGAGATGGTCCATCTAAAAACTCAGCCCTGTTACCTAAGTTATCTCTAAGACAACATTTGTTGATATCAAAAGTAAAATATTCAGTTAAATCTTAAAGGGGACATATCATGCTTGTTTCTCCTTTTCACTATGCCAGACTAGGATGCCTGTAAAGCATTTCTGCCCTCAGTAAAAGTCATTTAGTTCCTTCATTGCCCCACAATAGCGTTCTCAAAATCCTCATTTTAGGCCATTATCAAGCTCTCGTCGAAACACGAGGATCTCAGGATGACCTACAGTTACCTCACAACGTCACAGCCCTTTGTGCTCTGATTGGTCAGTTTTATCGGGGGTAGAGCCAGCCTGCCCTTCTTCTTCTACTGTATTTTCCGGCAGGCTCTAAGCAGCAACCGTGTATTGAGTCCCCCTACAGGCCAGAGCTGGTAATGAGTGAATGTGAGCTAGGGAGCTATATACTGCTGCTGGTGGATGCGTTCCTCAGTGACGGTTTTGTGGCTAACGGACATCACAGAGGAGGAAGTGTTTTATCAGATTACTCCAATAAAAAAAAAGGTACCTCGTGTCGTCACTATGATTTAAATCTCGCGGACATCTCACAATGACCTATTTTCAGAGGCATCAAATCTCGTTCTAGGATATCAGAAAAAATACAATATCTCATTTTTTGAAAATTAAGGGGGTGTAAGGTCTTGTTTTCAAATTTATTGTATTATATGTAAGTATTAAATCATGCATCAGCATGATATGTCTCCTTGAAGAATGTGCTCCATGTGCTCAAGCTACTAGCATAGATGCTAAGTGGCTAGATTTTACACAATTGCTAATTTTATGCTAAAAACTCATTGCTGTTACTCAGATAAAGAGTAACAGCAAAAAAAGTCATTTTTTGTCATAAATATTAGTATTTTCATCATGTAACCATTTCTTCTAAATTAACTCTTTTTCTAAGGAAAAACATTGTATGTGGGTGATATTCTTTTATACATGTTTTTAAAATGGAACGTTTTTTAAAATTTGAGTTTTGGTAACAGCAGAGAAAAATTTGCAATGATAATAAACTGTGGAAAGTGACAATAAGTTAAATAAAGTAGCCTGAGATTGACCAGGACTCATTTTGAATGAGTAAATGTGTATATTACTAAATTCTATCTAGAAATGGAATGAAAAATGAAGTTTATTTTTGAAGAGTTACAAGTAAATTGCACCCTTTTGGTGGAATGACCCTTAAATGAATGTAAATAAATGTAAATAAATCCATAAATGGAGGAGCTGTCAGAGCAGCAGGTGAAGGAGGAGCAGAGTCCAGCTTGATTTCTACAGTAATAAAGTAGTTCTCGTCTTCATGTCCTCATTTCTTATAGGAGTGGGTGTTATGAGAAAATACTCATGAGTTTTTAAGCGTGTCTGTTTTTCCCATAAAAGAACTGTGGAGTAAATAAAAACAGTCCAGTCACAGGACCACATGTCACAGCTCACAGCTTCTCATTAAAATGATCTCAAACCCCAGCAGCACCAAAGAAGTTAGAAATCTGATGTAATAAAGTAAAACAGAGCGTCACACTCTCCTCTCAGCCCAAAGACACACAGCAGTTTGTGAGGAGAGAGAGAAGACAAACTGAGAGCTTCATAACAGCTCCTCTTCATCCTCATGAAGATCATACAGCCCAGTGAAGACTGAGTCTGCTGTGACTCCATCATTACCAACACTTTGTCTTCAGCTCTGTCTGATGGTGGAGCCGTGGGCCTCAAACACTTCCTGCTGCTCCTCTGTCCTCGTAACAGGCTGAAGGACACACTCCTGCTCCTACAGACACTGCTTTGGCTTTACTCAGCTCTTCTGAGGGACTTCATCATGTTACTGAAACCAGGACTGGCAGTTTGGGTCTGTACCTACAGGTAATTCTGTTAAATGATTTCTAGAGTAGAGTTTAAGTCCTTTTCTGTGCATGAGTCTTGTCTGAACAGAAGTGATTAGCGTAAAAGTCTGTCCTGAATAAAGGCCTGATCCTAAAACAGACTGAAGAAGGATATGCTGGCTGCTTATTAAGGTTTCACCACATGCACAGGCAGTATGTCTCCTTTAGGCTCAGAAAGGATATTTAAAAGCATAAAGATTAAATAAATACTCTTTATATTGAAGAGTCATTTTGAATAATGTGGTCTTCCAACATGTTGATTAAATTTGTATTTTAGTTATTTCATCCTGCTCTCTGGTGGGTAATTATGGTTTAATTCAGCAGATAAAAAAGAAAATATCCTTAATAAACACCCAACAGTAAATAAAGTTGATCCTGGACTTTGTCCAACGTGATAACGGTCATCAGAGTGGATTAATCCTCTTTACAGCATCAGCCATCTGTGCTCAGCCTCAGAGAGGACTTAGATGGATATGTGCTCCTCTATATGATAAATATTTTAGAGCAGATATCAATCCTTCTGTGGATCCACTCACACATTCCCCTTGAAGAGGAGATGACGAGTGGCGTTTTCTTAAAGTCTGAATGATTAATGCGTGCTGACCTTCTCTCAGGCTGTTAAAGAGGAGCCTATCAGAGGAGCCTTGGCTCTCCGGCTGTGATAGAAGCTCCTCACGGCTCCATCAGAGCAGTGGGACAGAATGAGGACACTCCGTCACAGAGAGCCTCAGACGCCACATGGACGCCGACCTCGGAGGAGACGGCCACGGGGAAGTGGGCGGAGTCAGAGAGCAGATATAAGGAATAATAATGAAACAACTGAGGGCCACTTTATTAGGTATACTTCAGGATGGAACAGAAGATGAACCACTGTTGGTGCCGTACCAGCTGCTCTGAGTATTTCAGAAACTGTTCATACTGGGATTCACACACACGACCATCTCTGAGCTCTACAGAGCAGGGAAACACGGAGTGAGCGGCAGAGCTCTGGTTCAACATGATGATCCAGATCAGAGGAGGATAGTCAGGGTGCTTCAGGATGACAGAAAAGGAGCAGTCGTCCAAAAACCAGTGGATGGAAAAGTTCTGCAGGAGAACATTTCTGAAGTCATAACACTCTGTATCCAGAAGAAGTCAAGCCACTGCAGCATAAGAACAGGAATGAGACCAATTTCTGCTCCACAGTCAGATGGAGCCTCAGAGTTTGGTGTGAACATCATAAAGTCACAAAGCATGGATCCATCCTGCCTTGGATCAGCGGTTCAGGCTGCTCGTAGTGTGATGGTGGTTCTTGGACCCCCACAGCCAACCTGAGGATTGTTGCTGACCATGTCCATCCCTTTATGACCCCAGTGGACCATCTTCTGATGGAGACTTCAGCAGCTCCATGGCTCAGAGCTCAGATCAGCTCACACTGCTTTATTCACTCCAGAGGCTCCACAGACACCAGATCTCAGTCCAGTAGGACATGTTTGAGATGCCAAAGGTGATTCCTTGGCCCATCCTGGATGTTGAGTCGACATATGCATCAGCTCTGTGATGCTGTCCTGGAGACAGGGACCAACGTCTCTGAGAAATGTTTCCAGCCTTTGTTGGATCTCGACCACTGGCTCATTCAGAGCGAGGTGTACCCAAGTGATAATCTCTGATAAATTTCATTAAAAAGGAAAATTAAAGGGGCAATTCATTCCCTTAAAGAGTCTTTCAGCAGCAGAAGTCCCAACAGTCCAGCTCTTCTTACAGTTTCTTCCTCATGGCCTGTAGGTGCTGCAGCATCACCAGCTCTAACAGACCCAGGCTGTGGACATGCAAGTAAGTAGTGACAATGCCTATATGAGCTAAAAAAGGCCTCTCACCAGTCCAGCCTGACACATGTAGATGAGTAAACAGAAGAAGAGCATCACTGTAGAGGACTCATCTGCTTCAGGACATCCCAGAGTGCATTCACTCTTCACCACCAAATAAAGTTCCTGTTCTGATCTAACAGGCCAGACACAGCACAGACAGCATCACCCAGGCTCCGTACATTCAAGCTCCTGCTGATAGTGACTCCCTCACTCTGAGTAACCTTGGTAATCTTTCTGACTAACTTCAGTTAAATCAGTGAAATCATGCAGTAATCATGACCGTGTCGAAAACATCAATCAATCAGTCTAAACAATCTATTTCTATAACACTTTTCAAAGTGCTTCACACAGAAATGAAGAAGATAAAAATTAAATACAATGAAAAATACAACCCCACCTCCGCAATCCACATACAGCACACACACTCACTGCACACACACAAGGACATGAAGAAGAGATTCTAACAGAAAACAGAGTAAGAGGGCTGAGGAAACACTGTTTCAATAAATAATGAGGGAACACTGGAGCTATGACTAAAATAATAAATAAAATAAATAAATAAAATAAAACCTTTATAAGAAATTAGATTAAAATAAATGAATATAAAATAAATAGGTCAATAAAATGCATTTTAAATAGTAATATGGCAAAATGAGATAAAATGCACTGAAGTAAGAGAGAAAAGAAAATCAATAAACTAAATAAAATAATAAAATTCCAAACAATAAATCTGAACTTAATTGAATCATAAAACATATTAAGGGAGTTCAAATGAATATATAAATGAGATTAGATAATAATAATAATAATAATAATAATAATAATAATAATAATAATAATAATAATAATAATAATAATAATAATAATAATAATAATAATAATAAATATAATCAGCTAAAAGTCAGATTAAAAAGGTAGGTCTCGAGTTGGCTTATAAAAACATGAACAGTGGGTGCTCTCAGGTCTTCAGGTGGACTGATCCACAGACGGTTCTGTAATAACAAAGAGGCGTCACAGCGTGTTATATTTCTTATGCTGGGAACAGTTAAAAGACCTGAAGACCTGAGGGCTCGACGGGGTTCATAGGGTCAAAGCAGATTGGATAAATAAGAAGGTGCAAGACTTTTCAGGGATTTAAAAACTAGTAAAAGAACCTTAAAATCAACATGGTCACCTACGACATGAGCTGAGCCTTTGTTCAGATCCACAGAGTCCTGCTGTTGGCACAAGACTTCATACAAGAAGAAGTGCCCTGCTTTGCCCTTTAAGACTTTGTGATCAGAAACAGTGCACATTAAAATGAACAGATATCTCTGAGGAAGTGTAAACATAAGGAGGCCTGTCTTTTCATCAGATATGAGAAAAAAATGTATTTTTCTGTGGAGCAGCAGTGTTGTTAGTGTTTGTGCCTGAAGCCCTTAAGGACCCTTTGATTAATCAATGAAACAAAACCTTAGACTCTGCAGGGATAACGGGGCCACATAGACCACTCACGTATACCAAAGAGCATTTTCACCAGTCAACCTGATGAGCATGTTTCAGAGAGAACTCAAGCATGCACATGGAGACTCCACACAGGGTCTGTCCCAGCTGACTTTGGGAGACAGGCAACCCTGAACCTATAAAGGTGCGTCCACACTGCAAGCGACCCAGCTACCAAAATCGCGTCGCCCACTGACATAGCGTCGCGCATCCATACATACCTCATTTTGGTCAACGTCACTCGGTGACGTCACGTCCGTTGGAGTTTCATCATTTCATATATCATATAATAGGATGTATAAGCAGACATTATTCCAGCTGTATCCTTTTCATTCACTTATCAAACACAAAACACTGCAGCTGATGATGCAGCAGCATCATCTGTGAGTTTACCGCGGTCCGTCTAGGTGGAACTAATGTCCTCACTGACATTAGTTCCGCCTAGACAGAACTCATCCGCCCTGTAGTCCGGATGAATAACTGTCTGTCTCGGGTACTGTCACACGTACACACACCTCTGATTGGCTGATGCTGCACAGCCACACACAACATCGCCTGAATAGATCAACTTTTTTTAACTTTGACATCGCGCGACAAGTGAAGTTGCATCACGGGTGGGTTAGCCCCGCCCCATCGCGGCTGTACATTGACTTTGAATGGAGAGTGATCGCCGAGGTAGTACAAGTAGCGTCCGGTGTGAACGCACCTTTACAGTGAGGCACGTGCACTACCTGCACAACTCAACTTCAGATGGATGGAGATGAAGCTTAGAAATCTCAGCAAAGCATGAACTCAGTAGAGGCTGACATCTTTATAAAACCAGTCTGAAAGTTTGAAGTCCAGACCCAGACAGAGTCCAGCTGAGGGACTCTGCTCTAACAAATCCAAACCTGAGTCAGATTGATCTCTGACCCGACTCTCTCAGAGCTGAGCCTCGCTCACAGATATCTGGACAAAGTTCAGTCAGGATTCGTTCTGTTGTTCTAGAGGAGGTCTGGATGCTAGACAATCATCTGAGGACTTTAAATGTTTGGCATGATGGCAAAACCTGAAGTTTCAGAGCTGAACAGAGCAAACAGGAGCTCAATGGATCAGGATTATAGTAGAGATCACTTCATAAACACTGTGCTGCAGCTCTGATGACAGAATCAGGCAGATTGATGCAGACTGACAGACTGACAGAGTCTTCACTGTGACCTCGTCCTTGTTTCTGTCTGTGTGGTGTAATGATGACAGTCCATTAATCAAACTGAAGCTTCATGTATGAGTCTGAATAATCTCCATTACTGCTGACAAAACACTAGCTGTAAGACAGAAAACAGATCAGAGTGAAGCTCACGGGGTTTCACTGCACGGTTATTAACAATGACATGTAAAATAATGTCAGCTTCATAAAGCAGCAGAGACTCAGGGCTGCTTTAATGGACATCACCTTCTGCTTACACTGTCCTCCTCAGGTTATCAGGTAAAGAAACAGTTTCCTCCTAAGGTTATGGATCTTTTGGCATCTTCATGGTCTCGGTTTAACCTTTAGGCCCTCTCTCTGCTCCACTGTGTTACGTACTCTCCCATCAGCACGAGGACATCAGGGCGACTCTTTCTAATGAGCTCTGGGATCCATGACTTTAAATCTAATATCAATACCAAATGAGACCTCTTAGGAAATGTTTATCTTCTCTTCTCCTGACTGTTTTAGTATCTCTCCCTCTCTACGTGTCATGTGACTGCAGGGACCAATCAGACGTGTCAAACAGTACTCAGGTGCCCCAGCAGCTGTACTTGCAGACACATAATATAACTCTGCTACACACTTATGACAAAAAGAAAACACAATTGTTTGCATTGCTTCTCTTCATAGAATATTAACTTTAATAGTAACCCAGAGTCCCAAGTCCTGTAAACTCACTGGACAGCAGAAGAAGACTTTTTCCTTTCCAGATCACAGAGAAATGTGCTTCACCTCTTTAGGAAAATGTTTGTATTTTACATCCTTGGGTTTATTATGTCATAGCCACACAGCTTCTACCTACATCTGAGTTTTCTGCTACACACAGGCAGATGCTATGATCATGAAAGTCAGCTCCACAGCCTGTGAGTCCTCCTCCTGCTCCTATAATGGCCCTTTTCCACTAGCACGCCTTGGCCCTACTCTACTCGATTAGCAGCGTGTTTCCACTAGCCTGGTACCTCCTAAAACAAGCTAGTTTTAGTACCTACTCCGCTCTGGTTCCAAGCGAGCTGAGTCCATACTAAAAGATGACATCACCAACTGCCGGCTACTGATTGGTCAGACAATGTCATAATTGATGAGTCATTAGCATGACGACCTAGCATGCTAGCAGTAGCTACCATTAGCTTACCCTCATCGTCTTTTCTTTGCAGCTGGATTGCTCTCGTCCTCGGCTTCATTCTGTTGTATAGCTTCCAAAACTCTCCTGTGCTTCTCAAGGGGTATTTCTTCTTACCACCTGCAGCCTTCTTCTGCTTTCCTTTTTTACTCGCTTTGTGACAAAAAGCCACAGATTGTTGTGTCGCGCTCAAAATGACGTCACCGCAGTGCTGCTCAGCTGTTTACAGCGACACTGCACCCTGTTGGGCAGGCGACTGGGGCTAATGGAAAAGCAGCACAAGGTGAGTAGAGTAGAGCCGGGTAGAGTCGAGTAGAGTAGAGTAGGACTAATGGAAAAGGGCCATAAGACTCTGTTTCTGCAGCCAATCAGCACACAGCCTCCCTTTACCCATAGCTGAGAGGGTTTCCACATATTTAGATTCCTTGACCAACATACCATAAGCAATTAGATTCATATTAATATCTATTTTGGTTCAGTAATTATTCACGAAAATCACATTTTTTATCATGGCTGATCCAGACGGTGATCTGGATCACTCCTTAAATCTAATCATTTGTTCCTTATCCCAATCCGAACATTTCCTTAAAATTTCATTGAAATCCATCCATAACTTTTTGAGTTATCTTACTAACAGAAAAAACAAACAAACAAACAGGAGCTCTGTTTGTAGATCTTGTTTCAAGACACCTCACAGCTCTTTTTATCTTGTTTCATTGGCAGATACAGAACAGGCCAAAAGTTTGGACACACCTCTCACCCAATGTGTTTTCTTTATTTTCATCACTATTTACATTGTAGATTCTCTCTGAAGGTATCAAAACTATGAATGAACACATGTGGAATTATGGACTTAACAAAAAAGTGTGAAATAAATGAAAACATGTCTTATATTCTAGTTTCTTCAAAGTATCCACCCTTTGCTCTGATTACTGCTTTGCACACTCTTCATTCTCTTTATGAGCTTCAACAGGTAGTCACCTGAAATGGTTTTCTCTTCTCAGGTGAGCCTTTCCAGGGTTAATTAATGGAGTTTCTTGCCTTATTAATGGGGTTGGACCATCATTTGTGTTGTTCAGAAGTCAGGCTGATGCACAGCCCACAGCCCTATTAGACAACTGTTAGAATTAATATTATGGCAAAAACCAATCAGCTAAGTTAAGAGAAACAAGTGGCCATCATTACTTCAGTGAGAATCTACAATGGAATTAGAGATGAGAATAAAGAAAACACATTGAATGAGAAGGTGTGTCAAACTTTTGGACTGACTGTATTCTTTAGTTTTATATTTTGCGACAGTGTGATATCAAGTCTTCAGATATGCTTAATTTAAATTGGACACATACCTTCTCTGGAGTGAGGCTGTGCAGTGTTTTATTCTGTTGATCTTTAGTTAGCTCTTCTTTGGTTAGAAGGTTATAAAGACCCCCCCCCCCTCCTGAAGACATCTTATTGTGTTCACCATGTCAGCTGTTTCAGAAGCCCCCCTGAGGCCTGTGATGAATTTTGGGATCTTTTAAGAGACTTTTTCATGAACGTACGGTAAAGCCTTGAGGGGGAGCAGAGACCTCTGCATGACTGTCTGTGCTCTGTCTTCTCTGAGCTCCTCTTCCTCTGAGCTTTGTTCTTGTGCTAAATACTGAAACCAAACCTTCCAGCAGATCAGAAAGGTGGTGGAAGAGTTCTCCTTAAAATAGCTCCTTCTGTTAAAGCATACAGGAACACAGAGGTGGTGTGAGGACATGGTTCTTACCTCAGAGGCTCCTCGTTCCCGCTCTTGTGCACGCAGACCACCTCTCTGGTCTGGTACCCCACCTGCAGCTCCCAGGACTTCCCCCCTGGTCTGTTCTGACGGTTCCTGTTCCTCTTCTTCTTGATGAGCTCCCTGGTTTCAGGATCCTTGACCTTTCCTTTCTCTCTTAACCTCTCCCGTGCCTTCTCTCTCATCTTCTCTCTCTTCTCTTTGTTTTTGGCCTTCTTCTGTCTTTTGGGCCGGTCCGCCTGTCGGGACGGTCTGTCTGGCTTCCCGTTTAGCCGGGCCAGTTTTCTGCTGGCTCTGGCTGCTTTGTCTTTGGGAAGTCTTTTACCCTCCTTTGACCTTTTCCCTTCTTTCATTGGCCTCTCCTCTCTGCCTGGTTTTGGTTTGTCCCCCTCGCTCTGACCTTCTGTGGGTTTACTGTCTCCTGCTCCGGTCTGTGTTTCACTCTCTCCGGATGGTTCCTCGGCCTGCCTGGCCTGTCGGGGCTGTGGGACCGCACAGGCTCCCCATGCTCCCACTCTGAGGCTGTAGAGGCTCTCCTCGCCCACGCAGCCTCCCAGGTGACACGTCTGAAACTCTGTCAGATTTGGGCAGGCCGACCCACCAAACAGCGGCGGTGCGAGAACAAAACGGATCCTGTTCTGTAGGCCCATCCCACATGTTTTTGAACAGGCGGTCCACGGGCTGAACTCGGACACCACGCAGTCTCGGGGACAAGGGATCAGGCACGCCTGCTCCAGACGAGGCTTCGGCTCAAAGTATTCACAGATGGCGTCCTCTGCCGGCTCCCCATTGGCCTTCTGCACGCAGCCCACCTCGCGGGTCTGGATGCCCTCCTCCCCGCGGGTGCACACGGCTGGGCGCTGCACGCCAACGTTGCGCATGGAGATGGGGACGCACTGGTTCCAGGCGCCCAGCTGCCAGTCGTACAGCTCCTTGTGCCAGTCGCACACTCTGAAGCAGCCCTGCTGGTTGTTGGGCCGCTCTGATTGGTCACAGTTTGTGTGAAGCGTGGTCCACCCCTCAGAGTGAGCGCACCACACCGCCCGGCTCTGGCTGCCACCAGGGCCACACTCACTGCCCATGCAGCGCCCCCACGGACCTGCAGAGAGACGGAGAAGAAAAGAGGGGTGAGCATCAGGCAGAGACAAGAGGACTTTAGCTTCAGTAAAAAGACTGTGACGACTTTCACAATCAGGCACGAAACAATCAGCTCAATCTGTAACATTTGGCCCTGACAGCCTGTCCAGGCCCACAGCTACAGCCTGGACTGACCAGCTAACCACAAGGCCAAAACTTAAGACAGACACTCACTCTGCTCTAACCAAACTCCAACAAGCATGATTTTGGTACTCCTGCAGCTGATTGGTGCAGGTATGAGTCCAACAACACAGCAGTGAGTTTAAGTTTTCCACACATTGGCTCAAATATCTCAATGTCTTCATGATTTTAGAGAATCTTTCCCAATAAGGTCCCTAATAAACACATGAAAATAAGATTTAAATGTTTCATTTTGCAACTTTAATGCATCTGATATGGTTCTGCTTTAAATTTGATTATTTTAATTCTGTTTAAAGGATGGTTGCTCACAAGGACTACAAACATGGCCGTGGACACCAATGCTGACATTTCTAATGCTGCCTTAATAAAGGACACCATCGCCACCTGACCAGTTATTAAATAAAAAGGACGTTCTTCAACCAAAGCTCATAACATGACACTTTATGCTAGGGGTGTAATGAAATTTCATGGCACGAAATTTCAAGAAATAAAAAATGACGAAATAAAATCCAAAGCTGCACGAAATAAAAAACGCAAAGGGGCGCGTGCACCACTAAGACTTTTGATTTTTTACCCTCTTCGCCTACCGTAGCATAACACTCACTTAAAAATGGAGGAAGACGAGGTCGAGGAATTAGCTGACGCTCCTTCGTCAAATAAATCGGTTGTGTGGACCTATTTTGTCTTCCCATGTAAAAGACGAGAGAACGGTGAGAAGATTGCGGACAAAACAACAACCGTGTGCAAAATATGCCGCTACAGTTCACCGTATACTGCAGCGAGTACAACTACCAACTACTTTGAACTGGAGACAGGCAGCAACTGTATGTTTGTGTAAGTCTGCATAAAAAACAATATTTGATTTTTGCATCTACTGTTGAGTTGACAGAATTTGATCATACTTGAAGATCAGAAGTATATGCACTGTTATAGGCTAAATATTATAGTTCACAGTTCAGACATTTATAGGTCTAAACTGCAGCTCTGAGGACTGCTGTTTGTTTTCCTTTTCATTCAAGAATGTACTTATCCTGATTGTTACAACAACAAAGCACTTTTTATTGAGATTTTATGTTTGTATTTGCACTGTAGTCTGAATAAGAGGAAAAAACTACAATTTTGTTTTTTTCAAAGAGCATTTATTTTGTACTGATGCAGCAATATTTTTGTATGTCTGCATTAGGAAGAAAATAAAGAAAATGAGATTTTTGCACAACTTCCTACTGTTGGGGATTTTCTATAATCTTTATTTTGTATCGTGAGCCCTGTTTCGTATTTCGTATCGTTTCGTAAGTTGAACATTTTGTTACACCCCTACCATATGCTAGTACTTTGAGACCCTGGAGCCCCGGTTTAGATTATTGTGACAAACTGTTGATTTAGTCTGATTGCTTTAAGGTGATGTCCTGGTCTTATTTATCGTACCTTAATCCCTACCTGGGCACCAGACTGCTGTGTCCTGGACCAGGAAGACCTGGTTAGTATTAAATCAGAGTTATTATCAAAGTTGGTTATCTAAAGTTGGGGTTGACAGTCCTTTAAGTGCTTCATGTCCTGACAAATCCACGCTCAGGCTTAAATCACACTTTCTCAATACTGTGATTGCACTTCCACTGATTTATGAGAATGCAATTATGGGTCTGAGTAAACATCGACTTTCAGCACAAAAGCCCTGTTAGTGGAGCAGCAGGTGTAGAGCCAGGGCAGCTGGGGAGTCGATCAATACGACATCAAAATAAGCTGATGTAAGAAATGCTGAAGACTCGAATGTTACAGTCAGACACAGAAGCTTTTAGAGATTTAAGCTCAGCACACATCAGTTAAACAGAGCAGGTGTAGCACAGTGTAAATGCTAACAAAGATCTGAAGTCTATTTTTTATACAGCACATTGAAAACACCTGAGGTTGACCAAGGCTTTTCTGCAGATTAAAACAACATAACAGATTCAGTTATGAGACATTTTCATGTAAAACATCCTCATGTAAAGACCAAGGGTATGCAACAGTGATTTAGAGGTCCTTATTTACAGGCTTAAGCCACTGCACAGTTTCCATGTGGCTACTGCCCTGGATGTGAGCCCTGTTTTTGGCACAACATTTGAGTGAGGTGGTGCTACTCCTGAACTGCTTTGAGAGCCAGCAACAAGATTTTAACATCAACCTTGAAGCGGTCGATGAAACAAGTAAAGAGGACAAAGAATGTGTGTGGTGCATCATTTGTTACATCCAAAAGACCAGGAAACTCCCCAACACCTCGACTCTCCTGCTCTCATGGAGCTTCAGAAAAACTGTCGCATCATGTTTTTATGTCACTCAGACATTTAAGTTAATGAAGCCTGACTTCAGGATTTTAAAGGCATGTTCATGTGTTCAACATCAGCAGAGCTATGAAATGACATTAAACTGATCCTGAGGGCAGCAAATACAGAATAAAAAGGACAGGGCCAAACAGTGGAACAGAAAAGCATCTTTACAACAGACAATAATGAAAACAATTTTTAACCCTTTGACTCCCAGCTCAACTGTTTGGCAGATGTCATTAGTTCAGGAATATTTAATGTGTTAAAAAAAACACATCATTGTTTCTGTCAATGTTTTATGATACATAAAAAACTGCAAACAAACCAAAATAACATATGTCACTGTGTGGGATTTAAAGGTTTAAAGTCTAAACTATTATAATTAATTTAAATACTGAATCAATATCATCTATTTTTAGTTATTTTGCTGTATTATCCACAAACATTTCTACATTTTTTAATTGTTTTTTTCCAGAATATTAGTGCATTTATACGCCATCACGTAATCAACTGTTAGCTTTAAAAAGCCTTGAAATCCCACACCAAGAGAATATGTTTTTTTGTTTGTTTGTAGTTTTTTTCTGTTCCCTGAAATGTTAACAGAATCTAACAATGATTGAATTTGTTTTTTAAACATTAAATATCTCTGAGTTTATTGCTGACCTCTGCAAAACAGTTGAGCTGGTATTAAAGGGTTGATCATGACAGGAGGATGGTGTGGTTAACCAATCAAATGCAGGTAAAAACTTAAACCTAGATTTCATTTAGTTATGTACTTTTATATAACAAATATTTCCTAAAAGAATAATAACTTGCAGAATTAAAGTGCAAATTTCTTTTCATATCTTTTCTTTCACTTCGTCTCAACCTTAAACATAAAAACTAAATGTTTGTGGGTATTTGATGAAGTGTTACTTTAACACAATTCTGAGATCATTTCATGGAAACAAGGCAGCAACGATCAACAAGGACAACAAAAGATACAAGACCAACATAAAGCTTCTTCTGTTTTCTTTTGTTAGCACAAATTATAAGACGTGAAAACTGTCCCGACGCACAATGTTCAGAAAACCTTTAAAACTTTCCTGGATCCCCATCCTGATCTGAATCACCTCTAAAGTCTATCACTTCTTCCTTTTGCTATGACTCTGAGAATTAGGTATCTTCATCTTTCCTGAGGTAAACACATTCATTTCTTTACCATCCATGGGACAAGATAAAACAACGAATGAGAATTCGGTTACCATGCAGACATGATAGTATAAGGGTTCTGATTTCTTAGCTGAATCAGTTTGAGAAAAATCTGAGCTTAAAACTATAAATGTAAAAGAAATAACCAGAAATAGTAAAGTATAACATGAACACAATGGAAACACATGACCTAAGTTCAGCCTGAGCCAAAGGAAAACTCTTCATTGTCTCAGTTCAGATTGGAAACCTAAAATCAGCCGATCGTTCAGAGATGAGCTCCACGTACAGCTGTAACTGTCAAAGCACGTAAAGCTCCTCAAAGATGAATGTTTCATCAGGGGAATCCCCACTCATCAGAGGAATCTTAATCACAGAGCAGAAGTGGGTCATTTCTACACATACAGCTGAAATAAGCCCTCGTGCTCTGAGCCGGACCGACTGGAGGGATTATCAGCCTGCAGGAAGACACGGCGAAGAGACGTGGACAACTTCAGATCTACAAACAGGGATTTAACTGTTAGTATAAAACATAATAAAGTAAAATCATGACCAAAGCCACCACACTGACATCAGACTGGACGACACATTCAGAGCTAACTCTGACATTATATGGTCCACACCACAAGAGCTCATCAAGTGTCATGTTTATCTGCCTTGGAATTATAACTGAAAACTTTTTAGTATTGAACAGTGAAACGATTGATCAACATTTCTAAGTAACATTATGAATGTGCTCACTCAGTTATCTTTATAACTATGTAAGTGTTAGCTCTATATCAGCACTGCAGCATTTATTAACACTAATGGGGGAAATGGTCTAAAAATAAAGACATCATGTTTGGCTAGAACACATATATTTAAAAACAAACACCTTCCTCAGTTTTCATGACGCTGGTGTGTGGCATCTGTTGTCCAGTAATGGGGACGAGAAGTTCAGAGTCAAAGCTCATGCATCATTACAAACAGAAATAGACTTCTTTTTATGGACCAAAAATCTGGAAACTCTGGACAGGAGCTCTAACTCTTATTGTATGTGACATGGTTTTGTTTTATAAAGAGCACACTGTTACGTCCTTCATAGAAGAGCTTCATGTAGACTTACACAAACAGATACAGTATGGGGTTTTGCCCAAAGTTTAGCAACATAAAAGTAAAAGTAATGAGTAATGTGAAGGTACTTCCATAGAAGGTAACTAAGTAAAGTAACAAGACTATGAGTGAGACTTAAACGAAAGGTCAAACTGAATTTTTAAAGCATGATCAGAGGCCCGACCCGTCAACATGCTTGAAAACCAAACCATGTTGGAGCTAACAATCATTCTCCCAGACTGTTGGTGCTGTTTCACTCTGGACGAGGAGTGTTTCGGCTTCAGCTCGAAGCTCTGTGGCTCATGGTTGTGCTTCTTTGAGTCTGCATCTCCCTGCTGTCACAGCTCTATTTCTACATCCACATCACCACGATGACAAGCTTCTACGAAGAGCTTAAGAAGAGCCACAACAAATTTGAACAGTTTCAAATGAATAAGACCTTCCATAACACTGGGCACCTCTAGAATGTTCTTCCATTCAATGATACTGTCACATATTAAATATAGTTTTACATGTTGGTCGCTCGCAGGTGTAAATACAAAATTATACAAAACCCAAAACCAGTGAAGTTGGCACGTTGTGTAAATCGTAAATAAAAACAGAATACAATGATTTCCAAATCCCTTTCAACCTATATTCAATTGAATACACAGCAAAGACAAGATACTTAATGTTCGAACTGAGAAACTTTGTTATTTTTTGCAAATATTAGCTCATTTTGAATTTGATGCCTGCAACATGTTTCAAAAAAGCTGCACAAGTGTCAAAAAAGACTGAGAAAGTTGAGGAATGCTCATCAAACACTTATTTGGAACATCCCACAGGTGAACAGGCTAATTGGGAACAGGTGGGTGCCATGATTGGGTATAAAAGCAGCTTCCCTGAAATGCTCAGTCATTCACAAACAAGGATGGGGCGAGGGTCACCACTTTGTGAACAAATGCGTGAGCAAATTGTCCAACAGTTTAAGAACAACATTTCTCAGCCAGCTATTGCAAGAAATTTAGGGATTTCATCATCTACGGTCCGTAATATCATCAAAAGGTTCAGAGAATCTGGAGAAATTACTGCACGTAAGCAGCAAGGCCCAAAACCAACATTGAATGCCCGTGACCTTCGATCCCTCAGGCGGTACTGCATCAAAAACCGGCATCACTGTGTAAAGGATATCACCACATGGGCTCAGGAACACTTCAGAAAACCACTGTCAGTAACTACAGTTCGTCTACATCTGTAAGTGCAAGTTAAAACTATGCAAAGCCAAAGCCATTTATCAACAACACCCAGAAACACCGCTGGCTTCGCTGGGCCGAGCTCATCTAAGATGGACTGATGCAAAGTGGAAAAGTGTTCTGTGGTCTGACCAGTCCACATTTACAATTGTTTTTTGGAAACTGTGGTCGTGTCCTCCAGACCAAAGAGGAAAAGAACCATCTGGACTGTTATAGGAGCAAAGTTCAAAAGCCAGCATCTGTGATGGTATGGGGGTGTATTAGTGCCCAAGGCATGGGTAACTTACACATCTGTGAAGGCACCATTAATGCTGAAAGGTACATACAGGTTTTGGAGCAACATATGTTGCCATCCAAGCAACGTCTTTTTCATGGACGCTCCTGCTTATTTCAGCAAGACAATGCCAAGCCACATTCTGCACGTGTTACAACAGCGTGGCTTCGTAGTAAAAGAGTGCAGGTACTAGACTGGCCTGCCTCTAGTCCAGACCTGTCCCCCATTGAAAATGTGTATTTATGATTTACACAACGTGCCAACTTCACTGGTTTTGGGTTTTGTAGAATCACTCTAAAGAAAACCAGTGTCATTCAGCGTTTTAAAATGTGCAACTTCAAGAGCTTGTTTGTTGTATAAGGTACAACATTATTTAACTCTGAGCGGCTCAGACAGGAAGAGGACCTCGATTGTTTCTGTGGACATGACACACCTGCTGGATTAATGTAAATATAATTCTCTATTATTCATTTTCCTGCCTGTTTTGGCCAGGAAGCAACCCCCAGGGCTGAAAATGGAGGCCCATATGACCTGTTTTTATGGTCTTATGTGTTCATGTTAGCAGCCTGGTTCAGTCTAAATAGTTATACTGTACTCTCACTATGATGGACTGGCTTTGTTGTTTTGCCTGTGTGGCCTCTTACTCTAAAGTTTTACGGGCTGCCTTACATGCACACTTGCAAAGTAAGTGAAATGCATGAAGTGTGAGGGCCCTGGACCCAACTGGAGTTTACATTATTGTCAAAAGGATTATTGGACTGAATGGACATGAAAGCGAAGCAATGTTAGAACACGTATCACACACGGCTTTGCACTGTGATCTGACATCCACGAGATGAGCCTTGTATGAAGTTTGTTGGGCTGAAATGGCTTAATAAGAGCTCAAAAAGCATAAGAGCATGAACAACTCCAACAGTAGCCAGGTTTACATGGAGCCTAATATTCCGATTAGAATCGTGTTAGAAACCCAAACTGAATAAAAATGCTCCATATAAACACCTCAATCAGAATAAACAGGACAAATCTGAATGGAATTTCATTCAGTTGCACAGGGGTAGTATATTCCTTTTCCCAAACTGATTAAAAGTAAAATCCTGTCATGTAAACGGTGAATCTGAAAGTTGTCAGGCTGGGTTCTGTCTGCACATGCTCAGTCTGGACGTAAACAAGCAGTGACGTTTAGTCACTTGGAAACATGGCGGCTTCCAAACAGAGCACACAGCACTGGTCTGAGAGTTTGGTTTTAATACAAACTCTCAAAGAACTAAACATTATCTCACACTTAGACAGTAGGAAAACAATAAATACAGAACTATTTTAAAAAGTCCACAAAAACTCAGTAAAGTCGGTATAGACCAAAACGTCGAACAAATAAGGAACCGCCGGAAAACTCTGAAGGCTGGCTACTATAACGCTAAACAGCACAACCCTCAAATAATTCATTAAAACACCTACTTACACCATCTTTGATAAATCATGTGATGTTTTAACAGATCTGAGCCTATCACGTGTCTGTGAAACAGCTGTTCTGATTAAATGTTGTGGCACATGTAAACACCAGATCAGAATAGATCAGATGATTCAGAATGAGAAAAAGTCTGCATTAACCTGGCTAATGAGCCTCCTAAATTTGGCATTCCATCAAATCAGTTAGCTAACAGGGCTACAGTATAACCTCAGTGTTATAGTTTAAACAGTTAGCTCCCTAATGATGATAAGAAGATAATTAATGGTGCAGAAAAAAGCTTACTCCCTTTCTTTGTCTCTCTGTGATTTGTCAGCAGAAGTTATCATGTATGTGTCTGGTTTAACTAGTATCTTATTATCTGTTGAGTTCACCATGTTAGCATGTTTCAGAGCTCTTAAGTGAGCTCATGGTGTTAGTGAGTGAGATCAGGCTCCATCCAGACTGATGCCCCAGAGGATCCAGGGCCATAAGTGTCGATCAGCAGACAATGCAGTAATTTATTACCCCTCCGTATGAAGTCAGGGCTGTATTAAACCGTGCTTTATGGTTTCACTCGATAACGCTGAGATACAGCAATGAAAATGTCAGCGGAAGAAGCAGCGGGCTGAATTAGCTTACAGCTGCAGGCAGAGGGTCCCGATCGATGTGGATCAATACGAGGAGCGAGAAACTGCAGCCAGACACAAGAGACAGCTGCAGTCCCATCCCTGCCTGACTGTGATCCACTGCAGCTGGAAGAACAGGAAGTGAACGGCAGGACAACAGGAAGAGGCGGGCTTTAACCCTACCCTAAGGGTAGCCCTAACCCATAACCCATACACAAAAAATGGGTAAACTGTGTCTTTAAATGAAAAACAAGGACAGAAGAGTTTCTGACCAATCATCAGACTAATATTAGAGACAGTGCTAAAGCTAATGCGTGAAGTAATGGGGAGCAGTTAGGGGATAGACTGGTGATGTGGAAATGTTTATTTAGGCTTGTTAGGACTCTGCTGCAGCGCTTTGGGATGACTGGAGGCCATTAAGGTGGACCAATCATCCGCCTTAATGGCCTCCATGAAGGCGAGGTGCAGAGATCAGTGCGTGATGAAACTGGGACATTTCTGATCTTCTGAACCTGCTCTGGATCATCCACGTCCACACCAGCATGCATCAGCTGAATCAATGATTGATGTTTTTACAGGAGCAAACAAAGTTTAGTTTCCTCTCCATCACTCCTACATTATTTTGATATTAAACTGAATGAACTTCCTGTTTGAGGTTCCTGATTGGTCCACACAGGCACATGGGCAGTGGCTCTGCCTTTGCATATAGAGAAAGACTGAAAACAGTCCACAGATATAAACTTTTAGTTAGAAAACTGATTTAGTGTTGATACTTCATCACCTAAAGCAGGAGTGGACAACTGGCTCTCGGGGGGCCACATGTGGCCCTTCACCTCACTGAAAGTGGCCCCTCCAATCATTTCCAAAAAAAAACAAACAGGTTGGAAATGTGAAGAAAACAACAACTGCTTAATATGATTCAAGCGTAACCAGTATTACATAATGCATACATTAGGATAGGTGAATGCCATATGTACGCTGATGATACAGTGTTTTATGTCTCAGCAAAGAACCCCCATCAAGCTTCAGAGATCTTAAGCAGACAGATGGTTAGTGTTTCAGAATGGTTACAAAGGAACCACTTAACACTTACTTACAAAAAAACAGTATCAATGTGCTTTTCAATAAGAAAGAAAGTTTTAGATAAATTTCACATCACTATTGATGCAAAAGAAATAGATGTGGTAAATGACTTTAAATATTTAGGAATAACTTTAGACTCTCGCCTTAAGTTTGATATACATACAAAGAAGTTATCTAAAACTGTGAAAACCAGTCTGGACTGCTTTAGACTTATCAGGTCATGTCTCTCCTTTAAGGCAGCTCATTTATATCTGCATGCCATGGTTGTTCATATTTGTCCTATTACATCACGGCCTGGGGCCAGGCCACAGACTGAACTACTAAACCTTTATTTTCACTTTATAAACAAGCTTTGACAATTTTAGACCAGAAGCCACAAAAATGGCACCACTGCAAAATTATTGAGAAATATAATTTGTTGACCTTTTCTAACTTTATAAAATGATCTTTTCTGAAAGTTATTCTCAAGTGCTTCAATGAACTGGCTCCAATAGTGATGTCTGAGAACTTTACAAAGACAGACAGCTGTAGGACAACAACAAGGAAAGTAAAAAACAAGTGTAAAATCCAAAGGTGCAGGACAACATTTGGGCATACACCTGTGGAACTCCTTACCATCTGATATTAAATCTCAAACAGAACTTCAAAAGTTAAGTGAAAAGTTAAACAGCAGCAGAAATGTGAACATTAATTAATTATCAGTACACTATTTTAATAATCTTTAATGTTAAATGTAACTTGTGCTTTAGCCTCTAATTTACTACAACTGTGTCTATTTATTCATGGTACTTATTGACTATATTCACTGTATTACTGTATTTGTATCTGTATTCTGTATATTTTATTGTTCTGTTAATCCTGACCAGGGACAAAGACTGCAGATTGGCTGAAGCTACACGTCTTATATACATTCACATTTTCCCATTGTGGCAATGTTGTATGTATCGTCCCTGTCAAATAAACATTAAATTAATAAAATAAATAAAAACAGTATTCTTCCATATATGAGTAAAAATTATATTCAGTCACAACAAAAAAAAATAATATATTTTTTACTTGAAATTGATAAAATAATCATTCTTTTATTGCGTTAAAAAGAACCTTAAATTGGCTGTAGTTCTGTATCATGCCCATTAAATCATTCATTTTTAATAGTGTTTTTTATTTTTTTTAATAGAGGTAAATATTCTAATGTTGGAACAGTCCTTTTTTGAAGTTTTATGTTTGCTATGTTTTGTTCATTCACACACATTTTTCCTCATGGAGAGTCAATGATAAAATGCAGCAGTGTGGCCCTCTGGCATGGAAAGAGGTTTTATGTGGCCCTCTTGGTAATCAAAGTTGCCCACCCCTGACCTAAAGAATCCTCCATACTCTGATTCTCCCAGCCTTAGTTTGAAAAGATCGCCCACCTGGTTGTTGCTTGGTCACTTCCTTGTCTCCTATGTCCTTCCCTCTAGTTACTGTTTAAATATGAATAAGAAAACTTAATTTTCCTGAAGCTTAAACTTTGAGCGTCCCTCTCACACTGTCTGCAGTGATGCAGAAGTCTGAGTCCTAACAGGTGATATCTTAAATCAGCACCTATTAACCTTTTATTAGACTGAAGCTTTCCCAACGCTGTTAATTCATCTGATTTTGAATAAAGAGATATTTTCTGATGGAATGGGGTTGATCA
Source organism: Scarus forsteni (assembly GCA_036419115.1). Classification (NCBI taxonomy): domain Eukaryota; kingdom Metazoa; phylum Chordata; class Actinopteri; order Labriformes; family Labridae; genus Scarus; species Scarus forsteni. The sequence goes on along the minus strand of JAZDUH010000357.1, from coordinate 391,890 downwards.
CAGACTGGACTTTTCCATATTTCATTTTCATCGTTGCTCTCTAATAAAGAGACAAATCAATAACCTGAGTGATGTTACAGCTCTTCTTCCTCTTCCTCCTCATCCCCCTGCACCAGATCTGTGAGAAATGGTTCCACCCTCCAGTAACGAGATTGTGCTTTTGGTGCACCCCGCCCCGAGTCCCCACCTCGTCCCCCTCCTCGATCCCCCTGGTGCCAAACAGAAGATTGGCACTGGCATTTAGGGGAAAATGGAAACCAGTGTGAGCCGTTTATCCCACCAGCAGCTTCCAGATAGAAAGAGAAGCGAGCGCAGCAGCAGGCAGTCCATCTGTATTCATGTGATGAACACATGTCGGTGATAAGGAGGCTTTGAAAAGGTCACAAATTCACCATTAACCAGCGACGCCTTCATGCAAAGGCAGGATTTCCATAAGAGTGGAGTAAAGAAATCTTATTCCAGCTGGAAATCCAATAAAACCGAGCCCAAAGATAAACAGCCAGCACATGATTGAACCCCCACACCCTGTGTTTTACATGCTCTGAGTCTCACTGAGCGGGAAATTGGTTTCATTTACATGCATCACTCCAACAACACAGTCCTCAACCCATTGACCTGCTTTAGCATCAGAGTGAGCACAATCACAGAGTTACTGCTCGGACAGTAGACTGAGGAACATCTCATTCTGTTCTGAGATAACAATATTAAAGACAGACGGCTCGAACCATGGACGAGCTGGGAGGAGGTCCTGGACCAGACTGCATCAAGATTCAGGAGATTCAGATTTAACACTCTGCAGAGGAGGTCAGCTCAGGTCTGCAGTTATACCAGCTTCAGACTTTTAAGACCCATTAGCCTCCAAAGTGAATCCTGAAGTTTAAGGCTGCACATCAGTAACGTCCTTTCTGTCACAGGACTCTGCTCTAGACCTACATTAGGATCAGGACAATGATCACAGCAGTTCAGTTTCAGTTCTGCAGAGACAAATGTGATGACACACACACGCACACATCATCAATAGAATCAGTATCATTGAACATAAATCCTAATTTTTTTATGCTTTAGAAATGAATAATTTACATTTTTCCTGAACCGCTGCACAAATAATTATTGGTTGATTTAACAGGGTAGATCACTCATTGTTTTTCAAACTCATTTTCAGAGTGTTGGGTTTACTACCTTCTTGAAAATAATCAAATAATAATTATGTGGTTTCAGAGCTACAGTTGCTGCAGTGTTCCGCTAATTAGCTGAATAATAAAAATGCTTCAGATTTTGATAATGGACTAAAACATAATGAGAAAAATAATAAATAATACAATATAGGTTGAGTTTGGGTTTTGTCTTCTAAAAAATGTTGTACATGTTTATTTAGAGTTGTTTATTCCAAAATAATCTTCTTGTAATTACACACAGTTTTAAGCATTTACAACTTAGTAATAAAATATTTGCTGGAATGTTTTATTTTTAACTGAAGAAAGATGCAAATCATTTACCCAAAGGACTTTTTCTGACACATTTTGGACAGAAAAGGCAAAAAGACCATGAAGGCCATTTAAGTTCATTGTAAAAGGGTTAAATTAAGAATAAAGCACTGGACCACTGGCTTTATTTCAACCTGTGACGGTGTGAACATCACGATGTAGCACAGAGGGTCCTCAGTTTAGTTTTTTAGAATAATGTAACATCTACACTCACACTCTCAGGTCATGTCTCCACATCAATGGGTATGTTTTATAAACTGAGGGGTTTTTTTTTATCTCTTATAGAATATTTTTTATCTCCCATATGGTTTTATATTTTTATTTAATAAGTCCATACCTGTTAAACTTGTTTCAATACTTCTGTCTGTTTATCCACACTGTTCCTTCTGTGTTTTCAGGTTTGTTTTGTTTTGATGCTAGTTTAACTTTGACCGTGTTAAAATAATTGAAAAGTTTAACTACCTGATAAATATTTCTATGTTTAATCGTGTCTTCAAACTGTGTTTAAAAGTTTTACAGCTCAGCTCTGCTGTGTTTTGTAGCTGCCTGCATCCCTTCAGTCACATGGCAAGCTGTCTTAGTGACTGTCTCACCTCACAGCTGCAGCTGATTGGCACACATGACTGATCTAGAAGACTGCCACTGATGGTGTGTTCACAGAATCACTGAAACAGTCTTGCAGTCAATGACTGGTACCTCTCACAGGTCACATCCATTCACTCACACACTGAGTCACTGGTGGTTCTGAGTTCGTTATCCATCAGAAACTCTTATGCTGTGTAATGTCCAACACACATTACCAGAATGACATGGATTTAGCCCACTGTCTGTCTAAGCATCACACTGCTGATGATCAACTTCTTTTTCACTGACTAATGTTCATCACGTGACAGCTATGTGGTAGTTGTGAATAACTGCTGTGCATAGGCGGAGGTTAGCCCGCCCATCACTGTACATTGACTTTTTGACTTTGAATGGAGAGTGATCACTGAGGCGGTACAAGTAGAGTGCGGTGTGTACGCACCTTTAGACACCACCGAGGCCGCAGTCAGAGCAGCTTGGAGTTAAGTCCTGTCCAAGGACACCGGGCTCGACCTGCAACCCTAGAAGCACGCCAAGAGCCACTGCCTTTCCTGACTGATTCATTAGAGCAACCTGCAAAAGAGAAAGAGTTCTGTTCTGATTTGTTCTGACTTGAGAGGAGTATTTAGATAGTGTCATGTGACTGAGCTGCACACTCTGATTGATTTTCAGATAGACAAACTGCTTTAAGATTTCTTGTTTTTGGAGCCATGATGGAGGGATTCAAGTGATTTGTTCAATCAGCTGATCCTGTTAAACCACCTACATTTGAGTTTTGGTCCAGCTCTATCAGCTTCAGGTCTATGGACGGTGTTTTGGTCCAGCTCTATCAGTTTCAGGTCTATGGACGGTGTTTTGGTCCAGCTCTATCAGCTTCAGATCTATGGATGTTGAGTCTGCTCCTGATTCCTCTGCAGACTTTACTCACTCGTCTTTCTCTCTCTCTCTGTCGGTTCCATGCAGAGGCTCTGTTTGTGCTGCTGTGTCTTTCTTACAGGCTTGTTTTGTTAATTTCATCATCGTGGTGTTCTTGTTTGTTGCTCTTCTTGTTTGTTGCTCTTCGTTCCATCATGCAGAGTCTGAGGAGAAGATGCTGATCAGGATTTGATGAAACGAGGAGACATCGAGTAACAGGACTTTGAACAGGGGGTCTGTAACAGGTGTTATTGAGTCTTCACAAACATGGAGAAACAACAGATTTGATCATTTGAGGCTTATCCTTTAAACTGCTGAATGAGCCAATCACATGGCAATGACTTACTGCATTCAGGCATATAGATATGTTCAAGGTGACCCACTGAAGTCCAAACCCAGCATCAGAAAGGAGATTAAGTGACTTTAAATGTTGGGTTTATGTTGCTGTCGAACAGACGAGTTCATTAGAAGCTGCTGATACAACAGGGTTTATAGAGAATGGTCTGTAAGAGAGAAAATATACAGTGAGTTGTATCTCTCTCTTGCAGGTGCCACGCCTGTCAGCTAGAAACAGGTAACAGAAACAGCAGACTGTAAAGTGTGTCCTGGTCTGATGAGTCTGGATCTCTGCTCCACATTCAGAGTTTGGTGTGAACATCATAAACATGGATCCATCCTGTCTTGGATCAGCGGTTCAGGCTGCTGCTGGTGGTTCATGGTTCAAACCCCACAGCCTGCTCCTGCTCCTGACCATGTCCATCCCTTTATGACCACAGTGGACCATCTTCAGCAGCTCCATGTCTCAGAGCTCAGATCAGCTCTAACATGATGATGACTTTCACTGAGGTCACCAGATCTCAATCCAATAGGGCAGGAGATGCTCGTCATGGATGTTCAGCAGCTGTGTGAAGTTGTCATGGAGACATGGACCAACATCTCTGAGGTTTCAGCTCCTGTTCAATCTTGTGAAGTTCTAAAGACAAAGATGGCCGACCTGGCTCCAGGAGGTCTACCTGATCTTTTTTATATGTGAGCCTCTTTCTAACATCACTGACTCAGTTTGTTCTGACGACTGAGGAGCAGCTGAATAAATAAATAAAGTTATATCCTCTGAATATCAGCAGTTACAGATAAATGATGCAGCTCTCTGACAGAACTATCTTCTCAGTGTCTCTGAATTATTCAGACCAGCAGGAAACAGCTGACAAGCTCCCAAAATTAAAAATTTAACCTGCCCTGACCTCAACCCTGACCCAGCTCTGGAAGCATCCCAGACCCTGATCTTCTCATACTGAGAGGTTTTTTACTGTAGCTGATTCAGGAAACAAGACCACAAACACACCGGTCTGTGACAGGCTTCACAACAACACCTCAGTCTGGAGGGGGAACAGGTCCAAGTTCAGGTCTGAATGCCTAATATAAGGCCAGGGCTACAACTACCATCTAGAAAAGCACTCAGACCTCCGCCAGCACCACAGTCCTCTCCCATATTGTGATTTTGAACTTAAATATTAGTCCTACCTTTATTTCATGTAAATATTTAGCTTCATTGACCATGAAAACATACCATTAGCAACTGGATTCATAATGCGTGCCGCGCAGATCTGTGTTGGTAAAGCACCGGCGATTTTCTGCACAGCTGCTTCCAAAACTCATAAATTCACTGTTGTTAAGAAAGCACCAGACAGGAAGACAACATGTGGAGGATCTGGAAGTTTCAAAATAAAACAGAATGCATAGACTCTCGAATGTAAATTTACTAAATTATCACTATGTAAAAACCAGAGGCACGAGCATCAGGTCAGCAGTCGGTCAGAGGGTCCCAGAGGCAACACGACACCATGGACGAAGAAAAGTGAATCATAGAGGTACAGAAACATAAAACACTGTATACATACAAACAAGGATACAAGGATATTGGTGGATAGAAGTCGAATAAATCACGAAGCTGTGAGGTTGAGACCAGCAAAGAGACCTTGGAGAAGCTAAGCAAGGTGTTGTTTATTTGTTTTCTCAGTGTATAACATGTTTTATGAGCATGTGACATCGCTGTGCTCATCATGAGAGCCTGTGGCTCTGCGGGGATCAGCCCTCCCCCTACAGGGCTGCATTGCTCGGTGCGCCCTCTCAGTGGGGTTTGTCTGTCAGAGCAGATCGCGGCACAGCGCTTCTGCCTGCCGTGGGATTTAAGGGTGAGGCAGGTCGGACAGCAGCTTGGCATTGGTGCAAAGTAACGCTCCACATTTCACTGTCAGTAACGATAACAGCGTTGTAACACATGAAACAGTAATTCATTAGATTACCCGTTACTGGGGAAACATAACAGTGTTAGTAACGCCGTTATTTCTAATGCCGTTACTCCCAACACTGGCTATAGGTTACTTTACAAGTTGATGATGTTTTTTTTAATATTTTAAAACAACTAAAAATCTGAAAATATACATCTTATGAATAGGGAGTACTTGTAGAACAGCCCAATGGCTGGTCTGCAGGGGGCTCTTGTCTCAGATGCTATGGGAGCGTATGACTCTGAGATCTTGATCTTCCAAAAACAAAAATCTCATCCTTAAGACAGGAGGGACATTTGTGTAAAAGTGTTAGGAGAGGCCCTCACAGTATGTTTAGATTTTACAGGACAGTATGGACGGCTTGTCGATGGTAAACCAGCTCCTCCGTCCCAGACGTGATTTTATGATTCTAAAGAGAGCTCCTGTTTAAACCATCATCCCTCCGTCTCCTCGGTCTGTTTTAGAGCTCTGAGCTTCTCTCTTTGGCTCTGGCTCAGTGCCGCTGTGTTGCATGTGCAGACAGGATGATCAAACGCACAGCGAGTGTGTGATGACAGGACAGTCCTGGGGTCACCACAGCCCCCCCGCTGGCTCCATGTGAAGCAGCACATAAAAACAGATGGAGGACGTGACTGAGGCGTCTGAGGCTGCAGGAAGAGATGATCCAGTCCGTTTGTCAGAGAGGGACGTCACATGGGGAGGATTTAGGGGATGATGCAGTGTGTCCACTAACACAGGGACAATGCTCTGTTTAGAGCCTGAGGGCAGAACATCACAGCTTTATGACGGCAGGTCCATGAAATGAAGGTATGAGGAGGTAGGGCTGGGAAAATGAGTCAGGTCTGTCATATATAGTAAAATAGAAAAGCACTCGGAGAGCGCAGACCTCCGCCACAGTCCTCTCCCATATTGTCATTTTGACCATAAATATTAGTCCTACCTTTATTTCATCGAAATATTTAGATTCATTGATCATGAAAACATACCATTAGCAACTGGATTCATAATGATATCTATTTACCTCCGCCAAGGAGGTTATGTTTTCAGGAGAGTTTGTTTGTCTGTCTGTCTGTGAACAAAATAACTCAAAAAGTTATACATGGATTTTGATGAAATTTTCAGGAAATGTTCAGCATGGGAAAAGGAAGAACTGATTTGATTTTGTTGTTGATCCGGATCAGTGTCTGGCCGCCATGGTGAAAAAATTTGATTTTTGTCAATAATTACTCAACTAAAATAGATATCATTATGAATCCAGTTGCTAATGGTATGTTTTCACGGTCAAGGAATCTAAATATTTAGATGAAATAAAGGTAGGACTAATATTTATGGTCAAAATCACAATATGGGAGAGGACTGTGGCGCTGGCGGAGGTCTGCACTCTCGTGCTTTTCTAGTTTAGTTCAGCTGTTATTCCCAGAAATCTCATTTTTCGTCATGGCAGCCAGACGCTGATCCGGATCAACACCAAAATCGAATCAGTACTTCCTTTTCCCATGCTGAACATTTCCTGAAAATTTCATCCAAATCCATCCATAACTTTTTGAGTTATTTTGTTCACAGACAGACGGACTCTCCTGAAAACATAACCTTCTTGGCGGAGGTAAAAATATGCAAAGAAATGAGGTTAAAGCAGCTTACACCAGTCATTGCATGAAATAACCTGATGTTTATTTTTTTTTAATGATCTTATCTCATAATTATGAGAAAAAACCTGAACTAGTCCTTTATTCCTCGGCTACTCTGACAGCTCATCTCTGACAGTTTTGCAGAGTAAGGATTTTTGTTCTTCATTTTTGGACATTAAAACTAAAAACAGCAAAGATTCTAACTGTGTGTTACTCTCTTTATTCCACAGAGGTGTCTCAGGGAGCTGTTTCCTGATATCAGAGTGCATGATTCTGGAGTTCTGACACTTTTGTTATGAATGAACTGAGTTTAAGAGTCTGAGCACTGAGCTTTAAAAACTGGACCTGACTCTGTTTCCTCAGCAGAGTCTCCAACACTCCATCGTTCATGCATCTTTCATGAGGACTGTCAGAGGAGCGAACCATCCGTTTCAGGAGGAACATTACACGGCTCATTTGGGGTGTCGTGCTGCTACATGGAGAACAGCCCCGTGCAGCCGCTCGGCGCTGGGCGTACTGCTTGTTAAACGCAGCGTTTGGCTCTGGGAGCTGAAACAGACCTGAGGAGAAGCCAACAGATGGTGCTCACTCCAATTCCCTTTGTTTGCTTTTTTAACACTCCAGTCAGGAATTTCCAGGACCAACAGACGTCTTTTTTCTGCTTTTAGAATCCAACAAGGCCCGAGTTTGGTGTGAATCCACTTGGACTGCATTTTTATGAGGGAGTGTTCAGTCATGCTCCAAAAACAGAAACATGTTTTATTTTACTGTAGCAAAAGAAAAGCCTGATCCTGTCACAGTCTCTGCTCCTTTAGGGAAGGAGGCTGACATGAAGGATAACTTCACAATACATTCAGAACAGCATGTATGCAAGACACCAGAAACTGTTTCTATACGCAGAATAAAAAATAACAAAGCAGCAAAGTGCTCATGCAGCTATGAGAGGAGGAAACAGGGAGTTTAAAGGATAAGTTTGGTTCCTACAGCTTTCACATTGTTTATAGAATGAAGTAGAACAATATACTCACCCAGAAGGCTTTCCTGATCCAAACAGTGCTTCAGGAGATATTTAGATCCAAAATCGAGCAGCGGACATCCGTATAATGGTTGCACACGGGGCATGTATAGTGCTGCTCCTAAAACTGCATTAATCGTCCAAAAACTCATTAGTTTCACCAATATTTCATCATGGTCCGTTCGGGCTACTCCTCCATTGTTCTACTTCATTCTATAAACAATGTGAAAGCTGTAGAAACCAAACTTATCCCTTGAACTAAAGCTTGATCATCACAAGCTGCGTTTCCATTACAGTTTTTTGCAAAATAAAAGCGATATTCCTAAAATTTCGACATAGTATATTTGCGCTTCGAACGTGTTTCCATTGAAGGTTGTTCTTGGCAGTAGCGTCGGAACTCTCGTCAAATATCATTCCGCGAGATTTCACTGCAGGAAGATAGATACGAACGCTTTCTCTTTTATTTCCATTTCTATCTCCTTAAAACACTCTGTGTTTCTCTGTTGTTTGATGATTATTATGGCGCGTGTGTTTTTCTCGAGAATAATGGCAAGAAAAGCCTCATTCTCCCCCTCTGTCCAAACTTCCCACGCCATGTTTACTCCGAGAGAAGTGATAATGTGACCAGGTACGTCACGTCCTTTTCCGTATAATTGCTGAAAAAGTGTTTCCATAGCGCTTTTGCGATATTTCTCTTTATCGACACGTCTGAAAAACCTCCTCTTGAGAGCGTAAAAACCTTTTTGCGATATTTGAGGGGTTTTTCGAAATTTAGGTGTTTCCATTACCAGTATTTTGTTGCAATATTCAGGTTTTGCGCAATTCGAGGGGTAATGGAAACACAGCTACAGACAGTAAACACTCACACAGATGGAGCAAAGGTCACGGTGCTGATGATCTAATGCTTCTCATGAATGTAGAATATAGAATAAATAGTATTTCCTGCTAAGTGCAGCGTCAGTGTAAAGGTCTGACTCATTGACATATTTCTGTTCTTCCTTTACAGTGTTCATCTAACTCTCAGCTCTCAGCGTGCACTCTAAGAAATGAAACCTTACATTAACTTAATTCAGTCAATCTGGGTTAAACAAGTGGGACAGACACTGGATAATTTATCATCACTCATCCAACAAATCAAACCCACTGATCAGTCTGCATGTTGATACTCAAACACAGAGATAAATCCAGGTTTGACTCTGCAACAAAGAGTCTCAGCAAACCTTCAGCTGCTCTCCTGTAGATGACGATGATGTTTGCTGTACGGTGTACACTTTAGGACATCCTCAGTCTCAGGAAAACCTCTGTCATTCCTCAGACCAAACGGTCTCAGGCTTCAAAATAAAAGTCATCAGACAAATTAAACTGCCTCCACCAAAACAACGTCAGATAAAACGGCCTAAAAATGAAAGCCATCAGACAAAACACTGGAGAAACAGACTCAAATTAAACAGCATCAGATCGTAACATCCAACTGAACATCATTTTTAAAGGACCGGAAGTGCGCGTGACATCATCAAAAGTCGGTACCATAGACATTATTTTATTATATATGTCCGAAATGGTGTACTAATGAACTACATACTACATACTCATGTGTAAATACTGTATACTACATACTATAAGTATGATTATAATGCCAACAGTTCACACTGTAGTATACTGCTACGTTTCCCATGATGCATTTCAAATCTCCGACGACAAAAATCAGAAGCACACCAGGCTATCAAATATCTCTGTTGATTCACCACATTTGAAAGTTCAGAGAGCATTTAAGGCGAGAAAGTCACCATGTAGAATACCAAAATGTGGTCATTTGAGCCATAAAACGCACGGATACAAATTTCATTTCGGCATTGTGCACCATTATGCTATCGAAGAAACTTCCGGTCAGCTCCAAAACAAGAGCCCAATTTACAAAAGTGTTAAAGAACTAAAAGGAGATAATAAAAGATGCTTTTATTTTGAAAACAGGACGTTTGCTAGTGGCAGATTTTTAGCTGAATGCCGTCTTAAGATGATTTAACATTTATGATATTACGATGATTATGATATTGTTATGACCTGACGCTGTTTTAATTGAGTCTGTTTTTCCAGTGTTTTGTCTGATGGCTTTTATTTTGAGGCCTGAGACCGTTTTATCTGATGGAGGTTTTATTGAGGCTGTTTTATCTGAGAAACATACACCGTATTGTTGTGACCGTTCTGAAAACAGAGATGGTCAAAATGTTCTGGCACAACTTCACCAACTTCTAAAGTGTTTGGAGAGAAAGAGTGTTGAAGAGATCAAAAGAGCTCCAGCAACACTTGTGGTTCAGGAAACAACTTTATCAGACCACCGTTTGGGCTTGTGGCCTTCATCGGGGTCCCTGGTGAAGTACCCAGCTTTATCAGCCTGCTCTGTACATGTATAACAATGACGGTAAAACCTGTGCTCCTCCTCGTATATATTACACAACTTTAGCTCAGTGCTAGCGGATTGGACTTTTGACTCAGATATAGCCTTCATTATGGTCCCTGGTGAAGGCCACAAGCCCAAACGCATCAGTCTAATAAAGTTGTTTCCTGAACTACAAGTGTTGCTGGAGCTCTTTTGATCTCTTGAAACAGAGATGGAAAAGCTTTTTTTTTTAAATGTATTTTTTGGGCATTGTGTGCTTTCATTGATGGAGAGAGACAGTGGATAGACCTGTGAAAGGGGGGAGAGAGAGACCAGGGGAAGACACTCTGCAAACTGGTCACAGGCTGGACTCGAACCTAGACCGGAAGAAGCAAGTACATGGGACGCTAACCACTCCACCAAACCAGCACCCCGTGGAAAAGCTCTTTAAAACTCCCACCTACACGTGAACATGGACTCTCTTGTTTCATGTAAAGTTTTTTTCCTTTCTGAGTTACATAAACCTCCACATGTGTCTGCCTTTGGCTCCGGTGTTCCAGTTTATTTACAGTGAATGAAAAGTTTAAACTGCAGCCGAGTTGAAAGTTTGTCAGGTAGTGTAACCCTTTGTCATGAGGCCCTGGTCCTATCATGTATTTAGTTGCATGTGTTTGTCTGTGTGTCCTCTTTCTGTGCTGTGATTGTGTCTTCATGGTCTGGTACAGGCCAAGTAGTTGCCAAAGGTGTTTTGGTTCATTTTGTTATCGTTGTAAATAATTGAATTGTAAATAGCTACAATTCCTGTGTTTAAACGTTATCAAATCAAATCAAACTTTATTTATAAAGCACTTTTCATCAGAGCTGTCACTTTAGTGCATTAATTAGATTAATTAAGTACACCTCAAAATTAATGTGAGACTTACAGGACTCACAGTAAGAGGAAATTTAAAGGAGACATATCATGCTGAAGCATGATTTAATACTTACATATAATATAATAAATTTGAAAACAAGACCTTACACCCCCTTAATTTTCAAAAAATGAGATATTGTATTTTTTCTGATATCCTAGAACGAGATTTGATGCCTCTGAAAATAGGTCATTGTGAGATGTCCGCGAGATTTAAATCATCGTGACGACACGAGGTACCTTTCTTTTTATTGGAGTAATCTGATAACACACTTCCTCCTCTGTGATGTCCGTTAGCCACAAAACCGTCACTGAGGAACACATCCACCAGCAGGGGTATATAGGTCCCTAGCTCACACTCACTCATTACCAGCTCTGGCCTGTAGGGGGACTCAATACACGGTCACTGCTTTGAGCCTGCTGGAAAATACAGTAGAAGAAGAAGGACAGGCTGGCTCTACCCCCGATAGAACTGACCAATCAGAGCACAAAGGGCTGTGACGTTGTGAGGTTACTGTAGGTCATCCTCAGATCCGAGTGTTTCAACAAGAGCTTGATAATGGCCTAAAATGAGGATTTTGAGAACGCTATTGTGGGGCAATGAAGGAACTAAATGACTTGTACTGAGGGCAGAAATGCTTTACAGGCATCCTAGTCTGGCATAGTGAAAAGGAGAAACAAGCATGATTTGTCTCCTTTAAATGTTTAAACTGACATAGAGCTCTGGTGCTGTTTCAGGGTCCATACTAAACTGTTCTGGTCTTGGTAAGTGTGAAATCCATCTGAGCCAAACAACGTAAGCATGCTAAAGGGGGGTAAATATCACAAAAGAGAAGCTAACACAGAGAGTGCAGCTAGCATTAGCATTGCTCCTCTGGTTCTCTAAACAGGGTGATGTCTGAAACTCCAGTCAGAGCCTGGCTACACATCACTCTGCCCTGACTGCAGACTTAGCTTAGCTTTATGGCACAGAATGCCTCTAATCCAGGTCAGACAAGGTTATCACTCAAAGCTGGTCCACCTGGCAGAGTAACAGTTCACACCAGACCATGATCTCCATGTAGAAGCCTCTCCATCTGAGTCTGTGCAGCCATAGTAAACATTAGAGGACCACAGAGAGCAGAGATAAAAACAGCCTGTTCTGAGCAGGGCTGAAACAGAGGGGTTTATAGGCACACCAACACAGAATATATGACCAACACTGGTTTGATTTGGTTCAGTATTTTGGTTTTACGTGTAGTCACATTTGTGTCCGTGCAGACTGAAGATGTTTCCTCTTGTTAAAAAGAGCTGCTCGTGCTCTGTGATGATGACACTGATGTGATTAACGCTCTGCAGCGAGGAGCTTCAATGACAGCCTCACGTGAGTCAGTTCAGGTGTGGTTAAATTTGTGTTTTCGTTAAGAGAAGATGAGTTCAGAGCTCCGGTTTAAACCCTGGCTGACCTCTGCAGAGCAGCGGGGGGCTGCCAGAGTCTGCCAGCTCACCGTGACTCATCAGGACGCCACGACACCGACATCCAAAAAGACATCAGAGAGGAAAGGTTCATCACAGCTCAGCGTCACCGAGGCAGGAAACAGACGAGAGAGATCCAAAGGCACCAAAGTGAGCACATTTATCAGGTACGGTTAGGCACCAGAGACGGGGTAGTGTATATTTAAAGCATAATAATTAACCCTTTAACTCCCAGCTCAACTGTTTAGCAGAGGTCGATAAAATCAGGAATATCTAATATGTTGAAAAAAATAAGTATTTCTTTTTTAGGATACAGAAAAAACTGCAAATAAAACAAAATAACTGATATCCTCTTTGTTTGGAATTTAAAAAGCTAAATGTTTTATTAGAATTACCATCATTATTATTTTAAATACTGAACCACTTATTGATATGATGATTTATTTATATAAAATATGTTATTCTATAAAAAAAAATACGGTTTTCTGATCGCACCTTTATTTACAAACATCTTTGCCTTTTCTGATGGATTTCATCCCAAATATTTGTGCATTTTTTTGTCATCACAATATCAAATTTTCTGTTTAAACCTTTAAATGCCACACATTAAAATGTTTGGTGTTTGGCTTGTTTGTAGCAGTGATTTGATTTGTTCTGTTTTTTAAAACATTAAATGTTCCTGAATTTATTGATGATCTCTGCCAAACTGTTGAGCTGGGAGTTAAAGGGTCAAGCAAGAGTGGTAACAACGAATCCTGCATGCAATAAATGCATTAAAACATTATAAGCATGCTTTAGTGTGTTACCATGATGAGGAGGCTTTACTGAAGGTGGTACCAACATAAGTTTCAGCTCAGGTGAGGATGTTTCTTCATGGTATAGAACTGTTGCATCATAAACCATTACTGTGTTTTAGTTTTAGTAATAGTGGAGTTATCTCCATTGATTTAATTTTAGTCTAGTTTTAGTAGTTTAGATGAAATTTGCTGTAAATGTAGTCGACTAAAATCTGAAGTGTAAAGGGTAAGACATTTTTATGTTTCCTTGAATTTCTGAAGTCCTGTTTTACTCTTGGGTAAAATCAAACCTCTAAGGTCTGATTGGATTAAGTCTAAGCCAGTGTGAACAGTTATTTAGCTCCTGTAATAATCCATTTATTGTCACTTCTGACTGGGGTGTGTCGCTCTAGATCAGCTGTATTCAGAGTGTTGTTAGACTTATATTTACGCGTGCTAACAACAGCTAACAATAGCCTGGTAGATCAGCATGTTTTTTTTCAGACTTCAACTGAAACGCTGATAAGTCAGAGATGATGTCACTCCCAGTTCCGAGGTTACTGGAACGCAGCATTACGACAGTCGCCGAGCGTGCTCATGGGTAGCAGAGTCTTTATGTCACCAGTCATAGATTCTCCTTATAGCACCTGTAACGCTGGCTCTTTCTCTGTCTATGCTAAGCTAACTTGCTACTAAGGCAAACAAAAGAAAAGTATCTCCTCAGCTTAAGCTCTTGAAGACAGCCTTACCTTACATTTTATTTTATTTTTAGTTTTGTACATGTTTAATTGTTTTTTAGTTACTATCCAGTTTTTATTAGGAGAAAAAGATTATTGATGAACACTATGACAGAAATGACTAGTCAACAAAATGAACACTGATGTGATAAACATGTGGACTTTGCTTATTAAATTCTACAAGATGTATAATAAAAAGAATTACATGTTGTCATTATTGAAGATTGATGAACAGTGAACAGTGCTGCACGCTCGTACATCTCTGACCTACACTCACCTAAAATGACCTCAGCAGAGTCTAATAACCAGAGCTCCTGTCTTTAAAGTGCACTGTAACATGCTGCAGCGTCTCATCTTCAAACTCTTTGAGCCTTTGAGCAGCTCTGATGCACCACTGTCCCATTTCTGTCTCTCTAACCCTCTCTGCAGGCCGCTGGCTGTTACCAACACCAGCCGTCCCCCCCGCTGTGACAGCTTGAGCTGTGCTGAAACAATCGCTCCCTGTTTGTTTCCCCTAATGATGCTAACAGCCAGCCCAACGTCCGGCCCCCTCCCCACACACCCATTCACCCCCCTCAGCCAGCAGATGTTAGAAATATCTCCTTTGTTCTTCGTCCACGGTGCAGGGGAGGCGTTCAGGGACAGCTCGTTGGTAAAAGTCAAAGAAGCGTCCTGAATAGGAGGAGTCCTTTAGGGTCTAAGAGTTCTTATTAAATGATGAATTCATCCACAGTTTCTCCTGCAACTTCAGCTGACAGCCACAGAAATAATAAAAGTGATGAAAGTGAATATCAACGAGTCTGTCTGCAGCATTAACAGTTAACCCTTTAACTACCAGCTCAACTGTGTGACAGAGGTCTTCATTAATTCAGTGATATTTAATTTTTTAAGAAACAGAACAAACAAATAATTGTTGGTTCCATAAACATAAACAGAAAACCACAAACAAACCAAAAACAGATTGAATAGTGGGAATGAAAGGTTTTAAAAGCCAACAGTTGATTGTGTGATTCCCTGAAAATGCACAAAAATCAATTAGAAAAGGCAGAAATGTCTGTAAAAAATGCAAAAATAACTTGGAATAGTTTGCATTGAGTTTGACAAACAAATATGTTCTTGATGAATAACAGACTTTATATGTACATAAACACCATGTATCAGTAAATGGTGAAGTATTTAAAATACTGATGTATAAATAAAAGTAGCTTTCAGTTTTTTAAACCTTTAAAGCTCACATAATATTTTTTGTTTGTTTGTAGTTTTTCTGTATAGACAGATGAGCTGGGAGCTAAAGGGTTAAACAAGCTGCTAATAAAAATGAACATGTCTCCTCTGAAAGATTCTTAATATTCAAATATTGTGTTTGCATTAAAATAATGTATTGTTAAAATAACAAATGGCAGCTACATGGATCAGTAAAAAGATTTAAAGGCTGATTTATGCCTCGGTGTTGGGCACTGTCCCTCTGGGTGGCCAAACAGAATAACAAAAAGACCACCGCCTCATATTTTTTGGGAGGAAAATTCAGACTTTAGGGGCCGAGCCGGCTTGTCAGCTAACCTAGCGTTTATTGTAAGGTAAATATATTTTATATTATTGTTATTTTATTATTATTATTATTCGTTCTTCTTCTTTAACAAATACATTAAAGAAAGTTTTAGGGAATCTGTAACAACTTAATTTACATCTGTTTTTTTAAATAATTCAACGCTTAATGATTTTTTTGGCACATTTGTCATAATCATTTCTTTTTCTTTTTTTTCTTTTAATTATTTTACTGGCCACTTTGAGTTGTTAGAGAGCCTCATCTGGCCCCTGGTCTGCAGAGTTAATTTTGGTTTGTTTATTATGCAATCAAAAAGAATAGATTTGAGCACAAAAAAGACTTTGCAAACAAAATTAGGATATCAAAAATACAAAAAAATCAAATTAAATATATTTGTAATTAAAATTTGATCCATCTCCAGTGGATATTCCCTCCTGCTCCTCCGGTTGCAGCAGCGACTTCACTGAAGTTTGTCCAGCGTCAGCAGCTGCTGATCGGTCGGATCACCGCACAGAGACTCATGTTAACTCTCAGGAAATGATTAAGGGATCGTCATAAAGTTACCTCAAATAATATATGATTCCAAAATAAATACAGTTTTTCCCATAGTTTCAGGTGACTCCAACATTAACCCTTCCATGCATAGAGATATAAAATTACCAAGGAATACTTTTTTAAATGTTTGTTTTTACTTTCAAACAACTTAAAAATCATGTTACATTTTTATTAGTTATACATTAAGGGAGTAATTCATCTTTCTACTGCAGTGGACACCATGCATTAACAGTAAAAGTAGGAATTTAGGGGAACATCATAAAGATTCATAAACACGTCATTTATGACGAGTAAATAAAGAATAAACGAAATCTAAAGAAAATGCATTATTGCTGTTTAATCCAACCATTCACTCAAAATTTAGAATAAAAAATACAAAATTAGGTGAAATCTGAACACAGGCGTAATACATAATTTACCCATCTTGGATTTATGGTGCAATATCTCAATATGGTCAAAATGTACAAAGATAATATTTTTATGAAACTCACAGGAAGGGTTTGGGGATGAAGTTGGACGTGGTACTGCAACCAAAAGGGTATAAAATGTTTCAGTCTACTATAGTGGGCACCGTGCATGAAAGGGTTAATCACAAGTGTATTTAATTTGGTCACCTGATTTTTTTTGTATTTTTGAAATAATAATTTTGTTTGCAAAATCTTTTTTTTTTTTTGTTCTCAAATCTATTCTTTTAGATTGAATAATAAAGACACAAAATTAGCCCCATACTGGTCTGCAAGTTACCCATGCCTGAAAAAAAAAAAGGATTTCTGGTTGTTTTGTTCTGACTTTTCCATTTTAGACAAAAACAGAATTTGTGTAAGTGAACAGAAAGTTACAGAAATAATCAATTTAAGACAAATGCTTCCAACTAAAATCCAAGGGTCCAGGACTTCATTTTTTTTGCCGTGTATGGAACATGCAATGGTCACCATTTGTTATCACTGTTTTTAAATCCATTTTACAGTCTGTTTTACTTAAGATGATGAATATAAAAATGTTTTTTCCTTATTAGAAAGTCAACCAAAATACAATGAGATGTGATTTTGGTTCCACATTTGCTGCACTTGTCAAAATTCTCTTTGATTTCGAGGAGAAACAGAAAAGGTGGTGCAGTGCTGACGGATGACCCGTCGTGCTCTGAGTGGCTGCCGACCTTATCGACACACCTGAGGGTCTGCAGAGCTTCATCTGAAAAGAAATGGCTGCCTGGAGGGAGATGGAAACATGCAGCCACTGGGGTGGAGAGGCATCAGAGAGGAGATAGCAGAAGTCTGCCCTTTAGATGAAAAGGCATTAGTCAGCCAGGACGGCCGAGTGGAGAGGCTAACATGATTGGATTTGGCTGAAAAACATGAAGAAGAAACGCTCCCCGAGGACGATGGAGGGAGGAGAGGGATGAAGAGGAGTGATGGAGCCGGCAGCGTTTGAGTGGAGACGCTCTGGTTGGAGCTTTTGTCACCAGCTCTGGACTCTGGACTGGCACTAATCCACCGGTCCTGATCTGATTAGACTTCGCTCAGCAACACAGGAAATGCCAACTGTGGCTTCAGTCCACGCCCGGCTCCTCTGCTCCACGCTCTCCATCAAACCAGGCAGTGTGCAGGAGCAGCAGGGCGAGGAACGGAGGTCAGAGAAGAGGTGAGGACTTTAATAAACCAGCTCAAATCAATGTTTCTTTAAAAAATCATATTTGTGTAATCTGTGAGACCTTTAAACCAGGAAATCCTCCAGTCCTAATAACCTAAGGCACTCTGGTCTCTAAATGCACTCATCGCGAGAACCGGAAGTTGAGAACAGACATGCCGATTAGGCTATTATCCTCATGGCTACTCAGTAAAACTTGGTGAAATCTGCCCTCCTCAGAAGTTTACTTGTAGGGATTGTCTTTGACGAGGTTCATGTCACATATAAGTGTTAAATGAATCATCTGTGTGGTACAATTTAGAGTAAGACGATGGTATAAGGCTGTTAGCAGTAAAGTTAACGGCTAACGGCCATTAACTGTTGTTAGCTGTTAGCTGCTACATTAGCCGCTATGTATGCTACATTATAGGAGGCAACCCTGCTTGATGTGGATTGGTCTATGATGAATGTGAAGAGCCAAACGATTGTCCAATCACAAGCTTGTGTTTTTTTTTTTAACGTTCTGCCCCTGAAAACAAATTTAAAGGGCTCCTACCCAGATGGACTAGTGAAATATTTCTGTGGCAGATATATGGAGCTGTCCATCTGGCTTGTCAGGTTACTGGTTACCAGCCAATCACAAGGCAAACACAAAGTGACAGCCATTCATGTCCACACTCCTGAGAGTTGACACAATGGATTGTTGTCCTCTGAGAGGTTACAGAGCTCAGACATAAACTTCATCAACAGTTAAAAAAAACAAACATTTATGTGACTTTGGTTTTGGTCCATCAGACAAAGAGCAGTGATGCGGCTGCACACAGAGGAGGTAAAGGGTAAAGGGTAAAGGGCCACAAGAGTGAGCTGAGCAATGGGCCAATCTGAGCAACAATACCTTTCCTAAAACTGTGATGACTGCATCACTCATTCACACATGTTGTTGTATTTGTTGCCTCTTTGAGAACATTCACCTTATTTTCTAAAAATAGTGCAAGCCTTTTATTTGTAACGTTAATATGGGGGGGGCAGTTTACCAAACCTTAAGCACGTTTCACACGGACAGACAGTGCACGGCATCAGGTCTCCAACAGACTTACAGTCTTATGCTGCATTCACACCGCAAGCGATCCAGCTACTAAAATAAATAAATATCTCATTTTGGTCACCCTTGCTGTTGGCCGTCGCTCGGTGACGTCACGTCCGCTCGAGTTTCACCACGATCATATCATATATCATATAATAGGATGTATAAGCAGACATTATTCCAGCTGTATCCTTTTCATTCTCTTATCAACCATAAAACACTGCAGCTGATGATGCAGCAGCATCATCTGTGAGTTTACTGCGGTCCGTCTAGGTGGAACTAATGTCCTCACTGACTAATGTTTCCACAGGGACATGGATTGTTCCTCTGTAGTCCAGATGAATAACTGTCAGTCGAGGGTACCATCACATGTGCACACACCCGCTGATTGATCAACTTTACTTTCAACAAGCTATTTGGTAGTGTGAAAAGCGGCTGTCTCATCGCGGGAGGGTTAGCCCCGCCCCATCGCGGCTGTACATTGACTTTGAATGGAGAGTGATCCCCGAGGTAGTACAAGTAGCGTCCAGTGTGAACGCAGCATTAGAGCAGTGTGCTGCTCTTACTTTGTTCCTCTAAATTAAATTCTTGTGTAGTTTCACTAACAGATGGACTTTGGACTAAAGCATCTGCTAAATGATCTGAGACACTGTAACAATAACAAACTGGAGCAAAGACTCACTGTCCACCTTAGAAAACTAAACCCTATAAAGTCTGACAGCAGGACAGAGCTTAGCTTTTGGCCCGTTGAAGACCGTAAACGTGCGACAACCAATCAGGGTCCACGGACAAGTCCAAAGCTGCCTCAGTGGAAATTGTTTTTCCCACAAGCACTCATGAAAACAGAACAACTTTAACTCCTGGACATATCCTTGATAGTGTGAGATTCATGCTGACCTGAAACAGATGATAGAGCTAAGTTAGGATTTCTAGAGCTAAATGAAATAAAAGATAGAGTTTTCAAGTTAAAGCAGCCATGCAGGAGCTACAGCATAAAAATAAGCTGCTCACTCAGCTCCCCTGCAAAAAATGACAAAATGGCTGCCAGGACTTTTCTGTTTATTTGTTTGTTTGTTTGTTAATAAAACAGGAATGAGACGTGTGTCTGTTAGTGTTCCCAAGATAACAAGATAATTCAACTGAGCGATGCTGCCTGACTAATGGTCTCCTAATCTGCTTTACTCTACCCTCTAACTCGCCCAAACATTCATGCAGTGATGCCAGGCGCTGCCATGGAAGATGCCAACCTGCCCGTCATTGTGCTATCTAACTCATTCACAGGAGGGAGAGACACTTTAACAAGCTCACCACACATGACCTCACCATGACCTCATGACCTGAGGCAGGAGCGCTCCAGCACTCTTCACCTCTGCAGACAGATTTAAACACTTTTTTCAGATTCAGAGGACCTGATTGAAGACAGAAGTGACTGCTGACTGTAGACCCTGCACACATTCATCTGAGATCTTGATGTAGGGAACCACGACTCACTGGAAGCCAAGAAAACATTCCTCAAAGTAACAAATTAAAAACCTCCTTCAAAAATAGCTTCATGCTCGATAAGGCTCACATGGAAAACAGCTGCAAGGTGAAGAGAAAAACTGCTATGTAACCGTTTTTAATCAGCATGTTCCTGTTTGTATGCCATCAGCACACTCTGCTAATTAGCTTAGCTGAGCCTCGGGTTTAAAGTGGAGATTAATAAATAAATAAATCCACAGTAATTCATGTAGAAGGAGAAAACCAAATCAAATGAGTGCGTATGAATCCTGTTATCGTCCACATACGACGGTCTCCATACATCAGCCATCAGCTTATTAAAGACTAACATGGAGGTCAGTGCTGTGCTTACTGGGCTTAATAAGAGCCTCATATTGATGACATAAATCCACCAGTATGGCTGAGATTATGACTCCAGCGTTCAGCCTCACAGGAGCTAAAAGATGAAGAGGGAGGAAGAGGGTGGGAGGATCAGACAGAGGTGTGCGTTAGAAAGAGAGAGTGGGGAACAAAGGGTGTCAGGGGGGAGGATGGTGATGGGAGAGGGGTAAGGGGGAGAGGACAGCAGCTTGTTTTAAATGTCACTGGGAGTGAGGGGAGAGGAGACAAAGGACAGAGGAAGGAGGAGAGGAGACGTCGTGGTACCCGAGGATGATGGGAGATTCTGGGCGTCAGTATTATCTTTACAAACGTGATTCTTCCTCGGGCTGGTCATATGTTTATTTTTGATAACTGCGAGAGTTAAGCCATTCCCCTTTCCCCCCAGTCTGCTCTGATTGGTTGATTGGTCTGCCTCACGGTAAATGGTCAGCACTCTTTTCAACAACTCTGCATCCATTCTACTTTCTTTTAGCCTGCCACCATGATCCAATGGGCTTCAGCTAACACTGAAACTATGAAAGAAGACTGATCCTGATCCACCTCTAATCTCACTTCAGCCTTCTGTTGAACCTCCTGTCACTTTGAGGCCCCCTGTGGGTCTGGTTTAACCCTTTCATGTATAAATTATTAGATCACAAAGGAATACTTTGCAAAATGTTAAAAATCATGTTGTTTTTTCAATGTTAGATTTTGCAGGAGTTCTGCATCTGTCCACTCCAGAACACAACATTAACAGTATAAAAAGTGATAAATACCATTACATCTCTGGGGAATAAACGAACAGTAGATTTTGGAAGTCCTCTCCTTCAGTAAGATAAGCAGGAAAGAGTCTGTTCTAAAAAGTAGGCAGCTAACAGGTCAGTGCTGTGAGGCAAGAGAAGTTTAGATACCTAAAGCAATATTCCTTCTTAATCAAAATAATACTACTAGTTATTGCAGAGTCACGTGCTCTCCATAGGCACTGAAGTGTATCATAGAAATGCTAAGTAGTACTGTTTAGGCTATAAACATGTGCTAAAAGATGTCGCTTGAGTAAATGGATATTACCCGCTAACACACTCTGGATTACAGCACTCCAGCAGTATGGAGGAATATTGCCGAATTTTTGTGGACTTTACACTGTTTGTTCGGCTCTTATCTAAGTCATGATATCAATGTCAGTGGACAGCAAGTATACCCCCAGATCTCCGGCTGCATCCTCGATGTTCCAAAACTACTCCACAGTGTTGTTCAGCATGAGGGTGAGTAGAAAATGAGGCCAAATCGTTGTTTGGGTGTAGTGTTCCTTTAAGAGTGAAAAGAAGAAAAAAGGCTAAATCTATAGTACATGTTTTATTGCTGTTAAATCAAACTATTCAGTTGTAAATTACACCAAAATGTCATGTAGAAATACAAAATTATTTGAAATCTGAATACTGGCTGTGAGGAAAAACTTGACTTTTGTATATGTTGTATATAGTTTTTTCTTATGTATTTGAACTGTCTTGATTTCCTGTAAAATCATTGCTTAGTAACATGACCTCACATAGCCCTTTTTTTTCGAGAAACTGAAGTTGTTCCCAGGAACTTGCTGAACTTACTGCACCTGCAAGGCCATCTGCCTCACCAAACTCAACCCCACGTGACCACATACAATGTCATAAAAGGAGAAGACACTGCAATAGCCTCAGTTCAACTCTCGGACTGCTTGACACTCTGTATTGTTGTGCTCCTTGCCGCAAGTAAACCTCTACTCGATTGCATCCAGCTGCTTCTCGTCATCTTTATTCTGAATAAATGTCAGGTGATGGTACGAACCTTGAAACTGAGCTATCTCAGGACTGTAAAGGGAAAATCCTGACACAGGCTTAATATCCTATTTGCCCTTTGTTGGCTATTCTGGTTTTATGGTGCAATATCTCAATAAGGTAAAAATGTGCAAAGATAAAAATTTTATGAAACTTCAGACAAGGGTTTGGAAATTTACCACCTGTCAGTTGGACATGGTACTACAACCTAAGGGGTACAAAATTATTACAAATATCTGTTTACTGTAGTGGATACCATGCATGAAAGGGTTAAGGTAACTGATCTGTGGTTACCATGGTTACCAAGGTTAAAAATGGCTCTGTTAATTAATCCCTGAGGCTCCACAACACTGAAAACTGATCTGAGTCTTTTTTCACTGGACCATCAGGAATACAGAAGGGGTTTGGAAATGGGCAGAAATGTTCACAGGCATATCAGGCAGCTGATTGGATGAACAACCCATCAATCACAGGTAATATAAAAGGAGGGCGCTACTGCTGCGGTGTAAAGGACACAGTATGCATCACTTTGTAGAACAGCATTGGGCAAAACACGCGAGAAGCGGAGGAAAAATATCTGTGTGTGGAAAACTGCTTTCATTGTTGTTGTTTGAAGCTGTTAGCCCCAATGCTAACAGCTGTTAGCCCCAATGCTAACCTCTGTATACGCAGTCACTTCCTGCTGTTGTCACACTAGCTCCAGCTCTTCTTGCTCTAAAGGACTCTGATTGAGACACGCATGGGCTGCTCACAAACATAGTTTATAGGACATAAAGAGCCTTCAAACTGAAGTTTTGTTCCAAAATAATGTTTTATCTCCACTCCATCCTTTGAGCTAATGTTGATTACGTTTCTCTGAAGTTGCTTCTTTTGATTGGAAGTGAAAGCAAAGTCATTTTTAAGCAGGGGAAATAAATTTCTCTAATGAGGAAAAAGTAGAAAAGTCTCTGTGAGGCTGGAGAATTCCCAGAGTGATCACGGACAAGGTGAAAAGAGTCGAGGTGAAGTACTCGTATTTCAATCACACATTTGAGCTCCTGGGAGGTTTTATAGTTTAACTTAAAGGGACAGTTCAGTTTTTTTGAAGTGTGGTTGTATGAGCTCCATATGGTCTCTGAGGACATCAGATACAGTAGAAAGTTCTCTCCTCTCCCTCAGTAAGACACAGTCTGTAAGAGTCTGTTAAGAAGAAGTAGACGCTAACAGGAAAGTACTGTACCAAGAACAAAGGGTATTTTCTACGCCTACAAGAACTCAAATCAAAAAATAATACTACAGTTTAAGAGTATGCTACATATCACCTGTTTCCTCTGGCTAGTTCTTACATTTACATCATTGTTTATTTCTAACTCTGTGTTGATGTCCAGTGTCCGTGGATGTTTCCTCTGTTTTCCTTTCTGTCTGTTCGTCTCCATCTTCAGCAGCTCTTCTTCTGTAAACTCCGGTTCATACAGGTCCAGGTACAGGTCTTGACTCCAAAGTGAATGGGGCTTCATCTACGCTGTCATAATCATCCTTTTTTTTTTATTTCCTGCATTGTCTCTTCCTCACACCGCTTAAAATGAAAACAAAAGAGTTACAATACTTGATAAAAGTTACATGAAGCTACAACCGGCGGCTGGCTTGAATGTTTTGATCAGCTGAGAGAGAGAGGAGGGGGGCGGAGTGATTTAGCGGAGGGATACACGACGCGAGTTAGCTAGGTCCAGATAAACTTTATATTTCCGATATGTTAATGCACTTAAAAACATTCATATGTAGCATACTCTTAAACTGTGGTATTATTTTTTTATTTGAATTCTTATAGGCCGAGAAAATAGCCTTTGTTTTTAGTACGGTACTTTCCTGTTAGCATCTATTTTTTTGTCATTGACTCTTACAGACTGTGTCTCACTGAGGGAGAGGAGAGAACTTTCTACTGTATCTGATGGACTTAGTGAACACATGGAGCTCATACAACCACACTTAAAAAATACTGAACTGTCCCTTTAAGTTAAAGCAAAGGAATAGATTTGTATTGTGTGAGCAGTGTTTGAAAGTTCATGTGTAAAAGCTGCTGAAGATATAATATAAATATAAAATAAATATAATAAAGAGGGACCACAGTCTGCAGGTGGAGCTGTAGATATAAAGAGGGACCATGGTCTGCAGGTGGAGCTGTAGATATAAAGAGGGACATCAGTCTGCAGGTGGAGCTGTAGATATAAAGAGGGACCACGGTCTGCAGGTGGAGCTGTAGATATAAAGAGGGACCACGGTCTGCAGGTGGAGCTGTAGATATAAAGAGGGACCACGGTCTGCAGGTGGAGCTGTAGATATAAAGAGGGACCACGGTCTGCAGGTGGAGCCGTAGATATAAAGAGGGACCACGGTCTGCAGGTGGAGCCGTAGATATAAAGAGGGACCACGGTCTGCAGGTGGAGCCGTAGATATAAAGAGGGACCACGGTCTGCAGGTGGAGCCGTAGATATAAAGAGGGACATCAGTCTGCAGGTGGAGCTGTAGATATAAAGAGGGACCACAATCTGCAGGTGGAGCTGTAGATATAAAGAGGGACCACGGTCTGCAGGTGGAGCTGTAGATATAAAGAGGGACCACAATCTGCAGGTGGAGCTGTAGATATAAAGAGGGACCACGGTCTGCAGGTGGAGCTGTAGATATAAAGAGGGACCACGGTCTGCAGGTGGAGCTGTAGATATAAAGAGGGACCACGGTCTGCAGGTGGAGCTGAGCCTCCTCTGTGCTCTGAATACTGATGATCAGAAACTGTAACACAAGGTCACAGGAAGAGCTGCTCCACTTTCTCTGAATAAACATGAACTGGTTTTTAAAGCTCTGAATATTCATCAGCAGCAGGATCCTCGTCTGGCTGTGAGGGCGAGGCCTGTTAGGCTCAGCGGGGGGAGGCACTGATCTGAGGGGATTCCCCGCTCGGGTGGAGACACCAGCAGCACCCACTGAGCACCAGGAGCTCCAGGAGGACAAAATAGGGATGCACATGATGAAGGAAGTGGAAAAGCTAGGCCTTAATGTGATGAGCTCCCAAAGAAAAAGAAAACTTTTTTAAAAAATTTATCTCAGTAAACTGCACATGATTATTATTACGAAGACGGTGTTTTGGGGGTCTGTAAACGATCATTTTTGAAACCAGGTTCCAGAGTGGAAAGATTTTGAAATGCCGTATACACAGCTCCGTGATCACTGGCTCAGCCACTTTCCAGATACACTTACATCATAGTTTCATATCTTCATTGACGCGCATGTGCCACACGCAGCAACAACAACAACAACAACAATGGCGGCGTACGGTGTAGCATATGTGCTGATGAAGCTAGTGACCCTACTATCCCTGTTGCAGCAAAATCTCCTTCTTCTCAATCACCACTGAGTTGAACAAACAATTATTGAGGATACATCACGGCACTTTATGATCACTTTATCACAATCTCTGTTTACAACTTTTGCCCCACTGTTTTTTCGTCTGTTTCCACTTCTTTCCGTCATATCATCACAGCGCCCCTAGAGGTCTGGCATGTGTTTTACAGCGTTTTCATGCGTATCGTGGGCATTCATATAGACGCACACATTTTCTGAGACGCCTTCGTCTTTATGGCGATCGTTTTTGAAACTGTTAAGTGTTTTGTCTTCCTGTGGATGGGGCCTTAAATCAACACAAAGTTACACACAAGCAGCAAGCAGGGACAGATTAAAACTCTCTGCTTGGTGCTGCCAACTCCATGAGTATACGAAAAACAAAATGAACTAAAAAGCATTTCTTTAAGCCATGTGCCTCTTGGGGAATAGACCTCAGCTCTCTTCAGCGTGACCGGAGAGGCGGAGCAGCACTTCAAAATGGCAGATTCAAAGCTACAAACTCGAGCTTTTTACAAACACACTGGATTTGATTAAATAATTACATGTGAGCCAACTACAGCCTGCCTTGAAGATCCTAACACACCAACAGACTCACTCACAAACAACCAGGGCCTCTACACTGACAGCCAGCTTATTATTATTATTGAGACGTCCTGGACTGTTGTTATTCCTGCCCAGCCCATTTTTTAAATAATTTATTTATTTTATATGTATGTTCATGTAATTTCCTGTCACCTATAATGATGCTCAAGTTTTTCAACAAATTATCAACTTGGTTGTCCATTTCTTCCATCATCTGTCTGCTTCATCTTTATTCTTGTTGCTTCCAGCTTGCTCCCTGATTGGCTGTGTTCTGTTCCATGTGGGGGAAAAAAAACAGAGAAGGTGCTTGTCTGACCTTGGAGTTGTCCACACACAAGGCCAACTGATCATAAACTTTAAAAAAATGTACACTTTACCATGTCAAATCAGCTGACTTTGATTGAAAGCAGGAATCTGAGAAAAAATGTGGGCTGATTATCTTGTAGTGTGTTCTCCACTTTAGAGCAACATCCTCAGCCCGTCAGTAAGAAAAACAACAGAGTTTAGAGGACATAAGGTGATCTGCAGCATCACAAACAAGGAGGAAGTTCCAGCTATTGTGGCCATGTTGTTGTAGGACCAAAGAAATCCACATCTGTAGGCTCTGGAGTTTGTCAGCCATTAAAATTCTAAAATGAGTTTAACTGGGGCTCATTTTTGAAATCAGACTAACCCTCTGGGGCATCATTAATTCTCTCCAAGATTACAGCTGCTTTTTCTGTCCATGATTTTTCACTTTTAATGACAAAAACCTTCTGGTATTCAGAATAAACCCACATAGTCTCTTTAACACATGAAAACATGTTACTCTGTTAAAGCTGATTAGCATCGCAGATCCACTCTGAACTTTGTCCTGCAGCAGCACAGTGGCAGCATTAAGCACAGCTGCAGTAGCATTAATGTAGTATAATAGTATCATCAGCAGCATTATCGTCCAGCAGCATGTAAGAGGAGAGTTATGGTGTCATGTGGTCAAACTGTGTCAGCGGCTTTTCCTCCCTGACTGGAGTAAAATTAGCGCAGTGAGCAGAGGCTCGCCTCGCCTCGCCTCGCCTCGTGGATCAGGGCCACTGTGCCAGGGAGCACACAAATCCAGTCAGTGTGTAAAATCAGTCAGACTACCAGTGAGGGACACTGAATCCTGATTTATAGATGACAACACACCAGTACGCTTCATTCACATGAACCAGGTCAGCTCAGACTCATGATTCTCTCTGTAGAATAAAGTCAAATATCAATCAAAGAACTTCCACAGCCTGAAAATAACGACTTTGAAAAAGTCTGTGGCAGCAGAGTGGACAACATTATCTCTGTCAACATGCAGAAAAGTCCAAACCAACATGTTCAACTGCCTGAAGAAAAACAGTGATACATCATTTTCATTTAGAGCAGGCATCACCAAATGGCCGAGTGATGGTTCTGTCCGGACCGTGACCGATCTCTGATAAAGGTCTGACAGGACTGTGGGGGACTGAACCTTTGCCATCACCGCCCTGACCCTCTGGAGCCTAATCCCCCACCACATCAGAAACTCTCTGCTGTCTCGACCTGTTCACAAAAACATATGACCCCTAATCACTCATGGGTTTTTTGTGTTTTGTTTTGTTGTAATCTTCCATAAAGCATCTTTGAGTCTTTTTGAAAAGGGCCATAAAAATGTACAATTATTATTATAATAAATTACCAACAGTCACAGATATACAGCGGGCGATTCTACTCCAGTTAACTCTACAACTCCTACTGTGTTCTGATCACAGGACGATCATGCCATGAGTGCTCTTAAAGATATGTTCTTTATGTTTTCTGAGGCTTATAAAGTTGTTTAATGAAGCACTAAAGAGGAACGAGACACAATCGCTATCATGTTTGCAGCACTTGCTGCAGCAGCAAACATTAGGCATAGCCAAATAAAACAGCCTGTGCAAAAACATGAGACCCTCATCACCTGCAGGCTTTGCACCGACCTGTGTGGGAAATACTGATAAGTCTGAGATGTGCTGGAAAGACCTGGTGGTGAAGACGGTCAGAGCCGCCATCACTTTTACAACAACTGGGAGAGTGCAGGGGCCATTTGTGTGACCATGTGAACCACCTCGCGGGTAAGATGCTATTTGTTCCTGTGTCATGAATACGAGTACAGAATTAAGTGACAGATACATTTAAACACAGCAGCAGGCTAATCCATTCATCATGCTTGTGATCCACCTGCACTCCTGGTCTGTTATCACCAAATAACAGATCCTTTGGTGATATATCCTCTCCCGGTGTCTCCACCTCATCCTCCTTCAATAATGTACTCCATCTTTTTAGATCACATTAAAAATAAAGATTAAAACTGAAAAAAATGGGCAAATCCTAAATCCTAAAGACGCCTGAGTGATTTACATTTTTTTAGCAAGCGTCTTTCCCCTTTTTTTTCTCTTTCTTCACTCTCTTCTCTTTTGAATTTCATGAGAAGAGGGAAGCCGAATACACAGTAAACTTCCCATTGGATAACGAGGCTGTTTGTTGTTGGCTTGAGAGATGTGAACTCATCAGTTTGCATCAAACTTCCAGCTGCTGTCAGGTTAAGTTTCCATGATGACAAACGGCTTTAATCCGACATCAGATGTGACGGGACAGTTAATATAGATATAAATGTATATGCTGGTTCAGACTGTTACATTAAATAGTGATTGCTGTGATTGTTTATTGCATTAAAATGAGCCTGACACTCTGGAGACTGGCCTCTGAGGGTTTGGTGATGTGTGCGCCTGTCACCAAATTACCGCTGCGCCGGGTGCACTCGCTTGCACCAAAAATAGACCAAATAGGATCAGGCGAGCTTTCAGTGCAACTTCTGCAATGTTTTTTGGCAAAAAATTGTCACTGAGCCAGCCTCAATCTGTCAACACCTCCCCCGGTGCTCCGCCACACCCATCTACCAAATTGCCAAACCCCCTGTGCACGGTAGTGCGCTGGATTAAATGACTACTGCGCGGGGCGTGCCAGGCTCCTTCACCCTGAGCTTCACCAGGAAATAGGGCCCTATATGTCAAATCCTTCGTGTTTTTTGAGGGATTTCTTGATAACTTTGTAAAGAGGTTCTCTTTGACGAGACAATGAAGTGGAAAAATGAGGACCAGGTGACCCACAGCTGGACTTTAACTCTCTTGTACTTTAACCTTTTGGAAGCATGAGCCCACCATGCAGTTTAATCTCAGCCCTCCAAACGTTGCACCAGTCCCTATTAAATCTGCTCAGCGGACTGAATCTTCATTTCCTCAGCCTTCATTTCATCTCCAGGATTTCGGCTCTAATTTATCCACCTTGTGGAAGCTTTCAGACACTAAAACTGTCTGGGTCTTATCAGAATGTCTGAGAAGAGTGAATAAGGTGGGTTTTACAGTAGAAATCCTGATGGTATCTTCTCTGTGTTGCGGTGGAGTTGCTCTTGAAGGCTCCTTGAAGTCTAAAGTGACAGAAATGAAACCCCCGAGCCTCTGCCAGCCCCGCTCTCCGGCTCTAAAATTGTCTTGAGTTCCTGCCATTGTCTGGCAGCATACTGTAACTGATGAATTATTCAGCACGGGGCTCGCTCTGCGTTGTTCCTGGATGGTTTCAAACACAAATGAAATGAAATGTGACACTCAGAGTTGAAGTTATCAGCTGAACGGGTCGGGAATCGTTTAACCACACTGTGGCTGTGTGCAATGTGAAGCAGGATTAAGCGTGGCGTGTTTAGAGCACGCTGCATTCATATGCATATACATGCTAATACGCGTACGCAGATATGCATGCTGCAGAGATATTGACTCTGCTTAGTGATGACCCCTCCCCCTGCTGCTCTGTTTGGGCCCCTGGGACAGGAGTGCTTCAGTTTTCAATAAATACATTAAAAATTATAACAAGATGCAGAATCTGCTTTTAATTCACCACAATGCAGCGTGTCTATTTATAATCAACACAGAAACATTACTGATGCAGTCCTGCACAGAAACAGACCATAAAGGCTGCAGTGTTGATTTTTAATAATGTCTGAATTTACAAAAATAAACTCACTTTATGTTTTATTTATGTGATACTCAGCTCAGATTTAAAAGCATATTGTCTTATGAAACAACTGACTTTCTAATATTTATTCTGAATTAATTAAAGTTATCAAGATTAAAATATGAACGATGTTTGTCTATTATTATCATGAGCATATTTTATATAGTTTCACAAGTAGTATATATTTGTTGTATTGTAGCCTTTAAGGTTTAAAATGGGAGTGTTCAAGCATTAAAGTCTAATGAAAGCAGGTGGTGAGTTTATCAAACTATGAATACTGATTATCTTTTATCTATAATCCCGCATATGACTTTTGCCATAATTAACTTGAGTTGTTTTTAGACCTACAGCTTGGTTGCTTTGTTCCACTCCAGTTAAAAAAAAGTGCTATAAATTTGCACTTGTCCTTTGGATGGTTTCATGTTCATATATTAGTCTTTTAAGGCAGGACTGGGCCTCCATCACAGCCACTGTGTGCTCCATTACTAAAGGGCTAAAGCACCCCTGGGCTAATATGGTTTATTATGCTTGATTGTCTTTTCTGTTCATTTTTTCGTTACTGTCTGATAAAATGTACGTATGACATGTTATACTGAAGAACTGAATTGTCTTTTGGGATGAATAAAGTTGTCTAGAAGGACTGTTTCTGAGTCCAGGGAGTGCTTCTTTCTTTTGACTTTTTAATTATTGGGTGCAATTCAATAGGTTCAAACTTACTTTTTTGCTTTTGCCAAAACAAAGATAAAACCTTAACCAAGTAAATGTTCTGTTCCCTCCACCTATAAAGAAGCTGGAACTGCCCTGAGTGATGAGTTCAACTCTTTTATTTGGAACTGCTAACTACATTTATCCCTCCATCCATTATGCCTGGTATAAGGAGCCCGTCCCAGCTGACACTGGGTCAGAGGCGGGGTTCACCCTGGACCAGTCACCAGCCAATCACAGGGCCACATAGAGGGACAGACAACCATTCATGCTCACACTCACACCTAAGGGCAATGAGGAGTCACCAATTAACAATAAATGTTTGGTCTACACAGAAATATAATAATAATAATAATAATAATAACAACAATAATAACAATAATAACAATAATAATAATAATAATAATAATAATAATAATAATAATAATAATAATAATAATAACAATAATAATAATAACTTTATTTAAATAGTGCCTTTAGAAACAGATGTTTACAGAGTGCTTTAACAGGCTTAACAAAGGCAGAAAAAGGCAGGACTCTGGAGACAATAAAACAACAATCAGGTCAAACAGAGACCACAGCAGTTGAAGGGAAAGGCACCGAGGACCAAAGAAATAAAAGAAGAAGATGGTAAACCTGTGACCTGGAAACAGCTGAAGTACTTTAGGAATATATTAAATTAGTACTGCTTATTATGTCAACATGTACAAATGAGGAAGGTATTTTAGTTTTATAGGGTAGATAGAGGCACTACCTGCAGCAGCTGTCCAGTAATTCACATGACATGGTTATTTTCTCTCTGTGGTCATAAACAACCTCACTTTGCTTCTTATTTACACCACAGTATTTCATTAAAATGTGCTCCATCCTAATTCTTCAGTGTTATAGTTCAAGCTTTCTGAGCTGAATCAGTGACCTCCTTTTTCAAAGATTTGACTAAAATGTCCCCCTGTGCTGGTATAAATATCTCCTTGTATTTGTGAGCATGTTTCCACACAATAGAGCGAGAGCAGGGACCAAAACAAACACTGTTGGTCTGCATGTGTCAGTGTCTCTGCAGAGCTGTCACCTCCTGTCTGAGTCTGCCAGGCAGCCTGTGGGGCATCGTCTTCAATAGGGCTGCACAGTGACACGAGGGGGAGGGGATGATGCACACACACCTACACACACACACACACACACACACCTACTATGAAAACATGAGCATTAGATTTAACAGTGCATTAAACCCCCTCAGTAAACTGTACACGGGCAGAGCTGTGTTGTATTTTCAGAGAATTGAAGCAAACATGTTTCAACATTTCAGATTTAAACTCTGAATGAAACCTCCTCATATAACGCACAAAGCCTCTGCAGCTGGTGCTGTGCCAGAAATATTTGGAAACAATCGGTATCATGAGCAAAAGGCAGAAAAAGCTCCATAGCAACACGGAGCAGATTCATGAACTCTCACACTCACATTATCCTCGGGCTAAAAAAGCTTCACTCTCCAAGTGTTGGACACAAACTCGGATGTGCTGAATAAAATTAATAACCCTAGAGAAAAGGATTTATTCTGTGCTGTGGTTAAGCCTCAGCATGTGTGTTTATGTGATAGAAGAGTCATTACAGTAAGACAGAGGAAACAGCCCTGTATTTATTCTTTTGGTTCATTTTACTGCCACATAAAGGTGAATGAGGAGACAGGTAGGAGACGATCACAGATTATTCGGACATATTTAAACATAAAAAGGACCTTGAGGTGAAGAGGGCTATAATAAACCTGTGTCCTGTAGACAGTGAATGGGACCATGCCACAAGAATATCTGTCCTGGAATATTTATTTAATGGATTGATTTATAAAACAGAAACATTTCTAACCTAACTGATGAGAATTCATGTCCTCAGAACTGTCTCCATAAGATGTTTATGATCATCATACAAACAATCTAAAAAGTTAAGGGCTGATCTTTTGAATTATCTGCAACTGTTTCCAGCTTTTCTAATACTGAAAGGGTTTGTTTGGGTTGTATGAGGTGGGATTGCTTGAGGCCCATTACTGTAATAAAAATGAGAGCCAATAAAGGAACCCAAACCCAAAAAACATCAGAGCTCAGTCAGTCCATAGTCCTTCTGTCCTGTGTCATCGTCCTGTAAACAATGCTGCAGAGTGGACACTCCTAAAGTCCAGATTTAAAACATTGATCCACATCACTGCTGTCATTTTGTGTTCCAGTGACCTTCTCTCTGACCTGATCTAATAAAGTAGTTCAACACAGGTGCTTTGTGGAGGAAAAGTTGAGCACTGTAAAGAATCATACTGTATTGTTGAGTCAGTGTTGTTTTTGGTAGTTTTAACCTTTAAGTGGATTAAGAAAGAGGCTTTCTAACCTGACACACCAGACAGACAGCTACATATAAACAGCTGAAAGAAAAAGTCTGTGAACTCTTTGGGATTACTTTGATTTCTGCTTAAATTGGTCATAAAATATGTTCTGATCTTCATCTAAGTCACATCACTAGACAAACACAGTCTGCTTAAACTAATACAGCACAAAAAATTACAAGTTTTCATGTTTTTATTCAACACAATATGTAAACAGTCACAGTGCAGGGTGGAAAAAGTATGTTAACGTCTAGGCTAATTACTTCTCCAAGAGCTAATTGGAGCCAGGAGTCAGCCAACCTGGAGTCCAATCAATGTGATTAGATAGGATGTGTTGGTTAAAGCTGCCCTGCCCTACAAAAAACACACACCAGTTGTGAGTTTGCTGTTCTCAGAGGCATTGCCTGATGTGAACCATGCCTCACACAGAAGAGCTCTCAGAAGATCTACCATCAAGAACTGTTGACCTGCATGAAGCTGTAAAGGGTTACAAAAGTATCTCTAAAAGCCCTGATGTCCATGTGTCCACAGTAAGACAGACTGTCTACAAATGGAGAAAGTTCAGCACTGTTGCTGCTCTGCCAAGGTGTGGTGGCCCTGTAAAGATGACTGTGAGAGCACAGCGCAGAATGCTCAATGAGGTGAAGAAGAATCCTAGAGTGTCAGCTGAAGACTTACAGAAATCCCTGGCACATGCCAACATTATTGTTGAAAAATCTACAAAACATTACACAAGAATGGAGTTCATGGGAGGACACCACCAAGGAAGACATTGCTGTCCAAAAAAAAACACTGCTGCATGTTTGAAGTTTGCAAAAGATCACCTGGATGTTCCACAGCACTAATGTCAAAATATTCTGTGGACAGATGAAACCAAAACTGAGTTGTTTGGAAGGAACACACAACGCTATGTGTGGAGAAAAAAGGCACAGCACACCAACATCAAAACCTCATCCCAACTGTGAAATATGGTGGAGGGAGCATTATGGTTTGGGGCTGCTTTGCTGCCTCAGGGGCTGGACGGATTGCTGTCATCGATAGAAAAATGAATTCCCAAGTTTATCAAGACATTTTTCAGGAAAACTTCAGACCATCTGTCCACCAACTGAAGCTCAACAGAGGATGGATGATGCAACAGGACAACGACCCAAAGCATAGAAGTAAATCAACAATGGAACGGCTTCAACAGAAGAAAATACGACTTCTGGAGTGGCCCAGTCAGAGTCCTGACCTCAACCTGATTGAGATGCTGTGGCATGACCTCAAAAGAGCGATTCACACCAGACATCCCAGGAATACTGCTGAACTGAAACAGTTTTGTACAGAAGAATGGTCCAAAACTCCTCCTGACCGTTGTGCAGGTCTGATCTACAACTACAGGAAACGTTTGGTTGAGGTTATTGCTGCCAAAGGAGGGTCAACCAGTTATTAAATCCAAAGGTTCACATACTTTTTCCACCCTGCACTGTGACTGTTTACATATTGTGTTGAATAAAAACATTAAAACTTACAATTTTTTGTGCTGTATTCGTTTAAGCAGACTGTGTTTGTCTGGTGATGTAACTTAGATGAAGATCAGATGATGATGATTGATTTCATGATTCCATGATTTCATGTTACTGTATATCTTCCTCCAACAGAGTGTAAACATTCCCTCTTCATTAGGTAAACCTGTCTCCTTTACAGCTCCTTCATTCTTGGTGTCACAGATTCAAGGAGCTTTAACGTCCCAATGACCGTGACATCCATGATGGCTGGTCTGTCAGGAACTTCTGATTTACTGGGATTTCACACTCAAACAGCTCTCGGCGTTACAGAGATTGGTCCAGAAGGAGAAAATATCCAGTGAGCAGCAGTTCTCTGGATCAAACTGCCTTGATGCCAGAAGTCAGAAGAGAATAACTGGTGTGTTTGGAGATGAAAGTTAAACAACAGAAACTTAAATAACAACTCAGGACAACCAAAGACAGCAGAAGAACATTAGTACAGGTGCAGCACAGCCAATCATGAAGTGGATGGACTACAGCTGCAGGTAACCATGCCTGGTACCACTCCTGTCAGCTAAGAACAGGAAGCTGAGACTTTAATTCTCACAGACTTTTTCAAACTGGACAACAGCAGACTGTAAAGTGTCTCCTGGTCTGATGAGTCTGGATCTCTGCTCCACATTCAGAGTTTGGTGTGAACACCAGGTCCTCATCTTGATGATGAGTTCACTGTCCTCCATATGCATCCACAGCCACCAGATCTCAATCCAACAGAGCACCTTTGGGTGTAATGGAATGGAGGGTTCTCTTGCATAAATAGTTGAATTTCCCAGGGCAGCATTATTTTTTTAATCACATAGAGTGTTGAAATTCCAGCCTGCTGATTTGAGCCCACAGCTCAGTGTAAACACGTCGTTCCAGGAGCTCCACACTCCTCTTCTCTCCTCGAGGAGCTAAGCTGCATATAAATGTATCCATGCACAACACTTGAATGATCCATTTAAGTGTCACGTGCCTGCACAGATTGCTGCTGGGGAGGTTTCTATAAAAGAGAATTTAAAAGACAATATGAAAGAGACTGAGAAAGGCATTCTGGGAAAAGCAGCGATGACCCCCTGCTTCTGCTCATGCTCCCCCCGCTCAGGCTAATTGCAGTAAACAGAGCAGATGGGGTGCAGCAGCACCTGGGGGAGGGCTTTATGGGGGTGAAGGCGGAAGAACGAGGGGGAGGGCTGATGGAAGAGGTGTTGATTAGCCCACCGTCGACTCACCGAGCTCTCGGCTGTGACGCCATGCCAGCAGTATATTTAGTTTCCTCGCCCGCAGTCAGGAGCGTTTCTCACATATGAGAGCAGGGCGTGTGATGATTCTGTCGGCTTAGACCTGCTGCCACACTTTGGTTAGACATCGCTGCATGTTTAATCCTTTTTCCTGCCTGTTTAAAGACGCAGCGCAGAGCTTAATCCACTTTCATTGTTCTTTACGCTCAAACACAGAAGCTTCACGTGAGCTCGTCTTCATCACCATCACAAGGACGAGGATTTAAGCTGACCTGTGGCTGACCCCGGTCCACTGACCCCGCCATCAGAGAGCCTCACACAACAACATCACTGCTGTACAGCTTCCTGTTAGACGAGCTTTTACCCCGGTGAGGGCCAAACCCACACAGAGCTACCCCTGTTTATGGTTTATTATGCACCAGAGCAGTTTGTGAACCACAGCCCGTGGGTAACATGGCTGCACAAACACGTGGAGCTCCAATTTAAAGAAGGATCCCTCCCTATGCAGATGAGCCCTGATAGCAAACAGCTATGACCCACAGGTAATGAAGTAGTGCGTTATAATGCCACAGAGACATGTGTATAATTGTGTGTAATTGATTCTGTAGTTGATTTGGTCCGGATAATGGCGACCGCCTGGTTATGGTTGCCATGACAACAGATAGTAAGGAAAGGCTGTTGGTCCTTTCTGTATCCCATTCATGTTTTTTCTGTTTATCTTTGATGGGCCGCTTTAGTTTCTGCCTCCTGTAACTCCCTCCCTTAAAGGTGTAGTCAGCGATCTTCTAATCTAATGCTATATTGGTCAAAATCACCGTATTTCTCCTCTCCATCCACAAGATGTCCCCACTGACAGCATGTTGAAAAAAAGTCTGGTTTCAATACACAGCCTTGGCTCTGAATTTCAGCAGGTAAATACTGTGGCTCAGGCCGAGTTACCAAAACAGGGTACACCCCCCACATCCAGGGGGCGATCATACTCATGCACAGATCAGACAGAGGGGGGAGGGGGAGTAGTAGGTTGCGTAGCGTGCACAGTTAGCGTAAGAGAGAGATACAATAGGTGCAGTAGCAATGGCTGAAAAACAGCCCAAAAGAAAAAGGTCAGAGGAGTGAAAAGTGAAAAAGAAGGGCTATGACCATGAAAGAGTGAAGA
Source organism: Scarus forsteni (assembly GCA_036419115.1). NCBI lineage: Eukaryota > Metazoa > Chordata > Actinopteri > Labriformes > Labridae > Scarus > Scarus forsteni. The sequence goes on along the minus strand of JAZDUH010000357.1, from coordinate 354,262 downwards.
CCCGGGTCAACATTGGTGTTGCTTTCCGACGGTGGAGGGAACTCCGCAAACTGAAAGACCTGAAAACGGACGCGGATGTTGCCGTCTTTCTGCTGGATAGGTTAGCAACATTAGCTTTGTGGTGCTTCACATAACAGTAACAGCTGTCAGGGATTCATCTTATCGTCTAATCTGACAGAATGTTCTGTTGTTGTGATGTTATCAATAGTGGCAGTCGAGTTATGGCTACTATTGTCTCACGAGTCAGGGTTACCTGTACGCAGTTTCTACGGCCGTTTCCATGACGATGCACGTCCATCAGCTTTTGGGGGTGGAGCCAGAGGTGAGGTATGAAGGGAGAGGCCGGACTAAATTCATTTATCAACAACCTCTCCATTCATTTTCTCCCACATTGCTGACTACACCTTTAAATCCTGATAATAGATGTTAACCAGTTGAATGGAGATCCACTGTGTCCTTCATTCTTCAGTGTCACCTCTCTTTAAGAAGTTTGGGCTCACTCCATTCCATGCAATCACTACACAGAAAACCAGCGTTTCTGTCTGATGGAAAATCCTCACATGACAAGTGAAACAAACACCTCTAAAATGGACTTCCTGGTACCTGTGGAGCAAAGCAGGAAGTCTTATTAGACAGTTTTTCTGTCTTTATGTGAGAAGCCTGAAAACAGAAGCTCCGTGAAAGTTATAGTTTTTTCTTTTCTCTCAGACATGTAGATTTTTCACGTACCTTGACATGTTTAATCAGAAGCTTCCACCTTCCTCAGAAGTGATGTCACACCGATCATCTGGTGACACTTCTGAGGAAGGTGGAAGCTTCTGATTAAACATGTCAAGGTACGTGAAAAATCTACATGTCTGAGAGAAAAGAAAGAAAACTGTATCTATGTAATTTGAAGACATAACGAACACCATTCAACCCCTGTGAAAGTGTTACAATCTGCAGTACCCTAAGTGTCCACTCGAGGCTGGCTGCGTGAACCTGACACTTTAATGACTGTTTGCAGGGAGATGTTTGTTACCGTCTGCTTCTTCAGTTATAACAGATCTCACTGGTGAGAGAGGTGGATTTGTTTATGTTGCAATTTCTTCCTTTATTGAGAATTTATTCAGGATCTACAGATTTGGAAATGCTGCATTACTATTGGTCAGAAGTCCCTCCTCTGTTTTGATAATCAAAGGGCATCGTCCAATTTTTTTATGTTCTGTGTTTTTTCCACAAAACTGAAGCACTTCATTTCTGTTTAGTGGACACACCTCAAAAAGAGACGTTTTTTTTAATTGAATTTATAGATTGTGGTCCTCAGTTTAATCCTGTTAATCCTCCTAAAAAGCTTTTTTTACTTAAGAGGCACCTGAAGCCTGAATCTCTCATACCGTGCCTTTATTACAACTTTAATACTAAGATTAATTTTTAGAGTTTTTTTGAAAACCAATAAAGAGGAATAAGTGCCTTAATCACTGAATTATTGACAACACTGTGTTAAAAAATTAAACTTATTTTAGTTTTAAGGTCTCATACCCTGTGAATTAAATGTTCTTTGCTTTAATGTTGTCAGAAGGAGCTTGTTGAGTAGAGAAACGTGGCAGCTTTTACTAAACTCTCCTCCCTCCTATCAGACATCGTTTGGGCAGCCAGAGCTCGTTATCATTATCAGACCTGAGTGTTTCCAAAGGGAGGGGAAAGAAGCTGCACTTAATCCTCCACCAAAACAAATCCTGCTTATCATTCAAGTTGAATCAAAGTCTTGATAAACATGTAAGACATGAAGTAAACGCCCAAACACACCTGAGAAACATAACTGTTAACAAAGCTTTGAATGCACAACTTTTAACACCTAACACTCGAGCCACAAAAACTATTGAGCATGTCAGTAAATCTGATCAGTTTACATCTGTGCTGTGATCAGAGCATTAACATATCAAAACAAACATACAGTACATTAAATAAGTGTGCATCAGTAATCCCTGGCCTTTAGACAAACTGTCACATTGTTCAAGTCTTTGCAACAACATCGTGACTTTTGTACTTTCTGTTGGTTAGACTTCACAGAGGTTTAGAGAAGCAGATTAAAATGTTCTGTAATACTTTGTTTGGATGTCTCAGTAGGCAGCCAGTGATAGATCTTAGGTATCATTTCAACAACGTAGCATTTTAAGACATGCTGAGCGACCTTCAGAAGCCCTTCTGTATCTAGAATTTCATAGGAGAGCTAAACCAGTCAAATCCATTTATTGGTATTTTTTTTTTAATTGGTGACACGAGACTGGGTGTAGAAACATCAGCCAATCAGAGTGGAGCTCGTTAAAGGTCAGCAGTGAGTCCATTTAAATCAGATATGCAGAAGAGACAATGTTGTGTTTGAAACTGTAAAGATCTGAGTCCAGCATCTCTGTGGGTGAAGATGTTACGATGACTTCCACAATCGTCCTCTTTAATTGATTCCCCTCTCTAATTTCCTCTCCTCCGTCTCCTGCACGGCCTGTGATCATCTTCAAATGAGCCATGCTGACCGATGTGCATTCATTTATTCAGATTAGCATATGGCTGTATTGAAATATTAATGTGCACAGTTGTGCGTGGCCTAATGAAGGTGGAAAATTAGTCAGGATGTGAGCGGGGGGGCTGTAGGTGGATGATCCGATCGGGGGGGCAGCTGATGCAAACAGACAGACGAGCAGCAGTGAGGACCTGAACACATGGACCTGTCTCTGCAGCCAGGTTTCTATCTGCACGACATGTCAGATCACAGGAGGGGAGGGAGGAGACTGACGAGCCGGGATCATGCAGAGACTCCTGCCTGCTTCAGTCTGCAGTGTTTCAGCCTCAAAAGTGGGAAAAAATGAATCTTTCTTAAAAAATATAAAAATATTATAATAAAAATCCTTATAACAACCAAACATGTCAGAAGTGGATCCAGAATGTCCTTTATTAACCTTTAGAACAGTTAAGAAAGACATAATGTCTGGATCTGTTAAAACTGCCACTGAAGCTGTTAGCATCTGTGCTAGTCTCTGTAAGTGCAGCCACTTCCTGCAGCTGTCTTGCCCGTAGCTCCACCTCTTCCTGCTCTAAAAGGCTGTGATTGGACCGTGCTGCTTTGGGCTCCCCACAGTCATTGTAGATAAGAGCTTGGCACGATGAATGTGCCTGATTATAGACACTGAATCAGGCTGATCCAGCTGCACTGCAAGCTTAGAAGGAGATATCTGCACAGACAGAACCCCTTTTGTAAGGGTGTGTCCCACAACATCAATGATTGAAGTAGAGCTGGGACATTAATCAAACTTTAATCAGGATTATAACCACTGCCTTTGACAGTAATGTAAACTCATGTAAACTTGGCCCCATGTCGTATCAACTCTATTTCCTTTGCCCGTTAAAAGTATTGCCACTATGGGGGTGCTGGTTAGCAACCATGCACGTCCCATATACAGACTTCTGCTGGTCCAGGTTCAAATCCCGCCTGTGACCAGTCTGCAGAGCGTCTTCCCCTACTCTCTAACCCCTTTTCACAAGCCTCTCCACTGTCTCTCTCCTATCAATAAAGGTACAAAAAATACATTCAAAAAGTATTACCACTATTTTGGGATATTCGTATTTTTACAAATAAATGTTTCTGCATAGACCAGTGTTCAAAATGAAATGCTTTTATAGTATGTCTAAAAATATGAAATGGTGTGTGTTTTAAAATCAAAGTAATTATGCTTCATATTTGGGATCCTAATATCTACTGACATTATTGCAATTTGATTCTTTTTTGGTTGTAATCCAGCAGCACAAATTTATATATTGCATTTTTACTGGCACAATGTTTGTTGATGTACTTGGTCATCTTTGGGGAAAATGAAGGATGAGAGCTCAGTCAATAATGTCCACATTTTCTGGAAAAAGAGTCCATCATGCCCTGCTTCATCTGAGAGCACAGTGCACAGATGCTACTGTCCCTTTAAGAGTTTGAAAAGTGTTTTTTTCATGATCTGAGCTCTTGACTGTAAATCAGAACAGCCAGTGGAGATTACCATAGGCCCAGCTCTCACAAAATAAAAATCACAATTCAGCCAGTGGACTCAGAAAAACTGCACGCTGACACGTCTTTAACACCTGAGACAAACAGGCGTGACACACACTGCTCTCAAAGCTGACTGATGGTTGTTTGTTCTACACTGAAACTGTGCTGCAGACTGACCCTGCAGTCAGGCCACAGGATGACGAGCTCAGCCCCACACCATCCTCTGGTTTCTGCAGGGCCACACAATCATAAAAATGGCTTTACCCAAACGATGAGAGGCCTCAGCTCCTCCTGGAGTCACCAGGCCATGATGCTGAGACAGTTTATAAAAGAGTGAATGATTCAGACCTCCAGCACAGAGCACGTCTCTTTGAATTGTTTTGTATTTGTAGTACATGTGTAACAGTACATGTATCCGTGCAGAACTGCTCGAAACGAACGTTCAGTTCGGTACAGTGCTGTACTCGAGTACAGTAAGTTTACGTTAGCCGCTGCACATGGCTCTTTAATATTCACGGGGTACTCATCTATGATTGGCGTGGTTAGGGAAGGCTTTTTAATATTCATGAGGAAAGTGGTCTGTGATTCGTGCTCTTGCGATCATGTACATATCATGTGGACGGGACGTCTCAGAGAGCCAATCAGAAGACGAATATCAAAGAGCTTCCATAACCACAAAAGCTTGTGTCTGAATTGTGCATCATGGCTACTGCTAGCGACCAACCGGAGCTTGGAGACCCTCCCCCATCACTGAAATCTCCTGTTTGGGAACACTTTGGCTTCCTGGTGAAATATTGCAACAGAGAAAGACAGGTGGATAAAACGACTGCGGTGTGCCGATACTGTTCAGCTGAGGTCGGGTATTTTGCCGACAGCACGTCAAACATGTTAACTCACCTGAAACGGCACCACTCAAGTGTAAAGATTTCCACGGTAAGGAAAAAAACACTGTAGTGCAAATTCAACTGCCGTCTGCATTCAAGCAGCCTCTCCCTGACAGTTCAGATCAGGCCAAAGTGATAACAGCATCCATCAGAGTTTTTATAGCATCAGATCTAAGACCATATTCAGCTGTGAAATGCTGGTTTTAAACTCATGCTAAAGGTGATTGAGCCCCGGTATAAAGTACCCAGTCGTCCACATTGAAGCCAGGAATTTAAAAAGAAACTCATTATTTTTAATTTCATACATTTGTGCTTTATTTTATTTAACTTATTAGTATTACCAGCAGCACATTGAATTTATGTTGGTTTTCAGTTTGTATAATTTCAAATTTTTGGTTTAATAAACGTGCTAAACAAGCAAATAGTTTAGCATTGTTCCCATACTGTACTGAAAATGTACAGAACCATGACCCCAAAACCGAGGTACTTTGTATTATGGTAATAATGGAAAATGTAAATAATTTTTACATTTAAGATGTAAAGATGACTAAATTCAGCTTTTAAAAGCTATAAAGTTTTGTTTAAATGCATCTTTCAATAGCCTGAGTCATGAGATGAAGTCCTGCAGTGACTCTGTGAGATTTGATTATCCACATTTAAAATCCATGTACAACGGTTTTCTCTGGGTTTGTTAGTAAAGAAATGAGTAATGTCTAAAGTATTGTATCCAGCGTGTAATCACCCCACACTGGGACTGGGACTTGTTTTTGCCTGATAGTCTTTGAATAACTCAGAGACAATGACCCGTGCAGCAGCTCTAGCTTCCACGCAGAGCTGATCTCTGTCACTGTGGCTAATTTTAGTACCATGTACCTTAGCCTCGTAGAGCACATGGACCTGCCTCTTTCATTGTCTGAAATCATGCAGGTCCATCTTGCCAAGCTCCAATCCTCTACAATTAGACTCAGCTAAAAGCTTAACGACCCAATCAGGAGAAGGAGGCGGAGCTACAGACGTGACGACAGCAGGAAGTGGCTGCATGTTTGAAAACAATGGAGGCTGCAGCAATATCTGCAGAATTTAATCAAACTGATTCTTTAAAAATGTTAAATCTGCTTGTTATTTCTGTGTGAACACTAACAAAAGTGTGTTAAGGACAAAAGCATGAACTCCTTTGGTATTCAAGGCTGAAACAGGCTCATCATTTTTATTATCAGTTCATAAAAGGAACCCAAATTAATTAGTTTTCTCTTGATTGAGTCATTGATTTGTGGATAATTAGTTGAAGCATAATTGAATTCTGGAGGCTTTGTTTAAAAGAGAAAACAATGGCTGTGATTTTATTTGGAGTCTGATGAAATCCCAGAAGGTGGATTTGTTTGAAAAGGACTTGATTTATTTTTAAAACAAAACAAAACAAAACAAAATGACTGTGGACACGTACAGATAAAGGCTAAAGGAGGAACAAAAACCCCGGCTGAGTTTGTTATTCCAGGTCTGTGCCTCTGCATTTTAAAGTAGCTGGTGTCTTCAGGTGTGGTTCATGTTCTCATTTCATGCCTCCTCTCACCCCGAGAATGTTCGATGACAAATGTGAGCTCCCTCGGTGCATCGGTCTCACTGACGGTGCCACACTCAGACAATGGCTGGCATTAATATTTAATGTTAAAGTATCAGCTCAGGCATGATTGCCTCGCCCCGCGGTGATGCTCACCTGGACCAGCGTGATGGAGAGTCCCCGAGGAGAAGCACAGTTTCAGCTCTGGAGCTACACAGAGGCAGAGTAATCGTCAGCTGGACAAAGACAGAGCCGGATATCCGAGCAGAATTAGGCCTAAACGTGTCGGATTATTCAGACACAATCACAGCGACGCCCCGTCGAGTCCATCGCTCCGCCCAGCAGGAGGCTGTTGCTCTGTTTTCTGCCCTTTATTTCCTCTGAGATCTATAATGCCATTACAAACCTTTATTCCTGCTGTAAATGTCTGATTTAGATTATTTTATCACGGGTTAGCACTGTCTGACCAACGGGCCTATCAGCTCAGCATGACGGCAGCCAATTAAGACGTCCACATTTATCGTGTTTCATATCCGAGGAGAAAAGCTGGTTAATGGGCTGTTTTTATACCAGGCATGTTTAAAGTCTCACACAGCTGTGTGTGATGCTGAGGACAAAATGGAGAATGCAAATGTTTCTTTAAATCAGGTTCATGTAGAGATGCACATGTGTGAGGGCAGCTTTGTAAGTACAGACATGTTGGGGACGAATTAATATATATAAATGATTTAGGGAAAAGTCAAATAAACCATTTTGACTCAAAGTCAAATTGCACTGTTGAAATTCTCATTTGTAATGATGCGTAAAGTGTCAAAACCTTTCAACACAGTCGAGATAAAGACTGTTTCTTTCTGAACATTAATGCTGTAAAGATGTCAGACTGATGTTTGAAAGTCTCATTACCTCAGGGATAAAACAAAAAACTCAAAACTAAGGATGCACCGAATATTCCGTGGCTGAATATATTCGGCTGAATAATGCAAATGCTTTGGTGGAGTGAGGTAATAGCAAGGCCGAATAGTACCGAGTGACGCTATGACAAAATCAACTACGTCATTGAGTGTGACTGTGGCTAAGCAGATTAAGGCTATCACTTTTCCTAAAAATCAAAATCAATCCTGCACCCAAATAATCAAAGATATCTTGTCCACCCTGCCAAAAACAACACAGTCACACGGGGTTAAACTCTTGACGAAGCGCCGCTGCACTCGGCCGTATAGCTTGGAAGAAAAGTCGAAGGCTGAGCCGCTAATACGAGGAGGACGAGTGACTAAACTGTATTTCACAGAACACACAGCCTGGTCTTTGATTTTAAGTTTGCCATCAACGGTGTAGAACCAAAACTACTTCCACACAGCTCTCCTCAGATGATTTGGGGCTGTTAATGTCCGCTCAGAGTGGAAACTCTTTGTTTACTGAGGTTAAGAGAGCAGCAGATGTGACTGAGGGTCAAGCTGCGCTCACAGCGCCCTCTGATGGATGAAACGGTCCACTGCTCCAGACCTGATGTGGCGCTACACTCAATATTTTACAATCAAACATTTATTTACAATTGGGTTACGGATATTTATTCCCATATTCAAATGGTTATTCAAATATCGAATATAAAGTGACAGCCCTAAAGCAGACTTGTGTCAGAAGGACAATTATTTATTTGTTGGTATTATTGGTTTATTGGTTTATATCCACTTCAATGCGCTTTAGTATTTTTTAAAATCCATGTTTTGTTTTGTTTGAAGGTTTAATATAAATGAAAAACTTTGTTGGGCTTTTTTTGAAAAGCAAAGGCTCCTGGGATATTAAAAAATGTCATAATATTCAGTAAACATTTACTTTCTTTTAAAAACATGTCTAAAAATGTACTCTAAGCTATTAATGCACTATTAAAAAATATCGTGAACTACTTTGCCTCTGCATTGGATATTTGGTATTCGGCCAAGCGTTTATATTTTATTCGACTTCGGCCACAAATTTTCATTATGCTGCATCCCTACTCAAAACATGACTAACACTTTTATTTTCAGACATATTTTTAAGTTATCTGTCCTAGGTGTTACCAAGGACTCAGTAAGATTGCCTCCACATCTTTAGTTGAAATGTAATGATCTGATCTTTGTTGATCTGTGGTGCTCCTGATTGGATAACACCACCAAGAAAAACAATGTAGGAGAAAAAAGTTCCCCTGATTGGTCGACTGACTAACGATTAGTTGTCACTGCCATTAGGGTCAAAAAGAGGTCGAACTACAACACTTCTAAAAATCAGGAACTAGAAATGTAACACTGCAGATCTACAAATACAAAATTCTGGATTAAGTATGACAACTTTTGTGGCCAAATTGAAACATCTTGAATTGTATTTATCTGATCTGAAGACTGACCGAGAAATAAACCAACACCTGTGACTTTGGCAAGGGTGCAAGTGAGATCAGTCCGTGGTCATGTTGCATTAATGTCAAACGGGATTTAAAAAAGTGAAGAGATATCCTAAAAACCACAACACACATACTTCTTTTCACATAACGAGGGCCCCTGATCCACCTGTATTCTCACTCAGACGCTCTGTTGTGCTACGGCCACACTGGACGTGAATTGGCGGATTTAAATGCATATAGTGCCTGTGACGCACCAAACACGTCCAACGCCGCGGATGAATCTGCGTCAAACGCGTCTTTGCATTCACTTAGTTTGTAATCTCAACGCCCGCCTTTGCGAATTCGCGTGCGGTGTGACCGTAGCATTGGAGCTCTGGTAAATTGTGCTCCGATAGTCGACTGATCTGCCCTGTGGTGATTGGTCGGTACATGCTGTACTGGGTCCAGCCCAATGGGCTTAACTTGACAAAACTATGGTATGACATCACAGTGGTAGGTCTATTCCAGGAGGCAGTGGGAGACAGGTGTAACCAGGAGAAGAATGAATGCTACTGACTTTTTGTCTTTAACGTAGACGTGTCCTCAGAGGAAATGTAAAACAGCCTTAGGTTTGTAGAAAGCAAGAAAAGCTGAGAATGACAAAATCAAACAGCCACCACAGAACATTTTTATCTATTTTCTCCATCATGCTTCACCATGTGAGTTTGAACGTGTCTTCAGACTGTGTTGTATTGATTGTTGTCAAAGAAGACTGTGACTGTGTGAGGCAGACGGTAAAGATATTGATCTATCTATGACCTTTAGTGCATGGTCTTAGAAATCAAAATCATAAAACGAAAGCTTGTCCTCAGTGGAAACAAAGAGACCAGGTCACAGAAGAAGAAGGATACAGACTTTATCAATACACTCAGGCTGGAATACACAAGCACATTACAAAGTGCGATATTCCTAAAATTCTGCGCCATCTTTACCCTGAGAGAAGTGATCATGTGACCAGGTACGTCATGTAAAAAGTGTTTCCATTGAGCTTTTGTGATATATTTGAATATCGAAACGTCTGAAAAACCACCTCATGACAGCGAAAAAACTTTTTAGTGATATTCTAGTGCTTTTTCCAAATTCAGGTGTTTCCATTACCAGTTTTTATTGCACTGTTTACATTTTGCGCATATCCAAGGGTAATGGAAACACACTTACTGACTTACTCCAAACTGAAGTGCCTGTTTATACAGTAAAGAAACCATGTTTGAAGCCTGGTTCAAAGATGATGTTGGTCTAAACGGTTCATGTTTTTATGTCCTCAGAAGGTTTTTGTTTTGTTTTGTTTTAAGAAGGAAACATTTGAGCACTAGAAAAGCACTCGGAGAGCGCAGACCTCCACCAATCCTCCTCAGTCCTCAACCATATTGTCATTTTGACCATAAATATTACTCCTACCTTTATTTCATCTAAATATTTAGATTCCTTGACCATGAAAACATACCGTTAGCAATTGGATTCGTAGTGATATCTATTTTAGTTCAGTAGTTATTCACAGAAATCAACTTTTTGCGCCATGGCGGCCAGACGCTGATCCGGATCAACACCAAAATTGAATCAGTTCTTCCTTTTCCCATGCTGAACATTTCCTGAAAAATTTAATCCAAATCCATCCATAACTTTTTGAGTTATTTTGTTCACAGACGGACAGACAGACGGACAGATGGACAAACTCTCCCAAAAACATAACCTCCTTTGCGGAGGTAATAAATAGGGACGGGTAAGTAGGACAACCAGCCAGAGTGTTGTTAATGTTAGTTAAAAACTTCAGATCCTCCTCAGCTTCTCCTGTTTCTCTGCCAGTAAGCTGAATAAAATGTTGTTACCTCCACCAAGGAGGTTATGTTTTTGGGAGAGTTTGTCTGTCTGTCCATCCGTCCGTCTGTGAACAAAATAACTCAAAAAGTTAAGGATGGATTTGGATGAAATTTTCAGGAAATGTTCAGCATGGGAAGAGGAAGAACTGATTCAATTTTGGTGTTGATCCGGATCAGCGTCTGGCCGCCATGGCGAAAAATGTGATTTCTGTGAATAACTACTGAACTAAAATAGATATCATGATGAATCCAATTGCTAGTAGGGATGGAAATCTCCATCCCCAGGACGATACGATATGCATCTCGATATGTAAGCTACGGTACGATACACTAACCATTCACATGAAGCATCTACCAATTCAGGATGATACGATTTATCTTCTTACCACGATGCAATAACGATGCAAATCTGTGCAAATTCAACTCAACTTTATTGTTCCTTTAAGACCACTTCAGTAGCCCGGATGTGCTTCTTCTTCTTCTCTGGCATCCTTCCCCGGGTGTTGATGTTCAGTGATTAGTGACGCCTACGTCTCCTAGTGGTGACTGTGAGTAGGTGAATCAGAGTGTGTTGTCGTTCCGCAATAAACAGTCCACTCGTGAGAATTTAACGGCTGAAAGATAATTATGGAAGTGAATTGACTGAAAATAATAATTTTAAATTTAAAAATATATATATATCATAACATGACATCGGATTTTACCGATGCAAAGCTTTTACAAGGCGATGCATTGTGGTTTCAGCCCAGTTTCTAATCCGATGCACACCACTCCAACCGATGCAATTTACCATAGACCCTCGCATCGATGCACTGATTGCGCATCGGATAAAATGCCCATCCCTAGTTGCTAATGGTATGTTTTCATGGTGAAGGAATCTAAATATTGACATGAAATAAAGGCAGGAGTAATATTTATGGTCAAAATGACAATATGGCTGAGGATTGTGGCGTTGGCGGAGGTCTGCACTCTCCGAGTGCTTTCTAGTTTGAGTGTGTTTTCACGTTGGTGGCCACCACACATTGGACTGTAACGTTTAGAGTAACCATCATGTCAGCATGACAGCTGCTCAGCACATTAATGACACCATATCAAACCTAAAACCTGACGACAGGAAGTGAGGATGATGTTAATAGAAATGAGTAAGGATTATAAACGAGGATGCAGAGGCCTAATGGGCTGTATCAGCTGTATCCAGTGACACTGTACAGCTGTAATTGTCTCTTTTATTCCCTCACAGCCGTGTACAAAGAACAACATCATGTTGTTTGGCTCAGCCTCTGAGAGCTCTTGGATCTATAGGAGCGCTCCATTTTGGAAACAACAAGAAGGAAGGATGTTTAATTGGCTAATAATGGAGCTCACGGCTGAGTGCTCGGGATATTAACACGACAGTCACACAGCAGGGTTAGTATTCAGACTGCACCGTATTTCCACAACCACGGCCCACTCTCCATCTCAGCTCTGAATTTAATTATGTTGGCCGTATAAAATTACCCACAATGCCCTTAAGTGCTCCTCAGGAGCGGTTTATGGTGCAGTTTGGGTTGGAAGCAGCCGACCGGGGGAGGAGAGGAAATAAGAGCTTCTGTTCACACTTTGTTAGCTGGTAATTTTCACCTTTTTCTGAATAAATACTGTGGTGTGTTAGGATCTAATAATACAGCTGCTGAGAGCGCAGTGTGAAAAAGTCATGAGAGGAAAAAGTACAGCTCAGAAAGAAACAGATGCCGAGGCTCAGCGCAGCAGAGCGTCTTAAAACGATGTGTTTCATCCATTTTTGATCATGTGGCTTCGAGGAAAAGAGTCAAACCTGCAGGAGAGCAGAGTCAGAGCTGCAGGATGGTGCTGAGGCTTTTGTTGGGTGATTCACTCTGAGAAAAAACACATGAATCTTTCTCCAGGCAAAATTATGAAAATCTCTCCGACCTCTTGAGCTTATCATCACAGGATGAGTTCAAAGAGTTTCATAGTCAGCAGAGGTCTGATGGGTTGGCCTCAAATATGACTATATTATTCTTTTTAGCAGACAGTTCAAGCAAAGCTGCAGCTCATGTCATTTTATTTTAGTTTTCTTAACACATCAGCTCCTGTCAGGAAGTGTGTGGACCAGGTGCTGCTTCAGCCTGGTGTTTAAGGCCATGGGTGATGCATCTGATTGATTTTGGCTGAAGAAATGTCAGAGAATAAATACAGTAAAGGGTAAAAACTCACATGTTGAACGATGAATCAAGGGTTAAAAGATAAATGTCTGTGAAACACACATGATGGGTGTTTCTGCAGTTCAGCTTTTCTCCAGAAAATCATTAATAATCAAATCACTTAAGCTCAGCACCAGGTCCAGTCTTTAACTCTGAATCACAGCAGGTTTGTGCAGCACTTGTGCTCTTCTGCTGTGTTATTCTCACACTCCAGCCTCCATTAAAGCAGCCATCGTGCTGTAAGTGGTCTGTGAGGAATCCTCCTCTCCGAGCTCCTGCTGCTGTTTGTGCATCGATTCCCTCGGCTGGAATATTCATTGAACCCTTGGGCAGAACAACAACTGATTAAAGCTGCATATACACATTATTTACACAGGCCCCCTTTATGTTACACAGCCACAAGGATAATGACATGCATTATAGAGACGATAGAGACGCTGGTCAGAGTAAATATGGAGGCAGCAGTGTCTGCTGCAGATCTCCTGATCCAGAAAAGAAGAGGACACAGTCTACACGACTTCAAACCAGCAATTATTAAGTTGTCTCTGTTATGACTAAAGAATTTTATCAAGTGAAAGTTTATTTTTTCTGACTGTTAGGCAGTTTCTAAGCAAAGTGATGCAATGTCGTACAGTCTAGTGCATTGTTAAGGTGATCTGATTTGGCTAACGGGAGAGAAAATGTCAAATTAAACTGTGTTTCCTGCACGGAGCACAAAGGTAAACCACTAAATAAAATATCCCGACATGTTTCTCTTCCTCTTCAACATCTGTCTTTGTTCCTTAAGCTTTCAACCTTTGTCCTGTCTGTGGCCCTCATAACTGAAGATATAAAAATAAAGAAAAAGACATAAGACTCTGGACTAGACCATCTTTGAACTACATCAGTCTTCAGATATTTTCCCCTTCTAATGGGAGCAGGACTGGAGCTTGATGACTCAGTGATTGCTTAAATGAATTTTAGGCAACATGCACAAATAAAAACCAAACCTGAACAAACACAAAATAAGGTGATCCCTCAGAATACTGAAATCTTTCTACAATCAGTGTTTAGCACATTAAGGGCTCTAATTTCGTAGGTGCTAATTTTCGTAAACTGTCAGTGCGGCGTCCAGCCGATTTGCACGTTTCTTGCACAGCGCACTCCGGCGTGAGGCACAGGTCGAGGCTCTGACCTCACAGGACAGATGTAATCTGTTTCTGTGTCATAAATAGAAGATCGAAATAAAGTGACAGTTACATTTAAACACGGCAGCAGGCTAATCCATTCATCATCCACATTCCTGATTTGTCATCACCAAATAACAGAGCCTTTGGTGATACATCCTCTCCTGGTGTCTCCTCCTCATCCTCCTCAATAATGTACTCCATCTTTTTAGATCATGTTAAAAATAAAGCCTAAAACAGAGAAATATGGACAATAACAGGTAAATCCATATAGGACACAGTGACTTACATTTATTCAGCGAGCCTCTGTTCAAAATAGTCATTACCTCCCCACTATGACTTAACTGTCTAAAAATACAAACAAGTTAGTGAGGCTGCAGAAATATCTGTCATATCAATAATATTCAAACACACAGCTGTGTCCACAGACTGTGTCCACACAGAGGTTAAAGTAAAGAGTAGCAGAGTTGTTCGACATCAGCTCTGATACTGTTTACAAACTCACACGGGCAGCTGTGTCTGACGAGTTTGGCCTCGCTGTGAAGGCGACTAATCAGACAATATAAACACACTACACCAGGTGGCTTTATAAAAAGGCAGAAATAATGGACTGAAATTACTTTAACATTTTGTCAAGTTATTACTTTAACCTTTGAAAGTATCTTACAAATTTTATTATCAAGCTTTTCAGCTACAACATCATGAGACTGGATCCACATTCAAGATTTCCTGCTGCTTAACAGAAGGTTTTTTCTTGAGCCATGATGGAGGGATTCATGATTGGCTATATGGATTCATGTTGGTGTTGGATGGATATATTTGTGTATATATGTATATGTGTATTTATATATGTGGATATATGCAGAGCTTTATGCTCTATTGTAAAGAGTCTTGACATAACACTTGTTATGAATTGGTGCTAAAGAAATAAAGATTGATTGATTGATTGATTGACAGCTACACGTCAGTCAGTATGATAATTAAAGAGTATATGTATCTGAGTGAGTCTTACAAAAGCTGCTGCTCTCAAAGTGGTTTATAGTAACAGTGGATGCAGACTTTCAGGACTTTTTAGTTTATTTAAAAAAACACAATATTATATAAATTTAGAACAAGTTCAAAAATGTTTGTTTTTGGGATCAGATAATCCAATTTATCAATTTATTGAAAAAAAGGTACAGCAAAAAATCCCAAATGGATGCATCATCTGTGAAGCCCCAAAATAAAATCTATGCAATGAAAAGGATAAAAAGTAAGAAAACAACATCCACAGGAGAAAGGTGGTGAATAGTCATTCAGTTTTTATGCTTTTGTTTATATGGACCAGCACCTGTGGTCATGTACGTTCAATATTCTGTATATATGTTATTTATCACATTTAACAGACACTTTGTTTTTGGAGTAAACAAGATGAATGACAGCCTCGGTATTGTTGTGATATTCAAAAGTCAAGATCATAACCTCTGCCAGTGTCCATTAGCATGAATGCTAACTCAAGAATTCATTCTTACATGTTTAGCTGTGACCATGTAGATGTGGTCTTTGTCTCATCCACCTCACCGACCATTAAAGGAAATGGAAAATAAAGATTACGCCTTATTCAGGCTGTATGTGCAAACTAAAAACAACAAAAGAGTAAATCAGAGTTTCTTTGCTCTGGAACAGTCGGTGTAAAAGAGACTTAAATTCTGTTCAGAGCATCTCCACTCCAGGCCGACGGAGGAGTCCACATGCAAGTGAACAGGAGGCAGTGGAAAAGAGTCAGCTGTGAAGTCTGTTCAAGTTTTAGCTGCAGAGCAAAGGTTAAATTTAAATAAAAACACAAACTGAACCACAGCAGCTCTCTGCTCATGCTCAGCCTGCAGCAGCTCTAACCCTGCACCACCTCTCCAGAAACTCCCAGACTGTCCAGAGACTGGAGTAAGACCAGGACCAGGAGGACATGAGGCCGTGAGGTGAAGCCTCAGTGGTGGGTGGCTCCCGATGGAAAAGAGCTCCCAGTGTGGTCAGAAGAGCCTGAGGCACTGTGGGAGGAAGTCGAGGTGATGCTGCACCAACATGTGAGCAAAACTACAATAAACATGAGAGAGAGCAGCCAAAAGCACCGAGAGGATGGATTTGACTCCCCACGTGAACATCCTGAGGACTTTATGTTCCAGAGGTTACGTTTCTTTTCTCCAAAGCAGGAGGACAGCTGAAGCTCCAATCAGAGAAACATGTTTGCTGTCAATGCTGCAGGAGAAAAGAACAAATCTATCAACTCTGTTCACCTCACAGCTGATTTAAGCAGGGATTTACAGTCCTGTTCAAAATACTCAATCATCTGCACACTTAATTATTTTGCAAATGCTCTCCCAACACAACTAAAATAATTATAATAGTCCATTATATCACACAGGTGTGCATAATACTGCAGAGCACACCAGACCATTCAGAACATCCCACTAGTCCATCAGAACAACAGCTCGAAAACAGACAGAGCCTTTGAGTTGGCTGATGATTGGCTGATTGTTCTGTCAATCACATTCAGATCAGAAAATGCAGTTGGCTGGCACTGCAGTGTGGTGGAAAATACAAAAGTAGAGCCACTGTGTAGAACAAACTCATTCTAGAACATGTCTGAGGTGGAACGAAACTATTCTCATGTTGTATTTCATCACGAGTTACCGTGACGTAATATCCAATAACAAGACTGAGGTGTACTGGCAGTGATGGGGAAGTTCCCTTAAAAAAATAGTGTTTGCTTATTACTTGCTTACTTCTTAAAAAAGTAACTCGTTACTTTACCAAGTTACCCTCTATGAAACGTCACTTTTCATGTTACTTTTCCATTGCTCGATCTTGGACTGAACTCCATATCTGTTCATAAATGTGAAGACCTACAAAAAGTTCTACAACAGAGAACATAACAGTTATTTCTTTGTGCTCTTTATTTTACAAAATCATGTCACATACCTTGTAGAATCAGAGCTCCTGTCCAGTGTTTCCACATTTTACTTCTGTAAGAAGCAACCAGGTCGATAAAAACAAGCCCAGAATAATCAACCTCCAGCTATTTCCTTTCTTAATGTGATATATTACTTTTTAAAAAGAGAAATCTACATTAAGTGTGCTAATTTTCATCTACATGACATTTCAACATCACAGTGCCAAGCATCTATTTAAAAAAAGAACGTCACTTATAACAAGCAGACCTGGCAACTTTGGCTCTGGAGCATGCTCCATGTGCGTGAGTGTGTTTGATAACCAGGAAACGAGGAAGTGGACAAACTGCCTACTGCAGTCGTGTTTTGCTTTATTGTTAGGAGCTGGAAGATAATCAGGGGGATTCACACAGACAGAAGAGCCCCAAGAAGAAACTTCACCTTTAGAAACAAGACCAACAAAACATGTTCCACGGCCATGACTCACGAAATTTGCAGCCCTTAGAAGCTTATAATGAACAGACTTGGCAACGTTGGGAAAAGTAATGTTCTGCCACATTAAAAAAGGAATTATGGTTCTTTACCACATTTTCAGTAGTAGTGCATTACTTTACTTTTTACCAGAAAAAGTAGTTATGTTACTGTAAGGCGTGAACACAACACTGTGTACTGGTGATCGCAGCATCACTTTAAGTTGATTTAAGCTCATTTTTGTAGACAAAGATCGACATATATCAGCCACCCTGTAATTCCAAACACTGTTTCTGACTCATTACTAAAACACACAGGATATTCATCCAGTCAGTGTTCACTTTGTACATTTGTTTGGTTTCTCTTTTTACAGAGGTGGTAACCAGACACACCAGAAGGAGCGTTCTTAATTTATTTAGTCTGTCTGGACAACGGCCCATAGAAGCCTATATAGCAGGTGATTTGAGGATCACTCTGTCAACCACATTCAGTACAGGTCAGACTGTAAAGTAGTGAAACAAACACAGGTAAAACAGATCTTCATCCAAACATGTCAGAGGTGGAGCAAAACTAGTGTTTTCAGACTTGTTCTTTTTATTTATTAAAGGAACGTGGCGTAGATCAGATCAACCTGCCATTGAAACTGTTAGCATCTGTGCTAATCCTAGCTCTTCTCCTGTAAAGGATGCTGATTCAGGCCACACCGTCATAGATTAGAGGTTTCTTTAGCTCACCTGAGCGTAAGTTAAGATGGGCTGGTTTATCACTGAGTATGATCCTCCAGCAGGGCGTCCATATTCTGTCCAAACTCAGGTTCATTTATTCATTTTAGTGACTGCTTGAGTTTGCACATGTGCTCTCACCACACACTGATGCCTCAGAATATGCCTGCTATCATTTAATGTAAGAAGTGAACGTCCTGGTGCTTTTCAATCTCTGTAAGGTCATGATGGGGGGCGGGGCTTGTATGGGCAGGGGCGTGGCCAGAATTCAGCACTTCATTTCCTATGTGCCAGTCTAAGATTCTGCACTGTGATTGGCTACATGACATGTCAGAGATGAAACTACGTAAACATCAGTGTAGGTGGCATAGTGGCTCAGCGGGTGGAGCACGAGCCTCACTGTAAGAAGGTTGAGGGTTCGATCCCGAGTCAGTCAGGACACATTATAAAGATGACTGATGGTCTTATAGGAGTGGTTTGTTCATCAGCTGATTTGTTCAGGGCTTCTTCTGTTATAAACAATGTTAGATCCAATAATTACTCATATATTTGACTACATGATCAATGTTGTAATCCATGATTCACTTTATATGTACGGTCATTTGTTTATTGTTACATATCTTCAAGATTACAGTTTACTTATTCTTATAACAATAAATGCTGGATTAAAGGGCTCAGTTTACATGGTTAAGGGATTCATAAATTATGTTTCCTACCAAGTGCCTTATTTATTTTTGCCTCCTGTATTAGTGAAACCTGTCACAATATATGACTCATTTAGTTGCAATTGTCATAATATATGCTTTGTGAAGTCAGAAGTGTCGCACAGTTTATGTCATGTATGTTCACAAGAGTGTTATAATCTCACAAAGTAGAAGTTGGACTGTTCACACATATTTACATGTGCTTCTGTCTTATTGAAGGTTCCTGGATTTGTCTGCATAAAAAGTTCTTAAAACAGTTTTTCCCTTCATGAGGCTGAAATACAGATCTAATGATGTCTATTCAAAGATCAGGTGAATCAAACCTGTCTGAGAAAGAGGCCTTTAGGAGGAAAGACCATATTTGGAAAAGCTCACAGAGATGCCATTTTGAGATAGGGAAGGGGAAGAATGCCAAACTGTAGCCATAAAAGGAAAAGACTCTGTCCTCATTGGACTTGTATGATGTCTTAGGGGAGGGAGATTCACATAATAATGTCCAAGTCACATAATATAAATATTAATAAGTGGGCTTGGAGTAACAGTGAGAAGGGATGGTACATGTAGTTTGAGAGGAGGAGCTCCACCCAGAGATAAAAAGGCTGTGTTGCAGCTCCACAGTGTTCTTGGGGTGTTTGGTACCACACTTCAACTCCACCCACAAGTTTGTTAAAGATTCTTTTGAGCTTTAATAATCTGGTGATGTTTGACTTCTTCTGCACTTTGTGATTTTTTAGGGACCTGGAACTTAAAATAGGAATATAACTTTTTCCTGGGTTAGGGGATACAGATCATGATTTGGATTATTCCTTTTTTCCTTTTTTGGAATTACGGAGCATAAAGTGGAATATACCTTTTTATCCCCGTTTTGGAAAAAGACAACAAATTGTAATTCACATTTTGGACATCCTTAAGGTTTGAACTCAGATATAAAACGACTCCGGTCATACACGTAATGCAAAATGTGCAATATTTATATCACTGCCACTGCGGTTGCTGCTACTTTTTTGCACTACCTCGACACTTTTATTTATTTAACATCTTCATGTGCAATACAATTATATGTGACATTAACTCATCTGTATATACCATCCACCATTTACACTAAATTAATACATATTCTACTGAGCAATACAAGTAATACATATTCTAGTGTCTGTGCAATACATATCTGCTTCCTGTGCAATACTATGTAAACAACAGAAATACTGAGAACTAGGAATTGGACTATTTTCATTCATTAATATTCATCATCTACCTCATATTGTACAAACAAGTCTGCGTCTCATCTTGTAGATCTCTTGTATATTTAAAGCCTCCCTGCAACATGTTGATTTTCTTTTTTACTTAGACTATTTTTGTATACTTTTTTTAAAGGTGCTATGAGGAGATCTATTACCGGTGACATAAAGACTCTGCTACAGCACGCTGAGACTGTCATAATGCTGCGTTCCAGTAACCTCGGAACTGGGAGTGACATCATCTCTGACTTATCGGCGTTCCTGTTGAAGTCTGAAAAAAACATGCTGATCTACCAGGCTATTGTTAGCTGTTGTTAGCACGCCCTGTGTTGTTGTTCACAAATATCACATGAAGAATGTGATTATCACTATGGCAGCATTTTTGTAAATATAAGTCTAACAATACTATGTATACAGCTGATCTAGAGCCACACACCCCAGTCAGAAGTGCAAATAAATGGATTATTACAGGAGCTAAATAACTGTTCACACTGGGGGCATCCATCTTCCATTGTCAACTCAGGGGTGGTGAGGTTTCACCGAGTGCCCAGTAGGAAATTCCGACTTCAGGGACGTTCCAGTTTTAGTTTCCTACTCCGAACTCGGAAATTCCTACTTCTGACTCTGCAAGCCAAAGCGTGTGTTTGTTGTGATGCTAATGAATGCAGCTCGGACCTTCCTCAGAACTCTGCATTGCTTTACAACTTCTTTTTTCAACAACTTACAGGATGCAAAGCCACGAGGTAATGTATCTCTTTCTAGTTATGTAGTGGTAGTTTTTGATGTGTGACAACAAGCAATTTTTGGAAAACTTAGTATCGTAGTTTTGTAGCCGGCTATATATGGCTACTTACAGCCCGGTGCTCTAAGACGTGTCTGAATAATATAAATTTGCTCTAGTTTTAATTGTCTTGTTCCTGAAGTTGAGTATCCAGGCCAGTCCAGCCCTGTCCGACCCGACCATGAAGCTAAGGAATAGCATTTATAGATAACCTATTTAGATGCCATTAAACTCATCTTAAAGTGTGTATTTCCATCAGGCATATATCTAAAAGGGAGACTTTTTTGTAGTTACTTAGAAACTCCTCACAGTCTCTATAACTTAACTACCTATTGCACTGAAAGGAGAAGCTCTCCAATCTCTTTGTACATTCTGTATATTAACAATAAAGGTCATTCTGATTCTGGTTTGTTTCATACAATATCTTGACAAAGTGGCTCCGAATTACCCTTAGGTATGAGTTTGAGTGTGGAGGGTTGTCTGTCTCTCTATGTGGCCCTATGATTGACTGTTAGCCAGTCTAGGGTGTACAGAGACTGTCCTCACTCATGCAGGCCTCAGAGCCGCTCCTCTGGCTTTAAATGTTCTGAATAAATGTGTCGATATTTATTTTCACAGCAGACTAAATTAATTTAGAGAAGAGGCAAAAAGTGTCAAGCTGCTCCTTTAATCATGTTGATTTAAACTTCAGAGTGACTTTTATGATGTGTGTGTTAGTATGTGTATTAGTTTGTGTATTTGAGTGCATTAGTGTGTATCTGTATGAAGCAGCCCGAGTCGTTCTGGCATTAGTCTCTCCCTCTGTGAAGCTGAACCCCCTGAGCCAGTTTCTGCTCTGACTCAATATTCCGGAGGAGAGCGACCCTGACCACGGGCTTTCTGCTGACGCTCAGGGTTTGTCTTAATGAGAGTGAGCCGAGGGCCACAGGAGCCTGTCTGAGCTAATGGCACAGTGCAGAGCCTAATTACAGCAGGCCTTGTTTGCTGTTATCATGCAGGGCCGTGATGTTTGCTCCGGTGGAGATGCAGACGACGAATTAGGTGGAAACAAAGACAAACAAGTCATTAAGGCCCTGCTAATATGAGGCATGCAAACAGGCACCTCCAGAGAAGAGGATGCAGTGCAGCAGTGTGTTCCCATTCTCCTTATACAGACATTATTTCTAAATCATAAGGTCATTTTCTTTCATTCCTCTCATCATGGTAAACATCAGCACCTGATGTACTCCTGTTTTAACTTTCTCTTGCTTTGGTTTGGATACAAGCTAGCTGCCCTCCAACCTCACACCAGTTACCAGAGTCAAAAAGAAGTTGTAAAACAATGCAGAGTTCTAAGGAAGGTCCGAGCTGCATTCATTAGCATCACAACAAACACACGCTTTGGCTTAGGTCATGTCTTTGGTGCGTTCAAGTTGTAGTCAGAAGTAGGAATTTCTGGGTTCCGAGTAGGAAACTGCAACTGGAACGTCCCCTGAAGTCTGAATTTCCTACTGGGAACTCGGTGAAACCTCACCACCCCCGAGTTGACAATGGAAGATGGATGCCCCCAGTGTGAACAGTTATTTAGCTCCTGTAATAATCCATTTATTGTCACTTCTGACTGGGGTGTGTCGCTCTAGATCAGCTGTATACATAGTATTGTTAGACTTATATTTACAAAAATGCTGCCATAGTGATAATCACATTCTTCATGTGATATTTGTGAACAACAACACAGGGCGTGCTAACAACAGCTAACAATAGCCTGGTAGATCGACATGTTTTTTTCAGACTTCTACTGGAACGCCGATAAGTCGGAGATGATGTCACTCCCAGTTCCGAGGTTACTGGAACGCAGCATTACCACAGTCGCCGCACGTGCTCATGGGTAGCAGAGTCTTTATGTCACCGGTAACAGATTCTCCTTATAGCACCTTTAAAGGAAAAGTTCGGTTTCTACAGCTTTCACATTGTTTATAGAATGAAGTAGAACAATATACTCACCCAGAAGGCTTTCCTGATCCAAACAGTGCTTCAGGAGATATTTAGATCCAAAATTGAGCAGCGGACATCCGTATAATGGTAGCCTGTAGGGCATAGATTGCCACTCCTTAAACTGCATTAATCGTCCAAAAACTCATGTTTTTTCACCAATATTCCATCATGATCCGTTCCGGATGATCCACCATTGCAGTATGTGTCTCTCCACACAGCGCTGTGTGGCTGTACTAACATCTGAACTGGCAAGTTTGTTTACGTGCCCTTCACGCATGCGCAGTACTCTCTGGAGCGTTGCCTTCGCTTCCTCCTTTCTATGAGCTCCTTATCTGTATAATCTGGCTCGAAACTGTAAGGACACCCATCATATTCAAAGTTCTCCTCCACAACATCTTCATCCCATAGATATTCGTCCATTTTGCACAAAACTGGAAGAAGAAAGTTGATTTGTAGCTGCCGGTCTTCCCCTGAAACTATGAGCCGCACTGCGCATGCGCGAAGAGCACGTAAACAAACTCGTCAGTACAGCCACACAGCGCTGTGTGGAGGGACACAGACTGCAATGGAGGACCATCCGGAACGTATCATGATGGAATATTGGTGAAAAACACGAGTTTTTGGACGATTAATGCAGTTTTAGGAGTGGCGATCTATGCCCTAAGGGCTACCATTTTACGGATGTCCGCTGCTCGATTTTGGATCTAAATATCTCCTGAAGCACCGTTTGGATCAGGAAAGCCTTCTGGGTGAGTATATTGTTCTACTTCATTCTATAAACAATGTAAAAGCTGCAGGAACAGAACTTTTCCTTTAAGGTCTTCATTTCAGATTAAAAAAGGAAAACCTAAACCAGAAGAGTCAAATAAAATCTTTTTTTCTCTTAAAAACAGGTTTGTCTGGTGTATAACAGTGGCCTATAACCCATCCTGTCTGAGTCTGAGTCCGGACTGAGCAGCGTCTGGATTAAATCATACCTAACACTCTTTAAACTCACACTCACCTTACAAACCTGACAACATGTCAGACTCTGGTTTCAGACTGATGCTGAATTCAGGCGGCTTCATCCATTATTTATCCTCTCAGTGCTTTTTATTTAGCCGGTCTCCTCTGAGTGTGAGGAGGGTGGTGTCTTACGGTCAGTGGGCTAATGTTTAAGTCCAAACCTCCAAACCTGGTGACCTCCCCGTGAGGACAGGACGGCGGGCACAGGCTCAGAGCAGCCATGTTTTCATTCAGACAGACCTAATGATTCAGATTCTTCTGGTTGATAGCTGAGCTTCATTCACTGGGATTATTGTAGTGCAGAGTAAAGGTCGGAGCACCTCCTCACGAGTCAGGCTGATGGAGCAATGTTAAGGCAGCAGAGAGGAGGAGGAGGAGGAGGAGGAGGAGGAGGAGGAGATGTTATTGCATCTCTCTGCAATAAGACATCCTGACAGCACATCACTCAGTTTACGGACTGACAGCTTTACACACCAGCTCTCTCTGCTGATATGAGCTCAGACCTCCTCTTCATCACCCCTCATCATAAATCTCTCCTCTCTCTTTATCTCTCTTCATTTCTGTTCACCGCCCTGTCCTCACTCTAACCTTCTGATTTATCTCCCCTCTCAAACAGACACTTAAAAAGATCATCCCATCCTAAACCCCGATGTCAAACACAGACTCTTCATGTGGAGACAGTAACACATATATAATAATATAATATATAATATAATATAATATTTTCTACAGGTCTGTACTAAAATCATCACGTGATCTCTGTACTGAACAGTCTCATCTTAGCTCAAGATGAGACTAAACGTGAAAATGCCAGAGTTCTAAAATTCATGTTAAATAAAGACTTTTATTTCATCAATGACCATTAATGAAGAAATATTCCACTGACCAAACGCCTGACAGGTGCTAGGATTTAACCTTCACCACAGCACAGAGCTAACATCAACATGACACTCGATGAAGAAGAAACTGTTCCAGAGTGAAATTCAAATGAACTTGCAGTGCAGCTGGATCTGCCTGATTCAGCATCTGTTTTCATGCAGATCCACCTCTTCAGGCAAGACCACAGCAGGAAGAGCTTGTACAGAAATTAGCAGAGATGCTAACAGCTTCAGCAAAAACAGAAAGCATATTTCAATTGGCCCAGAGAGAAAGAAACTGAAAGCTCTGCCTTTTAATTAGAGCTAAAACAATTCCTCGAATAATCGAGATTATTCGATTACAAAATATCTTCAAGGCAAATTGTGTGCCTCGAAGCCTTGCTTAATATATAATTATACATAGAAAATATATATCTGGACTACTATACAGTGCACTGTGTTTAACACGGACGGTCATTTCTGTGGCACAATGCGCCTGCTACCTCCGCTGCTGCACGGCTTGTAAAATCATGAAGGAAGAGAAAAGAGAGGGACAGAAAGGAGAGAGTCCACAGAAGAAATGGCAGAGAGTGTCCCAAGTGTGTGGTCACTACAAGAAGGGACCAAAAGAAAACACTGTGCAGTGTGTCTGATGTCAAACGGAGTTAGCTTAGCATGTAGCTTAGCATGATAGCACGTCGTCACTGCTGCAGCACGTCAACAGTAAACATCCGGTCTGTGCGTCAGAGCGACACAACAGGATGACACTCATGATACATCAACAGAAGCAGCTAATGTGAACAATAACTGAGATATGGGCTAGTAAATAACCTACTTTGATTATGGCTCCGTGTAAAGGCTGGTTCAGAACGTAAATCTATGTGGAGGCTACCTGTCCAGAATCATGTGTATTTTGTTCACATACTTTTCACATCCAATAACTTTACATTTAATTTGATTGCAGAGAGTAGAAGAGGAAACACTGACAGTGAGTAGATGAAGCAGGTGTAGAATTAGAATTGTTGCTGTTTTAATGTTTTTACGAGCTGCCTGCCTTCAGCTCTGCTGTCTGTCTGAGCTGCTGAGTGCAGGTTTGTTTAGATTAATTATTTTGATGTCATTAACCCTTTAACTGCCAAACTGTGGGGCAAATATCCATAATTCTGAGGAAAACTAAATGTTAAAAAAAAAAAAAAAAAGTTTCCCCAATGGTCAGAGGCAAAAAAAAACTGCAAGCAATAAAAAATGCTACTTTGTTTGTTAATAAAGTTTAACCCTTTCATGCATGAATTATTAAATCTCGAAGACTTTGATTTTTTTTTGTAATTTTTACTTTCAACAAGTTAAAAGTTATGGTAATTTTTTATGTTTCTTTTTTTTATGGGAATTATACATCTGTCCATCACAGTAGTAATGTAGTGGAACTTGATGAGGATCCATGAACACGTCTTCGAAAAACATTTATTAAGAGTAAAATTTAAAAACAAAAAACAATCCGAAGTGTATATATGTTTGCAGTAATCAAACTATTTACCTATGACTTAGACTGAAAATTAAAATAAAAAGTACAACATTATGTGAAATCTGAATACAGAAAGGATACCAGTTTTGTCCTTTGTTGGCTGTTTTGGATTTATGATGCAATATCTCGAAATAGAAAAAATATGCAAATCTGATATTTTTATGAAATTTGAGACACAGGTTTGGGAATTTTCCACCAAGTAGTTGGACATTGTTCTGCAACCTAAAGGTTATGTTTATTTTTCCAAATGTTTGTCTGGTGTAGTAACCACCATGCATGAAAGGGTTAAAAAGTAAACCTTAAAAACCTTAAATTAATAATATTGACATAACTAATAGAAATAAGAATGATTTGATAACTGCTGTTTCACCAGTAGAGCTCTGTTATTCAGCAAACATTTATTTTTTATAGTCAATATAATCAGTTTTGACTTATATTTGATTATTTTATTCACATAAACCTTTAAGAAAATACCAGTTTTCATTGTAGTGTTCCCTGAAATGTAAACATAATCAAAGACTTTGACTTGATTTGATCGTATTTTTCAAACAGTTAATATTCCTGGATTTATTGATGATCAAACAGCTGAGCTGGTAGTCAAAGGGTTAACCCTAAAGGTGTCACATCAGATGATGGAAGTGGATTTTTATTGCAGATTCACGTCCCCGTGCTCTCAGATAAGACTGATCTTTAGCCCTGGATAATCTTATATCATAATTAAATACCTGTTTGGGCTAATGGAAGCTTCTATGGGACTCTGCTATCAAAACATTTATAGATAATGACGGTGAGGAGCCGGGGGAGCTTGTTCTTTTTATGAGGTAGATTCTTGAGTCATTAAGCTGATCTATCATCACACTGCTAAAGACCGTAAAGCTCTGAGGCTTCATGGAGAAGAGTCGGTAACCGAGCCTCTGGTTTAACAGCATCATCTCTGAACACACCGAACAGAAACACTCACGCTGCCCTTTAGTTTAGAGAGAGCCAAACGAGGACTCGGACCAAACCGTTGCTGTGTTTGCTCGCCATTAGCCTCTCAAAAACAAATTACAGCTATTGAGGAGGCGGGGCACTCATCCCGCGGTGACATTTAGTTTAATGCGTTGGCGGTAAATGATGAAGTGGACAGAACAATTTGATGAAGCGGAGATGTTATGAACCGCCGGGCTGCACCAACACAGACTTAACCACCACAGCATGCTCATATTTGATTTGATTTTGTTGGCAAGTGGTGCGAAACAGACAATCAGGAATGTCAGTACACACACACAAACACACACACATGAGGCAGGGACGATGAGCCACATGAGGACCAGAAGCCGAAGTAAAAACTGGACCAGGTGTTAAAATCAAGCTTAGGAACATCTTAACAAATTTAAGAAAGACATTCATGAGCTTACTGTTTTTGCCCAATCAGGGGTTGCTAATGTTGTGTTACCGGAGACTGGTCTTGGTCTGGAGACCGCAATATTTGAAGGTCTTGGTCTTGTCTCGGTCTCTGCTTGTCTTGGTCTTGGTGCATTCTGGTCTCAGGTAAGTCCTGGTCTTGGATAGAGTGGTCTTGAGCACATTAGGGGTTGGCAGATACTCAGTCTGCCTCCATGCACGGCTGCATTAGACCATGACGGTGCATCATGTCTGCTGCTGTCCTGGCCCCAGCACGCACAGGTGAGGAGTCGAGTCATCAGCTGGACCCACTGACTCAGGGTGATGTGCCCTTGCAGTGCAGTTGGATCCCCTGATTCAGTGGCTATCAGGCAGACCCTTCTTGCCAAACTCCAATCTATGCAGATTGTAAGAGGCCACAATCAGAATAGTCCAATCAGAGTCCTGTACAGCAGGACAAGGTGGAGCCATGGACAAGACAACAGCAGGAAGAGCTTGTACAGAAATTAGCATAGATGCTAACAGCTTCAGGAAAAAAAGTCAGCATTATTTAAACACTTCCTATGGGTTCTTTTCTAGATGGACCAGTTAAATATGTTCACCTGGAGAGTCATGCTACAGCACAGTCTAGACCAAACCTACAAACCTGTGGAGTGTTTCAATGTAAACACGACTCTCATTTCAGGGCCATTGTTAGCCTAAGGCGTCAGACATGCTGTATTTCTGTTAACTACACAGACACGTAATGGCCACCTGTTTGCTGCTTTAGCTTAGTTTAAAACTAGTTTTAAAAACTGATGGATCAGGTCGACAGTCATCATTTAAAAACAGGTGAGACCACAAACCTGTCAGTTGGTTTATCACTTTATTGAGTGACCATGTAAACTGATGGTTCAGGTTAAACTTGAGTTGGTCTACTTCATCTTTAGGTGTGTTTATGTTACCTTACTTTATTTGGCTGAAGTCACTGACATATAAACTACAGAGTAGTTTAGATCCAGTGATTCAAAACATTAGTCAATGATGCACTGGAGAGCTTACCGTCTGTTTTAGCTGCTGCAAGAACTACAACATGTAACACCACAGTCAGCTGGAGGCATCAGTTAACACAGTCGTCCTTTTCAATCAATCAATCAAACTTTATTTATAAAGCACTTTTCATACAAAAACATGTAGTACAAAGTGCTTCACAGACAGATGAATTGAAATAAAGGATATTAGTTCAGTGATGTAGCTGGGAGCAGTGTTGTGATAGGCTTTATATACAAACAAAAGAATTTTGTAGGGTATTCTAAACTGAACAGGGAGCCAGTGAAGTGATGTGAGTATGGGTGTAATATGATCTCTTTTTTTACGCCTGCAAAGCAGTCGTGCTGCAGCATTTTGAACCAGCTGTAGTCGCTGTATTGATGCCTGGTTGATTCCAAAATACAGGGAATTACAGTCGTCAAGTCTGGAGGATATCAGGGCATGGATGACTTTCTCCAAGTCTTTATGTGACAGAAATGGTCTGATTCTTGATCTGATCCTGAGCTGGAAGAAACTGGATTTGATTACAGAGCTAACTTGTTTGTCAAACTTTAAATTACTGTCAAATACTACTCCGAGGTTCTTTGCATGAGGTGCTATGTATTCTAATAGGTGACTGAGAGAGGGCAGGACGGTGTTAGGGGAGTTTGTGGGATGGAAAACTATGATCTCAGTTTTGCTATCATTTAATTGCAGGAAGTTGTTTGCCATCCATACCCTAACATCCTCCAGACATTTATCAAGGTCTGAGGGACCAGAGTGGTTATGGGGGTGAATGGGCAGATAAAGTTGTGTGTCGTCTGTGTAACAATGAAATGAGATGTTGTAATTCTGAATAATTTTTCCTAAAGGAAGCATGTATATGGAGAACAACAGGGGGCCAAGGACAGAGTCTTGGGGAACTCCACAAGAGAGTTCAGCAGGGGAGGAAGAGGAGTTACTAACTGTGACTGTAAATGATCTGTCAGTAATGTAGGAGCGGCACTGAGATCAAGGAGGACGAGGACCGAGGAGAGGCCACCATCAGCTGACATGAGAAGGTCATTAGTTACCCTCAACAGAGCAGATTCTGTGCTGTGGTTTGTGCGAAAACCAGACTGAAATTTTTCAAAAATTTTATCATTTTATCTTAGATATACCGCCATGCAAGGACAAACTGCTCCAGCTTTAAGGACATCCGTGTTTCTAGAAAAGCATGGTGAGTAAAACTACGGCTATTCTGTGTAAACATGGCTGCTGGCCAGCTTCATATTAGGCGTACATGAGTGAAAAATGTTCATCTTTAACACTCCAGATAAACAAATGTCCCTGAAACCCTCCTTTTGGTTCAGCTACAGCTCAAGCATTATGTCGTGAACTTTACAGAAAGTCTTTTTAAAGTTTTGGTCCAGAGTCAGCGCTGAATGATGTGCATTAGTTCACCTGACAAAGCCCAAACACACACAGGTACCTGGGAAAAAATCATTTTAAGGCACAAAATGATCTTTCCTGTAGCTTTTCTGTGCATAATCATCTCCAGGAGATTTATTCAAACCAGTGCCAGCAGATAATTAAAGCTAAATGTCCAAACTAACATCAGTTTGAGTGTGGAGGGCTGCAGGTGAACTTCTCCAACAAGGAAAATGGAAGAAGACCATGGGGCTGTAGCTGGCTCTTCATTATTAAGCTGATGAGAAACTTTGAGAAATAATTAGACTTATCTGAGGTGTTTAATTATATCTTCATAGGCTTTAGTCAGCAGCCATGGAAACCATAAAAAGGTTTCCAGGGTGAGGAATTCAGGAGTCACACTGAGTGGAAACAGGAGGACGGAGAATTTAGGTTGTACAGGATAAAAAAATGAGACTCATCCTAAAAATACCTTCTCCTGCTCGGATTACAGACTGTTTAGTAAATAGGCTGTCAGTTTATGAGCCATTTAACAGACTGAACAGCTCATGAATCAGGAGCAGAAGTGCACATTACCTGCTCCTCAAATCCTCTTAAAGCATTTAAAACAGGCTTTTGTGTGCAGAATAATCCAAGCATGAATATTTATATCAGCAGGGCTGGCAAATTAGCTGAAGTACAGTCATTAGAGTAATAAACCGGCTCATAGAGACTTTAGCTTGTTTTCATTTATCTGTTGGGTTTAAAGAGGGACTGAGTGGTGAAGGTCATGAGGAGTGATTTCACCAAAGCAAACAAACATAAACGGAGTTTCGTTAGCTCCTCCTGAGTGTCTGTTTCTGTGTGTTTAAGAGGAATCAAGTGCAGACGGTGATGAAGCAGCAGCAGATGTTGAATCAGAGGCTAGTAAAAACAGATTAGCACGTCTACCTCAGACCTACATGTGCTCAGGGACGTTAGCCAAACAGTCCAACGAGCTAATGCTCCTGTTTCCAGTCTTCCACCTGAGCTGCCTTCACACATGAGTTTAAAATGTGTGAATCTGCCAAAGTTAAAAGTTCACTTCAGTTTAGAGCTGTGTGGAGTGATGAATGAACCCTGACCTAGATCTGTAGTAGTAGAAGTGTAAGCCATGCAGATTAGCCGCTGCTCCTGCTGCTCTCTTCAGCTGTGATTCACTACAGTCACTCTGCCTCCACCTGATGGCACTTTAAAGGTTAATCACAGCTTATATGACAACGGAGACCGGAGGAACCTTTGGTATCTGGAGGGTGATTGGATGATCTCTCTGTCAATCACATTATTATGGGCCAATCAGAAGATGTAGTGGGTGGGCACTACTGCAGAGGTGTAAAGGACAGGACGTCCGCCACTTCGTAAATGAAGCTTCCTAAAACATGTTGGACACGGAGCCAAATTATCCTTTTATTGAGAAGTTTGTCTTTCATTAGATAAAGAACTGTGGTCCAGATCTGAAGCTGTTAGCATTTATGCTAATCTCTGTTCCTGCAGCCATCTTAATCATAGCTCCGCCTCTTCCTGTTTTAAAGAACTCTGATTGGACCATACAGATGTGGATTCTGCAAAAATGTTTTGAGTTATCAGACTGACTAGAAAACACATTAAAAGCTCAAGTACATTTACCATTTACCTTCAATATTTTTATTTTAACCCTTCAACTTCCAGCTCAACTGTTTGGCAGAGGTCAAAATAAACTCGGAGATAGTTAAAGGTGCTATGAGGAGAATCTATTTCCGGCGACATAAAGACTCTGCTACCCATGAGCACAAGCGGCGACTGTCGTAGAGACGTGACCCAAGCCAAAGTGTGTGTTTGTTGTGATGCTAATGAATGCAGCTCAGACCTTCCTCAGAACTCTGCATTGCTTTACAACTTCTTTTTTCAACAACTTACAGGATGCAAAGCCACGAGGTAATGTTTCTCTTTCTAGTTACGTAGCGGTAGTTTTTGATGTGTGACAACAAGCAATTTTTGGAAAACGTAGTATCGTAGTTTTGTAGCCGGCTATATATCACTACTTACAGCCAGGTGCTCTAAGACGTGTCTGAATAATATAAATTTGCTCTAGTTTTAATTGTCTTGTTCCTGAAGTTGAGTATCCAGGCCAGTCCAGCCCTGTCCGACCCGACCACGAAGCTAAGGAATAGCATTTATAGATAACCTATTTTGATGCTGTTAAACTCATCTTAAAGTGTGTATTTCCATCAGGCATATATCTAAAAGGGAGACTTTTTTGTAATTACTTAGAAACTCCTCATAGCATCTTTAATGTTAAACAGAACAAATCAAATGATAGTTTAATTCGCTTAACATTTCAGGGAACATAGAAAAATAAAAACAAATAAAAAACCTGATACTTTCATGGTGTGGGATACAAAGGTTTAAAATGTTAAAACTGATTACCTGATAACTTAAAATGGACAAGTATTTGGGATAAAATCAATTAGAAAAGACATAAATGTTTGCAAATAAAAAAGCAATAAAAACAACTTTAAATAGATGATACTGAGTTTGACAAACACACCAAAAATGGTTTTATGAATAACAATATTACCTCATTATAGTTAAGTATTTAAAATAATAATGAGGGAGATAATAATAAAAGTTTTTCATTTTTTGAAGCTTTAAATCCCACACAAAGGAAATATCAGTTCTTCTGGGTTGTTTGCAGTTTTTTCTGTCTCATTAAACGTTGACAAAAACAAAAAATGATGTGTTTTTTTGACACATTAAATATTAATGAATTCAGTTTAAAGGGTTAAAGCAGAGTTGAAAGAACAAGCTAATAACGGGATGGTTGTCTACAGTTACAGAAGTTGGCGTCTGTACTTTCAGGAATGTCAGAGAGTAAAAATGTTTCGTGTTCTGGTCTGGAGTCAGACTAACGGGCCTGTGATCCAGCGGCTGATGGGGGCTCTGGTCATGATGGTGTTATATAAAGTATCAGAGGCTCTGGTCATGATGGTGTTGTATAAAGTATCAGAGGAAACAGTTCATTCCTGCTGATGTGCTCAGCTCAGACCATTACTGGGCCAACAGGTCAGGACTGAGCCATCAACCAGCCGCTGCTGCTCTGTGAAGCTGATGAGCCGGAGGTGTGCAGGGCGGCAGGTGCCTTGTGGGTAATGGTGCGTCGTCGGGCTGAGAGAGGAGGATGATTTGAAGAGCATTTCTTCAGGGAGCTGCTGTAAGTGTGATGAATGAAGCTTTTCCTGTAACTCACTTAACTCCAGGCCTTCGGACGCCCACGGATGAGAAATGACAGAATAAAGCCAGACTCTTTATCCACAAACTTTGTCCTTTTCACACAAACACTGCTCTCATCGTGCTCACTCGCTCTCAGAGGAGCGAGCTGCAGATGAACAACAGACCCAGAAGATGAAACCTCAGATCTGATCCACTGCTGAAGAGCTCAGGCTGAAGGATCTGGGGCAGGAGCTGATGTGGGTCATGGAGAAAACTGTTCGAGGAGAAGAGGTAAATAACATGGATACAGACCCCTGCCCTAACTCTGCTGTGGTGAGGATGGTCTTCAGAAGAGATGGGACACATTTTAGTCAACGAACCACAGCACGTTCTCCAGAGTTATCCTTTAAAGACTTTGAGCCAGTGTTTAAGGGCGTTTTCACATTAGGTCCACTTGTTTCGAACCGTGCTGCGGCGACGGACTGATCGTCTTCAGTGTCCGCGGGCAGTCAACATTTTATTGTATTTGTGAAGTTACCGATTGTATTATTAATATCATAAATGTTAAATCCTCTTGAGACTGGCATTCAGGTAAAAATCAGCCACTAGCAAACTTCCTGTTTTCAAAATAAAAGCATCTTTTATTATCTCCTTTTAGTTCTTTAATGCTTTTGTAAATTGGGCTCTTGTTTTGAAGTTTCTTCGATAGCATAATGGCGCACATAACAGAATGTCCGAAATGTCCAAATGAAATTTGTATCCGTGTGTTTTATGGCTCAAATGACCACATTTTGTTATTCTACGTGGTGACTTTCTCTCCTAAAATGCTCTCTGAACTTTCAAATGTGGAGAATCAACAGAGATATTTGATAGTCTGGTGTGCTTCTGATTTTTGTCGTCAGAGGTTTGAAATGCATCATGGGAAACTTAGTAGTATACTACAGTGTGAACAGTTGGCATTCTAATCATACTTACAGTATGTAGTATACAGTATATACACATGAGGATGTATTATGTTAGTATGCCATTTCGAGCACAGTCTTGGTCTTGTGCAGCCTTGTGCGTTAAAGCACACTTACACGTGGAGTCATCATGTCAAACACAGTAAAACTCTAAACAGTATTTTGGCTCTTTAAGACATCCATACCACCCCAGTCACAGGAGACCTCGGTTCAGGTCTTAAAGGTCTCTGTTTGATATGATTTTGTTTGTTTAAGTCGCCTAAACAAAAGCAAAACCAGAAAAAAAATGAACCAGCTCCTGCTGTCCAGGTATAAAACTGTCTCACTTCACTTCTGTGTCATCACACCTGCAGTCAAAGTGAGAAAGTTTCTCCCTAAAGCTTTATCACACCTGAATGAAGGAGTCGCTGGGAAAGGAAGCACTGCTAGCCTCTTATTAATGTCACATTTCTCCTTACGGTTTGATGACTTTGGTTGGTTTAGTGACCATTCAATCAGAGTCAGAAAAGCCCACCACAAAGCAGCCATCATCAGGTTACACAGTCAGACACTTTCTGTGTTGGCAGATCTATTTTAATGCATTGTGCTGAAACTTTATTGTGATACTTCAATGCTGAACATCACAGAAATCTTCCCTACAGCTAGAGATGTGCCTGGCTCCCAGTCTGTGGGAGATCAAACTGGTTTCAGAGACGAACACAAGCTTAAAAAGTGCAGGAGAGTTACGGAGTCATACGGACACTAATGACCAGCTGGATTCTTACTCATCATGCCTGTAAGTGCCAAATATGATCCCTCATAACACAGACAGAAGCTCAGTCAATAAAGTGCAGTATCGGAGCACTTAATACTTTTATATCTTTTAATTGGAATACATCTGCATGTTTTTATTTTGTGTTGTGCTGACTCAGAGAAACTAAAGTCAAACTGTTTATTCAGCGTTTTTGTCTATTCCCTGTAGAAGGCAGACGTCTACAGGGACCATCTGAGGCCATCTGCATCCTCATTACACTCCCAGAGTGGTGTTCAGGTGATAAAATTAAACAAGTATTTTTGCTTGAGACAGACACAGAAGCTTTAATCTCCCTTCAAACCGGAGGAACAGAGACAAACAGGCTCTCATCGCTTTGCTCCCAGTGATACCAACACTTCAATCACGTCCTCGCTCTGCACATATTGTTCCTGTTAATGATCCTGCTTTAAAGATAGAGTCGTGATTTCTCGCTCTGCACGCATTTACATACACCTCAGATATTCACAGAGTGTTTATTATTAGACAGGAACTTGTGTTTGCTAATTTCTTGCTGTAGCTGCAGGATGAAGAGGCTCAGCTCTCCCTGTGAGTGAATCAGGAGAAAGCAGCTCCGTCTATAGATCAAGGTCAACGGCACAGTTTGTCAAATCCGCCCCACAGCGCGGTGAAGGCCCCCGCAGAGCGCCCCGACCATCGTGATCGACCGCTGGGTTTATTTCATGTCAGATTATGGGAAGTGACAAAGATATGACCCAGTTATAGGAGACCATTAAAGGCCCGATCAAGCACTGCTAATCCAGCCTTTACCTTTTTAGAGAGCAATAAAAACCCCAATCATGACCTGTATCTATGCCACATTTGTAATTTATGGAAAGAAAATACAACCAAATGAAGTGACCAAACACACAGTAAAGGTTTCCCACAATGCCCATGGTTATGAGCACACATCTACTGAGCTAAACATTAGCTGTGATGAATAATGGACTGTAATGAATAAAAGTAACGGTAAAGGCATGTTTATACCAGTATTTACTGTAATAATCACATTTAACTCAAAGCTAAGGGAAGTTACATTGAATTAATGTTGGGTCTATATCATGCAAAGCTTATGTGAATGTTTGGATTCACTGCAGCCCGTCTAGTGAGGGGTGTTGGACCAGTAACTTGTATTACCATACAGCTGCATAAAAAGTATGTGAACCCTTTGGGATTACTTGGATTTCTGCTTAAATTGGTCATAAATATGTTCTGATCTTCATCTAAGTCACATCACTAGACAAACACGGTCTGTTTAAACTAATACAGCACAAATAATTACAAGTTTTCATGTTTTTATTCAACACACTATGTAAACAGTCACAGTGCAGGGTGGAAAAAGTATGTGGACCTCTAGGCTAATTACTCCTCCAAGAGCTAATTGGAGCCAGGAGTCAGCCAACCTGGAGTCCAATCAATGTGATTAGATAGGATGTGTTGGTTAAAGCTGCCCTGCCCTATAAAAAACACACCAGTTGTGAGTTAGCTGTTCTCAGAGGCATTGTCTGATGTGAACCATGCCTCACACAGAAGAGCTCTCAGAAGATCTACCATCAAGAACTGTTGACTTGCATGAAGCTGTAAAGGGTTACAAAAGTATCTCTAAAGCCCTGATGTCCATGTGTCCATGGTAAGACAGACTGTTTACAAATGGAGAAAGTTCAGCACTGTTGCTGCTCTGCCAAGGTGTGGTGGTCCTGTAAAGATGACTGTGAGAGCACAGCGCAGAATGATCAATGAGGTGAAGAAGAATCCTCGAGTGTCAGCTGGAGACTTACAGAAATCCCTGGCACATGCCAACATTAGTGTTGACAAATCTACAATACATTACACAAGAATGGAGTTCATGGGAGGACACCACCAAGGAAGACATTGCTGTCCAAAAAAACATTGCTGCAAGTTTGAAGTTTGCTAAAGAGCACCTGGATGTTCCACAGCACTACTGTCAAAATATTCTGTGGACAGATGAAACCAAAATTGAGTTGTTTGGAAGGAACACACAACGCTATGTGTGGAGAAAAAAAGCACAGCACACCAACATCAAGACCTCATCCCAACTGTGAAATATGGTGGAGGGAGCATTATGGTTTGGGGCTGCTTTGCTGCCTCAGGGCCTGGACAGATTGCTGTCGTCGATGGAAAAAAAAATTCCCAAGTTTATCAAGACATTTTTCAGGAACACTTCAGACCATCTGTCCACCAACTGAAGCTCAACAGAGGATGGGTGATGCAACAGGACAACGACCCAGAGCATAGAAGTAAATCAACAATGGAACGGCTTCAACAGAAGAAAATACGGCTTCTGGAGTGGCCCAGTCAGAGTCCTGACCTCAACCTTATTGAGATGCTGTTGTATGACCTCAGAAGAACTGAAACAGTTTTGTACAGAAGAATGGTCCAAAACTCCTCCTGACCGTTGTGCAGGTCTGATCTACAACTACAGGAAACGTTTGGTTGAGGTTATTGCTGCCAAAGGAGGGTCAACCAGTTATTAAATCCAAAGGTTCACATACTTTTTCCACCTTGCACTGTGACTGTTTACATAGTGTGTTGAATAAAAACATGAAAACGTATGATTTTTTGTGCTGTAATAGTTTAAGCAGACTGTGTTTGTCTACTGATGTGACTTAGATGATGATCAGAACATATTTATGACCAATTTAAGCAGAAATCCAAGTAATCCCAATGTGGGTTGGGGGGCGGGGAGGAGGAGGGGTGCTATGAGGTCACCGTCTTTTCCGGACTTATCTGTTTATACCAACTACGGCATGAAGACGAATACGCAGATATCCACCTGCAGACCTGTTTTCAAAAAGGATGTGGAGTCATGGACAAATACACGTCTCTGTGTGTCAGTATCACCAGATCAATGGTTTATTTTACCGGAGTCTTACAAATTTGTACTCATGTAAAGCCCACCTTAAACTCAGACACTTCATGCCATCAAAAGTGCTCTGTAGATACTAAACAGTAGAGTTAGAAAAAGTCAGCTTCAGCTCCAGAGCTGCACACCCAGCTGCCTCTTCCATTGAGTCCATACAGTATGACACTAAACATATTATAACATATAATATGACCTGTGCCTAACATGATGCAGTATGGTCCAGAAACATTTGCTCATCACATAGTTCTCCTGGACCTCAGTGAGCCCTCTTCAGTGGCTTAAAGGAACAGAAATAGTCCTGATGTGAGCAGAGAAACTAAAAATGAGAAAACCCCACAACAATATGAAACAAAGACGCTCTTAGGTGCAGACACCACGATGCCTTTGCTCGACCCAGTCATCCTTCACACACCTTATTTAGCTAGTTTAATTGACCCAATGAGGCTCTTTGTGATCAGCAGTGGGTCTTTAATTCATTAAGTTTAAATACCATGAGTTCACCCTCAGCTCTGAGGAGATCTGATGAATGTTTTCCTCTTGAATCTACACTTTAACAAGCCAATCAGGAAACAGCATCCTCTCATCTTAATTAAAGGGTTTGCCTGAGTACAGATTTAAGGAGGCTCAGCTGTGACAGCCAACGCATATTTAATTCTCTGGCTGAATGTAACCCGTCCACAGAGGAGGGGAGAGCCTCATGATCTTTTATTAAAGGGATAGTCCGACTCTTTTGACCGTGAAGCAGTCGGCTCACTGGCAGGGTGCTGGCTGTGTTTTGACTTCAGTGGCCTCCTCAGGGCCTCATTAGGCCGGGGACGACTGTGTTACTGTGTTTGGATCTTCCAGGGAGCCTCTGCCTCCGAGTCCTGATGAATAATGCAGCGATGACTGCAGTTAAAGTGCTATTTAAGGGAGACTCTGTGGTGCTGGCTGCTATAAAGGAGAACTATTTTACTTTTCACATCTCATCTCTCCCTCCACTGAGCTGAAATGACTTTAATTTTCTCCAATTTCAAACTGGGGTGGAAGTCCAAACTCTGCTGGAGGCTAGAATGCAGAATTCATGAAAACCCACAATGGAAAACTGTTGGATCACACAGTTACACTCGTCTTACTCTTTTATTTTAGTAGAATTTACGGTACAGAAAGAGCTTTTTCTGGAGTTTGCCAAATCATTGAGCACTCATGAGGCTAGCCCTGCTGGAAATATGAGCATCAGCAAAACTAAGACCAAAATGGGACACCGTCTGGAGCAAGGATCTGCCATTTAGATGTATTAGTAACCTGTTTATACACTTCATGACATAAAGGCCTCACGGCTGTCTCAGAGAGGATGCATGTCATTTTCCTTTTGGCTAGCATGCAAACACGTCAGGGCTTTCTGAAAGGCAGGCTTGAACTTTGTGCATGACAGATTTGTTTCAGGATTCTTGAGGATAGAGAACCTTCAAATTTAGATCATGAGTTCTTGTTCTTCCGAGGCGCTGTTGTCCTTAGCAGTGCCCTACAATAAACAGTAACTGACCTTTTGCGGATCAGGAACATCTTTGGCACCATGATCCACCCAAAACATTTAAAAGCAATTTGCAGAGGGTGTAACAGCACCTGAAGTTTTGATAAGTCTAGTCTGACATCACCACAGAAAAGCTATTACTGCACTGGCACAATAAAACAGGGTCCAAAGTGAAGCAAGGTGCCTTCCCATGCAGCCTAAAGAAGTTTTATTTTATGGTACATGATACCTTTGAATTGCTTCAAGCTAAAGGATGTTATCACTCTAAATCAGTTGTTTATTTCTGGATCATAAAGCAGCAATGGGACAGATAGCATGAGCAAAGAGCCTCGCTACAGCTCAAAGTGGTGGGAGGCCTGGTTACACCACATTTGACAGGCTGTGGAGTGTAAAAAAAACAAGAGAAAAACAAAACCATGCCACAACTTCACCCTTAAACCCACCCAGTCTGTGGTGTGAAGAGACCTTTTATTAGTAAGAACTAAATCAAACAGATCATTTGATCCTGTGAAGATGATGATGGTCTATTCCAATCAATCTGTGGATCCAGACATTTAGAGAGCCTCTGAGTCTGAGTCAAGGTGAATCAGCCATTTGGAGATAATATTATTCTATGGATGCACTGATTGAGCAGAGTTAAAGCTTGAAAATGACAAAATTTCAGCACGTGCAGAGTTAACTTTGTCTAGATGGAGTAAAATCCCTGAAGTCTACTCTCAGTTTGAAAAGTTGATGTGAAACTGATGTTACAGCTAGTTAAAGGTGTAGTCAGCGATCTTCTAATCTTCTAATCTAATGCACTATTTGTCAAATTCATTGTATTTCTCCTCTCCATCCACAAGATGTCCCCACTGACAGCATGTTGAAAAAAAAGTCTGGTTTCAATACACAGCCTTGGCTCTGAATTTCAGCAGGTAAATACTGTGGCTCAGGCCGAGTTACCAAAACAGAGTACACCCCCCCACATCCAGGGGGCGATCATACTCATGCACAGATCAGACAGAGGGGGGAGGGGGAGTAGTAGGTTGCATAGCGTGCACAGTTAGCGTAAGAGAGAGATACAATAGGTGCAGTAGCAATGGCTGAAAAACAGCCCAAAAGAAAAAGGTCAGAGGAGTGAAAAGTGAAAAAGAAGGGCTATGACCATGAAAGAGTGAAGACCCGGGTCAACATTGGTGTTGCTTTCCGACGGTGGAGGGAACTCTGCAAACTGACAGACCTGAAAACAGACACGGATATGGCCGTCTGTCTGCTGGATAGGTTAGCAACATTAGCTTTGTGGTGCTTCACATAACAGTAACAGCCGTCGGGCATTCATCTTATTGTCTAATCTGACAGAATGTTCTGTTGTTGTGATGTTATCAATAATGACAGTCGAGTTGTCTGACGAGTCAGGGTTACCTTAGCTATGTAACTACGCAGTTTCTATGCCCGTTTCCATGACGATACACGTCCATCAGATTTCGGGGGTGGAGCCAGGGGTGAGGTATGAAGGGAGAGGCGGGTCTAAATTCGTTTATCAACAACCTCTCCACTTGTTTTCTCCCACATCGCTGACTACACCTTTAAACCCACGCGTCCATGTGAACTCTTAGCCTGTTGAGTCAACAGCCCAAGACCTCGCCATGCTTTTTGTTTTTCTAAATATGTGCTCTAACCAAACATCTTAATGTCAGCATACAGAAAATACATCAAGTAATATTTACACTTTGCAGAGACACCATAGGGTTAGCATTTGAGTAGTTAAATTCACGGTCAAAT
This sequence comes from Scarus forsteni, assembly GCA_036419115.1. Classification (NCBI taxonomy): domain Eukaryota; kingdom Metazoa; phylum Chordata; class Actinopteri; order Labriformes; family Labridae; genus Scarus; species Scarus forsteni. The sequence continues at coordinate 313,092 of JAZDUH010000357.1, read as the reverse complement.
GTTCTAAAGTTTATTCTTAGTAAAATTAGTGAAACAACACCTTGTGGAGTAGAGCCATGTAGGATCTTAAGAAGTGTTGACATTGACCCTGACGGTGTTGGTCTGACCACACAGATGTTTCTGTACTGTCCTGAAGGTCGTGCAGGTTCGTCCCAAATTTGGCTCCAATCCTGAGGAGACTTTGACACACGTGTTGACGTCTCTGCTGCTAACAAACCAACTCTATGTCGATGTTTCTGCAGTTTAAATGGTGAAAAGCCATGAAATAGGATCATTCTTTTCTGCAGGCATCAACATCATTCAGTGTTCCCCTCATCATCCCTGTGTGATAGAGAGTGTGTAGGTGTGTGTCTGTGTGCTCCATCTTATTTGTCTAGCTGCAGTCTTTACTGCCAGAGGTGACTCTCTGATCGTGTCAGCATCTTGGTTATTTATATCCCATCACAGCGAGCTAAAGCAGTAGTATCAGGGTGTATGCGTGTCACTGAGACTCTGCCAGCACTAAGGCTGGAGCTCTTATTGTTTAAGACGATGACCCTTTACCTCATGACACCACCAATAAAACCATTAAACTGTTGGTCAATGAGACAAACTAAGGCTGCAGACTCAGCACAGTAACACATTTGTTTGTCTGGATGAATCACTGCATTAAAAAAAGACTTAAACTCTGGCTGCAGACACAGATCTGCTCCTTTATCGCTACACTATGAAGAACATCTCCCTTTGGCTTTAGCACAACTTTATGCCATTAAACTTAAGGTCTTGAACCCAAGGGGATGCTGTGTGTTGGTGTTTAAGCTCCTGGAGTAACGGGCAGTGATTCAGGACCTCCTGAGTCCTGATCAGTCCTGGACGCCCAGGTCCAGACCTCTTCTGTTTAAGCCAATCAAATAAACGACCTGAAATGTGAAATGTGAAGTGAGGAGTGACTATTTCATCACTGCAGAGTCCGTTCTTGTTGTCAGGGCTCTATTTTAAGAGCCAAAGCGCCCATGGCAGTGCGGGGTGTGGTACTGTTTTAAGGACGAATGTTTTCAGTGCAGAGCCTGGTGCAGGGCACGGAGAGGATGGATCACTTATACTTCAGCATCAGTGCATTTCACCTTAAACAGCAGCTGGATCCACCTGACTCAGCATCTGTAACCAGTCAGAGCTCCAACAGCAGCATCCCTGATCAATAAGGTGAGCAGATAGGGGGAACAGGATTAAGGTAAAGGCTCACATAAGAGCCCGTAAAGGAAAGGACATGGCCCATGCCAAATGTAGACTATGAGTCCCGATTATTTCAACTCTAAAAATCATTTGATCGGTCATAACCTGTCTCAGAGTGCTAACCCCGTCCTTCTGAAATGGTATATTCCTTATTAATTAATGATGTGGCTTCCTCTGTTGAATTAGCAGTTAGCACAGTAATGTTTGGCACATGCAGCCAGAAGGTTCATGTTCCCAGCATGAATCCATTTTCAGGCTTTTTCTGCTTTTATTTGAATGATGGGACAGTGGGTAAAGAGTTGGGGAGTGTGAAGGACAAGGGGTGAAGAAAAAAGAAGCCACATCTGAACCATGCCACAGACTACAGCCTGTACATGGGGTGTGTACATCCAAGGCCCCGTAGAGCTTTCAGGGCCCAGCCATTTAAGTATTAATTAATAAATAATCTCTTGTTTGTTTGTTCTTTCCCACAGCTTGATATTTGTGTTTAAAGAGCATAATGTCTGCAGTCTTCTCTCCTTCATGTGTGATATTTGCTGATGTTAGCTGTCACAAACACCTTCAGTCTGAAGTGTTAGCTTCATCTGTGAGCAGGTTTTCTGGTTTTGGATGAATAAAAACATCCAGCACTGGGAGCACTGGGAGCACTGGGAGTGCTTTTAGATCATATGTCAGCTAAGGGTGAGCCCAAGGTGAGGGCTAATGGTAGTTGGCGTGGAGAGGAAGGAGCAGGTTGCTGAAAAGCTCTTTATGCTGCTTAGGCCAATCCTCCAGCACGTTACCCAGCAGGCCTCGGGCCACACGGGGAGCAGGGGTTAGGCCGAAGGGAAACAAGGGTTAATCTGAGAGCAGGGACACCAAGCTGATCACTGTAATGTGGTTAGCTGGAGCGTTGTAATGTGGTATTGTTCTGAGGCTGATGACGGTGGATCCATGATGGAGAAGTGGGATTAGCCACAGGGGCGACCCACACTCACCTCCAGACTAATGCATATTTTATTATTTGGTTTGGTTTGTTCTTCAGTTACACTTTGGTAGAAGAAATATGGCTTAGAAGAAGTTCTTATGACCATAGTGTTGTTATATTACTCTATGCTCATGAGACAGCCAGTTGGGGATTTATTTTATCTACAAGAATCATCCAGGCTATGAAATTAAAGAGGACGTGACTTTAAATTTGAGTCCAGTCAAAACAAGCAGCTTTTCTTCTACGGTCACACCAAAAGAAAAACACAAAATCAGATCTCCTGACATCCCGTCTTAAACTCTTCATTTGATGAGAGGCTGGAACATGTCCGAGCTAGCAGGTCGACAACCAATCACAGGGCCACATAGAGATATAGACCATTCCTGTGCACACTCATACCTAAGGGCAATTTAGAGTTCCCCATCAAGGAAGGCCATGACCGATACAGGAGTTGAACCGACAGCCTTGCTGTGAGGCACGTGCACTACCTGCTGCTCCAATGTGCCACCCCTAAACATTCAATGCTTGCACATCAGCTCTGAACTGTTTTATTTGGCTCTAAGGGTCCAAAATGACTTAATCCAGTAATCCAAAGTGGTTAACTCCATCTAAAGTGTTGTCTGTATGGTGCAGCATTAGCTAAGTGTTAAAGTATTAATAATGCCATTGCTGCTCTTTTGGTATCGTTTACACTCCTGAGGTTTGGAAACCAAATCAGTACTCCAACAAAATGTTCATCTTTAAAGTTCTCTGGACTCTCTTCAGTCTTTATTTTTTACTGTGCCAACACAAAGCCACTTCCTGTGTCATGTGACTGTGGAGACCAATCAGACGCATCAGCCCCGCCCCTAACTCAGTTTTATTGCAAAATAATGTAGGAATAACAGAAAAATGATTTATTGATCTGTTCTCCAAACAGGTCTTTAAGTCATGCTTTAAAAGTTGAACAGATGTTTTGTTTGGTAGGCCAACATTGGATGTATTGATGTGTCATTTGTGTTTGTATTTATGTAAGAAACAATCAAACTTATTCATAAAGCACTTTCCAAAGGGGAATGTGTAGCACAAACTTCTTTACAGACAGATAAATCAAAGAAGATAACAGGAAGTACAACCTAAAGTAACCCACCCTCCCTCTATCCAAACACAGTGCTATCAAAAGCATCATAAATAAAATAAACAAAGATGAACCCAGGACACATCAAGGAAACACCCTCTTAAAGGTTTAAGTTAACGCTGGAGGTTAGGTTAAAGTGTAAAATCAAAAATATCAAATAGAATAAAAATCAACTGAACTGAAATGAAAAAATGAGCAACTAATAAAAAGATACTAAGAATTAAAAAAAAAACACAACTAAAATATAATTCTGAAATTCAAACAGAATAAGATCAAACCTACTTCAAGAAAAAATATTAATAAATAAAAGGAAAGGAAAAATATCAAATCGTCAGAATACAGATGTCACAGATGGTTGTAATGGTGGAATATAAACTAAATGTATTTTATTGTGGTAATAATTAAATTAAACTCACAGCAAGATCTGAAAGTCTGGAGCCTGGACTACATGATCCTTTGTGTTCCTTTGGTTGATGAAAAAATGTCAGAATAAATGAACATTTCTACTAATCGCAAGTTTATGAAACATTACAGCAGAAAGTATCTGCATCAAATTGATCTGAAAAAGTCTGGTAATACCACTAGTTTCCATGCAGACACAAGCTAGCTGTATGAAAATGCTAACAACTAAAACCCAAGAGTTCGAGATAAAGAGGATTTCGTGTGGGCGCCTGCAGGTTCAATGGAGGCTTTTAAAAAATATGCATCACCGTGCAGTCTGCAGTCGAGCACGACTGTAACGTGACACTCTGCACGCCTCATACGTGACGAGGTAAATGAGTGAGTATGGTAAATAAAGGGTGTTTTAAAACCAAAAAAAACATACGTGACGAGGCGAGTCTTTTCATTTAATTGATGATGTTTGTGACCAACAGACTGTGTGCTTTTAGCTCCACCTTCTACTTCTGTGCTGTTTTTCTTTCTGTATAACTATGAAGCTGTCACAGCATCCTCTGCAGCCACATAAATCTGCTCACCCTGCCTTAGCCTGATTCAGTCGACATATGCCCTGCTGGATACGGTGAAACTCTTTTAACACAGACAGAAGCCTCACAGCTGATGGCCTTCAGCCTAAAATTCCTGCTTCTAATCCCGTTTAGGAGGTCATCAAAGTTGGCACGGGCTAACCTGGAGCTGAATTCAAGCTAACCAGAGTGTAGTTCATGGAAAAGGCTGTTTACGCTGATGGAGCTGTGTGGCACACTCGCTGATGTGGATCCAGACACTGTGGTTGTTCTTTAGAGGTGGGCACGGTTCATTTGTTAACACTGTGGTAAAATTATAAAAAATAGCATCAGTGCAGAGGATGTGAATGGACTTTATATCATTGTCATAGAAAGATCCTGCCTCAGACTTCACATGAAGAATCATTATCTGTCTGGATGAACTTTCAAAAGCACGAGTGAGGCACTGATAACCAGCGTTGGCCATGAATCCACACATCACTCTGCACGTCTTTGATTATAACACTGTAGTACAGACTCCAGATTCTCCCTTGGTGGATGCTGTTACAAGTTTGGTTCTCATGAATAATGTTCTCCTGAAGACAGCCTACGGTTCTTTAGTGAGGAAAGGGTGAGGAGCTTCTTCTTCATACTGGACTACTGCCTCTTCTTACAGGAGATTTTGGCCCTTTTTTGGGCCCCATCAACACATTTATTACCTCCGCCAAGGAGGTTATGTTTTCAGGAGAGTTTGTTTGTCTGTCTGTCTGTGAACAAAATAACTCAAAAAGTTATGGATGGATTTGGATGAAATTTTCAGGAAATGTTCAGCATGGGAAAAGGAAGAACTGATTCAATTTTGGTGTTGATCTGGATCACCGTCTGGCCACCATGGCGAAAAATGTGATTTCTGTTAATAACTACTGAACTAAAATAGATATCACCAGAAAAGCACTCGGAGAGCACAGACCTCTGCCAACGCCACAGTCCTCAGCCATATTGTGATTTTGACTATAAATATTAGTCCTACCTTTATTTCATGTAAATATTTAGATTTCTTGACCATGAAAACATACCATTAGCAACTGGATATCTATTTTAGTTCGGTAGTTATTCACAGAAATCACATTTTTCATCATGGCAGATCCAGACGCTGATCCGGATCAACACCAAAATTGAATCAGTTCTTCCTTTTCCCGTGCTGAACATTTCCTGAAAATTTCATCCAAATCCATCCATAACTTTTTGAGTTATTTTGTTCACAGACGGACAAACTCTCCTGAAAACATAACCTCCTTGGCAGAGGTAATTATGAATCCAGTTGTTAATGGTATGTTTTCATGGTCAAGGAATCTAAATATTTACATGAAATAAAGGTAGGACTAATATTTATGGTCAAAATCACAATATGGGAGAGGACTGTGGCGCTGGCGGAGGTCTGCGCTCTCCGAGTGCTTTCCTAGTCTGTGTTGCTCTCTGCATGAATGCATGGCCCTTACTATCTGTACCTCGTTGGAAAGATGAATAGTCCGGCTTTCCAGTGATAGAAATTACTCCATCAACTGATTTTGTTCAAGGAGAGAACTAATAAAACAAAATAACATTTCCAATCTTCATATTTAGTCAGTTTCAGAGCACTTTACGGGGCCTCGTACAGCCCTCGGCTCCGTGTTACAGAATGATATCGGCTCTTCTTTGGCCCTTTTCACACACAGTCACACCAGAGGAAGAGAGCTGCTGAGTTTCCTCTCCATATCTCTTTAGATGGGGATGGTTTTAGAGCAGATGCTACAGAACTTCAATGATTGCAGCAGAACACACGTCTGAGTTTGTGTTATGCTCCTGACAAACTCCTCCTGCCTGATTGATCTGTCCAGGTCTCTTTTCCTGGTCTATGTCATCTGCACAGGATGATATCATCGGCCTCGGTGAATTACTCTGATGATTCACTGCAGCGTTCAGATGAGCTGCTCAGGCTTTATGTGATAACAGAACATTACCCAGGTTAGGTCTGAGTAATGTCTGGATGATTTCAGGGGCTTAGACTGATCACCTTTACACTGTCCCTCCCTCTGGGAGAAGAAGTTGGAGGATTGTCTTAGGTCTTCCTGTGAGGTCATGGAGCGGCCAGTGGTGGACAAAGTACTCAATGCCAGTACTCAAGTCAAAGTATCGATACTCATGTTCAAATACTACTCCAATACAAGTAAAAGTTGCTTGGTCAAATTTGTACTTAAGTTAAAGTATTGGAGTACCTGCTTTTGAAAATACTCAAGTGTTAAAAGTACTTTTTCCCGTTGACCTGACAGAACGTAATGACTGAAACAATCTACAGAATGCACTGACCTGCTTATAGATCATGTAGAATAAAGAGTTTGAAAATATGCTACAAAGCCCATGGAAATGCAGACTGAAACACTAATGAATCAACAAAAGGACAACCACTGACATTTTCTCTTTTTTTATTTAACTCCCCCTCTTCAGATATGATCATGGGTGCTCTGGTGTGGAATTGTCGTCTTTATCAGCCATAGTAGCCATCATTACTGCCAAGACGAACCATAACCACCAACGTTAGCTCAACCTTTACCTTCCTGACAACAGTGGCTCATGCCCGTCTTCTTCTTCTTCTTTGTTGTTTAATGGCGGTTGACAAACCAACTCAAAAGTGCATTACCGCCACCAACTGGACTGGAGTGTGGAACAGGATGCACAAAGTATAGATAACACCACTTGAACAAATCACATTTTAGAAGAGAAAATAAATTTCATCTGCTGACTTCATACCTGTACCTAAAAGTAACGAGTAACGAGGCCGTTTATAGAAATGTAGTGGAGTTAAAATTAGAATATTTATCTTTTAAATGTAGTGAAGTAAAAGTCACAAGTTCCAAAAAAAAAAAAAAAAAACCTCTAGTAAAGTACAGATACTCAAAAAATGTAATAAAGTACAGATACTCAAGCAAATCTACTTTGTTACTGTCCACCCCTGGGAGCGGCCTGATGTCTCCGGTCACCCTCCTGTCATAGATCTTTGTGCCCGTACTCTCAGACGTGCACTCTTGTAAATAATTGACTGTTGTCTGCCACATACATCTGTAAACACATTTATCAGTCAAACCTGGAGTGTGTGTCAGTGGACAGACAAGGTGTCAGCGTGCAGGCTCACCTGGATCGAACAAACCCACTCATGTGTAATTACTCCCAGTCCACTGCCTGTAGGTGGGACACTGACAGGAGCGCCCCTCCCCCACTGCCAACACAGTAATGAGGCACACACATATCCACACAAAGCCTGCATCACATGTCTGCGTGCACGCTGCTGTTGAGACAGGAGTAAAGAGGAGGCATGCTCCTGCAGGAGGAGGTGGGAGCTCTAACATATCTGTTCTTCATTTCTCACACATCAGGTGAGGAAATTAGAAACTGAGAACATTCACACTGCCATCACTCTGCAGCTCCAGGTGGGAAGGTGAAAGCTTGTTAAAATGTCACAGTCTATCATCCAGGTTTGGAGATGTTACCTCCTGAAAGTCTGAGTCAAATGTTAACGCATCATCCAGCAAACTGCTGTCCATCAGGCTCTTTAGTAACGCAGCAGCTTAGCCCGGCTCCCTGGGCATCAGCGGGACATGCAGTGACCCTCCATTTGGTAAAACTTTTCATATTCAGTCACAGTATTAATAAACCTTTATGGTTCCTCCTCAGTGTAGGCGGCACGTCATCATGCAGCTGTGCCGTCCAACACAGCCATGGAGAGCATGGTGCACCGTTTATGGCTGTTGTCCCAGTAAGGAGACGAGATAAGCTCAATTAATGGTAATGACAAACTCATGGAAGCCTAGACCATGAACATATCTGTCTCTGTTGAGAATAAATGTATTAAAGTAAGCCTTTGAGGGGTGGCTCCTCATTTTCAAGAGTTATTATGGATCTAAAATCAAACATGGATAGAGAGATCATGCTAATATCTACGTTAACAGCTAATGATTACAAACTAGAATGGGTCTAAAGAAAAGCCAAAATATTGAATACTGTGATGCTCCTACTGACCAATCAGTGTTCAGATGTGTTTTAAAGCATCTTTCTCATCATAGACCCTAACCCTGCATTTCCACGTAGCTCGCCTGTGTACAGTCCGGTTTAGCTTTGACCGTGATGCATATCCACACACACTGGGAGCTAGTAAGCAGCTTAAAACATAAGATCACAACACCACAAGAGGACTAAAACTTCCCAGAGGATTTACAAGATCAAGAGCTAACAGGAAGTGCAGCGTCAGGTTGTATCTGCTGAGGTTGGTATGCTGTCTGCTTCAGTACTATTTTAACTATTTCTGCTTTATTTTGTTATTATCTGACATGAAGCTCTGAGAGCTTGGTCTCCTGTTTAGGATTTGCTGAGCATAGCCTGACGCAGAGGTTGAAGCAGCTTCCACTAGATACTGACTTCTAATTCAAACAAACCAGTCTGGAGATGTGCTGCTAGCATGGCAGAGGGCGTAGGGAAGCACATGATGTGGAGGTCGACAAGAAAACTGTGTGGGGCACATATGAGCAGTATGTGGGACTGTTGGAACCAGAGGGTGGGTAGTTTTCCATCCTGGAAATGCTTTAACCCGATTTAGGTGATTAGTTACTCTTTAAAGATAATTTTAGGTCCCCTAACATCCAAACTTTATTTGATTTACTAGAGAGGTGCAGGAATGAGTCAAAAACAAGGAAGTCATTTAGCGTTCAGCACTTCCTGGTACTCGGCTACCTAAGAAAACAGGATGTAGATAACTGTCTGAAATAAGGTTTGAGATGAACACACGCTCATGAGGTTCATCTGATGTCTGATTTTAAATCTAAAATTGTCCACATGGAAAGACAAGGCCAATATTTCAGATTCATCCAGTTTCCAAACTGTGTTGTCTTTGGCACTGATATAAAGACGAAACGCCTACAGGACTAAAAACTTGTGCAGATGCACCTGAACTGTTCCCTGTGTGGACGGCCTCAGTAAAACTGGGCCTCATATTGGTACATGAATGAAAGTGTTGTCATGTGATGGAGATAAGAGGAGATGGTAGGGGCAGCAGAGGAACAGAAGAAGCTGCCCGCTCAGATCTACAGTGAGTCTACGTGCACCTGTGAGGGTGTTGGTTTAACCGGCACACTCCCTCCTCCACCTGTGAGGGTGTTGGTTTAACCGGCACACTCCCTCCTCCACCTGTGAGGGTGCTGGTTTAACCGGCACACTCCCTCCTCCACCTGTGAGGGTGTTGGTTTAACCGGCACACTCCCTCCTCCACCTGTGAGGGTGCTGGTTTAACCGGCACACTCCCTCCTCCACCTGTGAGGGTGTTGGTTTAACCGGCACACTCCCTCCTCCACCTGTGAGGGTGTTGGTTTAACCGGCACACTCCCTCCTCCACCTGTGAGGGTGTTGGTTTAACCGGCACACTCCCTCCTCCACCTGTGAGGGTGTTGGTTTAACCGGCACACTCCCTCCTCCACCTGTGAGGGTGTTGGTTTAACCGGCACACTCCCTCCTCCACCTGTGAGGGTGTTGGTTTAACCGGCACACTCCCTCCTCCACCTGTGAGGGTGTTAGTTTAACCAGCACACTCCCTCCTCCACCCGGGGCACAGAGCCAGGCGGAGACAACAGCTGGATGCAGCTTCTTCAAACCCACACAGAATAATGGCAGCAATTTGGCTCCTGATGAATCCCAGAAAAACAGAAATCATGTCCCCCGCCTCCATCACGGCTTGATCACACTCCTCCAGCTCCGTCTGCACGCTCGAGTGTCTGCTAACAGCAACAAACGCCTTTAATCACTCGTGCACGTCCATATGTTTTCATTGTAAAGGGCGCTCCACATCAGCAGAACTCAAAATAACACAAAGAAGAAAATGCATGTTGTTATTGAGTCAATCTGTTCTGTACTGAGCTGCAGTCACATTGAGAGCGAACAGAAGTGTTTAAGGACAGTTTATTTAAGAGATGCCAAAGCGTGGATCATAACAGAGCTATCCCCGGCATTTTGTTTCCAGTATTAAGCTAATAGCTGGCGGCTGTTTCATCCTTCAGCCAAGGGTTTGGGTCAGAGGGTTAAAAACAACCATTCAGACTCTTAAGAAGATCTCTGAGATGTTTGAAGCTGCACAGAACAGTTATAGATTATTGTAAATCATGATGAGGGGGTAGCAGGACGTAGAAGTGAAACGATCAGTCCATGGTGTCAGGTAACACTGTTTTTAAAGATCTTCAAGGAATGTCTAAAAGGCCTCCAAAGTGTTTTCACATATTTCTGTTGTGGTTTGAAGGGAATTTTCATTTAAATCAAATGAAGACAATGAAGCAGCTGCATGGGTGATAGGGACTGATCTACTGTTAAAGGCTATATCATATTTAACCATGTTAAAACTGGACTGAAACTTAATTTTTTATGTTAACATCTGGCCCTGGTGCATATGTCAAGAGAAAACTGACCCTTGTAGTAAAGGATCTACGGGCTGTGGTACTTTAAAGGATTTGTTTACACTTTTACATTTTCAATTCTGAAATGCTGAATCTGAGGTTTTTCTTTCAGAGCACTTCTGCTTTATTAAGAAGAGTCCTCAGTTGTTGACCGCCTCTAGGTCTTTGGTTTTGAGCTCTAAAAAGCACAAGGACTTCATGTTTTATTGACTAAATTATTGATGAATCTACGTTTGCTGAGCATTAGGTCCTGTCCACCAGATGGTCCATTTATTATCCCAGTCCATCTTGGAAAGCGCCCATAGAAAGTGTTTGGGAAGGACTGATCTTGTGAAAAGCATATCCAGCAGGTGATTGGACAATTGTCCTGTCAATCAATGTCACTATGAGCCAATTAGATAATGTAGATGATGCTCAGTGTGAAGGACAGAACATGAGCCAGGTCATGATACAAACTCTGGCCAACACAAAAAAGTGGAGAGGAAATGTTTTTACCACAGAAAAGTTTGTAGTGTGGTTTGTTTTTCATTTAATAAACACATCTGGTCCAGATCTGAATAAGGTGCTACTGCAGCTGTTAGACTCTATGCTAATCTCTGTACAAGAAGCCTGTTTGATCGCAGACACTGAATCAGGTGGATCCAGCTACACTGCAAGGTTGCAGCCCACACTGAGATTATTTGGTTTCTCAAACCAAAGAAGACGTGGGGTGTAGAATATGTGATATAAGCAGCAAAGGTCGCTGCACCAGATTGCTATGATACATCTACCACGGCTTGAGCCCAAAGATCTGCAGACCAATCCAGTTTTTATTCTTTATTTTTGTATTTTTTTGTATTTTTAATCTCATCAGTGTGGGAGAAATGATGCTACAACACCTAAAAGGTTTGCAGCTCTTTGTTTACAGTCTAAATGCTGAGCTAGGCTAAGCTAATCACATCCTACATCCAAACAGGAGGGACCGCTCGCTCACATGCACTTTGGTTTTCTACTCTGTGGATAAATGATTTAAGACTTGCTGAGAATCCATCGACCCCCCCCCCCCGTGCAGCTGATTTAATTTGGGGGCCTAAATGGCTGAATTAGGCACTTGACACTCGATGTGCAGAAGCTGCAGTATTTCAGCCCCCCCCTCCCGCCCTCACGAGACCCTCCCAGCTCAGGGTTAAAGGTCACACTAAGAGCAGGGGTGGTGGGGTTTAATGGAGGGGCGGGGGTCTTCGGTGACACCCGCAGCAGAACAAAGAACAGACCATGTGTCGCGAGGTGAATCTGCCTTTTTCTTTTGTGCACCACATGGACACGAGCATCTGCAGCAGACGGGGACCAACACACTCGCCGTTGTTTCTCAGAGTGTGTGTGTTACTCTCTCGCCTCAAAAGCCTCCATTCATGAGCTGGACGGGCGCACAGCCCCGCTAATTAGCATCAGTCATCTCCGCGGTCTGTGCGGCCCCGCTGAGGGCTTTGTTGTCCCGCTTCGTACCAAGAAGTGTGAAGCTGAAGGCAGGACAGTTCCTGAAAAAGACTGAAGTGAACCCTGGACCGTGGACCAGCCTCTTTGTCCAGACCTGAGCAGAGTGACACCAGAGGACTGCTGCTTCCTCTGTTAGCATGAAGAAAGGACCAGTCCTTCAGTTTAACTCATATTTGATGATTCTGGTACGACTCTGCCCACGTTACAGTTAAAAACTAGGCTGAACATTGTCTCATGAACAAAGCTGCATCAGAGTGTCTGAAGCTGTTTGGGGAGATTCACGTCTCTGAGCTGTTCAAGGTGGATTTAAAGGATAATTCCTGTGTGGGGTGTTTGTAAATGAGGACAGGAGAACTCATGGATGATCAGACAGTTTGTAAAGACTGTGCTGGAACAGTCTGCAGGGGTACGCAGAGTACAGGTCTAAACTTACAAACATGTTAGCCTGTGTTTTTAGTGAATGTCTTTCTTTAGATTTCAGTCTCATGTCTGAGGAGCTGATCAGATACATGCCACGGGTCACAATAAACAGTAACAATAAGAAACTATTGAGTCCTGCCTCAACATGGCTGTGATTGAGCTAAAATCACAGCCATGTTGGGTAATGATATCCAAACATGAACATCACACGGCTTGGATCATGTGACACAGATGGATTTGTCCCATGTTGTCATCGCTCTGACAATGAGGATCATTAACCGTGGCCCTCTTGATCAGCAGAGTTGGTAACACTTTACTTTAGAGGTCAGCAAATTGATCACACTTATGTAATAATTAGACAGTTTTTTCTTATTTCTTTGAAATTACCCCCGAAATTTCCTGAGAATTTGGTGAAAATTATCACATCACTTCTTTTAAATAATGTCCAAATTTATTATTGCAAGTCACAATTGGTAGGTTACTGTTTTTTTTTAATTTACTCCAAATCACAAGGTCAGAAGGTGACTATTAGCAAATAATTGATTTGAAATTAAATCACAACCCACCACAAAATGTTTTAGAAGTATTCCAACATTTCTGCTGTTTCCAGAGAAGCAGCTGATAAATAGCTGCTTAGTTCTTGAATACAGAAGTTAGGTTCATTGTTTCCTGTGATAATTACCTTTGAAATGTTAAGTGAATAATTCAATGCCCCAATAATGATTATCGAGATCACATGCAACCCTTATTTAACCAGTTTGTCCCATGAAGATCTATTATATCTTTGGCAAAGGGTGATACTTCTAAAAACATTTTGTGGTGGGTTGTGATTTAATTTGAACTAAACTATTTGCTAATCGACACCTTCTTACCTTCAACTTGGAGTAAATTTCAAAGAAACTGGAATAAAACAGTAACCCACCAATTCTGACTTGTGACTATAAATTTGGACATTAATTGAAAGAAGTTTTGTGCTAATTTTCACCAAATTCTCATGAAATTTCAGGGGTAATTTCAAAGAAATAAGAAAAAACTTTTCTAATTATTACCTCAGTGTGATGAAATTTGCAGACCTCTAAAGTAAAGAGTTACTGCAGAGTTGAGCGTCACTCCCTGGTCTAAGTGACTTATAGTCTAACGTTAAATGTGTTTGTGAGCATGTTAGCAAGTGTTTGTGTTGAAAAAGTCTGCTGCTGTAAAACTACCATGGCAGCAGAAGTGATGAGAAGAGAGACTGTCCCACAGTGGGACACTTAAAGACCAGTATGCTGTGCTCCTGCCTGACTCCTCACTGGCACTTTCCTAAAAAGTCATTTTCTGTTCTTCGATCATGGAACGAAGCCAGGCAGCACATGATCAAGCTGTGAAAAATACCTTGGATAAGGTCTCACACCACATATCCTTATAAGCAGCAAAATCCAGTGTTGAGAACTGGAGCTCAAACCTGCAGGTCCTTCTCTGTTCACTAACACCTGAGGATTCATTTGACTAAATGAGGAAAAGTCTTTTACATTTGAAGTGACAATAACAGCCCAAATCCCCTAATTACTATCAATCAATCAATCTTTATTTGTATAGCTTCAATTCAAAAAAGTGTTATCTCAAGACACTTTACAACAGAGCATGAAGCTCTTTATTTTATGGATACACATATATGCATAAATACATATATACATATAAAGATACACATATACATATATATACAAATATATACATCCAACACCAACATGAATCCAAATAGCCAATCATGGATCCCTCCATCATGGCTCAAGAAAAAACCTTCTGTTAAGCAGCAGGAAATCTTGAATGTGGATCCCAGTCTCATTCAGGAGGTATACTACCACTGTGCATGGGCTGAATATTCTTAATCAACCTTGACTTAGATTTTCTGAAAAACTGTCAGTGGTGCATCCTCTGGGTTGATCCAGAGTTAATGCTGTGTTTCAGGTAACCCATAACTCGTGTTTTTCCCACCTGTAACTCATGAAAGTTCACTGGAATTCATAACTTCCCACCCCTGAACTCGTACCAGATCGATCCGAGTTACGACTTGTGACGTCACATCACTGCCTAAACAACATGGCCGCCTCTTAATAATGACAAACACTGTAAGTATACACTTCTGTTAGCTTATGCCACATTTCCCGCTTCTGTTTCACTTCAATGAGTTAGTTGACAAAGCATAAATCTTACAATCGCTCTTTTCCACTAGCACGCCTTGGCCCTACTCTACTCAGCTCTACTCGATTAGCAGCGTGTTTCCACTAGCCTGGTACCTCCTAAAACAAGCTAGTTTTAGTACCTACTCCGCTCTGGTTCCAAGCGAGCTGAGTCCATACTAAAAGATGACGTCACCGACTGCTGGCTACTGATTGGTCAGACAATGTCGTCATCGATGAGTCATGAGCGCGATGACCTAGCATGCTAGCGGTAGCTACCATTAGCTTACCCTCATACGTCTTTTCTTTGCAGCTGGATTGCTCTCGTCCTCGGCTTCATTCTGTTGTATAGCTTCCAAAACTCTCCTGTGCTTCTCAAGGGGTATTTCTTCTTACCACCTGCAGCCTTCTTCTGCTTTCCTTTTTTACTCAGTTTGTGACAAAAAGACACAGATTGTTGTGTCACACTCAAAATGATGTCTCCGCAGAGCCGCTCAGCTGTTTACAGCGACACTGCACCCCGTTGGGCAGGAGGCTGGGGCTAATGGAAAAGCAGCACAATTTACATCCCAGAATCCCTTGCGCTCAAACCAAAGTCGTCATATGCCTGGAACGCTTTCAGGTTGAAACTCTGAGATTTAAACTGGGAAGTTTCAGAGTTACGGGTCACCTGAACGCAGCATCAGACAGGAAAGGCCTCTGCTGTCCTGCAGCCACAGATCAGCCTGCAGCGAGGTCAGATGCCTCTTTCAGAAACCACACGGCTGACATGTCTTACTTAATCACTGCCTCATTAAATCAGTTTTCATCGACTCCTCAACAAATATGACGAGGCACACTTTGGATGGTTTTGTGTTAATACAGGACCAGAGCAGCACATGAGACCAGGCCCACACTCTGACACCTGAACCTTCCACTAAGGCTGTAGACCAGGGGTGGGCAAGTGGCGGCCTGGGGGCCAAGTGCGGCCCTCCACATCACTAAATGTGGCCCGACATTCATTCCCAAAAACCAGCAGCTGTAAATATGAAGAAAACTCAGATATCCAATAGAAATAATTCTATATAATCTAGACTGATATTTTATTGGCTTATGTAAGTTGTTTATGACCTTACTTTGCTATAATAGTGTCTCTAAATCTGTTTTATGAAGCCTTTGGACATTATATCAAGTATTACTCAATACTATATTTAATAAATGGCAGCAGCAAAATATTTGAGCTTCAAAATTTGATCACATCATTTTATAGATTTGAAAAAAGCTTCATTGGCTATAATTCCATGTATTTTAGCTAAAATTGCTTGAATTCTATGTCAAGTTCATTTGATTATGCATAATAACTTGTATTTATGTTTTAATATATGAATATCAGGGATGGGAATCGAAAACCAGTTCCAGTTGAGAATCGTTAACAGCTCCATCAAAGAATCGATATCATTCATCTTTTTGCTTATCAGTTTCTTCCATTGACAGGGTTCAGAAGAGTCAGAATTGTAGCTTAATTTTTATTGCACCTACTGCACAACCTTAAGTGAGTGGAAACACCAGCTACTTGCAGAAGCAGTTATCTATGCTGTGACATGTGTTTGAC
Organism: Scarus forsteni; assembly: GCA_036419115.1. NCBI lineage: Eukaryota > Metazoa > Chordata > Actinopteri > Labriformes > Labridae > Scarus > Scarus forsteni. Next base: position 296,739 of record JAZDUH010000357.1, on the reverse strand, counting down.
ATTGTTGACACTGAAAACCAGGCCAAGATTTGCCCACACGGGAAATCTGCAGAAATCGAAAAGGGAATCGTTAAAGAATTAGATCGATTAGCAGGATCGTTAACAGCATTGGTATTGATAAAATCTTATCAATTCTCCTCCCTAATGAATATTGGTATGCTAATTTTATGGCGAATTTTTATTCTGATTTGTTGTTTATCCAACATTCTTTTTCATCATCAAGAGTTTCTGTAAATTTGTAACAATGTGGCCCTCAGGCTGGAAAAATGGTTTTATGGCTCTCTTGGTAATAAAAGTTGCCCACCCCTGCTGTAGACTGTTTTGTTACTCCTTGTCTATTGTTTGTCTAAATGGAGCTGAAGCCTCTCTGGTCTTGACCTAGTCTTGTGGTTTTGTCTTCGTCAGTTGACTGTGGAGGATCTGCAGTATCATGTGGTTCCTGAGGTAAAGGTCTGGGACTCTGTTTGGTTTTCAGAGGAGATCAGGACAGATGTGACAACTGTTGACTTCTAATGTCCTCAATCTGCTGCTCTGTGGGGACACGTGTCAGGATCTGGACCATCATGATTAGATTCAGTGTCACGTCCATGTTACAGTTCTCAAACATCCCTCTCTGGATGGGCGGGTTCATTGAGAGTCGTAAAAAGGGCCAAAAAAGTGAGAGAGGAGCAGGACTGTGATCCTTCTGTCTGCTGCCTTGGAGCTCCAAACGTTGACATACTACCAGCACGGCGTTCGCCAAAGACATCCGCACGCTGCCAGATCACACAGCCAGTTAAACTTGGGCCCATGTGCAGGTGGGGGGGGGGCAAAGTGAGATCATGACTCATGTGTTTGTTTCATGAGGCGTCTTTGGCCTGGGTACACAGCAGCTCTGTGCTAATCCACGGGGATGATTAAATGGATTAAACACTCATATTTCTGAAATAAGATGCACTCCCCGAGCACTTCCGCTCTTACTGCCAGAGCACAGCCACATCCCACCAATATTTTACCCTCCCAGCTCGTCACACAAGAGCCTACGGTGGCCCTGAGGTGCCAACAAGTCTAACATGAAACAATGCAGCAAATAGAAAAGGCAGCAAAGGAACACAGAAAGGGAAAGTATAACACAATAACATGTAAAAAGAGGAACAACAAATGAAAACAAGCCACAGAAAAATGTATGAGCTGGGAAAAATGCAATACAGAAAACAAAAAATACATATGAGGGTAGATTTTTGAATGGAAAAATAAAATAAAACACAAAAATAAAGCTACAAAAACAAATAATACAAAGCAACAAAAGAACGCAGAATGCAGAAAAGTCAATCAAAACAGATCAAATAAGAAGCAAGAGATGACAAAGAGGAGGAAAGTTATGACCCGGCAATTAACAAATCAAAAAATATGATGAAAAATGTAAAATCAACATCTGATAAAATAATGTTACAACAAATATCACAAAACATTTTCACTCTTTTGTTGTCTGCCCAATTTAATGTTGTTTTAGACAGTTGTATATTTCTGCATTTCCCATGTTTTTAATTAGCTGTTGTTTTTGTTCGTTAAGTCTTTAATTTTTTTAAGGGGTGTGATTGTTCCTTTGTTTATGATGCCACTTGTATTGCTGCAATAATATATAGTTGCAATATATTTTTTATTTGCTCTTGAATTTGATATGCGTTTCCTTGATTTTTTTTATTTTATTTTCTGTTTAAATTAATTGTGCTTTAATTTGTTAGGGGATTCTCATGTCATGGCTGTTCTGTAATCTGTTGTGTTTATATTTATGTTTTTCATTTCTTTGTGTTGCTTAAGGTTTTTGTGCAGTTTCCTTTGTTGTTTAATTCATATTTGTGGTTGTTGTTTTATTTGTTTCTTTGTTTTTATAGCTGATGGTTTATACTCTTTAATTTTGTATCATTATTTTGTTCCTTGCATGTGTTGTTGTATTTTTCTCTTCAGGCCCCCATATCTCCCCCCTTTCTAAGGTGTCAGACAGATTTAGTCCCCGCCCCTCTCCAGAGAAGTGAATAATAACAGACATAAAAACATGTCATTGTTGTCTTGAGCACGTGGAGGAAAAACCAATCCTGCACCAGAACCGTCCCATCAAACTCAAACCCACGACATCCTGCGTGAGGCCCTTCATCTCAGAGCCAAACTGGCATCAGGGCGCCAAGTGGTGCAGCACTTAAGCCAGGAGGAGACACAAACATGTCTGTGGTGTATCTGGGTTAACGTGGTCTGGCCAATCTGCTGCGGGCTCGCTCCTCTTAATCTCCTCCCTGCCTTATCGCGGTGGGAGGTTCGGCTCATAATGCTGCAGGATTTCACTCCTGCACGGGTGTGAACGGGGGGGGGGGAGTGAACAATCAGAGCAGAGAGGCAGGAGAATCATCTTTAAGGTACAGCAGCAGCAGCAGCAGCAGCAGCAGCAGCAGCAGCAGCAGCAGCAGCATGGTCCTGCTCTCTCTACATTCAGCTCAGTGTGGCTCTGATACTCACACAGCTAACAAGCTCCGTGTTTCACTCCTCTGCTAAACTTTAATCCCACAGGACAGACAAATGAACTGTTTCCAGAACTCTGTTGTTATTCTGCTCACAGTGAGACAGTGTGGCCTCTCTGCTGGGATGGAAACAGAGAATTAGTGGAAAGAGAAAAAAACACAAACTAGAGTTTAAAGAGCTCAAATAAGGAGAGTTTTTTCTGTTTGTGGCAGACAATTGGACTCGAATCATAGGGACTCGAGGCGACTTGAGCCACTCATGAAGCGACGTGCAACTCGACTCGGACTCGGGAGGTTAAAGCTCGAGACAAGGACTCGCGAGGAAATGTCTCCAGACTCGACCTGACTTGAGACAACATGATTAAAAAAACTGCACTTAGTCTTTACATGAAGAGTCAGACAGGAGATATACGCCGCTCTTTCCTTTTAGCTTCACTTTATTGATGCTCCATTCACACTACACTGGTCCGTCACCTATTATTGTCCCGCACAGTACTACACACATAGGTTCCTACCACACACCTGCTTCTGCTACAGTGATGATCAGTGGGCAGGGTGCGCGGGACGCGGGTTTCAAATTGGCAACCGCTATGTCTTCTGTGCCCAAAGTTATTTTCTTTGCATATAAAGAATTTCAATCAGATGGAAAATGAAGACACGCCAAGTGCACGGAAACGCATCGATAAGATAAAAAGAGGGCACAACATCCAACTTTATCCTCCACCTGAGGACACATGAGGCCAAGTGAGTGAAACCTGCTAAGCGTTAGCCAGGTAGCTAACGTTCCTGCCATAGGTCAATACGGCAGGAATGTTAGCCCGACCTGTGGTCAATATGAAGCTAGCTAAGCTAACATTAGTAAAGAGGGTGTACGTGTGATGTATGTGTGGGAAGATAAGGTTTCTCTCTTCAAGATAAAAATCTGACTGGGGAACAATGGTGAGGGACTCGACCCGTCATAACCTGTGACTCGACTCGACTTGACTCGACTCGCCCACAACAGAAAAACTTGCTTGGGACTCAGATTGGAGGGACTTGGGCAGTTGTCTGGTTTAACCATCATCTCAAAAGCATCTGTCAAACATAGACAGATTTATGTCGGCCTGAGTGACGGCAGCATGGACGCTCACATGGGAAGACTTTCTCCTCCTGAGCAGTCTAACATTTCTGTCTCGTCATGAAATCAAGACTGAAGATGGTTTGTTGCTGAGTCAGCAGTTTTCTGAGAGCTTCAGTCGAGTCATTACCTCAGAGATTGAAGTCCATGTTGACATGATGCTGCTGATTTGTTGGCCTCACATCCTAAACATGCTCTATGGCTTTGAGATCTGGTGACTATAGAGGCCAGTAGGGCTGGGTATCGATTCAAATTTTCAGGATTGATTCGATTCAATGTTACCAGGTCTCAAGTTGATGTGATTCATGATTCAATTCCATATTTATTCAGTCTGGGATATCTGAGTTAAAATAGTGCTGTAAATTTAAAAAGTGACCTTTTGACCTGGTACATCATTAAAAATTGTTTTAACATGAAGAACTAAACCCAAAGCAGTTACATTAATCATATTTTAATGATATGCATTAATGTATATTCTGCATATTACTTGTTTTTTTGTCCTTTGTTCTTGTTAAATCTAAAATACATCCAAACATCAGCTTTTAAACTCTCCAGTGGTGTCCATATAGAGCTTCACCATGTTTGTTTGCAGTAACATCTCATGAGATCTTGTTCAGTAGAAAGCAACGCTAAACGCTGATCACACCAGACTAGCAGGGTTGATACCACAGGCTGCTTCTCTGCACATCCAAAGAAGAAAAAACTACACAAGTTAAAAGATCCATCTTTGGATTTTAGGGATCGATTATGAACCAGTTAAAGGAAAATCGATTAAATCGATTTTTTAAACCCAGCCCTAGAGGCCAGTGGAAGTGTTCAACAAGCTGCCTAAAGTAAAACAAGTCCTGAGGTGGGCTGTGGGGCTTAACTTTGCTCAGGTTGTACTAAGGGGCCCAAAAGCCTGCGAGGAGAAAGGCACTAAAGAACAGACCCATGCTAGCCCACTTTTTGGAGCGTACCAGACCGGCTCGAATAGGCCTGTAAGTCATGAGACAGTCCACAGTCCTGGAGTGCTGGATGTCCTCCATGGTTGCTCTTCGTTATGTGACATCACACACATTTACACAGCCAGCACAGGCCTCTCTTCATGGCTCACACCTCCAAACTGCTCCAGACTGTCCTGAACCAAACCAGACTACAGCCGCAGTCTGAACCACTGGACCAGGGCAGGACGGATCCAATCTTCAGTTTTATTTTTGTGAGCCTGTAGCCTCATTTTCCTGTTCTTTGCTGACAGGTGTGGCACCTGGTGTAGTTCCTCTGGCCTCTGGCATAAATAAGTCTTTTTTGTTTTTTACCAAGATCAGTGCTGCTCACTGGATGTTCTCTCTTTTTCAGACCATTCTCTTTCAGGTCTGGAGATGATGTTTGGGGTGGATCACGAGTTTCTGACGGACCAGCCCGTCTCGCACCAACAACCAAGCCACATCAAAGCAACGTGACACACCTTTCCTCGTGTTTCAGTTTGAGTTTTAATGGATTCATGGCTGCTATGAATAAGAATGAGGTCTAAATCTTTTTAAGTATCATCCCTGTGGGGCTCAAACCTCTTATTTTCAAAACTGTTTCCTGTATTAGGAAATGACGTAATATGATCTACTACTGGATAAAAAAGTAATGTGCTGTCCTAAATTTACAAATTACTTACTTGAACAAAACTTGGTTAAACTTTGTAGAATTCTAATGGCAGCTAACTGTACTGTTCCATTTAAAAATAAAATAATGGGTGGATAGCGCTGCTCGTGTGTTTGTTGCTCTTGACTTGGTAGTAATTTTCCATTTTGGTATGATCTCTGAACTAAACTTTAATGTTTTTGTGTATTTTTATGTTTCATAACTTTTATGGTTTTTTAACCCTGTTGTTGTAACCTTGTCTTTTGTGTGCCCTGCTGTAAAACTAATTTCCCTCCACAGGACAATAAAGAGATTCTGATTCTGATTCTAAAATAAAATCATAAAAAACATTCTGGTTCCACAAGGATGATATATGATTCCCACAAATGCCTTTTTTCTGTTTCATACGGAGGTTCAGAAACTTGTTTTTCAAGAAGTAATTTCAGTTTAAATCAAATTGGATCAGATCAGATATATTTGGAAGACTCCCTAAGGGAAATTAAAAGTTAAAGTAATCATTAAATTGTAAATATAAACATTTTAAGACAGTTTTGAGCTTAAATTCTCAGTATCTCAGCTGGACACATCTAAAGATGGAGAATGGCTGAAACACTGTTGGACTCTGAGATGAGTCTAAACACTGAGAATAAAAAGCTCTGTAGGTCTGTAGGTTTTATTTTAAGGTTAAAATGAACAAAGAAGAGAGGGCCTTCTTTAAAAGCACCTGGTCAGGTGAGCTGCACTGACCATCAGGTGAACACTGATGATGACTCAGCACACGTTTGGTCTGTTTGTCCATAAAAGCATTAAAACATCCTGCAGTTCAGAACAAGCATGGAGTACACTGCAGACTCCACCCAGCAGCACCATTGATCCTACAGACCAAACCCATTGATCAGCGGGGGAGCAGGATCCCAGTGAAACCAGTCCATCGATCCAGAGGAGCAGGGAGAGGAGAGGCAGGAGAGAGCAAACATTGATCTGATGGTAGGGGGAGGCTTCAGCCCCCTTACTCCTGTTTCCCATCATGCCTCCTCCTCCCCCTCTCTCTTCATCAGTATTGTCTCTGACCACGTGCTCAGTGTGACCCTCCAGCAGCTGTCAACAGTCAGCCAGGACCTCGTGCTCCAAGGGCCTCACATATCAGGTAGATGTTACTCTAAAGGACTATGCCGTGTCTTCTTTAAGGAGCAGCCTGTGGGCTCAGGTGGAGAGCCCGGACAGAGCCTGGTTCATCACAAGAAAACAGAGCTGGGGTGCTGGTTTGGTGGAGTGGTTAGTAACCAGGCACGTCCCATGTACTTGCTTCTGCTGGTCCAGGTCTGAATCCCACCTGTGACCAGTTTGCAGAGTGTCTTCTCCTACTCTCTCTCCCCTTTCACAAGCCTATCCACTGTCTCTCTCCTATATAAAGGTACAAAATGCCCAAAAAATACATGAAAAAAAAAAGAATACAGAGCTGTTGAAAACAAGTTGCTGTGCTACCTGAACAATTACCATAGAGAACCCCAGCCTTTAAGAAACAGAGTATTTCAGACAAAGTGAGGACTGAGGTGGATCAAGCACTCAGAATGCAAAAACTATGGATGGGACGTTGTCAAAAATACTTAAATAAAAACCTGAGTTAAGGCTGAATATGGGCTCACATGGGCCTGCACATTACCCGTCAGGAAGAGCGAACAAACCTGCTGTTCTATGGGCCGCTGCTGGTGATCAGACTGGCACTGAAGCAAACAAACAAGTTCAAATAATAATAATTTAACAAATGCGTTTGCATTGTTTGAACAAATGCAAATGCTCATTATTAAAATGTACTACCTATTTTTAAATCTCAATGTTTTCCCCAATTCGGTCAAAATGAAAGCAGACAAACTTGTTGTGATACATCGGTGGCATAACAGCTTCTTACTCTCACAAAATGTGTTTAAGTTTTTAAGGCCGATAAAGTTTAAACCTGATATCAAAAAAGACACAAAAACACCGTCAATAACCCCGTAGGCCTAAAGTCCAGAGAACTAAAAGCTCCATTCACAGATCCTTTACACCTTAAACAATTATATTTATATTGATTCTGCAAAGCCCCTATACCAACATACACACTGAGGCAGAGATGCTCACTCCCGGCACTCCTGTCCCCAGCTGAGTCTGTGCCCCCCCACACACACACACACCTCTGTTACTGCCCATCAGACTGAAGACGGCACAGACAAGGGATCAACCTGTCCCCTCATTCTGCCTGCAGGACCTCCACAGTGGAGGATAATGTCACAGAGGGGTAAAACCTGCAGTATGAACTGGGCCACATCATCCTCTCTAATAGCACCAGCTCGTTTGTGCAGCCTGTACAGCGCTCTGTCTTCCTATTGGTTAAAATATTGCTGATATATCCCTTCACCGTGGCTTATTTTTGAATAAACATGACAAAGATCAAGAGCTGCTTACCACTTATCCTGATGTTTCTGTCCTGTTTGTGCTAATTTATTACATGTTAAAACAAAAACACTCAGTAATTTATCATTAATTGACTAATGCTGAGCACCAGCAGCTTGTTTTCTGATTTAAACAGTGCTTTTCTGTTCTTTTTTATTAAATATGAAGCTCATTTAAAATCCTGGCATCATATTAGTGTTGTTTATCCACCAGCTCCACTCCTTTGGCCCAACATTCCCTGAATTAAGAGGGTGCTCTGTCTGGTTTGGTTAAAATGTGTTTTAATGCATGAACAGTAGAAGCCTCTAAGACAACATTAGTGATATTTTATAATGACTGTGGTTGATTTCATCAGAAGAAGGATGGTTTAACGATGAAAACGCTGCAGCACGTGCTCCTCACACTGACTGAATGAGCGTTAGCGGCACCACCCAAAACAGCAGCAGCAGGGGGGAGGCGTTGGCCCTCGCCCGCCTTTACTGTAGAGCTACTGTACTCTGATTTAACCCTTTAACGCACTTCCACACTAACACCAGCAGCATCACAGCCTCTGTCGTCCTGTGCACACACCATTTCATCACTGCACACGTCCCGCTGTGATAAATGAGCCCAGAAGCAGCACGGGGCGGCTGAGGACTCCCAGCTGCCTCAGCCCAGGACGGGGGAGGGGGGGCACAACCAAAAGACAGAAAGCACCGCGGAGCTCCTCTGAGTCTGGAGGCAGAGACCTCCACCTCAGAGACTGCAGTAAATATGCTGGGATGGTCCTGAAACATGGAGCGGATCAGGCTCCATTGTTTTAAAGGCTTCATTCCCTCTGCTGTTAAGCTCCTAAATACAGACTGCACCCACTTTAAATGACTGTTTCTAGAGGATAATATTTATATGCTGTTTTTAAAGTTTTTACATTGTCTTGTTTTTTTTCATCCCATTTGTTTTTATCTTTATCTTTTCTTATTTTTAATCTTTATCTTATCTTGTCTTATCCTGCTCTAGGATTTACATACGTAGGCTACTTCTAATGTCCGACATCTCTATCCATCCCATGCCTGCTTAAATATGTTTCCTTGATTATTATTTATTTATTGATGTTGTTGACTGACTGTATGAATGCACATACACTGGGAAGCTACAAATGAATTGCCCCTTGTGGGATAAATAAAGTTGTCTGAATCTGAATCAACACTCAGAGGCGGTGCAGCATCTGTTAAAGCTCTCTGGTGCGTGCTAGCATGATGTTGGTCTTTGGATTGTGTGTAAAACCACAATAAATTGTTATTTAGTCACAAAGAATGTGTATTTTTTACTTTACCAAGTCGATGTACTTTTAGATTCAGAGGGCTTGTTGGTCGTTGAGCTGCACTGTCACTCACATCTCATACTTTAAGGCCTGCAGGCCCTCACACGACTGCAGATATTATACCCATAATGCACCACAAACTGGACTTCACTGGTTCAACAGCAGGGATCAGGGCCTCCCAGGGCCTACACACAAAACATAGTGAACGGCCTTTCAGAAAACACATATGTCTTTTGGATACTCTGTTGGATGAACTTTAATAATTTTAGAAAAACAAAACATACAATGACTCCCATTCAACACAGAACCATGGTTATTGGTGAGATTTGTGTTCAATGTAAATAATGGCCATTAAAATCCTTAAAAGGTTTCTCATAGTAGCGCTGTTATTTTCTTAACTATGTTATTACCTCCGCCAAGTAGGATTTTTGTGAATAACTACTGAACTAAAATAGATATCATTATGAATCCAGTTGCTAATGTTATGTTTTCATGGTCATGAATCTAAATATTTAGATGAAATAAAGGTAGGACTAATATTTATGGTGGAAATCACAATATGGAGGAGGACTGTGGTGCTGGGGGAGGTCTGCGCTCTCTGAGTGCTTCTAGTTTTAAAAATGTTATTTCATGCTGTTGATTACTGTTGTTCTTAGGTAGAGGGCTGAAAAGTTTGGGAATCCCTGCTCCGAGTGACGTCACATGTTGACCAGGCTTCATCATTATTGGTATTTTTGGTTAGAGATAGTGGGATCACTGATTGGTCGTAGTTTTTCCACAGAAGGATGTAGTTGTTCTGTAGGAATCAGCTCTAGTTGTGGAAAAAGCCTCTGTGCTTACTTCACTGTTGTTGTAGGGGTGTCATGGTGCCGTACTCACGTTAGAAAGACTCTTTGGAAGAGTTTACAGTGACAGCCAAAGAAGCAGGAGGAACCTAAACATTACAGAGTCCAGCCCAGTTGATGTGAAACCACATGATGTAAACAAATGGGGTTTTGGACACGTCTGATCTCATCAATGGGGCTCTGGAAAAGGGTTTTCAGTGGATGATGTATCAGGGTTAAGGTCCACAGATCTTACAAGGTTTGAGTTTTTTCTGAAGTTAGTGATGCTAAACTGAGATTAGCTTGACAAACACTCTGCCTAAGGGTCATGACCTTTTTCTAGCCACAAAGAGTATTTTTTCAGCCCATGGAGCCAAACCATTAGCTTTTTATCAGAGTCATGCAGTCCAAACACCTTCTGAAGTCAGAGCTCTCTGATGATACTAAACCTACAAACACTGATCTGTAAACCAATCGAACTGGTGCCAGCAAAATCAAACAGAACAGACTTTTACTTCAGAGCGAGACACCCCATTCCTACAGTCCTCCACACACAAGGAAGGAACTTTGCATCAATGGAGGGTTTGAATGGGAATAAATAATTCAAGAACAACAAAAAGGAGCGCTTCAACAACTTCAGCAGCTCTGCATTTGCATATTCAGCCTGCATCAACAGAGCATGAGGGGTAGAAGATGGGACCCCACCAGCATCAGGACCCAAAGAGAAAGAGCATGAAGATGGAGCGTACCTGTTTGCCAGATGTACACCGGTTTAGTTTCCACTGCGGGCTGTGCATCCATCTCCAGGATGCAGAGAAAGAGCAGCACTATCCTGCAGAGAGAGGCGAGCCGTGCCCCCCTCCAGACCCCCAGCATCCCCATGGCTCCGCCGGCCAGCCCCATGGCCAACACCACACGGGGGTCGCTGTAGATCCCAATGCAGAGTAAAAAAACACACAAGCCCGACCACGAGGTAGAGATCTGCACTCTGTGTGTGCTGCGTCTGCTTTGTCCACACCAGTGCGTCCAATCAGGAGAAGTAATCCTTCTTGACTGAGCTCTCCTCCTCTCGCTCTCCTCGTCCTCTCCCAGTCTCTCTCTCCCTCTCCTGGAGCTTTAATCAGGGACAGCAACGAGGAGGTCTTCAGTAAGAAAACTGGGAACAATAGATCCTGAGCCCAGCCTGCTGCTGCTGCTGCTGCTGCTGTGTGCCGGGTTGATGCAGCACCTCCCTCCCTCTCTCTCTCCCTCTCTCTCTCTCTCTCTCTCTCTCTCTCTCTCTCTCCCTTACACACAGAGACACATGCACACACGCCCACTCTCTCCCCCTCCCTCCCCCGTCTCATCCTTTTTTCAAAGAGCTCAGTGAAGCTGCTCCTCGCTCTGTTAGGAGGAGGGAGCAGGACCGGGCAGGAGGAGGTGTGACTGTTGATGCTGTTTTTTAATTCAGAAAAAAGCTTACTACACAAAACTACACAAAAACTATATGAATCAAAAGCAAAGGTAAATACTAGACAGTTTAAATCTTTGGCTTCAAATACTACCAACACCTTAAAATGTGATTTTTGTGCAGCTCAAACAACCAAACACTGCTGTTATACTGGATCCTGTTCCTTGAATGCATCGCCCTGTGACCCACACAAACACACACACACACAAAATGGATACATTGCTGTGCACAATCCAAACCAGCTTGTGTTATTTCATCCATAAAATTCAGATAAAGTAGCAAACACGCCCACACTCTTCTTGGAAAGATCTTCAAATGCTCCTCAAAGTATGCCCTCAAAGTTTTATCATAGTTTTAGGTGATGTATGAAAACATAAGAGACAACGTGAAATGTGAAATAGCCTCTGCACCACACTTATTGCCCTTTTCCATTAGCCCTACTCTACTCTACTCGCCTTACGCTGCTTTTCCATTAGCCCCAGTCTCCTGCCCAACGGGGTTCAGTGTTGCTGTAAACAGCTGAGCGGCACTGTGGTGACGTCATTTTGAGCGCGACACAACAATCTGTGTCTTTTTGTCACAAACCGAGTAAAAAAGGAAAGCAGAAGAAGGCTGCAGGTGGTAAGAAGAAATACCCCTTGAGAAGCACAGGAGAGTTTTGGAAGCTCTACAACAGAATGAAGCCGAGGACGAGAGCAATCCAGCTGCAAAGAAAAGACGGATGAGGGTAAGCTAATGGTAGCTACCGCTAGCATGCGAGGTCGTCGCGCTCATGACTCATCGATGACGACATTGTCTGACCAATCAGTAGCCGGCAGTCGGTGACGTCATCTTTTAGTATGGACTCAGCTCGCTTGGAACCAGAGCGGACTAGGTACTAAAACTAGCTTGTTTTAGGAGGTACCAGGCTAGTGGAAACACGCTGCTAATCAAGTACAGCCGAGTAGAGTAGGGCCAACTTACACTTCCTCATCTTAGCATCTTTCCGCTCACCTTGACAACGTGAATGGCGACACGTCCTGCAGTCCGATGTTGTATGACACGTACCGTAAAACACCTATTAATCTTTCAGAAGAGGTTTTACGGCGGGCCACAGCTTAATCTCATATTTACTGCACGGTAAGTTAACGAAACAAAGAAAAACTTTTAGATGTTTTACGGCCACAGTGCTTTCCCATCGGCATTAAACTCGCCGTCGGAAAATTTAATACCTACAGCAAATTTATGGTAAATTTAAGACAAGTTAAGACCTTAACTACCTGGAATTTAATTTAAGATATTTTCAGACTTTTTAAGGAACCTGTTTGATTTGTTAGATTTGATCTTTTCTGTTCTGGCTGTTATTGGTCATTTTGTCTTAAGCTCTAACATATCAGTCTTTGTTTAAGAGGTTAGAAGAGAAGACGTATGATACGGCTGTATCTGTCTCACAGGAAGAGAGGCTACATGATCATTTGGGACAATAACATCCATAATCAGCAGGTCCATACGACCATGTGCTTTGATATACTGTATGTTTAAATGTCCAGTTCAGCTTGGACACAAATTGACTTTTTTTTACCTTTATGTCTGTAATTCATCGACCTGCAGACTTGGCCTCACTAAAGGGCTGATGAGTTCTGCAGAGACCGGCTGGACTCCTCCAGGACTGTCTAATGCATGTTTGGCTAATGTTGGCCCGACCATGTGTCAAATGCTGACGTGTCGGGGGGAGGGTCAGCTACTGGAGTGTTTCCTGAACATGATCCCTCTCCCTGTATGCTGAGTGCGGTGGACCAGACCACGGTGGCCCAAAGGATCCTGAGGAGCTGGGACAGGCCATCAGGACCGGCTTTAACTCCCTACCCGACCTGACTGAGTGTCCTCCTTGTTTATAGTTTGTTCGTTAAAACAGAATCAGAGGATTCATTATCCCCGTGAACATCCTCACATGACCAGTACTTTTCTGAAATCGAGAGAATGAATCCAATAATGAGACCAGCAGACCTAAGTCCTGATCAGGGTTTAATGATGGTCTGAGCTCCTGCACTTTCTCTGCAGGAAAGCCCCCCTTACTCTGAGAGCAGGTGGACGCCCGGATGCTAACAGCCGATTGGTCACCTGGGGTCACCTGGCAGAGCAGGAGAAAGTGAGTCTGGAGCTGAAGGAGAGCGGAGCAGGAGAAGGGCTTATCAGGAGCTAAGGGGCTTGGATCTGACCCTGATTAGGAGGAATGTGCAGGGTGGGATTACAGCCGCTCCTGCTTTTAAGACGACAAACAGATACGGGTAATGAGAGAGGAGATAGAGGAGGAGCTGGAGAGCACATGGAGGAGGCCTTTGTTTGACAACAACAGTAAGGAGATTAGAATCTTAGATGGAAATGTATGATGATGTGGATTAGCCCAGACTTTAACAGCCAACGCTAAAGTGCATCGGCTTTGGTGTGGAGCTGAATTGTCTGATGATTTAAAAATAGTTTGAGTCTTACAGAAACTAAGTGGTCTACATGACAGAAGGGGGCTCTCTGTTTGGGACAAAGCAGCTCATTAATGTGGGTTTAGAGGAAATGAAAAAACAATAGAAGCACAAAACAGGGGTTTACATGTTAAACTGAGGGGGTGGGGCATAGCATGGTAAAGCATATAGGGAGTATGGCTATGTGGTTAAATCTGGAGATTATCAACTGCATTTTAACAAGGAGCACTTATTAAAGTCAAATGATATGATGATGTTAGTGTGATGAGTTTGTTATTGTTGTAATGCTAACTCCTCCTCAGAGCTCCTCCATTGAACATACGGCTATGAGAGACAGTCCCTTCTTAAAATGACCTTTAAAACACATCCTCTCTTGATTTTATATGTTTTCTTCATCTTATTTCTGTTTTACTCTCTCTTTGGTCTCTTATCTGTTTATAAAGCTCTGATCTTCGTAACTCTTATTGCTTAAAGTCATTTCCCTTGTTGATGTCCTGTTATATTAATTATTTCTTGTTTAATAATGATGCTTTTACTTAACCCTTCCATGCATGAATTATTATAGCACAACAGAGTACTTATTTTTAAAATGTTTTCTTTTACCTACAAAACTTGTTAAAATCAGTCATTTTTATTGTTATATTTTGTGGGAGTTAGTGTGTGTCTGTATTATTGCTGTTCAATTAAACTTGGAATTAAAATGAAAATTCAGTGTTGTATTTTCATTATGTTATACTGCCATAACACCCAATGTTGCCCATTGTTGGGTATTTTGGATTGATGATGTGATATCTTAATATGGTAAAAATGTTCAAAGATATTATTTTTATGAAACTTAAGACAAGGGTTGGGGATTTACCACCTGGTAGATGGACATGGTACTGCAACCTAAAGGGTATAAAATGTAATTATAATTTCTGTCTACTGGAATGGACACCATGCATGAAAGGGTTAATCTTAACTCCCATTTGACTGTTTTATGCATCATTGTTTTACTTTCTGCTCATTTAATCTGTTCTAATGTATTTTACATTTGTTTATGGCTCATTTTAAGCTCCTCTTTACGTTTGTGCTTGTGTTTTTAAGGAATAGTTTCCTCATTTAAGAGCTTTTCTTTTTTATCGTTTTCTTCTTGTACTGTTTTTATTGCTTTTTGTCTCACCTTTGTTTTCTTTTTGTTTAAATGTCTTTATATTTTATTTTGGTCCTAATGTTCTCATAATATCAAGGTTCCTGTGACACAAGAACAGGTTCCTGATGTTTCTGGATCCACCTTCTTCAGTGTCAGATTTATCAAGAACAACTGTGAGCAGAGTCCCTCAGAGCAGGAAGAGGCGGAGTTACAAAGCAGGAAGTGACTGCAGGAGCTTAGCATGGATGCTAACAGCTTCAGTGGCAGTTTGTCAAATCTGGCCCACTGCTTAATGAAATGAAAACAAACAAAACTAAAATCACTTCTCTGATTTGAGGATATTTTCACTCCACTTCTCATGTTTTGTAGAGAGTTTGTTCTGCCAAGTTGGTTAACCCTTTGACTGGCATTGTAACCATACGGTTGACTTTTTGCCACCATAGCACTATAAAAATCTCAATGCCCATATTTGTCTGTTTCTCCTTATTCAGGTACTCAATAGTTTTTGACACCAATATGTATCCATTGGTGGCGCTGCTGTACATGAACATAATTGTTTTTAAATCAGAAGTGAATCGTTGCTGGAATTCAAACAGTAAGAGCATATACTGGAGTGAGGAAAATATTTGTACATATTGCCAGATCCTCAGCCAATCATAATTGGGTAGAAATAAATAAATGATGTTTTCATATGAAAATAAAAAAAAAAAAAGATGCAGAAATAAAATAAAAACTTCCTATTTCTGACTACAACTGGAACGCACCAAAAGAGGTGACCCAAGCCAAAGCGTGTGTTTGTTGTGATGCTAATGAATGCAGCTCAGACCTTCCTCAGAACTCTGCATTGCTTTACAACTTCTTTTTTCAACAACTTACAGGATGCAAAGCCACGAGGTAATGTATCTCTTTCTAGTTACGTAGCGGTAGTTTTTGATGTGTGACAACAAGCAATTTTTGGAAAACTTAGTATGGTAGTTTTGTAGCCGGCTATATATGGCTACTTACAGCCTGGTGCTCTAAGACGTGTCTGAATAATATAAATTTGCTCTAGTTTTAATTGTCTTGTTCCTGAAGTTGAGTATCCAGGCCAGTCCAGCCCTGTCCGACCAGACCGTGAAGCTAAGGAATAGCATTTATAGATAACCTATTTAGATGCTATAAAACTCATCTTAAAGTGTGTATTTCCATCAGGCATATATCTAAAAGAGAGACTTTTTTGTAATTACTTAGAAAGTCCTCACAGTCCCTTTAAAGGGTTAAGTTATAGATTTTATGCTGAAGCAGTAGCGCTCGCCTATTCCATTGTGTTCCTGAAGTGAATGTGATTGACAGAAGGATCGTCCAATCACCTGCAGGGTTTGCTTCTGAAAGGTCCTGCCCTCCCCAAACACTTTCTTGTCCATGCTGTTGTCAACATGGACAAGGTAAATGCATTCTTCTGAGCATAGTGACTGTTTCCACACCAAATGTAAAAGTGCAATGAGGCTAAAGCCCAAACACTAAATCACAGCGAGACTGAAGCTAGGGCAAAAGTGACTCTGGATGACTCTGGACGATGGAGTCGTAGCACAGACAGCTGTCATGATTTAAGGACATAATTCCTGTCTTTTATTTTTTACAGCGCTCTTCAGGTACAGCCTGAGCTCGGGGGTGTTTCCATGAATTAATAGAGTTTGTAAGAGCTCTGACTGATCTCTGCAGAGACATTTCTGTTTCAGTGATAATGAGGAGCAGAGATAAACATGTTTGAGGTGAGAATGGAGGGGGGTGGGGGGTGTATGTGAATAATAGAGCGGCATAAGTAGAGCACATCCATGCAGAATAATGAAGACAGCGATACATGCTCCCCTCTGATGGTTTCTGATCAACAGGAATAAAAAGCTAATGCAGATCCAGCAGAACACATCAACTCCAGAGTATGAAGCACTCAGGCTGTAAGAGAACATTCACATGGAGCCGTGTCATAAAGCCTGCAGGCGCCACAGAGAGTTATTACTGTCTCCATTAAAGAGCAGCATCATCATCACTCAGAGACGCCATAACACTACAGATCAGCAGGGCCCCGCCATCTTTATGCTTCTCTTTGTCTCTAAAGAAACAAACAATACAACAATCACTTGTTTATGACTCTGTATGAGTAATAGATCTAATGTTTGTCAAACAGATTGTTGAAACCTACAACTTAGACCTACAGGACGATCTACATTATCTGATCTACCAGCAGGAGGCCGTTCTTGTTGTTCAATAACACATGGAGGGTTTTTTAGACTCTGCACAAACATTTGCTCCAACTCAGAATAAAGTTTGATTGTTGTCTTGTTTTCTTTTAGATCAGGGATTTTTTTACCAATAAAGAACAGAAGAAGAATGAAGATGAAGAGAAGGATGGTGAGCTAACAATAATCCGTGTTCCACCCCGGCCTGATCATTTTAGTTTACCACAAAGAGGAAAAAGACTTCACCTAGTTTCTTTAGTGGACATATTTTCATTTATTTCATACATTTATTTTTGATCTTCTATAGTAAAACCTAAGTTTATTTAATTGGGTTGTTTTTCCTTTAAACCATATTTCCCTTTTTATTGAACTTTATTGAATTTAATTTAATTGATTTAAACCAATGATTTAAGTAAAATTTAAACGTAAATGTATTCTTGACTTTAATTTCACCATAAACAAGTTAAATGTAACTTTAGTTACTCTGAATGTGTTTATTTAGAGATTTGTTATTAAAGCTAGGGTCTACGATCTGAAAACCAGTTTGGTTGTTGAGACAGATTTAAAAAACGCAGCCTGCCCCCTCTTCACTCACCCCTCCCCTCAGTGTTCAAAGATCCCGCCCCCCAGCTCGTGTCGCCTCCTAACAACACGCCCCCTCTGATAGAGCAACAAGCAGGCTGGCATAAAATATCAACAACAACCAAAAACAACTCAGCTCAACTGAAAGTAACAAACACGACAGTCATCCCCCTTGTAAAGGTGCGTTCACACTGCAAGCGACCCAGCTACCAAAGTCGCGTCGCCCACAGATGTAGCGTTGTGCGTCTATAAATACCTGTTTGGTCGCCGTTGGCGTCGGACGTCGGTCGGTGACGTCACGTCCGCTCGAGTTTTACCACGATCATATCATTTATCACATAATAGGGTGTATAAGCGGACATTATTCCAGCTGTGTCCTTTTCACTCACTATCAGACACAAAACTCTGCGGCTGCAGATGCAGCAGCATTATCTGTGAGTTTACCGCGGTCCGTCTGCAAATGTCCTCACTGAGATTAGTTCCGCCTAGCAGGAAGTCATCCGCCCTGTAGTCCGGATGAATAACTGCACCGTGACACGTACACAGACCGCTGATTGGCTGATGCCACACAGCCACACACGACATCGCTTGAATAGATCAACTTTTTTTTAACTTTGACATCGCGCGACGAGTGAAGTGGTCGTCTTGTCGCCGGCTGTCGCATCACGGGAGGGTTAGCCCCGCCCCATCGCGGCTGTACATTGACTTTGAATGGAGACTGATCGCCGAGGTAGTACAGGTAGCGTCCGGTGTGAACGCACCTTAACACACAGCGGTAGCCATTTCAATTGGACCGGTGGTGAAGCGGCATCGCCAGAGCAGAGCCGATTGTGGGCGAGGATTTACCTTTCTCGGCGTGTCTTCACCAGCTCAGTTTACAATGCTAACGATGAGTGGCTAACTTATGCTAAAATCTATTGACAGAGCCTACCCGCTCCGTGCCTGTCATTAGCCAGTACAGGCACAGACTAACCAGAGTTATTCAGCAGACATCTCCCACTGTAGTAAACAAAGCCATTACCTGTTCATCCAGGGGCGGAACGGCCGGTGCTGAAGGTCGACCGGCGGCCGGTGCTGCGGCTGTTTGCCAGCCGGTGGCCCCATGCTGCTGCCGGCCGTTCGGTAGCTGGCGGCCGGCGCAGTGATCAACAATCCCAAATCATTCTGCAGCTTTTTCTGCAGCCTTTTCCTCGAAACTTTTACGTTTCCTTTCCTTCGATGTGGAGTTTAACAGAAGCGGCCTCCCGGTTTCGGGGCTGGTCTCCCCCGGCTCCATGACACTTCAGTAGCTGTGCTGCTAGCTGATCACCGGTACATGAGGGAGGTAGTGGGGAGGACCAATCCAAACCACTGGGAACGGCGTTTCAGATTGGTCAACTATTATGCTGCTTTGCGGCAGATATACTGAATGGATTTTTTTCATTCTTTTTGGTCTTTATATTGCGTAGAGCGGACCATAGGACCTTAACGGCCTTATAAAGATGTACCAAGCTTCCAAATTGTAGACCATAGCTTAAATTGTGGGCTCCACATAAGACCCCTGGGCCACCAGTTGCCCATCCCTGGAATACGAATAAAATCATGCCATCAAAAGAGCTAAAAGTAGAAAAGAAACTGCAGCAGCTCTGCAGCCTCACGACACACACAGCACTGTTACAGATCAACATCATTACCTCTGTGAGCTTGTCCAGGGGGATTTATCCACAGTATTTGCTGCTGGATTCTCTCATCAGCGTGTGCATAAATTAAAAGAAAGAGAGCCAGAACAATATTTTCAAGGTAACATCAAAATTCAGAGTCTTACATTCAATCTGAGATAAATGTAAGAAGGGGAAAAGGCAGAAAAGCAGGATTACCAAACCAAGATCAGCACGTGAACCAAAATGAGTGTTCAGCCCCCATCACTCTGCAGTCATGTTTTTGTTAAGGAGATTTAGTTGAACATCAAACCTGACAGTTTAGGATGAAGTCAGCATGTCAGGAGCCTTTTGGCCTCACAGGATCTGGGACAGTCAGGTCTGCTTCTTTTCCTGGAAAGATGGCAGCAGCTGATGCAGACATGAGTTTGTTTGGGACGGTCACAGAAGCATGTCACTGCTGCTTCATTGCAGTCATCAGGATAAAAACACGTCTTCTTGTTTTCCTGAGGATCCATCAGCTCACTCTCTCTGCTGTTTCAGGCCTTAGCACATAGACCTCAGACCAGCAGGGTTTAAGAGGAGCTCCATCAAACATCTTTAAAATCAGACACATGTCGACTGAGGAAACTCAAACAGGAGTTCACATGAAGACTTTAAACATCGGAAACGCTGTCGGGGAGCAGTCATGTTTGTAGTTCCATAGTATCTTGATAATAGCTTTTTACTTATGCAGATTATGTTCAAGCTCAAACATCATAAATCTAAGTTGGTTTGTTAGGATAATAACAAAGAACAGTTCATGTACAGCAAGTTTCCCCATGTGTGTGATTATTATCAGCTATGATCCAAGGAGTTTGTTAGTAGACTTGTAGTCAAAGGAACCAGCGCAGTGTTAGCTTCTGCATTAAAGTACTTCAACCCTTAACCACTCTGTGTTCTGGCATTACCAAGTCTGTGCTCATGTCTGTGGCAATAGTATATTAAATAACTGATTATCAATCAGAGGTGCTTTCTGTCTGATCCTATTTTGTAGACCTTATGAGCAGTGCATTAGCAACCTTTGTTTAAACACAGAACAAGTTTAAGATTCAGAAGCAGGCAGCATTAGATGCAGTTGTTGAACCTTATTGCAGGCATTTATCTAAAACTGGTATCCCTAATCCCTTACAGTTATGGGCTTATTTATTTCAAACTTATTTATTTCAAACATATTACCACCAAAATATATTTTAAAAAAAGTTATTTTTTACTCAAGTTACTCTAGTTAGGCCTGATAAGATTTAAAACTCTTACCTGATGCTGAGACAGAGAGAGACGCACATGAAGACAGATAACATCAGATTTATCAGTTTGTTCCTGTAGTGTGTGGTGATCCACAAAGAGAGAACCAGGACACAAACCAACCTACTCATTAACAGAAAGACAGCACCTCTGCTCTCAAACACAACTTCAGTGTAAACAAACATGGAGGACAATGGCACAAGGCTAAAAGTGGCTAGCAGTGGTATAGAGACTACACAGTGCCAGATCCACATCTGGCCCATTATCTGAATCACAAGAACATCTTACTGGTTGTGATTTCAGCTCCTCTCCTCATCTGTCATTTGTCATCTAGGCAAGGCAAGTTTATTTATAAAGCTCTTTTCCTACAACATATGTAACTCAAAGTGCTTACAGCAGAGAAACAAGAGGAAAGGAAGGAGTAAAAAAAAAAAAATTCCAAACTAGGCACCTATCAGAGGAGCACAGTGTGGGATTGGAAAAAAAAACACCTCAACACATAAGACAACAAACACAGAGATGAGCACATGGGGTGGGGGGTGGGGGGCCAGCAGGGGCGTTGATTCGAAAAAGGGGTCCAGTGACCTTGTCCTAGCTCAGACCCCACAAAGTCCGATAAGATGACTGTACGGTACTTTAGAGAGAGAGTTTCTGATCCAGAGCAAAGTTCACAGGATGAGGGAGTGGAGGGGTTGAGCCAAATCCACTTGAGCCTTCCTTTAGCAAAACAGAGGAGAGTAGATACATCTGCTCATGAGACAGGACAGACAAGAACCACATAACAAAGAGACAAAGGAGAATGATGGTTTGGATCCAGGTTTTGGATTCATGGCTTTGGACTGTAACTTCTCATCAGCCTTTCTAGTCTATTTTGGTCTCCTCTTGATGTATCATGTATCTGAACTGCGGAGCCTATATCTTAGTCGAGCTAATGAAAAACTTGCTCCAACTTGTCCAAGGTGTTGTCTCGTCGGTGACCCACTTGCTTGTGAGACCGAGGTTTGAGAATCACATCAAGTTTTGATTGATTCACACAAATCGCTGAGTCTAAGCTTGGAAGTTGAGCTCTGTTGCACAGGATGCACATTCCTGCTTCAGTCATGACTGGTAGTGGCTCCTCAAGAGTCAAAAGTTTCAAGGCCATCGTCTTCTTACTATCCATAGATCAGGAAACTGCTAACTCCAAATGAAAAGAAACCACAACCATGTTATCATAAATCCAAATATCCGTACGCGTACTTCTCCTCGACAGACAGAAATCGACAGGCACACGATCCCCCTCCACTTCTCCCAGGAGTTCATCGTGGTACCAGCTGGGGAAAGTACCATCGACAGGTGTGGAAGTTCTTTACCCGCCTCTTCAAGAGAAAATGTGGGTCGGCGGCGCACATGCTGATTCGATGCTCCTGTTTTTAAACAAATCAACTAGTTTGACCTCCACTTTGACTTCCATCTAACTTCATGTCTTTACTCTTGTTGCCAGCTTGCTCATCAGGACCTCTGCTAATATAAATGAACAATATTTACGATTTTGAGGTCGTGGCCCTGACCCTATACAGATAGGATAAATGACTCTGAACTCAGCACACACCACAGGATTATCAGGTAAGATCACCTTTAGGACCAACAGATAACCAGGCCTTTGCTGAGTTTGATCAGAAGTGGGGATCTGAGCCAAAGTCGGCCTGATTGCCAGGCTGTGTGCCCTGCTCTAGGAAACACCTGAAGGCTGCCCAAACACACTTTATGGGACTGAGCAGTGCCAACATAAACCTGGTCAGAGCTCAAGACTGAAGAGGCAAAACCACTTCAACAATCTGAGCCGGTCCAGTTTCCACTTGAGTCACAGTTGGAATTTTCTGTCCTTGACCTCAAAGAAGTCAAATGTAAAAATAAAACATATCCACCTGATGGCAGCAGATCTGACTTCCTTTTGTTTGTTCCTTGCTGCTCTTCCGTTCCTTGTTCCCCTCAGTGGATGCTCAGCTTTTAGCCTGAGGGCTGAGGGGGGTGAGGGTGAGAGGGGTGCTGTAGTGGGGGGGGGCTACAATGCATGAGGGAGGGGGCTTCAGGGCCAAGCCAAGCACATCCAATTTAAATATGCAAATGTGTCCCAGGGAGCAGGCAGAGAAACAAGGTGGCAATGACGGCAAACAGAAAACAAACGGCACATAATGTAATTAACGCTCTCTTTGTTGGTCTGCAGAATCAAATCAATTATCTCTGTAGACGTAAAAACAGGAACAGTATTTCTCTTCAGGCCTCCAGGGAGGGAACAATCAGTGAAACAGGCGACGGCTGACAGGTTATGTAACGAAGAAAAGATTTATTTAAAGTAAATTCAGACACACATGCAGGATAAATCCAACACAACCGTCCCGTAAGGCTGATTGTTCATCTTAAAGAACAGAACAGTCTGTTTTTGTTTGAGTCAGGAGGCACATCGGTCCAGTCTCAATCTATAGGCAGTAGATCTATGAAACAGAGGTATGAGCAGCCAAGTGGTGTTCACATTTAAGTCTGTTTGGGGGGCTCAGGGAGGAGCGGCTAAGCTCTTCATGTTTTGACCCTTTCCCCAATCAGGAACAAAGAGAGTGGACAGTAATCCAGCAGCTCATATCAGTCAGAGCGAATCAGCCCTGAAATGAGTTCACTCAGGCGGAGGCCGCCGTTAGCCCCGACCCCGGCTCGCCATTGTCTTCTGCTTAGGCGCTGAGACGCTAACCAGATTTTTATAATGGAAGAGGAAGTGGGGGGGGCACGGCCTTTATCCCCCCAAAAAGTCCCACTTCAGGCTGTCTGTCACACCCCAAAAAAAGAGGATTTAAGAGCGACGGTGTCAACAGCATGAGACCAACCTCTGGAGGCTCACGCAAACAAACACAAGGCCATTGTGTGGTCGCTCACATCCGCCAACTTGTCCTCCTGTCAGACCCCCCCAACCTGTCCTCCTGTCAGACCCCCCCAACCTGTCCTCCTGTCAGACCCCCCCAACCTGTCCTCCTGTCAGACCCCCCCAACCTGTCCTCCTGTCAGACCCCCCCAACTTGTCCTCCTGTCAGACCCCCCCAACCTGTCCTCCTGTCAGACCCCCCACTGATGCAGCTCTATAAAAACCAACTGGATTCAGTTTCATTTCTGCACTGCTGTCTGAGTCCTCCAACAATAAGGACATCAGGTTAGTTAAAGGTGCTATGAGGAGAATCTATTACCGGTGACATAAAGACTCTGCTACCCATGAGCACGCGCGACGACTGTCGTAGTGCTGCGTTCCAGTAACCTCGGAACTGGGAGTGACATCATCTCCGACTTATCGGCGTTCCAGTTGAAGTCTGAAAAAAACATGCCGATCTACCAGGCTATTGTTAGCTGTTGTTAGCACGCCCTGTGTTGTTGTTCACAAATATCACATGAAGAATGTGATTATCACTATGGTAGCATTTTTGTAAATATAAGTCTAACAATACTATGTATACAGCTGATCTAGAGCGACACACCCCAGTCAGAAGTGACAATAAATGGATTATTACAGGAGCTAAATAACTGTTCACACTGGGGGCATCCATCTTCCATTGTCAACTCGGGGGTGGTGAGGTTTCACCGAGTTCCCAGTAGGAAATTCAGACTTGAGGGGACAGTCCAGTTGCAGTTTCCTACTCGGAACTCGGAAATTCCTACTTCTGACTACAACTTGAACGCACCAAAAGACATAACCCAAGCCAAAGCGTGTGTTTGTTGTGATGCTAATGAATGCAGCTCAGACCTTCCTCAGAACTCTGCACTGCTTTGCAACTTCTTTTTTCAACAACTTACAGGATGCAAAGCCACGAGGTAATGTATCTCTTTCTAGTTACGTAGCGGTAGTTTTTGATGTGTGACAACAAGCAATTTTTGGAAAACTTATTATCGTAGTTTTGTAGCCGGCTATATATGGCTACTTACAGCCCGGTGCTCTAAGACGTGTCTGAATAATATAAATTTGCTCTAGTTTTAATTGTAACCAATTTTGATGCTATAAAACTCATCTTAAAGTGTGTATTTCCATCAGGCATATATCTAAGAGTGAGACTTTTTTGTAATTACTTAGAAACTCCTCATAGTATCTTTAATGCCTCTGTTTCTGTGTACCCTGCCTCTGGTCCAAGAAAGGATAAATATAGATATTAGATGAATGACTGTCATCAACTGAACATCATGTTGTTAACAGAAGGTGAAACAATGTATCATATTTCAAGAAACGCATTGGTATTGGCTCACTTCCTTCAAGAACAAATATAACAAATATTTTATGATCATACTTCCTGTCTGCACCAGGAGATATCTGTCTACAAGAAGAAGTAAAAAAAAGAAAAGATGAAACAAAAACATTTCAACATGCATCATTTAGAGGATCTATCACTGTCGACAGGGGAAACTTGATAGGGATCGACTTTGAGTCACATACATGTGAAATGATACATCTGTGTGGTTTAATATAAATATAGATGATAGTCTAAGGTAGCTTAAGCTAATGGCTAACAACAGCGCGGGATGCTACGTCACTCGTAGCAGCATTGTTTAATATGGATTTGTCTGCGATGAATGTGACGAGCAGAATGATAATCCAATCAAAAGCTGCAGAGGTTTTTAAGGTTCAGCCTGTGAAAACATTTCTTTGGACTCTTCTCCACATGACCAGTGTCATATTTTCATGGCTGATATATTAAACTGTCCGTCTGGAGGGTCAGGTGGGTTAATGTCAGCCGGGCAAAGCTGATGTTCGATGGTTATGTTGAGAAATGTTTTGCATCATCAAAATTGATTTCTATGTCTTGGTCAACATCAGAAAATTCACATTGATGTGTGAATCAGGCTTTTCTGTGTGTCCTAACTGAACATGGAGCGTGCCAGCGACAACATCAGGATCATGACAGTGAATCATACGTGAGGGTCTGAAGAAACAAAGACGGTTGCACGATGCTGAGCGACCTTTGCCCCGATGTCCATTTTCTGTTATTTTTCTTGTCGTAGCTTGCATCGATACAGACAGAGTGAGAAAGGACAGATTGAAGAGGTGCTGGAAGGATTCTTTTGATTATCTCTGACTTTTACTCAGCTTGTTAATCTATTTAATGTAACTTCACACAAATGGATACCCTTTGGTTCACAGAGAGCTCTGTTTATATGAGCCTTTGGGTCCACCTCTCATCAACAGGCCATTTCTCCACATAGAGAGTACAAACACTTCACTGTTTACGAGGGAAATTTAAAGGTGCAGTGTGTAGGAGCTGGCAGCGTTTTAAAGAACAGAGACAGTTAATATAGGATATAATGTTTTTATTTGTATGTAAAGTCTGTCCAAACAGAAGTACAATCATCCCCATAAAACATTTGTTTTAATTTTATTTTGTGAGAAAAATCATTAAAAATGTACATTACCACGGGCCGTGTTCATGTAGGCCGATGTAATGATCCGCCATTTTGTCTACGGGTGGGTTTTCGGGACAAAAGAGCAAAACGTGATTTTTGAATACAAGTCTGGCTGCTGGTCCTAGAATCTACGTGGATGGCATGTTGCATCTTAACTGACAGATCATCCATTAAATAATAGTTACAAATATGAAATAAGGACCTCACCTGGTAGCTGTTGTAAATGATGCCCTGACGATCTTTTTTGATCTTCACTCTCGTCTCTTACTGATGTGATGTTTTAGAAACAGACGGGCTCATTCCAACATCTGAACACTAGATGTCACTAAAATGCCAATTTCTACACACTGCACCTTTAAGGCCATTTTAATGAATGCAGTGCAGACAGTAGTCGCGTGACTCTGCACATTATAGTATTAAATGTTAGTCAGGACACTGAGTTACCACCTTCACTTAAAGAGAGTAAACTCATGACCTCTGTTTCCAGACTCTGGTTAAATTATAACCCTGCAGTGCAGCTGGATCAGCCCAAATCCATATGTGAAATCAGGCCTGTTGAAGTCTGTTGACTACCTGTTGAAGCTCATAAAGAGAATGACAAGAGTGTGCAAAGCAGTAATCAGAGCAAAGGGTGGATACTTTGAAGAAACTAGAATATAAGACATATTTTCATTTATTTCACACTTTTTTGTTAAGTACATAATTCCACATGTGTTCATTCAGTGTTTGGATAGTTTGGATACCTACCTAAATAGTGATGAAAATAAAGAAAACACATTGAATGAGAAGGTGTGTCCAAACCTTTGGCCTGTACTGTTTATCTACAAAATGACATCAATAATAATAAATATGTAAAAAATATGCTAAGGTACAGAGTTTCACACCTGAGTGGGGCCTGAACCACAGCTTAGCTGTAAGGACACATCACACAGTATTAATGTGTGGGAGTGTTTCAGGGGAAACTCCAGCTGTTCTGTGATTGTCTCTGTTGTAGCTGAACTGTAACATCTGTTTGGTCTCTCCTCATCTCTCCCTGTGGTACTTCTTCAGTCTCAATCACGTCCGTCTCTTGTCTGTACAGTCCTGCTGACGTTCTCGTCCGTCTCTTATCAGTTGAGTCCTGCTGACGTTCGCAGACTCCCCTGTTTCTTCCCCTGTAGGCTGATGAGCCTGACTTTGGCCTGCTGACAAGGTGAAGTGCCCAGGTAAGCCGTGTCCCTGTCATCTGCTGACAGACCTCTGCTGTCTGCACAGACGGAGGGAGGATGGTGAAGCAGACATGTCCTAGTAAATGTGTCCTCCAGACGTCCATCAGCACCTTCTGCATGAAGAGACCAACCCTGTGGCTGTAGGAGAATGAGGAGACCATCTGCTGTCAGCTTAGTTCATATTCACAGTGATCTATTTCTGTTACAGCTGTGCTACAGTCAGATCAGGCAGGATCACAGCAGGGACATATGTTTGTAACCATCATAAACATGCAGCTAATTAGCCAACCGTACAGAAAAACTCAGAGCATTTTGGTCAACACAACTGAAAACAGAAGGCAGGACAGGCTGTGACCAAGGCTACAAGCTGACTGAAACTGTAACTTCAACAGCAACCGCAGACTGTAAAGTGTCTCCTGGTCTGATGAGTCTGGATCTCTGCTCCCCAGTTTGGTGTGACCATCATAAACATGGATCCATCCTGCCTTGGCTCAGCGGTTCAGGCTGCTGCTGGTGGTAAACTGGGGCATTTTGTAGGCATGTATTAGCCTCCTTGGCCGCAACACAAGAACTCCCATCACAAACTAATACCACAGTTTAAGGAAAAGCACTTATCAAGTTTATCTTGAACTAACAGACTCATGTAACGTATTGACGTGTGATATGATCAAGGTCCAGATTGACTTTGTTTTCTGTAAAGCTGATTCACTCAAAAAGATTTATATGTATACTATTCTTAAAAGGTGGTGTTACTTTTTAAATGGGAGTTCTTGTGGGCAGAGAAAATACTCTTTAGAATTGGTACAATACTTTCCTGTTCGACTCTGCGTCACATACCCCTTTTCCACCAAGCTGGTTCCAGGGCCGGTTCGGAGCTAGAGCCAGCTTAGCACCAGTTCTTTGGTTTTCCACAGACTAAGCACCGATTGCTGGCTCTCAAAACCGGTGCTTAGCAAGCACCAACTCTTTGCTGGGCCAGCAGAAAGAACCACTTTACGTCGGGGGCTACGGCTTACATCAGGGGGTGGGGGCGGGTGAAAACACGGAAGCACCAAAGCAGAGGAAAAACACGGAAGCATTCTTACCTTCGTCTTCTCAAGCGTGATCGCTGTTCGTTGCATAATCGTCGAGCAGCATTAACTTGCTGGATCGCCAACTTTTGCTCTACAAAGGAAGGCTCGAAAAGCCAACAGCAACACTTGAATCGCAACGTAGTCCTCCATCTTTGTAGTGGCAATTGAATTCGGCGCTAGTTGTTATGGGAAACTAGCGTGACGTATACAGACGTATACATTGACGTGATGACGTAGCCCTCTGGCCGGCACACGTTTGTGGAAAAGCAAATGGTTCTAAACAGGTTCGCAGTTGAACCAACTGGGAACTGGCTCTAGCACCAGCACTAGCACCAGCCCTGGAAACAGCTTGGTGGAAAAGGGGTAACAGACTCTTAAAGTCTGTGTCTCACTGAGGGAGAGGAGAGAATTTTCTACTGCATTAATGCATTTCTTGGCCACATGGAGCTCAGACAACCACACTTAAAAAAATGAACCATGTCCATCCCTTTATGACCACAATGGACCATCTTCTGACCAGATCTCAATCCAATAGAGCAGCTTTAAGATTCTCATCATGGATGTGCAGCCGACAAATGTTACAGCAACTGTGTGGAGCTGTCGTAGAGGCATGGAGAGACAGGTCTGAGGAATGTTCTAGCACTTTGTTGGATCTATAACACCAATAATTAAGGCAGGAGGATCAAACCTGGTACAAACAACACATACCTGATCTCACCCCCTTCTGCTAAACACTCTAGGGTTCAGCAGTTTTGTTTTGTTTTTTTAATGATTAAAGATCCCATATTATGCTCTTTTTCTGCAGTGTAATATTGATCTTTGATCTCTTCATGAAGCCTTAGTAGCATGCTTTGGTCAAAAAACTCAATAAAACACGCCCAGCCGTATCGTCTCTATGCCTTCTAGGAGCCTCTCTGAACAACACTCGGATTTTGTGGGCGTAACTATATGTTAATGAGCCCCCGCTGAAACCGCCCCGCACTTCCGTGTCGGCGCCCAGTCGGCGCATTGACTATGTCAATAGAGCTCTGTGTTAGCGTCTGTGTTGCTACATGAGGAGCGCAGCACTGAACGCTATAACCGAGTCAGTACCCGAAAATAAGAGGATCCAGGAGAGAGTCGTGGACCAAGGACAAACCGGCATGTTTCTCAGCCGTCTGTATGTAAAGTTTGTTTCTTCAATGCTATAATGTTGGCCGAATCAAAGTTGTTCTGCCATTCCTCTCCCCTCCCCTGTTGTTGTCGATGTTAGCATGTCTGTTAGCAGACGTGCTGTGCTTAGACTGGCGTTAAATAGAGTCTAGTAAGAGCTAAAGTAGAGTGAGCGGGTTACTGCAGAGACGTGAATTAACTAAAACACCGATGTGAATTAACTTTCACTTCTAAGTAACACTGAAGGGGCCGTTGCTACTGATAGTGAAATAAGACAGAGAGAGGGGTCTTCTCTGTTGTTGTGATGTGTAAATAATGTCTGGGCTCTTCAGGGCCGATCAGAGCAACAGTCTGTTTTACAGAAATAACATTAGTAATGTGACTGACCCATCACAATACAGCATTTAATAAAGCCATAGCCTTTAGTGACAGTAACAGTAACTGAGAATGTTTATTACCTGTAACTGTGAGCAGCCAACAGTTTTCTGTGAACCTTATTTTAAAAGGTTATTTTCTTTTCTATATGCCACACAGTAGCTGTCTTAAAAACCTCTTCACTTGCATTATTGTATGTTATGACAGCTCTGTGTATATTCTTATACAATAACAGAACATTTCCTTTATATAAAAATTCTCCTGAACATCCTGTTTTCACTCTTCTCCTACATAGGTGCTCCTGTGGCAATTGTGAAAATTCCTACAGCCTGAAAATGTTTGTTACATGGAGATACTAAAGGTATTGTGAAAAATTAGTGCTAAATAACAATATAGTACATTACCTTTCCTGTACTGTGTCACTGACTTACCTGTTTAAATTAAGTAGGTCAGAGGAAAACTGCAGGAACTCCCAGTCCAGCCATCCTGGACTCTGACTCTGAGTGTGTTTTACACTACAACATGCATTCTATATTTATAGAGCAGACTATGAGCCTTTACATCTAAGAGGAGTAATGCATAAGTATTTTGATATAAACACTTCCATGACTGTTGAACAAAAATAGTAAAGATTAAAAGAACTGTTTCCTCCATCTCATTTTTTTGTCTTTCTTGTTATTTAATTATTAACATTACATGTAACATATGGAAAACTGAAAACACACAAAACAGTTCATGTAGACTTTTTATTGTGAAAAATATTTTGACATATAAAAACACCAAATGTACCGGCTGGTACTGTAGACATTTTTACATAAAGGAGGTAAAAAAGGCATGAAAAAAGAAAAGGAATTTTTAAACACAAGCCATAGCCATGTTGATAAAAATATGAACACCTAGAGAAAAACACCTATGACAGTAATTTTCATTTCTAACATAATCTTATCATGTCCAGCCCTTACAGATGCCTGGCCTACAGAGCCTTTGTGAGCTGATGCTGCCTGTGTTGTACTGCAGAGTTTCCTGATGCAGAAGACCAGTATGAGGGGTTCAGCGCTTCCTGGTATTTGGAAAAGGAGCATATGGTCTGGTATTTTCTGCAGCTCCTTCAGGTGTGGAGCAGGGTCCTGGAAAACCTTCCCAAAGACAAGGTCCAACAGTGCATCTGCATGATGTGAAATACAAGACACAAAAATATATGTTTACAAGAAATGAACCAAAACACCTCACTGCAGGGTTGTAATTTTTTTACATAGTCTTTTATTGTCACAATATCCTTATTGATTATATATTCTCAATTCCATTTTGATAACATTTTTATTCCAGTTGCCTTTATCTTTTCCTTTCCATGCTATGCCTATTTGCCAATGTTTTTAAATGTGTTGATTTTAATAAAGAATTGTTTAACTTACGGAAAGCTGGCTCTGCTCTCACTGGCTTTGCTGTACATCCTTCCTCCTTGGATTTTGAGAAGCTGACTGTAACCAGCGGTTCACCATCAGAAGATGCTGCCTGAGGTCGACCAGCATAGACACAAGAAAGAAAAATGTTTAACCTGTTAGTGTATGAAAACACAAATAATAGCCATGCATTTTTACCTTTTTTGTAGATAAAATGTTTATTTCATGTTGTACTAAAATCTAAATAAATTACATGAGATGTTACAAATAGTTACTGTTACTCAATAGATACATTAGGTATTTCTGGCAAGTGATAATTCAGCTGAGGACTTTTATACTTATCATTTATCTGACTGTATTCATTTGGGTTTTTTGTGATATTCTTTGATAATTATGATCAGACACATACCAAAAGTAAGTCTCAAATAAGATACAAGCTTTTCAAGGGTTAATGAGTTTTTACTTACAAATGTCACATTATGTGATGCATTATAAAATGTCTATGCCCATATATTGTTAGTAAATAAAACGGGAGGATAATTAAATCAGACATCTTATTTGCCTCCCTCCGTTTTTCATAAATCACTGACCTGTTAGTAATTGTAACTTATCCCCAGTCACACAGCTCGTATGACAGCATTCTGTGGGCATTCCTGAGCGTTTAAACTCACAGAAATCTGATTAAATTAGTTTGGTGATAACATCTGCAGCGTTAGCGTCACACGTTATATACACTCCCTGTTGTTATCAGTATTTACATGATCTGCTGTAACACACAGAAGAACAAAGCCTGATCGTTTCCCTCATCCACAGCTTAGACACGAAATGAGTTTGGATACCTTCTGAGATAATTTATCGATTACATTGCCTGTATTACAAAACAGCGAAGCTCGTTTCTCGTAGCATTACAGGCTAACACAACAGGCTAACCGCAGCTAAGCTTAGCCCCCGAGAGCTAACACAGATGCAGGGGGGCTGTACAAGGAATAATAATAATTATCCTCCAGCTGTTATACTCCTCTACTACTGTGAGAATATTCATACATCTAAATCTGATTAAACCTGTTGGTGATGACGATGCTGTGGCCAATAAAGTCAGTTATCACATCTACAGATACACTGTTTTGAGCCGACGTTAGCGTAGAAATATACTTTCCCTGTTATCAATATTTACATGCTGTGCTGCAAAACACAGAGAGACACAGCCTTCACTGGTCATTTCCCATGTCCTCAGTTTGGACACGAAATGAGTTTTGATACCTACTGAGATAATTTATTAATTACAATGCCTCAGAGAGAGTAGCAGGCTTCTACTCACACAGCGGTACATCTCACAGCAGCAAAGTAATAGACACAGAGACTAATATTATGGCCTAGAAAAGACACGATATGGTTAGAAAACAGCAAAGCTCGTTTATTGTAACATTACAGGCTAAAACAACAGGCTAACCGCAGCTAAGCTTAGCCTCCTGACGCTAACACAAAGGAATAGCTTTTACATCTGCTCCTCTTCCCTCTGCTGTTAGCAGCTAGCAATTAGCAAAATAACAGCACACAGCATTTGAAATACTCACATTTCCAGGGTCCGAGGTTTGCTGGTGGATGGTTGGCACTGATCCTGGGTTAAGGACCAGTCTATTTGCGAGCCTTTGTGTACTGTCCAAAGTTTGCGCAACTGTCAGCTGTTAAGTGACTGCCACAAACATGCACATTTTTTCTTTGTTTTTCTGGCACTTTTCCATCATATATCAACTCCAGCCACTTAGTTTTTAAATCTTCAGCGTCACGCAGCTTGTGTAAGGAAGTTTGTGACTTGTTACAGCCCACAACACTGCAGCAGTAACTCAAGCTGAAGTCCGATGTCTCACTGCCGGTAAATCCATCATGGCTGCTCTGCACATAGCGATCTCACCAGCAGCGTAGAGAGGAGTGGGCGGGGACGGGGTGGGGGTGTCTGCTCCTGATTGGTCAAAAAATTCCCCTGTGACGTCGGTACAACTCTAATGAAAGAATGCCTCAATAGGGGGCGGGATTTTACATTCACCAGCACCATGCAGCACAGGATTTGTCACTAAATATCACATTTTTTGGGCTGGGGGGAAAGCCACAGACCTCAAAATTTCACCAAAAGACTTAATAAAGTGGTTTTTGCATAATATGGGCCCTTTAAAAAAAAGTCAGAGCTTTGGACCATCCCCTCGCTCAGCCTCATCCAGGTGCTGGAAGAGAATGACAATGTGTTTCTAAAAGTTCAGCCTCAGAAGATTTGATGCAACTTTCCATGTTAGATAAACTTCTCCCTGCAGACAGACTTTGACAGAAGCTAGCAAAGATAAAAAGTTTGCCTGTCCCTTATAGCATCCATAGGAGGACTTCATGGATGAGCCAGAAGTTTGAGGCTCAGTCTGCATGTTTATACGAGAACTCCTGCAGTCAGATATGGACAGCAGGATGGTCATGCAAAGTCTACAGCCTGACACACTCAGGCAAACAAAGTCTATTACCCAACTGTGGATAGAAGTCGGATTAACACTTAAATTCTGCCTAATAATGAGTGCTTTATATCTATCACAGATGAAGGCCTTAAGGCAGCTTGCAGACTCCTC
The DNA here is from genome assembly GCA_036419115.1 of Scarus forsteni. Taxonomy (NCBI): domain Eukaryota; kingdom Metazoa; phylum Chordata; class Actinopteri; order Labriformes; family Labridae; genus Scarus; species Scarus forsteni. The sequence continues at coordinate 262,982 of JAZDUH010000357.1, read as the reverse complement.
GTGCCAGCATGGGTTCTCTCCAAACACTAGGCCTCCTCCCACAGGTCAAAGTCTTGTTAGGTTACTTGGTGACTCTAAATAACACTTTAGTATAAATGAGGGCAGGTTGTCCGGGTGTTCCACCCCAACGAAACTCCAAGACAGGTTATCAGTCTCCATGATGGATGGATGGTGTTCATGTGAATTCTGGATCTGCATTTCTTTTACAATCCTGCCTTTGCACTGTTTGATTTTATCGACTGATGCTTCTTCATCTGTTTGTGTTTAATATTTGGACTGAGCTGTGTGTCCATCAGTCCAGTTTGACAATCTTCTCTTAACCACTGTGAACTTCTGTCATCACATCTCAGAGGACTTCATTCAAATCAAATCAAATCAAATCAAACTTTATTTATAAGGCACTTTTTATACTTAGAAGCAACACAAAGTGCCTCACAGAGGCTAAAAAACAACATAAAAACAGAAACAACCCCAAACTACAGAGACATATCCAGACACACACTCGCAGACATCAACATACGCACACACACACACACACACTCATTCATATTAGCTGTAAAGAGAACGGAGAAAGAGAGACATGGCTGAGCACCGAGGACTGAGGTAAGGAATAAGCTACCTTTGGGGGCCATCAACACTGAGGAGGGCTCCCGGCCCATAAGGAGCGCAGCCAGGGACTTCCCCGCCACATGCAGACCCGAGGCCCCACACCACAGTGCAGGGGCCTCCGGCCATGCAGGCGGAGCTGTTCCCCGGCAGCGGCCCCAAAAGTGGACCAGGAGCAGCTCCCACTGTGGAGAGCCCCCATGAGGAAACACTGGAGCTAAAAACCATCATACTAAAACAATAATAAAAATGTAAGAAGAGAGATAAAATAACATAAAATGTATACTTAAAATAACGTAAAAAATTAAGAATTAAATATGATAAGAAGTTTGACTATAAGAATGAATAAGATATACAGTAACACAATAAAACAATAAAAAATAAGAAATAAATAACTTGATTAAATCAGTTAAAAGCTTGATTAAAAAGGTGGGTTTTAAGCCTCTTTTTAAAAGTATAAACAGACTCTGCAGCCCTGAGATTCTCCGGCAGGCTGTTCCACAATCGGGGTCCATAATAACTAAAAGCCGCCTCCCCGTGTGTCTTAGTTCTAACTTTTGGTATGGTTAAAAGACCAGAGCCAGAGGACCTCAGGGTCCGCGAGGGCCGATACGGTAAAAACAGGTCAGATAAATAAGAGGGCCCGAGGCCGTAAAAACATTTATAAACCAGTAAAAGAACCTTAAAATTGATCCTGAAACGAACGGGGAGCCAATGCAGCGATTTTAAAACTGGAGTAATATGTTCCCGCCCTCTGGTCCTCATCAGCACTCGTGCGGCTGAATTCTGTAATAATTATAGGCTGGAAATTGTCTTTTTGGGAAGACCAGACAGCAGGGCATTACGATAATCTAAACAAGAAGAGATATTGGCATTGCATTAACACCTCCGTGTTACAACTCCCGCCTGATGTTACCTGGTGTATTTCCCTGTTTCTACCTGACCTTGTCTTCCTTTGCACTCCTGGTGTGGTTTGTTTGTCTGACTGTTTAAATCTATTTTTAGTGAATAAAAAGAGAACAGCCTCCCCGTATAAATGTGACAGTGTAGTGGAGTGGATTAAGTCTGAATATCTACTAAAATCTTTGACCTAAACAATCTCTGGTTTCAAAGGGGTTTGACCATCACACTGTATCTGTTCCAGAAGCTCTAAGGCTTCTACCCAGCGCTTTATTTTATCTAAGTTAGCCGCATTAGGGTGTCAAAGTGTCCATGAGCATTTTGGTAAATGTCCTGACAGCTGCTTTCTTGTCTGATCTGTGAACACAGAGGCTACAAAAACAGACTTATCCTTGAAAACGTACTGTCTGATTCTTTGCCTCCCTTTTTGATGGCCTAAGATGTACAGACACATATACTGTAGGGTTGCACATCTCTTTAACATAGATGATTTGATACACATCTAGATACACAGGTTTGATTTGAAAACAATATATTTTAAAAACAGAACAATTTGATGCAATTCGATCCAGTGTAGGAAGGATAAGAGTGCATACGACTCTACTGTTAACATTTGTTGATTTGTACATAAATCTTACATTATAAAATAAAGAAGCCAATTCTATAAAAGTAACATTCCTAACGTACTTTCAAATGTGTAAAAGACCACATACATCCAGTGGTGGACAAAGTACTCAATGCCAGTACTCAAGTCAAAGTATAGATACTCATGTTCAAATACTACTCCAATACAAGTGAAAGTTGCTCAGTCAAATTTGTACTTAAGTTAAAGTACTGGAGTACCTGCTTTTGAAAATACTCCAGTATTAAAAGTACTTTTTCCCGTTGACCTTACAGAACGTAATGACTGAAACAATCTACAGAATGCACTGACCTGCTTATAGATCATGTGGAATAAAGAGTTTGAAAATATGCTACAAAGCCCATGGAAATGCAGACTGAAACACTAATGAATCAACAAAAGGACAACCATTGACATTTAACTCCCCCCTTCAGATATGGCCATGGGTGCTCTGGTGTGGAATTGTCGTCTTTATTTGCCATAGTAGCCATCATTACTGCCAAGACGAACCACAACCACCAACGTTAGCTCAACCTTTACCTGCCCGATCACAGTAGCGCATGCACGTCTTCTTCTTCTTCTTTGTTGTTTAATGGCGGTTGGCAAACCAACTCAAAAGTGCATTACCGCCACCAACCAGACTGGAGTGTGGAACAGGATGCACGAAGTATAGATAACACCACTTGAACAAATCACATTTTAGAAGAGAAAATAAATTTAATCCGCTGACTTCATACCTGTACCTAAAAGTAACAAGGCCATTTATAGAAATGTAGTGGAGTTAAAGTCATAAGTTCCAAAAAAAAAACTCAAGTAAAGTACAGATATTCAAAAAATGTACTGAAGTACAGTACTCCAGTAAATCTACTTTGTTACTGTCCACCCCTGCATATATCCCCAAGGATGCTGTAAGGCACTGTCAAGAATAAAGTAAAATGACAGACAACAAAATAATCCCATGTCAAAAGTATTTATTTTTACACATGGAGCAAAAAGACCTGCTGCATGATCATCCATTTTCTGATGGGATCAATACAAAAATGAGAAATATATAAAAAAGAACAGAAGACTTGGCCTTCAGTCCGATCAGTAATAAGAAATAAATAGTGCAAAGCTCCTCAAATAATGACAAATATCTTCAAAAGTTGCAAAAAATTGTCCCAGCAAAGATATGTAAAACACTTTGCCACATGGGTGCAATGAAAATGCTGTTAGGCTGGAAAAGTAAACAGTCCCATACTCAAATGTCATTACTAAATTACTTATTCAGTCAAGTCTTTGGCTACAATAGCAACACTGCAGCATCTCAGCCTGAGCACGGTGTTTAGAACACTAGAGGTAACAAAGGAGCAACATTTAAAGTCAACACGTTACCAACTGAAAACATTAAGCAGCAGCCCTACAAAAAACAGTCTATGTTAAATTAAGATGGACTCAACACACAAGCTTTGTATGACTTAACACAAGAGCTTTATATAAAGGATTACAGAAAATACATCGAAGTATAAAAGAAATCAAATTGCTGCTTTTTGACCAGGGAATGTATGCTGCCAGTGTACTTCAAAGTTGATCTACAAGACTCACAAATGGCCTTTTGTTGAGTTTTCTGTCCCTTTTGTAAAATCCAATTTGGTAGACCGTCTGCATAGAGATGGGTGTGACAGCGCTTCAGGAGGAGGTGATGGCGCACCAGGGGGAGATGTCAGCAGATTCATGTTGCCGAGGTGACAATTTCGTGCTCTAAACAGTGCAGAAAGTGCGCTGAAAGCTCTTCAGCTCCAACCTGGTCTATTCTCGGCGCAAGCGAAGTGCACCCTCCGCAGCTGTAATTTGGTGACAGGCGCACATGTGCACACACATCAACAAAGCCTCAGAGGCAGGTTTCCAGAGTGTCAGGCATATTTTAAACCAATAAACAATCACAGCAATCACTATTTAATGTAACCGTCTGAACCAGCATATACATTTGTATCTATATTAACTGTCCCGTCACATCTGATGTCGGATTAAAGCCGTTTGTCATAATAGAAACTTAACCTGACGGCATCTGGAAGTTTGATGCACATCTTACAAGTCAACAATAAACAGCCTTAACATCTGATACTGAGTAAATATCTGGCTTCTCTCATTTCATTAAATTCAAAGGAAAGAGGGAGAAAAAATAAAAAATAAATGTATGTCACTCAGGATTTACCTGTGTTTGCCCATATTTCTCTGTTTTAGTCTTTATTCTGAACGTGATCAAAAAATATGGAGTACATTATTGAAAAAAAAAAAAAAAAAATAAAAATTTATATTATTCAGACCGGATGCAGGTGGATCACAAGTATTATGAATGGATAAGCCAGCTGCTGTGTAACTGTCTCTTAATTTTTTACTCCTATTAATGACAAAGGAACAGATTACATCTGTCCCTGGAGCTGGCCCACACGGTGACACGCTTCATGGCCTCTGATGCGCCCTGATGGCCAGTCTGTTCTCCCAGCTGCTGAAGTGACAGCGGCTCTGACTGTCTCCTCTACCAGGTCTTTTCAGCTCACTGTTTCCGCGGGGGCGGGGATCATTCAGACCAACCAGTGGCTGCGCCTCGGCCGCAGCGCATTTAAAGGCAAGGAGAGGCGCTCATTTGATTGGTGAAGACAGCACTCGGCTGTGTTAAACCCACTCACGCCTTTTCTCCTCCCTCTCTGGCACTTGAGCGGAGGGGCAGGGACGGAGGCGTGGATGCGCCTCTCTTCCAACTGCAGGAAACTTGCTGGTCACACCCTGTCCGTGCAGTGAAGGCCGGCGCAGGGCAGGTGCACCTGGGACTGTGCCTGGTCTACAAAATTAGAGTCCAATGAGTTAAAAAACAATCTGTAATAGTCAGAGCTGACATAAGTGCTAAGTCTAAAGAAGAGAACTGTGGAGATGGCTGTCTGGCACAGGGCTGCTGGAGCACTGATATTTGTTTGTGTATGTTGGACTTGTTTTTGAGCTGAGTTTGACTCTCTCCTGATGAAATCCTCTTCAGCTCAGTCTTACTGCACTCTGTCCGTGGCAGGCCTCACTCCTGTTACTGCTCTGTCCGTGGCAGGCCTCACTCCTGTTACTGCTCTCTGTCCGTGGCAGGCCTCACTCCTGTCCCGTGGTATGAAGAGTTTCCCTGGCTGTCTCAGTAAACTCGTATCTGCTCTGTCTGTCAAATGTTCCAGGTTTGTTTTCCCGTTTTCTTCTCATACCCGTTTATATCTGACCTTGCTTGTTTGTGTTCTCTCCTTGTGGGATTTGTTTGTCTGTTGCTTGACTGCTCGTCTGTGCACAAAGTCTGTTTCAGCAAATAAAAGTGTGACATTGCAAAACGTCCCGCTGTGGAAGTCATTCACTGTGACACTGTAGATATTCTGTTTCCCCGCTCCCTGCTGACTCAAACTGAGAAAATATGGACATGAGTTTGAGGTAAGGAATCATGTTTTAGAGAGTTTCTGGTTATTTCACTTTCTCCTTAAACCACTGGTTTGCAAAATGGGGGGCAGGACCTCATCGGGGACTTTAACACACCACAAGAGGGATTGTTTAAAGATGCTATGAGGAGTTTTTAAGCAATAACAAAAAAAGTCTCCCTTTTAGATATATGCCTGATGGAAATACACACTTTAAGATGAGTTTATAGCATCAAAATAGGTTAGCTATAAATGCTATTCCTTAGCTTCACGGTCGGGTCGGACAGGGCTGGACTGGCCTGGATACTCAACTTCAGGAACAAGACAATTAAAACTAGAGCAAATTTATATTATTCAGACACGTCTTAGAGCACCGGGCTGTAAGTAGCCATATATAGCCGCTACAAAACTACGATACTAAGTTTTCCAAAAATTGCTTGTTGTCACACATCAAAAACTACCACTACGTAACTAGAAAGAGATACATTACCTCGTGGCTTTGCATCCCGTAATGCTGCGTTCACAACGGAGGTGAATTGGCGTCAATAGACACGTGTAACGCCTGTGACGCGCCGCGCTTAACGCCCGAGGCTGGACGCTGGACATTTTGACAAGCTGAGGGACGACGTGCGTCCTGGCGCAAGCGCAGTAGAGAGCCAGAGCCAGTCGGACTCAGTGATGACCTGTGGAGGCAAATCCAGCTGGAAACGAATATTTAATTTAACTTACCTTCAAAACTTGTCTCCTCAGGGACTTTCACCCAAGCCTGCTCCTTCTTGTTCCGGTCTCTGTAGAGTACACACGTCAAGTAGTATAGCTATAGGAAGAGAGACAGAGAGACAGACGGGTGTATGTGTGGTGGACTAGTATAGCTGGATAGATAGCAAACAGCGCAGATCAACCTCTCCTCCATCTTTCAGAGGGACTTGAGCGGGAGCGGGGGACGTAGCGTCATACGTCATCAAATCAATGACGTCAGGGGGGAATGTCATCACTGATTGGCTGCCGCGCCACAGCGTCACGCGAACTGGCATCGAAAGTTCAATATTTTCAACTCGAGCGTCGAGGCGTCGGGCGTCGAGCGTCGAGGCGTTTGACGCCTCAAACGCGCCGGACGCTCCAAACGCGCCGCGCCAAACGCGTCCAACACGCCGCCCGGGGCGAATCTGCGTCAAGACGCATCTTTGCATTGACTTTGTATGTAATCTCGACGCGCGTCCGTGCGAATTCGGATACGGTGTGAAAACACCATAAGTTGTTGAAAAAAGAAGTTGTAAATCAATGCAGAGTTCTGAGGAAGGTCTGAGCTGCATTCATTAGCATCACAACAAACACACGCTTTGGCTTGGGTCACGTCTTTACCACGGTCGCCGCGCGTGCTCATGGGTAGCAGAGTCTTTATAGATTCTCCTCATAGCACCTTTAAGGTCCTGAGTGAAACAAAAACCTTTGATTCAAAACTTTCGATGTGACTCATAATGCCAAAATATATGCAAACAAATGAGTGCAATGAAGATGAAACCGTGATCATCAGATTTTTGATGTTCATGTGTTCAAAAATGCATAAACTGTGAATTTATTTTGTGTGTCATCCACCTGTAAAGGGCTGCTTTAGGAGTCTTGGGCTGAAAACTTCAGAAACTCTTGCCTTAAAGGGATAGTTCAGGTTTTTTGTAGTGGGTTGGTCGAGGCCTTGCACGAGTCAGTGCTGCTGAAGAAACATGCAGGCTTGTAAGGGCCACAAAGTGTAAACAGAGTTTAGCAGCTTGTCCCAGCACAACACTGTATGTGTATGTGTGTATATAACATATATAAAATGTTTGTTTTCTGTCTTTAAAGGTCAGAGCAATTCATTCTTTGACAGTCTTTTTCAGGAAATGGCTTTTGTTCAAATGTTATATTTTGTATTGTATTTCTACCTCCGCCAAGGAGGTAATGTTTCCGGGAGAATTTGTCCGTCTGTCCGTGAACAAAATAATTCAAAAAGTTATGGATGGATTTGGCTGAAATTTTCAGGAAATGTTCAGCATGGGAAAAGGAAGAACTGATTCGATTTTGGTGTTGATCTGTATCAGCGTCTGGCCACCATGGTGAAAAATGTGATTTTTGTGAATAACTACTGAACTAAAATAGATATCATTATGAATCCAGTTGCTAATGATATGTTTTCATGGTCAAGGAATCTAAATATTTATATGAAATAAAGGTAGGAGTAATATTTATGGTCAAAATGACAATATGGGAGAGGTCTGCGCTAAGAGTGCTTTCTAGTTTGTATTGTTTGCGATTTTATTTAATCACTTCGGCCGGAATTTTATGAAAAGAGCAAAGACTCCCGGGATGTGTTTTTTTGTTGGGGTAAAAGGGGATCAGCGTGGAGGTTGGCGTCCCAGAACAAAGGCAGCTGCAGTTTCAGCAATGAATGTTTGGATTTAATACTTCCACTTGGATCAGCAGATTACGGTCTGTGTGGGGAAGCTGATGGAGAGGCTGGTAAGGACTTCCAGCCTGTGCAGCTGGAGAGGACGCACCCTCAGTGTTTCTTCTGTTTGATTGTGCCATCGGTGGATGTCTAAACTTTGCTGACTGAGACAGGACTCACAACAACACTTGCATTTTAAAGGATTTCGTTTTGGATTCAGGATTATGGACACTTACAGACTATTTTCTTTCATTTTGGGACTGAGTAGCTTGTTGGTTGATTTGGTTATTTGTGGGACACGGGAGTTTGGGGACCGTTGAATCTTGTGTTTTGGGCTTTCTCTTGAATACATTTAAGTTAAACTTCACCTCAATGCCTCATTTTTGTTTCTTAAGATTTTATTTCAGCTAACTGAGAGGTAGAGAGTTGGTTATTTTCATTTTTAGGAGCTGAATCATACTTTGTTTAGCGGGTTGGTACTGTCTAATTCCTGGCAGCAAGAGCTTTTTCTCCTGCCCTCACCTATTACAATTCCTTTAATATTTTTTGTTAAATGTGAGTTGTTATAAGCGGAGAGGAGATTGCTGATACAGACTAGAGGATGACATTTTTCGGGAATTCCCGTGGGTCATGTGATTGGGAGTCATTTTTTAATTCATCCCGTGATCGGGACGGGACGGGAACAAAAGCAACGGGGGCGGGCGGGAGCAGGAGCGACATTAATAGATGATCATTTTCATTCATGTTAAACAACCAGATGAACAGATGCATCCATGTTTGGAGTCATCTATCAGTGAGAGCCAACACTCTTGACCGCGCTAGCAACACAAAAGAACTACAAAAGTGGTTTGACTTCCTGTCACCACCGAGAGTGAAAAGCGACTCGGAGCGGCTGCTGTGACACACATATCAAAACAAAACAACATGGAGGGAGAAGACGACACGTCAAAAAGAGAGCTGTTTACACCGACCAAATGTCAGGCATGTGAAACTTAAAAGCAAGGCCTTTTATATGAACTGAACTTTGACCTAAAATAAAAAATGAAACATTTTTTTAACATGTTTCGTTTTATTCAAACTGGAACAGGACAGGAGTGGGAGTATTTCTATGGGAGTGGGACGGGACAGGAGTGAAAATCTGCTCCTGTGTCATGCTCTAAAACAGCAAACTCTGGTTATCAGCTGAGATGGGGGGAACATAACCCTTTAGCTGCAGCACACAAAAGCTCAAAGAGCCTGTCGAGGAAAAGTTAAACAGTGTAAATAAACTCACAGCAGTTTCTACATGACCCAGTTTTGTTTTTGGAGGAGCTTAACCCAGATGTGGGGTCATTATGAGTCTTTCAGTGGCACTGCTGACTGATGTCTACATCCGCCCCTAAATACAGTATCTCCCTCAGGTTACCTTTAAGCTAAATCTGATTGGTCAGTCAGGCTCACACTTCTGATCCTACCCAGCAGAGCATTATGACAAGAGGAGCTCAGGTTAAATGATTGATATGGAGCTTTCCAGAACATTATTCTGATGATTGTAGATATCTATTTGGTGTGCATGCTCGGGCCAGAAACACTCACTCATTGTCTTTTATTTGTGTTCACGTCAGCCTGACTCGTGAGCAGACTTAAACATAAACTTGTGAAAACACAAGCTGAATTGTGTGACTGTTTCTCCAAAGTGAATTTCACATCCAGTTAACTTTCGATGTATTTCCATGGCGTGACAAACTTCGATTCACATTTGGTGTGAACACAGCTGAAGGAACATCTGCACCAAACAGTCCTCAAAAGTCCTCTGCTGCTCTTTATCTATAATGTACTGTGGACTGCTGCTTCCTGGTGTGTTTATGTATCTGGTGTGATCTCTCCCGGCTCAGATCTGTCCTGAAGTGAAGAACAGCTGCTGGTGTAGAGGCCTCATGGCTCTGATGCTCATCGTCAGGTCTCCACTTCTTCTTGCTCTGATTAAATTAGCTCCCACAGAAACATTGTTCCAACCCAAACTACCTGCAATAACAAACTGTGCCTGGCTGTGGACGTTTACTCCAAACTCACTGAGCAGGAACAAGCAGCCGTGCCCTCCGACTCATTTCCTTATCTCATCGTGCACATGCTGGGGTTGATTGATTGATTTGTAATTGCACAAACGGCCCCGTTCCACTCCGCAGTGTGGGTGAGGAGGCCTCTTATCGCTGCCTGCTGCGTGTCGCTCTGCTGCAGCCTCCTCTGGGACTCTAATTCAATTCTTCCAGAGCAAATTAACACCATTAGCCGGGCGGTTTGCAACTGAACACGTCGAGGAGCTGGCGTCCGGTCTGCGAATTCCCGGTGGACTCTGAGGAGATGATGATGTTAGGCAGACATGTGAGGAACCCCATCTGTCAGCTCTTTGGGACAGGTCTGTCCAGATTTATGTTCCATGTGAATCCAGCACAGGAAGGGGAATATTAATACACAATTAACCCTTTCATGCATCATGTCCACTTCAGTAGGCAGGTATTAGGAAATAAATGTCCACCCTTTAGGTTGCAGATCGTGAATTCCCAAACTCTTCTCACAAGTTTCATAAAAATATCCTCTTTACACATTTTTACGAGATATTGCATCAGAAATCCAAAACTTCCAAGGAAGGGTGATATATCTGTATTCAGAGTCCATTTTGTATTTTACATTTTAAATTTTGGTCATTTACATGTGAATAGTTTTACTGAACAGCAGCAATTCATACACTTCAGGTTTCACTTTTTCTTTTAAATACTCTCATTACATGTTTGTCAAAGACATCTTTGTGAATATTTAATAAATTCCACTAAGTTACTTTGGTAACACTTTACATTCAAGATTTCCTGCTGCTTAACAGAAGGTTTTTTCTTGAGCCATGATGGAGGGATTCATGATTGGCTGTATGGATTCATGTTGCTGTTGGATGTATATATTTGTATATATATGTATATGTGTATTTTATATGTATATACATATCTATGCATATATGTGTATCCATAAAATGAAGAGCTTTATGCTCTGTTGTAAAGTGTCTGAGATAACACTTGTTATGAATTGGCTCTATACAAATAAAGATTGATTGATTGATTGATTGATTGATTGACTGATTGATTAATTGATTGATTGACTGATTGATTAATTGATTGATTGATTGATGGATGGATGGATGGATGGATGGATGGATGGATGGATGTTCAGGTTCAAAGGTAAAGGTTTGTCCCCCTCTCCAGTCCCGACACCTCCCTTCTTTGGCCCATATGAAGCTCCTGGTCGTTGCTCATGGGCTTGATGTCCTGCGTCCCACAGACGATGCTCTGGTGCGTTCAGGTCCAGCAGGAACAGAGAGTGCTCAGCAGGATTTTGTTTGTCCGATCACAAGCGTGGAGGAAGTTGTAGCCCTTCAGCTGCAGGTGGTGTATCCAGCTTTGCCTCCAGCACACACACTCCACGTCCTCACCACATCAGCGTTATAATCTGGAGACAGCTTCCGTCTGTTCTGCTGCATCGGCAGCTCCTACTGGCTGGTGAAGGTGTCTGCACATGAAGGTTAATCTGGGAGATAACATGAAACTCCTGCATGTTAAAGACCAGTGTCCAGCTCTGCAGACAGGATCAGGATGAAAATGAGCGGGTGTGGCGTGAAAGTGAAGCTCGGAGATAGAGGTGCTTAAAGGGGGCTGTCTGGTAATCTGTCTCAGTAACAGAGAGAGTGGATCTATTTTAAGAAATACAGATCTATGTGTGTTTCTGCAGGACTGTACCTCAGAGATCATGGATGTAACACCCAGAGGAGGGGACATCGGGGAGAGAAAACAGTAACAGAAGAAAAACGACATTTGCAAGATCTCGCAAAGTTCTGTGGGAGTTTGAGAAGACTGTAACTTTTTCTATAACTCTCTTTTTCTGTAATCCTCCCAGTCCTGGGCTAACACTACACACAGAGTGCATGTTTACAGAGAAGAGGAGGGAAGGCTTTTGCCAAACCTTGCTCCAGAGAAAAAAGTCAGGAATCAATCAATCAATCAATCAATCAATCAATCAGTTGGTCTTTATCTGTTTAGCTTAAGCTCATAACAAGTGTAATGTCCAGACACTTAACAACAGAGCAGGCTGAAGACAAACTCTTCATTTATAGATAAATACACATATATGCATAGATAGGCAGCTGATTATGCATAATAGTCCTCATTTAATTCTCCTTCACTAAATAAAATGTAAATGTTTGGTATGAATGTGTAAGATAGTCCACAATATTACAAAGTGAACATCCAGAAAAAAAGATCTGAAAATGAATCATCATCATCATCAATCTTTATTTGTATAGCGCCAATTCATAACAAGTGTTATCTCAAGACACTTTACAATAGAGCATAAAGCTCTTCATTTTATGGATACACATATATGCATAGATACATATATACATATAAAATACACATATACATAGAAATACAAATATATCCATCCAACATGAATCCATATAGCCAATCATGAATCCCTCCATCATGGCTCAAGAAAAAACCTTCTGTTAAGCAGCAGGAAATCTTGAATGTGGATCCCAGTCTCATGATGAACAGCAAATCCACACCATGCTGTGTTGGGTGTGAGGGTGAAGGAAGGGAGGTAAGAGGAGACAAGTGGACTAAGGTAAGAACTAAAATTTAGGGACAGGTTCATGTACCATCAACCTGTCGTCTGATTTATTAGAGGTTAGCCTCTTGAGATGCTACATCTGGTTTTCAGGAGGGTCCTCATGTCTGAATGGTTGTGGTGATCATTTTATAGAAGTATAATCTTAGATATTCTTACTGAAAATAAGAATTTATGGTAGTGACGAACTCATGGGTGCCCAGACCACAAGTGCATCCCAACCATATTTGTCTCCATTAAATATAAATGTGTTAAAGGCCTCTTGAGATGTGACATCCCATTTTCAAGAGGGACTTCATGACTATGTGGTAGTAAAATATAGATACTGTAGATGTATCGATCATGGATATGGAGATCATGCTAGTATCTGTATAAATAGCTATAAGTGAATGCAGAAGGTGGTGATTTTACTTGGAGGACAATAAGGAGTAAAATTAACAGAATGTAGTTAGAAACTAAGTGAACATCTATGTCAAAGTATCACTACTTACTTAAAAAAAACAATAAATCTACGATGGAACACCAAACTCGAAATAATAATAGCCTACATAAATGAATGAATAAATCTAGACAATAATACCTAACCAGAGAAATCTAAAAGTGTCATAATTGAATCATAAATGAGGATGAGGACGTCAGCCTGTCAGGCAGAGGAGAGGCTGTTTGAACTGTTTGGACAAATCACAGATTCATTATAAAAAACCAAAGATGAATATCTGCTTTATACAGAGCACATGTTGTTTTAGCTTCACAGTTAACACCTGGTTAATTAGCTGAAATACCATACTGTGTTTATTTAAAACATACCAGCAGACTTTTGAAAAAGGGCTTGAAATGTTGTTTTCACGTTCTGTGTGTTTGATGAACAAGTGCAGTGATGAAGAACTGTGACATTGTAAAACAATGTGTTATTAAGTAGCATGACTGGTATGGACATAAAAATTATGAACTGGATTTGACTAAAAAAATGTCCAATTATGGTAAAAGTGAGTGGGTCCAAAACGACTGGACTCCAAAAGTGAGTCACTCACTCGAATGATGATAAATACAGCAGCATGAAGCTGATCTTTCATTAGAATTATTTTATTTATTTATTTATACAGCACTTTTAAGACAGAAGTGTACAAAGTGCTTTAACAGACAAAACAAAGGCAGAAAAAGGCTGAATAAAATCAACAATCAGGTCAACAGAGACCACGAGAGTCAGAGGAGAAGACACAGAGGGTCGAGTTAACTAAAGCAACAAAATGAAATAAAATAGAATAAACTGGTCGAACTGAAACAGCTGGTGTAATGCATAATGACAAGGAGATAATAGGACAGTAGGTAGATAATAGATTTACAGATACATCGATTAATTTAAGACTGATGGGGGTGCTGGTTTGGCGGAGTGGTTAGCACCCCACGTACTTGCTTCTGCCGGTCCAGGTTCGAATCCCGCCTGTGACCAGTTTGCAGAGTGTCTTCCCCTCCTCTCTCTCCCCCTTTCACAAGCCTATCCACTGTCTCTCTCCTATCAATAAAGGCACAAAATGCCCAAAAATATATATTAAAAAAAAAAAAAAATGTAAGACTGATGAAGGTTGACAACATCACATCAGGAAGATAGAAAAGAAGAGGCAGATAGAGGACAGGTAAAAAGAGAAAAAATTACTAATAATAATAAATCAGTGAATACTTAAAATAAAGTGAAATAAAAAATAATGATGATAAAAACTGAGTATGTCAAAACAAGAAAAAAGTAGAAACAGGACTAAAACAATGAGAACCTGTGGGGAGGATAAGAACAGTAGAACTTTAAAAAATAAAACAAGTTAAAATAAAATAATGTAAAAGCAAGTCTAAAAAAGTGTGTTTTAAGATGTGATCATCACTGATTCAGCTCGCCTTGTCTCCTCGGGCAGGTTGTTCCAAAGCCAACGAGCTCTGACAGGAAACATGGTCTAACTGGTCTAAAAGTCTGAGTTTATGTTAAATGATCTTTTCTGCTGGTGTTGATGCTCATGGAGGGGAGCAGGTCACAGCAGTAGGTCGTCCATGACTGTTTGTGAAGGTCAGAATGATATATGTGTGCTGTTAACATGGATTTACTTCAGCTGATCTCTCCAACGTCAACGTCAGCGAATCTAACGACAAACTGGGGCTAAAGAAAAGGTCAGATTATTGTTTTTGTTTTTATTACTGCTCCGACAGCAGCAGGCCGTCTACAAGACCAGAGCCAGAGACGAGTACAGGAGCAAACAAAAGGGCAAAAGCATGTATGGACACTGGCTTCCTCCCTCTCTCACAGTCTAGGCCTGTTGCAGCTTAACTATGAGTCTAAGCTCTGGACTGTGAGCTGCTCCCTAACTGAGAGCTTTATCACAGAGGAATGTTTTCAGTCTAACCTTAAAGGTACAGAGGGAGTCTGACTCCTGAACCGTGGTCAGTAAATTGTTCCAGAGACGAGGAGCCTGATAACTGAAGGCTCTACCTCCCATACTACTTCTACAGACTGATGGTACCACGAGCAGGCCAGCATTTTGGGAGTGTAACCTTCTGGGGTTGAATGGTTTAGTTTCTTTAGCAGCTTATTGAAAGTTTGAGTAGATTCACCTTATCTAGAAACTTGAGGTTTAGTCACACTTTTTAAATGTCTGAAATTAAGGGAGAAAAGCTGTTAAAGAGGTGCTGTTAGCATTTTAGCTCATGGCTTATGGCCCATAACAATCACGACTGTATTAATGTCAGTGCACTTAGTGTTCAGTATGTGTCCAAAGACCAGCTTTGAGTTCTGTGTCGACCTCTGCTTCTTTTTTTCTTTAATACATCATGACATTGATTAAGACATGCTCGGAGTGAAGCTCAGTCCAGACATTTCCCAAAAAGTCAAGACATCCAAAGTGTAAAATGATGTTTGCTCTTCTATAACTTTGTAACCTTATTGATGAGGGTGTTAGAGTCTGGGACTAAGTTTTATTAGCTGCAGTTATGTCACTTTTTAGTTTTTTTAAGGCTTTTAAAGCAGATGCAGCCACTTCAGTTTTCCCCTCCCAGCCAAATGGCAGCAGAGTTCCAGCCAACGAGGGTTTTTTGTTTTGTGTCTCCTCTTAGCTCCTGTTGAGATACACATTTATCACATCATCAGCGGCTCCATCCAGATGTGCACCAACAGTTACCGTAGGTCAGAGTGCTGAGACGTCCGTCTGCATGTTTACTAACAGGTCTATGTTTTTGTTTTCTATAATTATGCTTTTGTTTTCTATAATAATTTATCTACAGTTGCTGACTGTCTAAAGAATACCAGCCTGACCCTTTGACCCTTAAATATGAGTCTTTAGACTGTGGTAATGTTCAGTTCAGCTCCAGAGTGTTGAGTGTCTGCAGACGAGCAGCTCCTTCGTGCACGTGGTGTGCATGCTTTAGTGTTTGCCACAGACTGAAGCTGGTGCCCTGATTTTCCTCTGCTTGTATGAATGTTCATAAAGATGATGTTTAAAGCTGAAGGCTTGGTGTGTAAATGGGAGAAGTCTGAGGAGTGTGAGCGACAGAAGTTCAGAGCAGAGCCACAAAGTGACGGCGGTAATTACAGCTGATGGGATATTAGCTCTAACGAGGCTGAAGGAGCCACACGGGCTTGTTTTTCATCTTTCCCCCATGCTCTCCCCACACACGCCTCTTTTTTTTTTCACCATCCCCCAACCCCGAACCTCTCGCTGCACTCCCCGCGACCCCCCAGGATCCTCCGTGCTCTGCCAATGAGCGCTCTACAGCTGCATTCCTTCCTAGAGACAAGAACCTCCAGGTCTGGAGCATCCTCCCCTCTGCCTGTCACGCCGCTCCACACCAATCACGAGCGCGGCGCCCATGATTCCACTCCACAGAGTTACCGAATTGGCAAAGTGCACAATCTGTGGGCTTTCATGGTTACTACCCCTGGGCATGGCAACTGCCTGGTGAAGCCCGCTCATGGAGACGGGTGAAATAACTCTTTCTGTGGATTTAAAATCCTGCTCCTCAGATTCTTTCAAAGTCAAACCAAGGACACTGGCGGTCAACACGGCCTCACGTCACAGCCTCGGTGCTGGAGCTTTAAACCAGGCCGGCTCCAGATGAACCAGATCAGCTCAGCAGAATGTCAATACCAGCGCCTGAGGAGCCAAGACTGAATGTTTCACAGCTCCATGCAGTCCAATAGTTCTGAATGTGTGCAAACCTGCAGATGAGAAGCATCCACGAGGCTTTTCTATGTACTCAGAGACATGGATCCTCCCACAGATGTTCTTCTCATGGCCTCATTCTACCTGAACAATAATGTAAGGTCTATAAAATAAATAGGTCAGCAGATTCTATGGGGCTTTCTATGAGCTCTTTTACCATCTGACTCCACAGTGAGACGTTAAATCCAGGTCATGAAGGAGAAAGTAGCCCAAGCTTTTTTTTTTTTTTATTCCAGGAATTACACCACACCGAGGAATGAGCTGGGAAAATTAGGGCAACCGGCACACCTTAACCTGACCTGATTTTAGAGGAGTGAGAAAGAGTTCAACTCTTAGGTTTGATTTTGAAAGAACACAGAAGACTTTATTTTTTTATAAAAAATCAACACATTATAGGCCTATTTACAAATATTAAGACTTTTTAATAAATTATTTATTCATATTTCTTTCTAGTTTTGCTCTTGTTTCCTGGCTTCTGTATTTTCATAACTTGCCTGATTTGCTCATTTGAGCTAAATGCACAGAATAGTCTGGTTCAGCTCGGCTCAGTGTGGACGTTAATAACAAGAGCACCTACTGTCACATATGGAGAGAAAGTAGATAAATAACTAAACTAAACAGCTAACTAAACTAAATAACCTGCTTTTTGGCTGCCTTGTGATTGGATGAAGAGCACACCCTACAGAGTAGAGCTAAAACTGATTCAGACTATTGAGTGGTCACACAAAACCTAATTTACCATACAACAGCAGCTAAAGCTAACAGACATACCAGACCAGGTTTAGATGATCTGTGGATCTGAAGTGCTTTCTTCACTGCTGTTGCTGTAAATGTCTAACAATGCTGGATAGTGTAGCGATATCAACAGCAAGAATTAAGCAGAATTTCTTTTTTATGATCCCAATTTAAACATAAACACGGTTACAAAATGTTATACAACTGCATATGGCACCCTTACCTGTCCAGCAGAAAACAAGCAACAGTCTTCAGATATAACTTTGTCAACAAGTCGCTCCACCTTGTAGGGGTGGGTGTATCGATCTTAATATCGATAGTGTCGATACCAAGCTGAGTATTGGTACCGGATCGATACCAGCGTGATGATCAATACTGCAGTTTCTCTTATGTCATCTTTACTTTACTTTCCTCCATTCAGACCGCCACTTCTAAACAGAGTCAAAAGGACAACCCAAGAGAGGGCTTTGTGAGCGGAAAGCCAAAGGTTAAGGTTAACTGTAGTTTACATTTTATCTGTGCCATGGAAGGTATTTTTTGTTGTGATGTTGACATTGTTATATTTATGTGTTTTTACATTGCTGCTTTTTTGTCATTTTGCACTTGTGATTTTTTTTCTTAAACGTGGAATAATATTACTTTTATACAGTTAAAATTTTGTTCTATTGTTGTGGTTCATTAATAAAAAGCATTTTTATTGCCTAAAATCTTTGTGCTGTGTTTTACCATAATCATAATCAACCAACTCAAGGCAAAATTACAAAATTATTCAATGATCATTACATTTCATGTAAAAAGTATCGGTATTGGCGATACTAGCCCTGTATTTAGTTGGTATCGGATCAATACCAAAATTTCCAGTATTGCCCACCCCTACCACCTTGTAACAGCAACACCAACGTTATATATATATATAGCCTATTGTGTTTGTCTTAACGACCATTTCAACCCTTTAAAGTAACAATACTTTTACACTTTACCATAGCTGTTTTCAAGTAGCGGGCAGTCAGTAATAAAGTAGTAAGAATAGTCCCTCCCTCTCTCTCTGTGCAGCTGGGACATCTCTGGCACTATGTAACTGTTAACCACAAGCTGCGGTCGATCAACGAACTGCTTTATGGCACAAACCTGAGTTCAGCCTATGGCCGATATAAACAGTAGATCACATATACGTGTTCCAAGTTTATGAAAGCTGAGGCTATGATACGAAAGAGGACTGTGGAGGATGAGGATCAGAAAGAAAGAAGTCGGACCAGAGAGAAGATTAGACGGGCTTATGGTGTACGTTTCAGGACATTCTCAGTCTCAGGAAAACCTCTGTCGTTTATCAGACCAAACGGCCTCAGGCTTCAAAATAAGTCATCAGACATAACGACGTCAAATTAAACTGCCTCAACCAAAACGACGTCAGATAAAACGGCCTCAGAATGAAAGCCATCAGACAAAACACTGGAAAAACGGACTCAAATAAAAAACAGCATCAGGTCGTAACTTTTAAGAGACCGGAAGTGCGCGTGACGTCTCAAAAGTCGGTACCATAGACATTATTATATTATATATGTCTGAAATGGCGTACTAACCTACTACATGCTACATCCTCATGTGTATATACTGTATACTACATACTTTAAGTATGATTAGAATGCCAACTGTTCACACTGTAGTATACTGCTAAGTTTCCCATGATGCATTTCAAACCTCTGATGACAAAAATCCGAAGCACACCAGGCTATCAAATATCTCTGTTGATTCAGATTTGAAAGTTCAGAGAGCATTTTAGGAGAGAAAGTCACCATTGAGAATACCAACATGTGGTCATTGGAGCCATAAAACGCACAGATACAAATTTCATTTCGACATTTCGGACATTCCGTTATGAGCGCCATTATGCTATCGAAGAAACTTCAAAACAAGAGCCCAACTTACAAAAGTGTTAAAGAACTAAAAGGAGATAATAAAAGATGCTTTTATTTTGAAAACAGGAATTTTGCTAGTGGCAGATTTTTAGCTGAATGCCGTCTCAAGACGATTTAACATTTATGATATTACAATGATTATGATATTGTTACGACCTGATGCTGTTTTTTTGAGTCTGTTTTTCCAGTGTTTTGTCTGATGGCTTTTATTTTGAAACCTGAGGCCGTTTTATCTGACAGAGGTTTACCTGAGGCTGTTTGGTCTGAGAAATGACAGAGGTTTTCCTGAGACTGAGGATGTCCTGAAAAGTACACCGTACGAGCTTTTAGGAATGTTTTCAGGAATCAACAGGCTAAAGTCAGTCACTTCAGCAGGAGTACAGACTGGCCATCAGGGCGCACATCGGAGGCCACGAAGCGCGTCACCGTGTGGGCCAGCTCCCAGGACAGATGTAATCTGTTCCTTTGTCATTAATAGGAGTAAAAAATTAAGAGACAGTTACACAGCAGCTGGCTTATCCATTCATAATACTTGTGATCCACCTGCACTCCTGGTTTGTCATTGCCAAATAGCAGAGCCTTTAGTGATAAACTGTATACTCTCCCGGTGTCTCCCCCTCATCCTCCTTACAATAATGTACTCCATCTTTTTAGATCACGTTAAAAATAAAGACTAAAATAGAGGAATATGGGAAATCACAGGTAAATCCTGAGTGACATACATTTATTTTCTCTCTTTTTTCTTTGTCTTTTTTCTCCCTCTTTTCTTTGAATTTAATGAAATGAGAGAAGCCAGATATTTACTCAGTATCAGATGTTAAGGCTGTTTATTGTTGACTTGTAAGATGTGCATCAAACTTGCAGCTGCCGTCAGGTTAAGTTTCCATAATGACAAACGACATCAGATGTGACAGGACAGTTAATATAGATACAAATGTATATGCTGGTTCAGACGGTTAGAGGTGGGTGGTTATATCTCAAAGCATTTCAGGCTGTGGTCTGCCTGAAAAAGACATTGGACCAAAACAAATGCACCAGCACCCATGATTCGCAACAATATGACTGATTTAACTCAGACATCCTTTTTATTTTACACTCTGCCAAGTCATGCCTCAGTCAGGGATAGGAACTAGAGGATGATATTTATGGGGAATTCCCATGGATCATGTGATTCCAGTGAGAATCCCACAGGATGGGAGTCATTTTTCAATTGATTGCATGATTGGGACGGCAAAAAAAGAAACAGGAGCAAGTAGGAGCAGGAGCAACATTAATAAATGATCATTTTCAGCCGTGTTAAACAACCAGATGAACAGATGCATCCATTTTTGTAGTCATCTCTCAGTGAGAGCCAACACTCTTGGCCGCGCTAGCAACACAAAAGAACCGCAAAAGTGGTTTGACTTCCTGTCACCACAGGAAGTGAAAAGCAACTCAGAGCGGCTGCTGGCGACACACAAAACAAAACAACATGGAGGGAGAAGACGACACGCCAAAAAGAGAGCTGCAGCACAAAGTTAAAAATAAGGATGCGTCGGTGAAGCTAAGAGATCTTGTTGGGAAGTTGGAAGTAGTCCAGAGATTTATGAGAGTGGAACGCAGTGAAACACAGTGTTTGCAGCGTGTAAAACTAGCGCAGTGCTCAAATACTCCAGCGAGTCAGGGACGAGTGGGCTCAAGCGACGCATGCACAGCAAAGCCCGCTGAGAACCAGTCAAAAATATCTTCCTTTAATAAACGTAAATTACCTGGAGGTGAACTTTTACCTAAAATAAAAAATGCAACATTTTTTTAACATGTTTGGTTTATTCAAACGGGAACAGGACAGGAGTGGGACTCATTCTGAGTGGGATTGGGATGGGACAGGAGTGAAAATGCTCTAGTAGGAACACACCAAAACATTTTCAAAGCAATGTTAAAAAAACAAACATGGCATGTTAGCTAGTACTCAAAACTGTCATGTCTTTCTGCCGTTCTTCGGCACAGCTCGGCTATGCACACTGAATCAGGGTCAGTGCACACTGGCAAAATGTACACGCAGAAGGTGGGCAGAGCAGCAGTCTTGGATTTGATTGGTTTACTGGGTTTGGTCAGGATCACTGTGATTGGTTGGGGTTTTCCCTGCTTTACCTCTGCTGTAGACAGCAGCTATTTTTTTCCTCTGTTTTAAAGGTGCAGGGTGTAGAATTTGGCAGCATTTCACGTAACATAAACGGTGGATATAGGATATAATGTTTTGATTTGTATGTAAAGTCCGTCAAAATTGGAGTACAATCATCCCCATAAAATGTTTGTTTAATTTTTACTGAGTTAGAAAAAGCTTAAAAACATTTCCATGACCACGGGCTGCATTCATGCAATCCAGCGTGTTGTCTATGGGTGGATTTTAGGGACAAAAGAACAAAACGCGAATCTGGTTCTGAAATCTACCTGGAATTACATTTTGTAACAGTGTTTATTGTGTTTAAATTGAATTGTTTATTAGAGAGAAACCCAATTTCAGCAACAGTGCCAGACACTAATAAGCAGCTAACAACTGACCTGTGATGTATAAAAATGATGGTTACAAACCTTTACTTTGTTACTTTAGTAAATGATGCCGTGTTCATGATCCTTTTTGGTCCTCACAGTGTTCTGTTGCTCAGCGACGTGATGTTTTGGTTACTGTTTGGCTCATTCAAGAATCTGAACACTAGAGCTGTGTTTGACATTGTCTACTCACTCACTGTCCCCTCTGTAGTGTAAATGAAATAGTGGACTACATAAGGAATGAACAAACGACATTTCGGACACTACAATGAAATTTTCTAAACGTTGTAGCGTCAGCAGATGAGATGGATATTCCTGTGACGGAAGTAGATGAGCTAAAATTCACGTAAAGAAACCAGGCACTCGGGAGGATAGGTAGCAAATTTTGAAGCTGTTTACAGCCGCTAAAAGACGTTAAAGAGCTACGCTACGTATGTGTGAAAAATACTTTACGTTTTTTTTACATTTATGAATGAAAGTAGCTCCTAACAGCCTTCCTTCTCTTCTTCTTCTATGGAAAAACACGACTGTATTGCATTATGGTTTACGGGAGTACAATATAGGGTACATCGTATGTACTCTCACTTTTGCTGTGCATTGTGGGTATTTTGTAGTGCACTATATAGTGAATGAAATTAACTGCTGAGAATTTGAACAACACTACGAAATGGCGAACATAGAGCACTATATAGTGACTATATCCATGATAGTGAGCGATTTCAAACACAGCTTAGATGTCACTAAAATGCCAAATTCTACACACTGCACCTTTAAGAACACACTGAGTTTGTTTTTAAAGCATTAGCATGGCTGATTCATGGACAGAAGCCATCGTAATAAAAAGATACTTCACGGTAAGTTTTTGTTCTATCTTTGGGGTCTGTTAACAGAGAAGTACTGAAGACCTGAGGCTCTTCCAGACCCTTAGTGTAAAAACAAATCAGACAAATTAGATGGACTCAAAGTGCTCTGACACCAAACACAACCTGGGCGACCACTGTCCATGTAAAGTCACGACACCCTGTTGCTCGGTCACTGAAGTGAAAAACCTTGAAAGACAGCTCTATTTGTTTTTATCCCAAGGTAGCCAACTGTTATGAACCTATAGAACCAGGCCAGCATAAGTTCAGGAGGTGTTGGAGCTGATTTAGCACCTTTACTTCCTGCGTCTGTGCTTTTAGCATCATTTAAACTTATCAAATGATAAATGAAGGGTTGGAGAGACGTACTCAGCTTTCCTCTCAGTGAGTTCTATCAGTTTGATAAAGTCCATGAGATGTGTAAAGCTCCAAAGGCTGAGTGTACCTCTCAGTTTTGTCTTTTTCACGTTGAAGAACCAACCGTGCTGATTTCTTTGCATGTTGGGCAGCTGAATCAAAGCTTCTAATTTCCAGTTGAATAAAGCAGAAACCAGACTGGACCTGCAGCTACGTGTGAATTTAAGTAAATAAACCATGGGCAGAGTGAAAATGCTCTTTCAGTTTGGGCACTTTTCTTCTCCCAGGACACATGTGTTAAATTGAGCAGATGTTAAAGAAGACAAAAACAATCACCCGCTCTCCTGGTGTATGACTCCTGTCAGGGTGGAGTAACCGCTCAATCTCAGCAAAGCATGCTGGGAATGGGCCTGCCGTGACAGCACAGCGGGGTTAATAGGGGCCTCTTGTTCCTGCGTGCTGTAAACACAGGTAATTGATGTTCCTGGTTTGTCCGGCCGCTGTATTAGAAATGTCACGCCTTAACCGAGGAGGAGCGGCGAGGGAGTGCCGGCCTGAAGAGGACGCAGAGGAAGGTGTCAGAGAGGTGATAAGAGATAAAAAGAGCTGATAGGAGTTTCAATTCCATCTCTGATCTGCTCCTCTCTGTAGGCGCAGACCTGTTGTGTGGCTGTGTGTGTGTCTGTGTGTGTGTTTGTGACGTTGTGAATGTATTATTCAGGTTCTGTTCTGGATGCAGATATTCCTCGAATGTGGGTCAGCCATGTTTTTCTGCTGCAGCTGAGGAAGGGGAGCCGCAGACCACTCCCCACTCTGCACACCCACTGAGAGGAAACAGGCAGGAAGAAACCAGGCAGCAACGAAGCGAGAGCCAATCAGTCACCTCGACACTGAGACGGTGAGCAGAGAACAGACTCAGGACGAGGAGAGGGTGCTGGATCCTCCAATTAGTCTTATTTCAAACTTTAATAGAGAATAGGACTCAGAGTCGACTCTCTCATGATGCCTCCCTCTTCAGAATAATTTTAATGATCAGTGTTTTTGAAGTGGGGTTGCATGAGGGGCTTCAGATCTCCCTGAACAGAAGTCACATTCTCAAACCTCAGCATTGTATCTGCAGAAATATGGACAGGAACCACCCGTAACCCCCAAATTCCACTGCACGCGAAAGCGCCGTGCCAAGGAGCGCCGCACAGCCGCGTAGGGGGAGGGCTGATCCAATGAGAGCCACAGGCTCATAAACGTTATAGACTGAGAAAAGAAATAAACACCTCTTCACTTCTCGAAGGTCCAACCACACAGCTTCGTGATTTATTCAACTTCTATCCACATATATCCTTGTAGAAAAGATGTTTGGTGTCATGTATACAATCTTATATATTTCTGTTCCTCTATGATTCACTTTTCTTCGTCCATGGTGTTGTGTTGTCTCTGGCAACCTCTGACTGATGACCTGATGCTCGTGCCTCCGGTTTTGATGTAATGACAAACTTTTGAGGAAATTTGTGTGCAAGAGTCCGTGTATTGTGTTTTATTTTGAAACTTACGGATACTCCACACGTTGGCTTCCTGTCAGGTGCTTTCTTAAGACTCTGCTACCCATGAGCACGCGCGGCGACTGTCATAATGCTGCGTTCCAGTAACCTCGGAACTGGGAGTGACATCATCTCTGACTTATCAGCGTTCCAGTTGAAGTCTGAAAAAAACATGCCGATCTACCAGGCTATTGTTAGCTGTTGTTAGTGCGCGTAAATGCAAGTCTAACAATACTATGCATACAGCTGATCTAGAGCGACACACCCCAGTCAGAAGTGCAAATAAATGGATTATTACAGGAGCTAAATAACTGTTCACACTGGGGGCATCCATCTTCCATTGTCAACTCGGGGATGGTGAGGTTTCACCGAGTTCCCAGTAGGAAATTCTGACTTCGGGGGACTTTTCCTACTCGGAACTAAAAATTCAGACTTCTGACTACAACTGGAACGCACCAAAAGACGTGACCCAAGCCAAAGCGTGTGTTTGTTGTGATGCTAATGAATGCAGCTCGGACCTTCCTTTGTTCATTTGTTTATTGTTTATTAGATTTGCACTATAAAAGATACATAAGATCAAACTGGAAATATTCAGAAAACAAAGAAATGTGTCAGGAGAGGTCAAGAAGCCATCAGGCTTATGCAAAGGAGCTCACCTTTCTCTAAGAAAAAAGCAGAGAACAGTCAAGATTTCAGTAAGAACACAAAGTAACACATGCATATGTGTTCAACCATGTGTGAAGAAACAAAAAGAAATAATAATAATCAGCAACAAAACAAACATAGACAGGTTTAACAAAGAAACAAAAAATATAGAGACCATTAAAAGAGTTGACGAAATTAGAAGAAAAATTTAAAACATAGGAAATAACAAAACAAAAAAACAAAGTAAAATTAAACTTTGTGAATTGAATGTAAAGAAAGTTTCTTTTTAAAAATGTGTGATGACGATGAGCTCTCAGCTACATGTCTTTTATCATTCCATATTTTTAAACCGTGATATCTGATGGAGGACTGACCGTGTTTAGTTTTATAAAAGGGAAGGTGAAGATGACGAACCTGTCTGGGATTAAATGAGTGAATCTGTGAATTTAATTTGAAGAAATTTCGAAATGATGATGGTAACGATGAAGGTAAGAACATGTATTTATAAATAAACTCACATATCTGATGAATATTTATATCATAAACTGAGAGAATTATCAGTTTTTTAAAGAGTAGGGTGACCTAAGCCAAAGTGTGTGTTTGTTGTGATGCTAATGAATGCAGCTCAGACCTTCCTCAGAACTCTGCATTGCTTTACAACTTCTTTTTTCAACAACTTACAGGATGCAAAGCCACAAAACAAAAGTTCTTAGAAACTCCTCATAGCATCTTTAAAATAGAAATATAAAAATAAAAATGCATAAATAAATGTGCATTTATCACAACATGCAATGGCTTCGAGTGGATATATCCGCTACTCTAGAAACTTAAACTGAATTTGTCAATCAGACAGGCCTCTTTCTGTTCTTTCCTGTTCTTATGCAGCGGTAAATGCTCCTCATCCATCTCCACAGCCTGCTCCGCTGTGACGGGAGGTTTCTGCAAGGAACATTTTCTGATGCTAAATACAGAAAAGCGAAAACTCGTCTTTTATCCTGAATGAAACTCCAATTAATTTCTGCATGCTTTAGCACTACCTGTCAGTCTCTCCTTCACTCTGATCAGTAACAAACTCAGGTGTGACAGTTATTGTGTCATCTGTTCATCACACATCAAACTAAAAACTGATCCATTATTAAACTTCTATAAGTAAAGGAAAATACAGAGAATTACAAAAGCACCTCAAAGATAACAAGATTACCTCCTGATTATTATAAAACTGTTCTTAAAAAGTGATCAGAATACAGGAAAGAAATGATTTAAGTTTAAAAAATGTGAGGGGAAGACCCTCATCTCACCTGATGATGTCAAATAAACATTTATGATTGACCCACTGCAAGCAAAACCTGATCCTGTGGAAAACTGAGCAACAACAAATACAAATAAAGTGATAACACAGGCTAACATTGACTTTTATTTGATGAGCCATATCATCAAAATAAACACACCACTGTTGTCATTTTAGCTGTCAATTAATTATTACAAGATAATATGGTGTTACAAAAATACATGAGCCATTACAGAGCGGTCATGTCAGGTGGTAAAACAGTTTGCTAACAGATCTGAAGTCATTATAACATCCAGCAGTGAGCTGAAGTCAGTCCATCATCCTCCAAGATCAAACTCTAGATAGTCTGTGTGTGCTTTGTTTTTAAAGATGATCACCAATGATCTTAAATCTTCGGCAACGGCTCGTGAACAAAACCAAAAGGCCCAAACAGACTAAGGTGGACTGTGAGCGGCTATAGGACCGCCTACCGTGTTAATATATTTACAAATAAATAAATAAATAAATGTAGAAATGTAGAAACACAGGGATAAATAAATGTGGAGATAAAAAATGTTTAAATAAATAAATAATGTATGAATAGATGAAAAAATGTGGAAACTTACAAATAAGTAAATGTAAAAATATGGAAATAGATAAAAAAATAATATTAATGCATTAATAAATACATAAATGTAAAAATACAGGAAAAACCTTTTTTAATCACCAAAATATATTTATACATTTTTTTTAATGTACAAACCCAAAACCAGTGAAGTTGACATGTTGTGTAAATCTTAAATAAAAACAGAGTACAATGATTTACAAATCCTTTTAAACTTATATTCAATTGAATACACAGCAAAGACAAGATACTTAATGTTGAACTGAGAAACTTTATTTTTGTTTGCAAATAATCATCAACTTAGAATTTAATGGCAGCAACATGTTGATGTGTAAGTTACCCATGCCTTGGGCACTAATACACCCCCATACCATCACAGATGCTGGCTTTTGAACTTTGCGCCTATAACAGTCCGGATGGTTCTTTTCCTCTTTGGTCCAGAGGACATGATGACCACAGTTTCCAAAAACAATTGTAAATGTGGACTGGTCAGACCACAGAACACTTTTCCACTTTGCATCAGTCCATCTTAGATGAGCTCGGCCCAGTGAAGCCGGCGGTGTTTCTGGGTGTTGTTGATAAATGGCTTTGGCTTTGCATAGTAGAGTTTTAACTTGCACTTACAGATGTAGACGAACTGTAGTTACTGACAGTGGTTTTCTGAAGTGTTCCTGAGCCCATGTGCTGATATCCTTTACACAGTGATGCCGGTTTTTGATGCAGTACCGCCTGAGGGATCGAAGGTCACGGGCATTCAATGTTGGTTTTGGGCCTTGCCCCTTACGTGCAGTAATTTTTCCAGATTCTCTGAACCTTTTGATGATATTACGGACCGTAGATGATGAAATCCCTAAATTCCTTGCAATAGCTGGTTGAGAAATGTTGTTCTTAAACTGTTGGACAATTTGCTCACTCATTTGTTCACAAAGTGGTGACCCTCGCCCCATCCTTGTTTGTGAATGACTGAGCATTTCAGGGAAGCTGCTTTTATACCCAATCATGGCACCCACCTGTTCCCAATTAGCCTGTTCACCTGTGGGATGTTCCAAATAAGTGTTTGATGAGCATTCCTCAACTTTCTCAGTCTTTTTTGACACTTGTGCAGCTTTTTTGAAACATGTTGCAGGCATCAAATTCCAAATGAGCTAATATTTGCAAAAGAAAATAAAGTTTCTCAGTTCAAACATTAAGTATCTTGTCTTTGCTGTTTATTCAATTGAATATAAGTTGAAAGGGATTTGCAAATCATTGTATTCTGTTTTTATTTACGATTTACACAACGTGCCATCTTCACTGGTTTTGGGTTTGTATTTATATATTTAAATTTTTTGTATTTATTTGTTATTTATCCTTATGTCATTTTGTTGTTCTCCATATTTAACGTCCCCTTTGTCTGATTTTCCTCGCAGATGTAAATTTATCAGCTTGACACCAGACCACTCACCAGGATACTGGGGCCAATGACAGGCTGCAACGAGCCTCAAACTGGGGCACCTCTGCCTATTACCACAGGGCAACATCTGGATCAAATTAGGGACTTAAATTATCCTAAAAGTTTGAAGATTAGACGTGTCAAACTTAAACTTTTCATACATGACTGAAATGTGAAGAGATAAAGTTTAAATGTCCCACAGTGTTGAACTGCTCCAGATTTGGTCTCCTCTCAGCTTCAGACTCGTGGGAGAATCTCTGGGTGGAAATAATTGCTCTGACATGTGTAAACGCTCCCCAGCAGGAGAGTTGGGTAAGTACATCAGCTCTTGGCAGGCCAAGGAAAGAGTTGTTTGGGATTCAGAGTCCTGCAGGATGCTGAAGTGTATTTGACCCTCGCTCAAACTGAGCTCTTATCTGGAGACTTGTTCTGATCTGATTCAGTCTGAAGGACGTTATACATCCATGATCAACGACTCAATCTGTGAGCTCAGGTGGCCTTAGGATGCATATGCTATGAAAGATGGTCATGTGATCATGTTCTGTGGTTTAATTCTGTTAAATACCATCCTATGAAACAGACTCTCTCTTTGGCATCAGTGCTCTGGTGTTATACAGAGAAATACTCCAAACTATGGACCTAGTTGTGTCCCGCTGCCTGCTTTGTATTAACCTGACACTCCAGATGGACAGCTCCATGTTGGAAATATTTCACAAATCCATCTGGGAGGAGCCCAGAGAAAATGTTTTCAGGGGCAGAACCTTCAAAAACAACAGCAGCTTGTGTTTGGACGATTGTTTGGCTCAACACACTCATCACAGACTTAGCCATATCAAGTGGCGCTGCTATGATGTAGCATAAGTAGTGGCAAAACGTAGTTTCTAACGGTTAGCTGTTGGCTGCTACAGCTAATGGCTGATAAAGGCAAACAACAGTAAATGGCCGTTAGCCGTAGCGGCTAACTGTTGTTAGCTGCTACAACTAACAGCCACTAGCTGCTAGCTTAACTACCTTGACACTAGGCCTGTCATGATAATCAATAAATCAATCAACCAAATGATAAATAGAAACGTCCTCAGTAAGTTTGCCAGCCGCGATAAACTGCCACGTGCATGCATGTTTGTTTTCCTCCTCCCTCTCTACCAAAGAGGTTGAATGAGAAGATGGCTCACTCTGTCTATTGTTCTTTACACCAGTATGCACCTGTTCGAAAGCAGATTTACCGGATTTGTAGCAGAGTGAGCATCTGCCAGACATGCAATCTGCTCCGGTGGAGGGTTATACTTCAGTATCACTGATTGGCTCATTTCACTGTCAATCAAAAAGGGATTCGGCCTCAGACAGATCATCCAATCATCATGCAGAAGCCGAGCGTCCAGGCCAGCCCACTGCCTCATAGACCCCCAGAGACGCTGAGCGTCCGATGGGCGGGACAAAGCCCAGCGTTTATCCAATGACCGTCCAGTTTCCACAGTGGAACAACCCACTCTACGCTTCCCCATCGAAGTCAGAAGACGCTCAGCGTCCGACTGTGTTAAAGCACTGAGACGCTTTGGAGTTTCATTTTTCTTTACAGAGATAGGGTCTTATTTTTTTCATTGTTTTTGATCAGTATGATTAATTTTATTTACATGCAATTTTACCTCAAAGATAGTCCATTTCATTTTAATTGTTTTTTTTCTCCTTTTTGTTTTTAATTGTATTATATTGTTTAATTTATTTTAATTTAAGTATCTTGACCTTCCAATTAGTTAAATACTCTTAAGAAATGTAAGTTTTTTGTTTTTGATATGGTGTACTCACTTTATTATATATATTATAATTACATTAATGAAAAAATGAAGAAAAAATATTGACAATAATATTGTTTATCGTCAATAATTTTTTGGACAATTATCACCCAGCAAAATTTATTATCGTGACAGGCCTACTTGAGACAATCGTTTCATATTGAGTTATACCAAACAGATGTAACATTTAACCCGCCTCTCTTCCCTGATTGGACCGTTGGGTATTTATCCGAGTGAAACTGTTGGACAACGGAGGCTGGAAAGACGGAGATGCATGATTTCAGAATCAGGGAGGTCTGTCTGCTCTGCAAGGCTAGCTCTGTATGGGCTCGTGGCATATTTTAAAGTTAGACATATTTTAAAGTTAGGTGCAGGTTTTAAGACCAAACATTAAAAGAGAACATTTCAAAGAAGAAGAGAAACGGAGGAGGAAGGAGGCCTGTTTGAAGAAGACTTTTCACTTTGCCCTCCAGTTTCTTTCAACAGCAGATCTCCTGGACTCTGTGTCCACAATGTCATAAGCTTTGTTAGGGACCAAGCTGAGCTCACAAACAAGTCCAGGTCTGAGCCCTGTGGTGTCCTGAAGGAACTTTCTGATATATATTATTTTATTTTGTATTGTGATTTTTTAAAGTCATTTTATAATGATTAATGTTGATTCTATTTTGTACTGTGATTTTAATGCATTTTTCTTGTTCTGTAAAGCACTTTGAATTGCCTTGTGTATGAATTGTGCTCTACAAATAAACTTGCCTTGCCTTGCCTTGATGATCTGTGTGGCCTTAGGTCCTCTCCTCTGGTGAAGTCCTGGGCTCTGTCGCCCCCTGCTGGAGAGGATCTGCTTTTACAACTCTGTCACTGCTGGATGAGCCGGGCTCTCGGACAGACTCAGTAAACCCTCATTGACCTCATCCTCCATAAGACCCACCAGCACAGGGCTTCTACATGATGGGGATGAGTCTGAACTGGGTTTCTCTGCTGCTCCAGAGATTTGACCATGTCCACGTCCTTCCTTTAGTGAGCCTCATCACTGATCAGTTTATCTACTTTAACCATGACCACCTCACTGACTGGTGCCAAGGCCACAGCCAGCCTGGCCTGGCTTTGTACCTGGGTGGAGGGAATAGCCCCCAGTGACTCCACCCACACCTGGAGAGACTGTCTCCATCGTTTCATTTTAATGACTGGGGTTAGTGGTAGAGGACCAGGTTGGCAGAGATGTCCTCTTAAGGGGGCGTCTATGGCACAGGTCTACAGGTCTGTCTATGAGCCTATTCTATCACAACTTCCCCATTGCTATTGTGACTCTCTAAGCTGGTTATAAAGGAGGTTATATATATCATGAAATTATATAAAAGGGTCTCAAATAGGGTCTTGGGAAATGGGGAGGTCCTTTGGTGTTTTAAACACTCATTTTGACTCTAATTTCCTGGTGCAGCACCGGGAGGCGGGGCCTGGCAGCCAGCGCAGTGGTTAATTTTGTCTGGTGCATCACTGTGTGCAGCCAGTTTGGTAGACTGGCTTGGCTGAGATGGGTATGGCGCTGCACCAGGGGCCATTAGGGCCCTCCATCTTTAAATAGCCGTGTTAGTGAAGAGGAGTTTGTCCAGAGAGAGGGGGTTCGGTTTAGGCATGCATTTATCAATCAATCAATCTTTATTTATAGCTATAGCTCCAATTCATAGCAAGCGTGATCTCAAGACACTTTACAATAGAGCATAAAGCTCTTCATTTTATGGATACACATATATGTATAGATACATATAGACCAGTGGCGGCTGCTGGTCAGTCAAGGAGGGGAAGCTCATTTTTTTCCAGCCTCCATCATAAATTAGTTTATTTATTTAAATGTAAATTCTACCCTCCGTTCCTTTTCAAGAAAATGATCTGTGACCCTGTCGTACCAACTAGGTGTCTTTTCCAGGGATTTTACCAGTGTTCTCTCAATGGCCAGCAGAGCTAGACTGCTTAAACGGCCTTGGCCCATTGTGTTGAGGGTGTAAGACTTGACCCGCTTTAAACAGGAGAAGCTCCTCTCCAGAACAACTGAAT
Source organism: Scarus forsteni (assembly GCA_036419115.1). Lineage (NCBI taxonomy): Eukaryota > Metazoa > Chordata > Actinopteri > Labriformes > Labridae > Scarus > Scarus forsteni. The sequence continues at coordinate 230,421 of JAZDUH010000357.1, read as the reverse complement.
GTAAAACTTAGAAGATGCTCCGGTGGAGGGTTATACTTCAAGATCACTGATTGGCTCATTTCACTGTCATTCAAAAAGGGATTCGTCCTCAGACAGATCATCCAATCATCATGCAGAAGCTGAGCGTCCAGGCCAGCCCACTGCCTCATAGACCCCCAGAGATGCTGAGCGTCCGATGGGCGGGACAAAGCCCAGTGTTTATCCAATGACCGTCCAGTTTCCACAGTGGAACAACCCACTCTACGCTTCCCCATCGAAGTCAGAAGACGCTCAGCGTCTGACTGTGTTAAAGCGCTGAGACACTGCGGGGATGATCCTAACGTACACTCAAAGTACACAAACCAACATCTCTAACAGAAGCAGAAAGCCACATCATAACAGACACCCCACAGCCAAAATGATTTAATAAGTACATCAGTAGTAATATTTAAATAAATTTATTAAAAATATTTCTCCTTTAATTGACAACGATGAGTGACAAACAGGCGCAGGCACATGAGTGGGCTACGGGTTTGATTGATAAGAGTAGAGAAAAATCAAATAAAACACATCAAGATAATAAAAATCACACCATGTACACGTTTTATCTCAATCCCATATATATAAAAATAAATATACACACTTGAAAAGTAATTGTATGCCCAAAATGAAGTTTGAGTATTGTATGAGGTCTGATTCATAAGGTAATTTGCCAGTTTTATCAAATGATATGCTTTTTAAATATTTAAAAAGAAAGTGGTAACTTTGACTGTGGATGCATCACCCCCCTCTAAGAAAACAAAGAAAAAGAAATAAAAGTTTATTTTTAGTCTAATTATTTCATTTTGTTTTGCAGGATGGGTTGTGTTACTAATTTTGATTCTTCCTGTCAGAACAGAGTGAACAGACGTCCTGCTCTGTCTGACGATCTGCTGTTGACAGAAATGATCATTTTTGATTCAGTCCCACGGCCAAAGAGTCTGGAGCGATTAAACACTTTGTCCTTTTCTCTGTGCCATGGAGCAGGGCTTTTGTGTCCAATGTCAGGCCATGGAAATTAGGTAGGTCGCAGTTGATGAAGTGTCTACAGCTTTATATCAGTCCTGATGTTTAATATGGTGTAGGTGGTCCATAGTTCAGGTTTTTAAGAGTCTGCCTGTTTCCCCAGTGTACCGCAGTCTGCCACTCAGTACAGTAAACCCATTCGCGGCCTGGCTGTCAAAGCCTCGTTACAGGACGTCCCACTCCTGAGACCCTTTTCAAAACAAAAACTTTGTATTCTGTCTCTCAGGTTCTTGTTGTATTTTTAGTTTGTCCAAGGCTGTAAGTACCAGGATATCTTCACATGTCATGCTGATACATGATGAAATACCTACAATAACATTTAAATACCCGATTCTACACCTCATCAGAGTCCCACAACATGAGATCTGCTCCTCTTCCAAGTTATGAAGATTTAAGGTCCTCATTGAAAGTGGTCAAGAAGAAGGGTAAGTGTTGTATCTGAGAATACCCACATTAATTTTTGCTTTAATAAATGCCACTAAAACCTCATAACTACAGAGCCCCGCTGGTGACATTATAGAGAAAAATAATAATGCGTGGCCACGACATAGTTAATGTGCTTATGATCTAGGAGGTCCAACAGAATATTGTAAAGTACAGTCCCAGGTAGGCCTACCTCTGTGCTTTTTCCTGAAAATTTACTGTAGCATTATTGATTAAGACCATTTCAAAATCAGGCTTTTGAGGCTCATTTTTATTAATGGCAAATATTGAAAAAATCATTAAAAAAATCAAAATTGTACTGTGATCTGTACAATCCTACAGAATATTGGAAATTGCATTCTCTGGTACCTCTGTGCTTATTTCCAGACACATTTACTGTGGCAAAATTGGTTGAGAGCATTTCAAAATCAGGCATTTAAGAAGAATTTTTATTAATGGAATATATTTAAAAATTCATAAAAAATCTAAACTGTACTATGATCTCTAAAGTCCAACAGAATATTGTTAAGTCCTTTCTCAGGTACATCTTTCCAGGAAAACTTCCTGTAGCATTATTGATTGGGTACAAACTGAAATCAGGCATTTGAGGCTCATTTTGACTGATGGCAGATATTAAAAAAATCATAAAAAATCAAAATTGTACTCTGGTCTGCTATGTTCTATCTCCTCTTCTATCTCCACCAATATCTGTTTTTCGAAAAATGGTTCAAGAACCTGTTCATCAGCTGTTTGAGGGAGGAACTACTGGCTCTAAAACCAAAAAGACGAGCTGGGATTGGACACCACATCCCGGTGAAGTAAGGAGGAGACCCGGCCCTGTGATTGGCATGAAGCTTGATATTTTTTTTTCCTGAATTTTTTGATATTTGCTTATAGTAAAAATGGGACTCAAATGCCTGATTTGGATTTGCTCTCAATCAATTATGTTGCAGTAAAATTGCGGAAATTAGCAGTTTTTTTTCCACGGTGCCACTGAATGCACCACCGTCATGTCTCTGTAACATTTGGCTGACCGTAAAATTTGGGCAAAGTGTGCAACAGAATTTGAAACCTGGATGACGTGACCGCATTTATCCGAAGCACGGATGGTGAGACCGCAGTCATTTAGAGCAGCCGAATTAAGTGTCTCTTGCTAAAAATTACTCCATGCCTAATCGCAAGTGACTTAAGAATGTCACTGTAGTTCATTTCCAAATCAAAGTATTCAAAGTTGTCCATATTAAGAGGCTACAGTCTCTGTATCGCTCTGAAACTGACAGATCTCAATACTAAAGGTGAATTTTCTCGTGGCCACACATTATTATTTTTCTCTATAATGTCACCAGCGGGGCTCCGTACATAACAGTGTCTTAATCCTTGCTTTAAAAAGACAACTTGCATTTGAAATAAATTATAATAGCTTAAGAAAATTTTATTAAAGATATAAGACAAATTAAAGAAAAAAAGAAAAAAATGAGATAAAAAGTTATAATCTGAAATTTGTCTCTGTGATAATCTTACATGTCAGACAGCTCCATATACTCGCCATTAAAATACTTCACTCGTCCCTCTGAAGAATAGTCGTAGGAAATCTCTCAGGGCAGAACCTTTTTAAACACCAGCTGCTGATTGGACGATCGTCTGCCAGCCAAACTCCTCACAGACCAATCACATCAGCCCACAGTATGACGCAGCAGCTCGACCCTGTTGTTAGCTGTTAGCTTAAACTATATTTCTGTCCTTAGACGATCATCCTACATTAAATCACACCACACAGAGGTATCATTTACCGCTTATATGTGACATGTACCTCACCAGTTTCCCAGCAGTGATCCCGGTCAGGAGAAGAGAAAAACAGGATTATCCTCATATAGAAAGCTTTAGGTGACTTTGTTTTGTCCAATTTTAAAGAAGAAATTAAGTCCATTTCTGATTAAAGTGCAGATATTGCCACATCCATGGTGACCTCTTCAGAAGCCTTCATTGTTTTCAAACATGCAGTCACTTCCTGCTGTCATCACCTCTGTAGCTCCGCCTCCTTCTCCAGATTGGGCCGTTTAGCATTTAGCCGGTTAGGTCCTTGGACAATGGAAGTTAGCAAGATGGTCCTTTTCATACAATAAATCAGGCAGGTCCTTCTTCTCTACAAGCTTAGTTTTGTGAAGGGGGGGACAAAAAAAATCAAATATAAGGTTAAATAATTAAAATGATGTAGATACATAAATATTCTCATGGGGTATAAGGGGGTTTGTAGGAAGGGAGGGAGTGGGGGGCAGGGGAAGAGCAGGGCATGTGTCACCTGGTCATCACTGCTCTGTATTTCCTCTCCTCAGATTAGTTTGTGTGTGTGGGCTCTGGCTCTCTCTAGTGTCTAAGCGTCGTAACAGCACGCTCTCAAAGCCTGCAGTCTGTGGGGCCGATGGTGTAAGAAAGCTGTCAAAAAAGACGTGTGCATAATTAATGATTCCTATTTTTAATTTCAACCATTTCTGTGTCGATAATGTTTCACACAAAAATCTGCTGTCAATGTAAATAATATCTATGTTCTCCTTCCTTATTTCCCTCCACGTCTGCCTCTGAGCTTGGGCATGCCCGGTTAGAGGAGATCCTTTGCTTTCCCTGTGACCTGTGACCTCAGTGATGTCATTTCAGCATTTCAATTTGTACCCGTAAGCTTGGATTCTTATTCAAAGGGAAGAATTCCTAGTTGTAGAAAAGAGAGCTGGATTCATAAGACTTTGCAGTCAAAGTTTTTGGACTTATACTGGTTTAAAAACAATAGTAACCTGAACCCAATTTCACAGACCTATACACACACACACATATACACACACATATATATATGTATATATATATATATATATATATACATATATATATGTGTGTGTGTATATATACCTGATTCTGATTATCTGGATGGGTGAGTGAATACTTTTGGACATATGTATGTACATATATATATATACACATATATATACATATAGGTCAACACAGTGACAACTTTTAAATAATGAAATTAATTTATTGAAGAAGTCAAAGGTAATATATGTGGTTAAGTCAGCTTTCAGTAGTGTGGTGAGGGTGTTTGAGGGTGCTATGTGACGATGTGTTAAAGACAACAGAACCCAAACCAAAAACTAAGGTGGGCCATCCAAGGAGGGGGAGACAGCCATCTTGGATTCTCCAGCTTTTAAAGGCTCAGCTCAGGTGAAGCCAATCCTAAATGAGGAGAGGGGGGGGGGGGGGCAGGCCAGGAGGATCTGTAAGTGAACGCAGAGGCAGGAAAACAGGAAGGCACATATACCCCATGACCACGTGCCCCCCCACAAAACAAAGACTCCCTCTCTCAGAGTCTTTGAGGGTCAACTTGGTGCTCTAGAAAGTGCTTCTACAATTATGTTTTCACGGCCCTTAATGTGTTTAACCTTTAGTGTATATGGCTGAAACAGAATCCAACGCTTGAGTCTACTGTTAGCATTCTGCTTACTGTCAAGGAAAGTGAATGTATTATGATCTGTATAAATTGTCACTGGCACTGTCGGCCCCACATACACCTCAAAAAACGTCAGTGCCCAAATCAAAACCAGTGTCTCCTTTTCAACAATTGAATAGTTCAACTGGTGACGGTTGAACTTCAGTGAGAAGAATCAAACCGGATGTTCAACTCCCCGTTACCCTTCCTGCAGGAGGACAGCCCCAGCTCCAACATCTCTTGCATCCACCTGTATCTGAAACGGGAGCTGCAAGAGCAGGAGCAGAACAGATCAAATTTTTAACATCCTGTTTCACATTGAGGAGACCAGACAAAAGGTTAGTCAATGGGGCGACCACAGTAGAAAAATTACTGTTTATAAGAACACAAGATAAAGTTTAAATAAAGTAATATTACAAAGCAACTCCATTTCTGTCATATTGCCAACAACATAATGTCTTCGCTGGACTTCTTGATATTTAATGTTGCCTGTTATATAGGACCGTGTATCACAGCATTACTCCATCAAACATTATGTATGAAGTAATTGTGGCTTGTTTGTCTCAGCTTTCTTAATTATAAGGAATTTATTTTGTATTCGATTTTGGCTATGGTTATTACCTGATGCAACTGGTAATGTTCTACAGCTGGTGCATACATCTGGACAAGAGGATTTGCCACCCACGTGGACTGAATGCTCTTTAAAATATGGATGCACTTGTAGGGATGGGTACCTTTCACATTTGAACTGATACCATACCGATGCCCGGTACCTGGGAATCAGTATTGGTACTCAACAGTACCAATTTTCTGTACTTTTGCATGTTTATGGGGTAATAAATATTAATTTGTTTAATATTAAGATCTCAAATTTTTTCAATGTAAATTTATTTCTCAATATATAAAATTTGACAGATATATATCAAAACAACATTCAACTGTTTGTATTGTAACATTGTAGTTGTTCCAAAAATGTCTTCAACATGAAAACCAGAAACTAAAATGAACCACAACTTAATAAATTAACTGCAGCCCTCACTTTAACTTTAGGGCAGTTTAACAATGGGTCAGACAGAGCTGTAAATAAAAAAGCATTTACATTAACGTTACAAAGTACGAGGAACCGACCTGATAATGATAACTGACGCACATTAAAATGCCAAGCTAATACCATCTTAAACACGAGGCTTATTTACCTGGACCAGGTATCCTCCTTGTCCCATTTGCTGCCATCACCAAATGTTAAAGCCATTTCTTTTCCTGTGTTTCTGGCTGCAGACGACTAGTCTCCATTGGACACAGGCGTGCTAACAGTGCTGAATGAATCCTTTGTGCTCGTAGATCTGAGGCTATCAAAAATTGTGCACTCTTCAGCTTTAAGGAAAATTTTGTGCGTCACCAGGTGCTTCCTCAGATTTGAAGTATTTCCTCCGCTGGCCTTACACTTGGTGTCACAAATATTACAGTGAGCATAATCTCCATCACATTTAATAAAGTAGAGCCATACTTTAGAGCACTTTCTCTCAGCCATGCTAGCTTTGTTGACTGAGCCCGCGGCTGCTGACGTCATTACGCTATTGCTGTGCTGCGTTCAAGTCCGGTATGGAAATTCACCTACTCTACCCAATAGTATGCCTGCTTCTTCCACTCCCTCACAGTCACAAGGATGCGTTTAGGTACCTAAACATGGCACAGTTTGATTTTACGTGAATTGGTACTCGGTAGTACCTACAGTATTCAGTCAGTACCTCAAAGTACAGAATTCGGTACCCACTTCTATGCACTTGTATGACAGACACATCACAAATATTTGTGATTAAACAACCTAAATGGGGCTATGTTGATTGTACAAAAACTCTATTTTGTAATCTTGCTGCTTGTACTAGCACCCCAAAAATATTGTTCTGTGTGTGTTTTTACACATATAAATGGTCACAATAGTAGTACCTAATTATGTAACTTATGTGAAACTGTGTTGATAAACCTCAAACCAAAGATCCTCTCCCTTAGTGGAAATACTATCTTCACTTAAAAAAAAAAAAGATTTTTCTTTGTTTTAAACATATTTTTCCTGCATAGTCTTCACCATTAGAGCCAGACCGATGTACTAGGCAGACAGTTTTAACTGAGTGACATTGGCTGTTCACATAAATACACTACACTGCCAAAAGTATTTACTCACCTGTCTCGACTCACATATGAACTTCAGTGCCATCCCATTCCTAATCCATAGGGTTGAATCTGACGTGGGTCCACCTTTTGCAGCTATAACAGCTTCAACTCTTCTGGGAAGGCTGTCCACAAGGTTTAGGAGTGTTTATGGGAATTTTTGACCATTCTTCCAGAAGAGCATTTGTGAGCTCACACACTGATGTTGGACCAGAAGGCCTGGCTCTCAGTCTCTGCTCTAATTCATCCCAAAGGTGTTCTATGGGGTTGAGGTCAGGACTCTGTGCAGGCCAGTCAAGTTGATCCACAGCAGACTCTGTCCTCCATGTCTTTATGGACCTGCTTTGTGCTCTGGTGCACAGTCATGTTGGAAGAGGAAGGGGCCAGCTCCAAACTGTTCCCACAAAGTTGGAGCATGGAATTGTCCAAAATGTCTTGGTGTGCTGAAGCATTCAGAGTTCCTTTGACTGGAACTAAGGGGCCAAGCCCAGCTCCTGAAAAACACCCCCACACCATAATCCCCCTCCACCAAACTTTACACTTGGCACAATGCAGTCCCACAAGTATGGTTCTCCTGGCAACCTCCAAACCCAGACTGGTCCATCAGATTGTCAGATGGAGAAGCGTGATTGGTCACTCCAGAGACGCGTCTCCACTGCTCTAGAGTCCAGTGGCGGCGTGCTTTACACCACTGCATCCACGCTTTGCATTGCACTTGGTGATGTGAGGCTTGGATGCAGCTGCTCGGCCATGGAAACCCATCCATGAAGCTCTCTGCACTGTTCTTGAGCTAATCTGAAGGCCACATGAAGTTTGGAGGTCTGTAGAGATTGACTCTGCAGAAAGTTGGCGACCTCTTCTCACTATGCGCCTCAGCATCCGCTGACCCCGCTCCGTCAGTTTACGTGGCCTACCACTTGGTGGCTGAGTTGCTGTGGTTCCCAAACACTTCCACGTTCTTATAATCCAGCTGACAGTTGACTGTGGAATATTTAAGAACGAGACAATGTCTCGACTAGATTTGTTGCTCAGGTGGCATCCTATCACAGTTCCACGCTGGAATTCACTGAGCTCCTGAGAGCGACCCATTCTTTCACTAATGTTTGTTAAAGCAGTCTGCATGCCTAGGTGATGATTTTATACACCTGTGGACATGGAAGAGACTGGAACACCTGGTTCTGATTATCTGGATGAGTGAGTGAATACTTTTGGAAATATAATGTATATGAATTTTAATGAAAGACACGACAAAATAACATGAAAAAATGACACACAAAATTAATAAGTAATAAAAAAGAATGACAGTGGCAATGCAGTGATATGAATTGATAAAACTGATTTATTGGCCAAACTTGACTTTGAAGAGAATGAGTGAAAAAATGATTTTCAATATAGCTAAATTGTTTTGGAAAAAGAAAATGGAGATTATAAAATGTGAGTAAAAGTGAGATTAATGTTTTGGAGAACTGATAGAAGGAGGGGGCGTGGATAGCTCCAGAGCAGACGGTCAAGACAGGAGCAGGGCCAAGAGCCATGCAGTCCAGACAAGGTTTCTGAACTGATGGGGACTCTAAATGACCTCCTAAAGGGACAGAAACAGAGCAGGATGAACGATAATGAACGCAAAGGAGGATGGGCCAAGGTGTCTCTGTCCTCCTTAAGGATTATTTAATGAGAAAAGTTAGGGAAAATTTAATTTCTTGACATTTTTAGAAGCTCAATCCATCAAACTATTGTTTGGCTAAATATAAACAGGTTTTAAACATTGGTTTTCTAATCAAAACAAATCAAACATTTTATCATCAATGCACAACTGAGCGAGATTTAAAAAACTACATGAAATGCTTAGTTTAGTTTAGTTTAGTTTATTTATGTCATATATACACTTTAAAGCATCAAAAAAAAAGACAATACAAACTTAGACTGAAAAGGCTCAGCCAGAAGCTAAGTTAAACAAGGAAGTATCAGTGAGCAGTTAATCAAATGTAAGCTTGTGTGATTTGGCATGTCTTTGGTTTTGTACATGACTCCATTGATTTTGAGATTTTCCCCTTTACGTAGTCAACATGTTTCTGCCAGTTAAGTTTATGATCGATCACAAACCCTTCCTATTTCAGTATTAGAGATTTTTCATTTAATATTACATGGGTCATTCTGCCCAAAGAGTGACATTTGCTTGTTGTAACTCTTCAAAATTAAACTTCATTTTTCATTCCATTTCTGGATAGAATTTAGTAATATACACATTTACTCATTCAAAATGAGTCCTGGTCAATCTCAGGCAACTTTATTTAATTTATTGTCACTTTCGACAGTTTATTATCATTGCAATTTTTTCTCTGCTGTGACCAAAACTCAAATTTTTAAAACCGTTTCATTTTAAAACCATGTTTAAAAGAATATCAACCACATACAATGTTTCCCTTAGAAAAAGAGTTCATTTAGAAGAAATGGTTACATGATGAAGATACTAACATTTATGACAAAAATGACGTTTTTTGCTGTTACTCTTTATTTGAATAACAGCAACGAGTTTTTAGCATAAAATTAGCAATTGTGTGAAATATAGCCACTTAGCATCTATGCTAGTAGCTTGAGCACATGGAGCACATTCTTAAGATTTAACTGAATATTTTACTTTTGATATCAACAAATGTTGTCTTAGAGATAACTTAGGTAACAGGGCTGAGTTTTTAGACTGACCATCTCTAAAACAGCTCATATATCATTAAATTTAAGGAAAAATAAAAGAGATAACTTACTTTTGGTCTTCCCATGACTTGCAGAAGACCTAAATGATGTCACTTCCTGCAGAACATGTCACTGGTGGAATGTTCCAGAATTTTAAAGAGGGAATGTGTTTGGGTAACAGCAATGAGTGAAAACCTGAGGACAGCACTGAAATGTGAATTTTAACCAAAATATAAAGACTTTTTTGTAAAACTTTTGTTTTAAAAGTGTAGATAGAATATGGAGTCACACTTAAATGAAAAAGAAAATTTTCTTTGGAAGGATTTTGTTCATGATGGGTTGTAGTAAAGTGTAGAGTTTGGCTGTGGGGACAGGCAAGAAATGATATGTAGAAGTGTTTTGGATGCCATTTTAAAATATTAAAAAAAGATGTATTTGTAATTTCCACAAAGATTCATGTGTATGGTGTTTTGTATTATAGTAAAATATAATTTGTTATATATTATTAATTGTGTTTATGGGCTTTAATTTCGTAGACCAGGCACAAGCGCAGGCGTACCTGCCCTGCGCCGGCCTTCGCCGTGCGCACAGGGTGTGACCGGCGCACTTTGCAAGTTTCCTGCAGTGCCAAGCGAGGCGCACTCAAGGCACAGAGGGGCGCAGAGGAGCGCATCCACGCCCACGTCTCTGCCCCTCTGCGCAAATGTCAGAGAGGGAGGAGAATAGACGTGAGTGGGTTTAACACAGCCGAGTGTTGTCTTCACCAATCAAATGAGCGCCTCTCCTCGCCTTTAAATGCGCTGCGGCCGAGGCGCAGTGTCTGATTGGTCTGAATGATCCCCGCAGCTCTGACCGTCTCCGCTGGAGAATGATCTCCAGCGAGCGGAGTCAGCAGCTGGGAGAACAGACTGGCCATCGGTGTCACCGTGTGGGACAGATGTAATCTGTTCCTTTGTCATTATAGGAGCACAAAATTAAGAGACAGTTACACCACAGCTGGCTTATCCATTCATAATACTTGTGATCCACCTGCACTCCTGGTTTGTCATCGCCAAATAGCAGAGCCTTTAGTGACATACTGTATACTCTCCTGGTGTCTCCTTCTCATCCTCCTTACTATAATGTACTCCATCTTTTTAGATCACGTTAAAAATAGACTAAAACAGAGAAATATGGGAAATAACAGGTAAATCCTGACATACATTAATTTTCTCTCCTTCTTCTTCATCTTTTTTCTCCTTCTTTTCTTTGAATTTAATGAAATGAGAGAAGCCAGATTTATACTCAGTATCAGATGTTAAGTCTGTTTATTGTTGACTTGTAAGATGCGCATCAAACTTCCAGCTGCCGTCAGGTTAAGTTTCCATTATGACAAACGGCTTTAATCCGACATCAGATGTGACGGTACAGTTAATATAGATACAAATGTATGTGCTGGTTTAGACAGGGGACATTAAATAGTGATTGATGTGATTGTTTATTGCATTAAAATGTGCCTGACACTCTGGAAATCTGCCTCTGAGGCGTGTGCACACGTGCACTTGTCACCAAATTACAGCTGCGGAGGGTGCACTTCACTTTGCACCGAGAATAGACCAGGTTGGAGCTGGCGAGATTTCAGCGCACTTTCTGCACTGTTTTTGGCACAAAATTGTAGGACCATCACACTGCACTAAAGGTAACTCTGCCCATCTCCAGGACAACATCCTGGTCTTTAGTTCCCCACCTTCATTCCAGTTTTTATGAATGCATTGGACAGTTCTTAACCCAGGATGTGTCTTTGTTTCAGAAATGAGAAGCTACTCATTGCAATAGTTGGGGATAAAGAATGTGCTGCCAACTAGAAAGCCTGGAGGATAGTGTGGACTACATCAGTCCCGACACTCGAACTGGAGTGGGCCAGGTGACCTTTAGTTTCACCTTTATAAATGGTTTTAATTCCCCATGCAGAGGCCAGAGAGTTCTGGAGAAGATGTGCTAATGTCCTGTTCCAAACCTCAAAGTCAGAGTGGCATGTTGTGACGTGTTGCTTTGTCTGACCAACCAAACCAATCGAGCTGACGGTAACAGCTGGTTTGAGCTGTGATAGTTCAGAACATTTATTAGAGGTATGTTTAAAAACTTTTCACAACTTTCAAGCAGTTATTACCAAACTGTGCAGAGGAGGAAACAGAGACTTCAGCACAAACTTCTGCCACAGTCCTCACTGATGTCAGACATCTGGTGGTTTCCTCCTGGGGGAGAATAAAAAAGGACTTCCAGGCCTGTTATGGCCCCCAGGATCCAGAACCAGAAGGTCATGAGGGGGGTGTCCAGTCAGCAACTTTTATATTTCAATAACAGCTCTGAGAGTGTTAGAACTTTGCACTTCACAGTATCTGTCTTACTAATGAGGACAACAAATTCAATTTCAAATTCAAATTTACTGACAGCCAGTTTATACCAATGTATCAATAGAACAAGACGGTGTTCTCCAGGATCACATACATTTATTTATACCATCCACTTAAAAAAAAAAAAAAAAAAAAAAATATATATATATATATATATATATATATACAGTCATGGAAAAAATTATTAGACCACCCTTGTTTTCTTCAATTTCTTGTTCATTCTAATATCTGGTACCACTAAACGTATAATACAATGAACACAACAAAAAATGCAGCTGGTCACATAATACTTTATGTCCTATTTGACATTCTTAAGCTTAATTGATTCCCAGGGTATATAAGAGGCCATTTCATGTCACAAGCAGCACTGCACATGCAAAGGCCTAGAGTGGTTTCCTGCTTACATTCAAGCCGTAGCACAACTCAGAAGTTGTCAGCTCTCACATAATGCCTAAAACAAAAGAATTATGTGAAGCCACAAAGGCAGCCATCTTGGCACTGCTGGAAATTGGCATGAGTGAGAGACAGGTAGCGAAAAAACTGAAGATCTCCAAGACAGCCGTTCATTACAACAAAGAAAAACAAGCTGAACATGGCATTACCAAATTGCTACCTGGCCGTGGCAGGAAACGTCTTTCTACCTCACGAGATGACCGTGCACTCATCCGTTCCTGTGTCAGAAATCGTCGTCAGACCTCCAGGGACCTTAAAAATGAGTGGGCACTGTCGAGAAATGTGACTTGTTCAGCTAGGACAGTTCAAAACCGACTTGTTGAAGCTGGTTTGAAGTCACACAGAGCACGCAAGAAGCCCTTCATCAATGAAAGGCAGAGGAAGGCCCGGTTACTCTTTGCTCGAGACCACAAGGATTGGACTGTTGATGATTGGGCTAAGGTTCTCTTCAGTGATGAATCCAATTTTGAATTGATGCCCACTCCAGCCAACTTACTGGTTAGGAGGAAGCCTGGAGAAGCTTACAACCCAGACTGTCTTGCCCCTACAGTAAAACATGGGGGTGGATCAGTCATGATCTGGGGTTGTTTCAGTCTGAGTGGAACAGGGCAAATGCAATTGTGTGAAGGCGAATGAACCAGGTCATGTACAGGACTACCCTTGAAAACAGTCTTCTTCCATCAGCTGGAAAACTCTTTCCTGCCTCGAATGACTGGATTTTCCAACAAGACAATGCCCCTTGCCACACGGCAAGGTCAGTTAAAGCCTGGATGGAGAACCACAACATTGGCACCATGCCTTGGCCTGCTCAATCACCAGATCTTAATCCAATTGAAAACCTGTGGAAAATCATCAAACTCAAAATGGAGAACCACAAGCCCAAAAACAAAGAAAATTGTTTGAATTTGTCCAACAGGAATGGGCTGCTGTGACAGCAGAACAATGTCAGAAGCTGGTGGAGAGCATGCCAAGACGCATGGCTGCAGTCATCAAAAACAATGGTTATGCAATCAAGTATTAACTCTTGTGTGTATCATGTGTTTAAAGCAAACAGAAAAGAAAACATGGAATTCTTAAAAGTAGTGTTTTTGGCGGTACAATGCCATAGCTATTGATGTAAGAATTTAAGTAATTTTGGTTATTATCAAGAAAACCATGGAAAATGAATAGTTCTTAGTTCTTAAATTAAACTCTCATGAGCTATTTTTGTTGTTATCATTATAATTGTCCAAACAAATGTACCTTTAGTTGAGCCAGGCATTAAAATTAACAAGAAATTGAAGAAAACAAGGGTGGTCTAATAATTTTTTCCATGACTGTATATGCAGCAGAGGGCTGAGCACACATCCCTGAGGAAATCCTGTGCCCAATGCAGCTGTGTTTGACTAGATCAGTCGTGTTTGACTAGAGGCCCTGCCGACTCTTTAATCTTCAGTTTGTTTGATCAGTTTTTGTAATTAGATATAATAACTACATCCCATGTAATTAAAATCATTTTGCATATAATTATTGAGAGTGATTCTTATTAAACTAAGACAGCGGTGTTTGACTAGAGTCCCTGCCCACAGAGTAATCTTAAGATCATGAGTATTAAACCTTATGATGTCTAAAAGGGTTTTAAAGACTTTAGCTTCCTTCTTATGAACATCTGAGCTCATTCTGTCGGCCTACATGAGACCCAAAAGCAGGACTGCAAAACAGGAGGCAAACTCAAAGACTGTTTGGATTAGAACACTATCAGTAGATTATTATTAAAGCTACTGCTACAATGCTTCCCCTGCAACATCTACAGGAGTGGTGGGTCACTTTACCTCTGACCTTATACCTCACAATTATAACCAGTTCATTCTGAAATCAGAGAAGACATTTGAGCAGACATACCTTGACATCTGAACCTTGTCTGCTCTCCTGTTTATTCTGCAGCTCCATAGGAGGCTTTTCAAAGTCTGTTCCTGTTGAACCACAGCGTTTGACACTACAGAGATCATATCGTGGTATTATTTGTTCAGGAGGATTGCAAATAAAATCTAGATGTGCATATAATCAGACTGTTCACAAATGTATTCATGACAGAAATATATGATCATGACTCATTTAGCAGAAATTTACTGTCATAAACTCAAACCAAAAGCTTTATATTCACAAATAAAACGTCATGGCAGCAGTTTTCTGACATTAAATCTGATATTCACAGGGGCAAGTTCCATCATGCTTTTATATGATTATTATTATTACAAACAGAGGCTGCAATCATGTGGTGAAACAAAAATAGCAACATAAAACAGAAATGCACTGTTGACTGCACTGCAACAATACGGGACAATCACTCAACTGCAGACTTGATATGAAGCTGGTCAAATATAGAGCTAGATCAGTCTCATAATAAATAAATGCACACAGAAGGACTCACAAATGTATACTGGGATTAATACACAAATGTCTCTCAACTCACAAATATTTTTCAAAGTTCACAAATGTATTTCTGATGCACACAAATATATTATATATTTATAATAGAAATCCACACATGTCTATATTTAAAGTAATTTGCAATTTTCATTTAAAACAAATATATATATAGTGATATTTATTCACAATCTGTTGAATCTGCATTCACAAACTGCTCGGTGTTCATGAACATCGCTGCATTTGTGTGTGAATCTTCTTGAGACTCCCCTGACGTGTCTCGATCCACAAATGCGTTTTTTTCAACAGGGAAGTATCTGTAGCCAATCAGATGTCTCCCTCCTTTCAGCCAATCACAAGAACGCACCCCACATGGAGTGGGATGTACATTTCAGCCAATCATATGAACGCGTCCTCGCAGCTTAACCGACACATTGGACTGAGAGAACGAAGTTGTCGTTCAAGTGGACACAGCGTCAGCACCTGTGATCTGCAAAGTGTAAATGAAACATTATCCAGGTTTTCTTTGCTTTCTTAAGTTGGGAGGTTTGCTGAGATAGGTGGAGGATTGTATGAAATGTGCAACTACCGGTGGCCAGTGCCAGCTGTCATGTGGCCAGTGCCAGCTGTCATGTCTCGTCAGTCATGTTAAGTTTGCACTTTTTACTGCTTTGTTGTCTTTTATTTTGTCTTGTCAGCTTTTATTTTGTAGTCACTATTCTCCTCTTGTTTCAGGGAACTTCACTTCCTGCCCTCATGTTTTCCCGCCCTTGTGATTGTAAGCTCCGCCCCTCATTGTTTCCACCTGTGCCCCATTACCTCATGTATAAAAGTCTCCCCTTGTCTTGTGCCAGATCGTGTTGTGCCATGTTCATGTCCTTGTTTGAGCCACGTGTGTTTCTTTTCTGATGAAGATACTGCCTTTTGTGTTTTTTGTTCTGATGATTTTTAGTTGCCAGCTTGAGTTTTTCATTAAAGAGCTTTTTTGTTGACTCTTGCGTTTGGTTCCTTCTGTGCCGATCCTTGTCACCAGCGGGGTAACCTGGTCTCTAACGCCGCCAGTGTGTTCACACACAAATGCAGCGATGTTCATAAGCACCGAGCAGTTTGTGAATGCAGATTCAACAGTCTGTCAATAAATATGAAAATGAAATTTGCAAATTATTTTAAATATAGACATGTGTGGACTTCCATTATAAATATATAAAACAATAATATTTTTGTGTGCATCAGAAATACATTTGTGAACTTTGAAAAATATTTGTGAGTTGAGAGACATTTATGTATTAAACCCAGTCTACATTTGTGAATCCTTCTGTGTGCATTTATTTATTATGAGACTGATCTAAGTCCATAGTCAAAGTTCTGCTTACTCCAGCTTAGTGAATGATCGGGTCATGTATGCTCCTCAGAGCTGTTAGCTGCTAAAATAAACACAAACTTAAGCAACACTTATTTTAAGAGCCATGCAGCCATGATGTCTGTGAGCATTCTGATAGATATGCAAATCAATCAGTAAACACTGGAGTCATTATGCACTTAAAGAAACCACAGACCCAGCCCTCTCTTCCTGGTCTGCTCATGGGTGTCACAGTAGTTCTTCCATGAAGTTTGACCTATTTTCTCTGGTGAAAAACAAATTAAATGGCACAACAGAAGCTAGCTAGCAGTTGGGCTAACTCAGATGCACTGCGAAGTACGTCCTCCACTGTCGCTGCTGACTCTCTGTGCTGACACAGCTGCCGAAGAATTTATCACCAAAGTCAGACATGGTAAACTTTGTTAAGGGGTGAGAAAGAAAAAATGTGCACTGATAGAGTGATTACCCACATCTTTGGCACAACAGATTTCTCACATGAATGACTCACCATACTTTAAACTTTAATGTATTTTCATGGTGTGACAAACAGAACTTGCATTTGGTGTGAACACAGCTTAAAGGGGAGAGAAAAACTCAGGAGTCGGCCATGTTTGGGGAAAAACTACCTGTCTTTTTAATGTGGATGAGAGCCTATAAAGGGAACCTCTGTTGCATTTCATTATATGGAGCAGTCTGGTCTAATGTTAGCAGCAGTGACTGGAGAGGGGAACAGGACCATGCACAAGCCGCAGAGCAGCAACCCGGCTGCAGGATCACAATCTCAAGTGTTATTTTGAGACACACAATTAGGCTGTATTCAAACTCTTCATTCAGAGAGAGCTGTAGGTCACAGTTCAATGAAGCCAATAGGACCACATCATCTGCAAAAAGCAGAGACCCGACCCTGAGGTCACCAAACTATAATCCCTCAACGCCCTGGCTGCGCCTAGAAAATCGGTCCATAGCAGTCATGAACAGAATCAGTGACAGAGGACAGCCCTGGCAGAGCCCAGCATCACTGGAAACGGTTCTGATGTACAGTTGTAAATGTGAACCAGGCTCAGGCACCGGTCGTACAGAGAATAGATGGCCTGGATTAAGGGTCTGCTACCCCATACTCCCAGAGAACCCCCCACAGGACCCCATGATGATTCACAAAACACATGTGGTCTGGTTGCACACACACCCTCAAGGACCCTATGGAGGGTATAGAGCTGGTCCACAGTTCCACGACCAGGACAGAAGAGGTGCTTCTCTGCAAAGTAGAGGTCACTGACCTTTTTGAGTCTGAGAGCGTTACGGTTCAAGAGTTGGAATCAGCTTTTTCTGGTTGCATATTCTGATTTTGTTACTTCACCCTAATGTAAGGGAGACTTTAATGTGAGATGAACATGATTTTTTGCCTCCATAATTGGGTTATAATCCAATTGTTTGTAAAATTCTACCTAAATTTTAACCTAAAACCCATAAACAATATTCTGATGTACCCCAGGGACAGCCCATTATTGCAGCCATCAGCTCTATGACTCAAAAAATCTCAGCTTTTGTAGATTATCACCTTCAACCTCTGGTCACAGCACTCCCTTCATACACTAAAGAATTCATTAAATGGCCACATTTCTCCAATCATGTTTACATCAAATGTCAGCAGAGAGGTAAATGATTTTCCACATAGCAATAATTGTCTATATAATGTACATATGGTTTAAGATATTGCTGTTCTGTCCTTGTTGCATCATGTGATTTATTACGTTTTTTGACAATTGTTACTCTGCTCTGTCATTATGATACAGAGATATAAAACAAAATGTATGAGTATGTATGTGGGTTTGTGCGTGTGTATGTGTGTATATGTATGGGTGTGTTTGTGGATATGTATATATGTATGTGAGTATTTATGTATGTACCTATGTATGCATACATATACAGTACATGCCAAAAGTTTTCTTTATTTTCATCACTATTTACGTTGTAGATTCTCTATACTTATATATATATATATATATATATATATATATATATATATATATATATATATATATATATATATATATATATATATATATATATGTATATATATATATATATTAGGCTGTCACTTTAGTGCATTAGTTAGATTAATTAATTACAACACAAATTAATGCATTAAAAAAATTAATTAATCATAGCACACAAACATTTTGATATTGTCCAGCTGGAGGACCCGTACATGGCAGTGGCACATGTCACTTCACACATGCGTCTCTAGTCAAACCAAAAAAAGCCCAGGTGACAACAGGAACGCCCTATTTAAGACTCCGCTTTATTTTATTTTTGAATTTATTTATCTATATTTGTACTACATTCTTTAATAATGCATCAGGCCTAATTGTTTTGCTGGATGTCCTCGACCTTTTTCTTATTTTGAATTTGATTTATGAAACACACTTAAAGTGTAATTTGAGTTGCCTGATTGAGCTTAGAATTTTCTGGACAAGTTGCCCTGACTTTGGATTTATTCAATCACCAATAAAAATGTAGATATACAATCTTCTCTTTTTAGTGTATTCATTTGATTAATCATCCACTACAATTTTATAATATCCTAGAATTCAAATTCTTTATGTGGGGACTTTAAGCAGATATGAGATTAAAATGCGATTAATTAGATTAATTAATTATAAATCCTGTAATTAATTAGATTAATTTTTTTAATTGCCTGACAGCACTAATATTTATATATATATATATATATATATATATATATATATATATATATATATATATATATATATATATATATATATATATATATATATATATATATATATATATGTATATATATGTTAGGTGAAACGAAATTTTAGTGAATTTCATGCCACGAAATTTCGCAAAATAAAAAATGACAAAATAAAATTCAAAGACGCTCGAAATAAAAGGACGAAATAAACCCACCTCGCCTCCCGTAGCAAAACGCTTGCTGCAATATGGAGGAGGACGAAGTGGGGGAATTAGCTGATACTCCTTCGTCAAACAAATCGGCTGTGTGGACCCATTTTTGCTTTTCATGTAAAAGACGAGAGAATGGTGAAAAGATTGCGGACAAAACAACAACCTTGTGCAGAATATACCGCCACAGTTTGCCGTATATACTGCGGCGAGTACAACTACCAACTACTGAAGACAGGCAGCGGCTGTATTGTGACGTCTGTCGGACGTAAATAAAGGTGACTCTGGCTTGCGAATACCTGCTTTTATTTAACAGTCACTGTGGGCTGTGACCACGCCAACTACAATTTTAATTCAGGAACAAAACAGTGAGTAGTATCTCTAGACCTCCTGCTAACGCTCTCTCCCTCCTCGCCAACACACGCACACTAACTCTCCCCTTCTGAACTCTGACCCGCTCGCCCCGCCCTCCTGCTCCATTCACTGTCCGTCAATTCATAGGAAACATTAAAATCCACATCGAACACAAAACAAACCGAAGAACTGCTCCACTTTGTTTGTGTAAGTCTGCATAAAAAACAATATTTGATTTTTGCATCTACTGTTGAGTTGACAGAATTTGATCATACTTGAAGATCAGAAGTATATGCACTGTTATAGGCTAAATATTATAGTTCACAGTTCAGACATTTATAGGTCTAAACTGCAGCTCTGAGGACTGCTGTTTGTTTTCCTTTTCATTCAAGAATGTACTTATCCTGATTGTTACAACAACAAAACACTTTTTATTGAGATTTTGTGTTTGTATTTGCACTGTAGTCTAAATAAGGGGAAAAAACTACAATTTTGTTTTTTCTCAAAGAGCATTTATTTTGTACTGATGCAGCAATATTTTTGTATTGTATTATTATTTTTTTGCATTAGGAAGAAAATAAAGAAAATGAGATATTTGCACAACTTCCTACTGTTGGGGATTTTCCTTAATCTTTTTTTCGTATCGTGAGTATTTCGTATCGTGGGCCCTGTTTCCTATTTCGTATCGTTTCATGAGTTGACCATTTTGTTACACCCCGAATATAGATATGTATATATATATATAGATATGTATATATATATATATATATATATATATATATATATATATATATATATATATATATATATATATATATATATATATATATATATATATATATATATATATATATATATATATATATATATATATATATATATATATATATATATATATACATATATATATATATATATATATAGATATATATATATATATATATATATATATATAAGTATATTGTGTAAATGTGTGCATGTATATATATACACACATATATATATATGTGTGTATATATATATATATATATATATATATATATATATATATATATATATATATGTACACTGTATCATAAATATGTGATATAGTGTGGCAATTAAAAACACAGATTTACTTCCTGCCATCAACCTGTTGATGTTCATGATTGTTAATGAATTCTAGCTGAGTTGGGTCACGTGTACACATACCTATCAGTGGCCTCCCTCTGTACTTCTGTCTTTGGAGATGTGAACCTCACAGTGGCTCGAACCAAGCAGGTCTTCTGATGATCTGGCTCAACACACTTTGATCTTCCTCCTGTTGTGGGTCCTGTGGTTATGGTAGATGCTGACAGGAGCTCATACTGTTTGTTCTTTGTAAAAATAGTGTAATTCATCTAAACCTGTTGAGTAATGAGTAGGGGTGTAAAGGAACACAAAAATGACGGTTCAGTAAGTGCCTCTGTTTTGGGGTCACAGTTCGGTACATTTTCGGTACAGTATGGGAACAATGCAAAAGCATTTGCTTGTTTAGCACATTTATTAAACCAGAAATTTGTCATTATACAAACTTAAGAACAAAATAAATTCAATGTGCTGCTTGGTAAAACTAATAAGTTAAATAAAATAAATAAACAACAAATGTACTGTACAGGCCGAAAGTTTGGACAGGTTTTCTTTATTTTCATCTCTAATTCCATTGTAGATTCTCACTGAAGTAATGATGGCCACTTGTTTCTCTTAACTTGGCTGATTGGTTCTTACCATAATATTAATTCTAACAGTTGTCTAATAGGGCTGTGGGCTGTGCATCAGCCTGACTTCTGAACAACACAAATGATGGTCCAACCCCATTAATAAGGCAAAAACTCCATTAATTAACCCTGGAAAGGCACACCTGAGAAGAGAAAACCATTTCAGGTGACTACCTGTTGAAGCTCATAAAGAGAATGAAGAGTGTGCAAAGCAGTAATCAGAGCAAAGGGTGGATACTTTGAAGAAACTAGAATATAAGACATGTTTTCATTTATTTCACACTTTTTTGTTAAGTACATAATTCCACGTGTTCATTCATAGTTTTGATACCTACAGTGAGAATCTACAATGTAAATAGAGATGAAAATGAAGAAAACACATTGAATGAGAAGGTGTGTCCAAACTTTTGACCTGTACTGTATGAAATGAAATGGTATTAGACCCAATGCTATAAAAACGCTGATGGATGCTGTTATCGCTTTGGCCTGATCTGAACTGTCAGGGAGAGGCTGCTTGAATGCAGACGGCAGTTGAATTTGCACTACAGTGTTTTTTTTCCTTACCATGGAAATCTTCACACTTGAGTGGTGCCGTTTCAGGTGAGTTGGCATGTTTGACGTGCTGTCGGCAAAATACCCAACCTCAGCTGAACAGTATCGGCACACCGCCTTCGTTTTATCCACCTGTCTTTCTCCGTTGCAATATTTCACCAGGAAGCCAAAGTGTTCCCAAACAGGAGATTTACGGTTATGTAAGCTCTTTTCTGATTGGCTCTCCATGAGACATCAAGTCCAAGTGTTTATGATCGCAGGCGCACGAATCACAGACCACTTTCCTCATGAATATTAAAAAGCCTGCCCTAACCACGCCAATCGTAGGTGAGTACCCTCGTGAATATTAAAGAGCCATGTGCAGCGGCTAACGTCAACTCACTGTACTCGTTTGAGTACAGCACTGTGCCTAACCGAATGTCCTTTTGGAGCGGTTCAGTACGGATACATGCACTGTTACACCCCTAGTAATGAGTCTTTCTATGATACAATTAAGGAAATACTGAACAAACATGACCTTCAGATGAAGCTGTTGAGTAAAGAGTCCTCCCTTGAGATAATTAAAGTGTTGAGTAAAGTTCTTCTATGAGATAACTAAGGATTTACTGAACTTACATGACCGTCAGATGAAGCTGTGGAGTAAAGAGCCCTTCTATGGGATAATTAAGGTGTTGAGTAAAGAGTCCTTTTCTGATATAATTAAATAAACACTGAACTGACATGACCGTCAGATGAAGCTGTTGAGTAAAGAGTCCTTCTATGGGATAATTAAGGTGTTGAGTAAAGAGTTCTTCTATGAGATAACTAAGGATTTACTGAACTTACATGACCGTCAGATGAAGCTGTGGAGTAAAGAGCCCTTCTATGGGATAATTAAGGTGTTGAGTAAAGAGTCCTTTTCTGATATAATTAAATAAACACTGAACTGACATGACCGTCAGATGAAGCTGTTGAGTAAAGAGCCCTTCTATGGGATAATTAAGGTGTTGAGTAAAGAGCCCTTCTATGGGATAATTAAGGTGTTGAGTAAAGAGTCCTTTTCTGATATAATTAAATAAACACTGAACTGACATGACCGTCGGATGAAGCTGTTGAGTAAAGAGTCCTTCTATGGGATAATTAAGGTGTTGAGTAAAGAGTCCTTCTATGAGATAATTAAGGTGTTGAGTAAA
Organism: Scarus forsteni; assembly: GCA_036419115.1. Lineage (NCBI taxonomy): Eukaryota > Metazoa > Chordata > Actinopteri > Labriformes > Labridae > Scarus > Scarus forsteni. The sequence goes on along the minus strand of JAZDUH010000357.1, from coordinate 207,268 downwards.
GAGTCCTTCTATGAGATAATTAAGGTGTTGAGTAAAGAGTCCTTCTATGAGATAATTAAGGTGTTGAGTAAAGAGTCCTTTTCTGATATAATTAAATAAATACTGAACTGACATGACTGTCGGATGAAGCTGTTGGTAGGGAGTCACGTAATACTTTGCTGTTTGTCTACTGTGAACAACATTATCCAAACTGATTTTTGGGAAGTTTCTTTAAGAAAACAAACATGATCTTTTTATTCAAATGAGACAGAAACTGCCACGTGTACAGTAATGCATGCCCAGGGCTGCTGGAGGAACATGGGAGCTGCTGAGGGTCTCTGGACACCTCCCTGTTGACCCCCTGGTTCTGGTCCTTGAGGGGTCACTTCAGGCACTAAAATAAGACCAACAGGATTGTTGCAGGGTTTTTTGATGCATGTCTTTTAGTTCGTCATCTGTTCAGCTGTCCCAGACCATCTGAATTTGGCCCCTTGAGCGGTGGGAGGGACAGCTGTGTGCCTTCTTTAATTTGATGGTTTTCTTTTGGCTCTTCTCCTTACAAAATCAAAACCCTTTTCACATTGGACAGCAGTTCTCAAAATATTTTGGCAAACTTGATTGACAATCTTAGTAACTTCCTTGTAGGCTGTTTTTGTATCGTAAGCCCACGGAGCAGAAAATCATTCATGGGAAAAATAAATTTTATCGAAGTGCGTCTCCTTTAGACTTCCTCCCCTTGTCTGAGGATTCAGACCAGAGGAGGACGGCTGCATCCTCCAGCCTACTGAGGCTGGAGTCAATGGAGGAGAGATTGAAAACGTCACTGCACCTCTGCCGCAGTGCATTTAAAGGCGAGGAGAGGCCCTCATTTGATTGGTGAAGACAACACTCGGCTGTGTTAAACCCACTCACACCCTCTCTTCTCCCTCTCTGACACTTGTGCGTAGGGGCAGGGACAGAGGCATGGATGCACCTCTCTTCGCCCTGCAGGAAACTTGCAAAGTGTGCTGGACACACCCTGTCAGCACGGTGCAGGTGTAGGTGCAGGTGCAGGGCAGGTGCACCGCCCCTGGTCTATGAAATTAGAGACCCAAATGTTTAATTTTCAATGATTTGTTGTAGAGAGCCCAATTCCTTTGCCCATCATAGTCAAATGTCCCCTCCAAACTTAACATCAGAGCAATGGCATAGAGGATTGTCCACTATTACCCTATGTTACGAGATGGTGACACATTTATGCTCTATGTAAGTTTTTCTTTTTCCTTAAAAATAGAAATATTGAGTGGGACAGCAACATGACACAGAACTTATCAAAAGTTTTTACCACAGCTGACCACCTTCACCAAAATGCAGAAGCAACTCCAAAATATGAGGTCCCCAAGGAAGAGGCAGGGTCCTATGCCACAACGAGGCAAGGCCAAGAGGACTGTTAGGCCCAGACAGCAAAGACGACGGGTCAGATGGTGACGTAAGTGGTGACACAATTTGCCTAAAGAGCTAATACCATTCTTCTGGAGAGTAAAATGACATCAGTGAGGACAACTCCAGTGCAGGTGTGTGCCTAAAGTGGGGAAAAAAACACACATCTAGGTCATGCTGTCATTGCAGTAGTGCTGTCCCCCAGCAGAACAACAGAGTCCCCAGAAAGGGCACTCTCCAGCACCTCCTCTGGGGAGTCCAAAAACAGTGGATACTCTAAGCTGCTGTTTGGTGCACAAGCACAAATCAGGATGCTTGTGCACCAAACAAGTATCCTGATTTGCACTGGTGCACAACAGTCAGGATCTGTCCCTCCAGAAGGTGGAGGAAGGCTACCCTCCTAGCCAAGGAGCAACAAGTACTGCCACCCCCGCCTGGTGCCTCTCACCATCAGCACCTCCAGAGTGGAAGAGAGTCCAAGCCCTCAAGAGAGGACTGGTTCCAGAGCCCAAGCTATGTGTCGAGGTGAGTTGGACTATATCAAGCTTGAACCTCAACCTCACACATCAGCTCTGGCTCTGTCCCCACCAGAGAGGTGACGTTCTATGTCGCTAGAGCTAGCTTCTGCAGCCGAGGATCAGACCACCAAGGTCCCCGCCTTTGGCTGCTGCCCAGCTCACAAAGCACCACGTGACAACCTTGGCCTCTCTCATGGGTGGTTAGCCCATCGGAGGAGGGTCCCATGTCTCCTTTATGGGCAGTGCCTGGCTGGGCACTAAGGGTAAAGGTCCAGTCACCAGGCAGTGGACGAGGTCCCACAGTAGCCCTGGCTCCAGAGGGGGGCCCCGGTATCCCATGTCCAGGCAAGAGAAACTGAAATCTGAACCGAACAACTGGCTCTAAAACCAAAAAGAATAGCTAGGATTTGACACCACATCCCGGTGGAAGTAAGGGGGGGACCCGGCTCTGGAGTCGGCGTGAGGCTGGACTCTCTGGTGACGGTGGCAGGAGGAAGGAACTTTGGACAGGCTGCTGGACATTTTGGACGGGCCTGACACCTTCTGCATGTGCTCATTGGTGACCAGAGGAGCCTGTATTCCTGCTTCCTGGTTGAACTCTTTAGTCCCTCAGGCCGAGGCTGTGCGGCTCCTCGCTCAAGGGGAGGAGGAGAGGCCGGTAGCCAAATTTTATTTAAGAATTTTATTCTGTTCTATTTTTTTCTATTACTTTGTTTTGTTTTTGTTTATTACCTCCGCCAAGGAGGTTATGTTTTTGGGAGAGTTTGTCTGTCCGTGAACAAAATAACTCAAAAAGTTATGGATGGATTTTGATGAAATTTTCAGGAAATGTTCAGCATGGGAAAAGAAAGAACTGATTCAATTTTGGTGTTGATCCGGATTACCGTCTGGATCCACCATGACGAAAAATGTGATTTCTGTGAATAACTACTGAACTTAAACAGATATCATTATGAATCCAGTTGCTAATGGTATGTTTTCATGGTCAATGAATCTAAATATTCAGATGAAATAAAGGTAGGACTAATATTTAAAGTGAAAATCACAATATGGGAGAGGACCGTGGTGCTGGCAGAGGTCTGTGCTCTCCAAGTGCTTTTCTATTATTTATTTTTTATTTTTGCTATGATCTGTCTTTTTTGTACCCTTTTATCTACATTTTGTAACTGCTATTGGAATTCCATTTTCCAGGGGAAGTTTTCCAATGGGATTATAAAGTACTATCATACCTATTCTAATCTAATCTACCTTTTTAGAGTGTACTTTTTTCCCAAAGATATCATGTGTTAGTTGATCAGCTTTCCTCTGTATGTTTTCTTGTGACCGTCACAACTTAAGGATGCAAAAGTTGAAAACTAACCGTCAACACTAAGCAGGCAACTGAAACATCAAACAGTATCACAAAACAAATTAAATTTAAGTCAAACATTATCTTGGCCAATTAAATATTTTGTCTCTTAAATCAGTCACTTACTTACCTAAAGGTAACATTCCTCAGCCAATTAAGGTTCCTCCAAGCATCTTACTTTGCTATAATTCTTAGAAGCACCTGTTCCCATACTGGTATCTTAGAAGTTTTTCCTGGCACCTTCAGGTGCATTGATGAACTGACGGAGTTCTTGGAGTAGCCTATAAGCTCTTGAGAAACCTAGAGGTTCCCCAAGGTGTCATGTTTGGCATGAGCAGAACACCCAAATGCAGACGCCAGAGTCCGTTGAAAAAAAAGGTAGATTTATTGAAACAGTTCAGGGTACGGTACACAGAGCAGGTAGTCAGACGTGGCAGGGTACGTTACACAGAGCAGGTAGTCAGACGTGGCAGGGTTCAGTACAGAGAGCAGGTAGTCAGACGTGGCAGAGTTCGTTACACAGAGTAGGTAGTCAGACGTGGCAGGGTTCGGTACACAGAGCAGGTAGTCAGATGTGGCAGACTTCGTTACACAGAGCAGGTAGTCAGACGTGGCAGGGTTCGTTACACAGAGCAGGTAGTCAGACGTGGCAGGGTTCGTTACACAGAGCAGGTAGTCAGACGTGGCAGGGTTCAGTACACAGAGCAGGTAGTCAGACGTGGCAGAGTTCGTTACACAGAGCAGGTAGTCAGACGTGACAGGGTTCGGTACACAGAGCAGGTAGTCAGACGTGGCAGGGTTCGTTACACAGAGCAGGTAGTCAGACGTGGCAGGGTTCGTTACACAGAGCAGGTAGTCAGACGTGGCAGGGTTCGGTACACAGAGCAGGTAGTCAGACGTGGCAGGGTTCGTTACACAGAGCAGGTAGTCAGACGTGGCAGGGTTCGGTACACAGAGCAGGTAGTCAGACGTGGCAGGGTTCGGTACACAGAGCAGGTAGTCAGACGTGACAGGGTTCGTTACACAGAGCAGGTAGTCAGACGTGGCAGGGTTCGGTACACAGAGCAGGTAGTCAGACGTGGCAGGGTTCGGTACGTAGAGCAGGTAGTCAGACGTGGCAGGGTTCGGTACACAGAGCAGGTAGTCAGACGTGGCACACTCAAAAAAGTAAACTTAGTGAGTTGTTGAATTAATGCAATGTACCTTTACCAATTTTAATTAACATTTCTATTTTGACTTATAAAACCTAATCCACTTTAGCAAGTTTAACTTAAACTTAAGATTTGTTAAAGCTAAAAAAAACAATTGAGTAAACAGAGCATAACATTGTTAATTGAATCGCACAATCAAAAACCGCGCACTGAGATTGTCCCAGGTGAGTTACCATAGATCTCTATTGCGCATGCCCAGAGGCTGACTCCATTTTAGTGTGAACGTCGGGAGACATGCGAGCAGGTGAGCCAAGGTGAAGGACATCATTGTTGGACAAACTAAGCAACATCCGAACAATTATCCAAGTAAGTATATATTCTTGATGCTGTCTTTGATGAGTGAATGTAGATTTGTGGTATGGAAGTGGTATTGTTGGTATTAATGCATAAATAACTTGCTAAAATGTGGGCAACGTTGGAGCACGTGTATGACTGTTAGCTAGCTAACAAGATAACCAATCAACAGAATGCAAGATTATTGTAGTACATTAAAGTAGCAACCTAATTTTTGAATTGGAAATTAGACCTCAATTGAATGCAGCATTATCCCTTGTTATAGTGTTGTGTGCTGGAATTCCATGTTATGATAATCATTTGGTATATTAGTGGTGGGGGATGGCGCCCACATTTTGTGGTAAGGCCGTGTAAAAACTCGTGTTGATAACTGTGACTAAACTCTAGCAGGTCTGTAGGATGGCAATCTTGATGAAATATCCACCATTTACTTTTTTATCATCAAGCTAATTGATAACCGAAAGCTAGCGGAGTGAGTGAGTGAGCGATCAGAGTGAGGGAGTCCAGGCAGTCAGACTGCGCATGCGTGTGGTCAGCGCCATCGGCGTGCTACAAACATACACTGCACGGTGAGTCTCAGGGAGGGGAGAGGTACTACTGAGCGTCCCCCGACCGGACTAATGATATTTACCGCTGTATTATCAGCGCGGAGGAGATAAGTAAGGAGCTCGTTGCGCCGCCGAAGTCCTACTTAGTACACTGGAACCTGTATTTACGGCGAATTCAAGGAGGAAGAGATAGCGACTGAAAAACACTCAGCAAATGAGCCAGAGTCAAATGTAACAGCATTTGGATGCACTTCTCTGGTCTCAGAAGGCAAGGTAAAGCTCAGTGAATCGTTTGTGGTAAAAAATGAAGTATCTCTCAGCTCAGTGTCAACAAATAAAATAATCCACCGCATGGGTACTAATAGACCAATTAAAGCAATAGTATCAGATGTCCGACAAGAACGGATTTGCTCCATATTGAGAGTGAAATCACAGTCAGCCCCTCCACCTCCACTGAATCTGCATGTTTTACCTGCACATCAGGTGGTGTCCGAGGCCAGGCCACTAATCTGTCTTACATACAAGCTGAAGTAATTGTAGTTGTACCAGTGACTGCATTAAGAGAAATATATTGTGATAACTTCTTTGTTCAATTGTTCTTAAAACAGATTTTCTGGTATTAACAAATGATGTGATGGATTTTTCTGTGTTTTGGACAAAAAACTCATAGCATGCTTTGGATGGCCATTAGTTTAAATAATATAAAAATGCAAGGGCAATTTTGAAGAGGCAACATATAGCATGCAATAAAGCTATCCTTTCCATTATTTGTGAATCAGTGCTGCACTCCTTACTGTACAGCAATATGTGTGCTGCACTATGTTGACAAAGTATTTTAAAACAACAAAAAACTCCTGTATTTATGTCTTCATGAGAACAAATGGGTCTTTTTCTATCAATTATAATTACTTCAAAGTAATGAGTAAACTGCATGCTGTACTTAGCTGTCCCTATGAAGCCGCATAATGTTCATATATTAATAAAATGCCATTAAAAATAGTGTGCTTTAAAAAGAAAAAAAGTTTGCAAATAAATAAAGTTACACTAGCCAGACCTGTACCACACCTTGGGTTAGACATATAATGACATTTTATTTTTAATGCTTTAATTTTATCACACCTGTTAAACTAAATTTGTGCTTCAAATATTTTCTAGTTACTTTCTAACCACAAGTCTGGTGAATTTTATTACAGAACCTGTCTGGAGGAACATTTCTCAGCGTGAACGCTTGAAATTTTATAGATCTTCAGCCTAGGTGAGTACAACAGCCATGTTACTGTTTGATAATCAGAAGTATCTAACATAATGTAAGGATTAAAGTCTATTTACCTGATGACTACTATCAATTGTATGTAGTACACTGACTTTAAATAAGTACCATACAACTCCACCATAATGTGTCTGAATTAACCTTTTCAAGTAGCTACAAATCATTACAATGAATACTCTTTTGGGTTTGTCATTTTTTGTTTCGTAGTGTTTGATTTTCAGTAACATGAATGTGGAAGTGTAAAGAGTGTGCTGCAGAAGAAACTACAAGATTTCAGTTATTAAAGCATTATAGGTTAAAGCATGGCCATTTTGGCCGCAGACACCCTTATCTTTGCACATATTTAAATTGCCCATGCACATTTAAAACTTGAAATGCACTTCGAAGTCACTTATGTAGATCACATTTAGATCAGGTATCTCAAAAATCAGTAGATTGCACAACATTCAGCTGCCATCATTGTTCATGTAGCCACATTACCTCATTGAAAGAATTTTTAAGTCATGTTAACAGCCATCTAAAAAGGCATGAGACTGTATGTTGTGTGTTTGTTAATTGTTCCTTTAGAACAAATATTTATGGAACTTATCAAACTCACAAGAACAGAAAGCACAAGACATATACACTGAAAGATTTCAAAGCAGGAATTGTGATAACTAACACAGCAGCAATTTATACTTCAGGAGATGCATGTTTGACAGAAAGTGAGCTACTTGATGATAGTGAACTTGAAGACAGTACACTGATACCAGAACACGAGGACTTGCTTAAAGCTATAGAGCAGAAATTTTGTCAGGCCATTTTAATTTCTATTTTAAGGCTGGTAAAGTTTCAGAATGTAAAAACTTTGTACATATGTCAGTGTCAACCAAGGGCAACCAAAATGTTGTCATGCCAAAAATGGTTGAAAATCTTGTTTTGTGCCTCACAGAAAAAGTTTCTGATATTTTGTGCCAAACAAAGCTTTCTCATTGAACCTTTTCTTCTTTTTGTTTGAAATTCACCCATCACTCAGTTACTTCTGTTGGTTAACCCGTAGGTCTTTATGTGGCTGTTTGCTGCCACAAAGGGGCACTATTTATGATGAATTTAACAATAACATTCATTCTATTTGACAGAGTAAATACATTTTTGGTGAGGAGCCTTAATTTTACATAAATTTGAAAAATGTGATTTCAAAAAGTTTAAATGGTCAAAAATACTGTGCACAAATCTACAGCCCCTTTGTCCTGTTTTGCCTGTTAACAGCCACTATTTTTAGCTGCTGATAAAATATGCTGAATAATATCTTTTTCCCTTTTTTGCTCATATCTCTTTATCAAGCTCAGCCCTGGTCAAAAATATTTAATTAAAAAAATTGTATATGGCCATTTAAGTGCCAGTTGCAGAAAAGTTATGTCATGATTGGATCCTTTAATAAAACAGTACTGAAGCTTCACACAGACTAGAAAGTACCCTTTACAGTGATCTTAAACTCAGTGAAAAATTACAAAGACTTATATAATTCTTAGTCTGCTACTTCTTTAGACAGTAGAAGTATTTTATAATCCTTGTACACAAGCATTATGACATTACTGTTAAAACATTGAGTTTTACAAGATGCATTCATCGTGAAACTAAAAAAAGTTATATGACAGTTACTAAATTACAAAATGATTTTATTGAACTCCAGAGTTTGTGCAAAAATAGTCTGATTTATCTTTACTGTGTACTTAATAGTGTGTTACTTGCTTTAATCCCAATGATACTTAGATTGATGATGAATGGATACTGTCTCAGAACTCCAAGCGTGTTGCTTATGACTTTTTAATTATTGTCTTCCTCTGTTTTTCTTCAGAATAACCTGTTTACCAGTATGGCTACTTCAGCGGTTCTTCGGATTATCTTGGGTGAAAATGATTCTTCAAAAGTTGCACTTCCTTTGGGAATACCAGGCTCTGTTGAGGAACTAAAAAGTGAGATTCAAAGACAGTGTAAGTTGTCAGGAGACTTTAGACTTCAATACAAGGACATGGATTTTGATGAGTTTATAAACCTGACAACCACCTCAGACATTCAAAACAAGGCTACAATCAAAGTGATTTACCTCCCAACTGATCAATCAACAAACAGCCCTTTCCTTCCTTCACGGGACCCTGGCCTGGATGAGATCAACTCAGTTTCATCTGTGGACACTGACATTCTTTCATCCCCTGAGTCATCGCCATCTTCGTCATCCCTCAGATGTAAGCCATGGCCAGACACCTTTCCTGTGCCCGACTTTGTCTATGACGTGGAGATCCAGCTGCAGCGAGCAAACAGTGACTTTCAGAGTAATGGTACGCTCTTCAGTCCCAGTCCAAGAGTAAAGTCTGACATCCTTGAATGTTTGGCATCACAAATCCTCAAATATAAAGCTTACCCCTCAAGTGCGGACTTTGATGCAGTAGCTGAAGCACTAGTGAAGAAACACCCTTGTTTAAGGGAGCAGGGTTCCGTTACTGGTTTCTATGGATGGAAAATAAGTTTGAAATATAAAATGGCCAACTACAGGACTAAGCTGCGGAATATTGGATTTGCAGAGCTGAAAGTCAATTCTCTCAAGCGTAAAGAAGGTGATCAACGCACATCTCCAAATCAAGTAAAAAAACCTCGAAGAGCAGAGGTGAACTACTATCCAAGTTATCCAGAGGGGCAATCTCAAGAGAGTCTTGAGGAGGAGAGGCTGGCACTGTTGTCTGAGGTGACAAAAAGCAACAACCAACAAGTGGTGAAGGAAAAAATGGAAAGGACATTCGCCTACAGGCGGCATGAGGTGATCCAAGACAAGCCTTTCATCGCAGAGTTTAAGAGAAGGTGGCCTGCTCTCTTCTCTGAACGTGAGGTCAGTCAAATACTTTTTATTAATAATTTCAGTGTAAATGATTTAAGGATTAAAGGGACAACATCATATGAATGTTTACCAGAAATTAAAGTTAATATGAACTGCCGTCCTAATATAATTTCCAATAATAGTGTGACAATGGTGACAATCAGTCAAGTGACAGTAATTGGTTTTTAATTGGGCTGATAATTCCATTATTGTTTTCATTAACCAAAATTGTGGTGTCGTAATCCACAAAACATTTGGTGTTTTTTATAATGTTATTGTTAAATGTTTGTAGGTAGAAGCAGAGTTTACTCGCATCACTACTGTCCCGCTGAGATCTAAGTTCATGCAGCAGCTGGATCACCACTCCACCAAGCTGATGACAGTTTTCCGAAAGAAAGGAGGAGCTGCAGGACAAAAAATACGAAATATCATGGCAGATTTAGACAAGGTGTGTATTTCTAACAAATGTCTGTGCTCTTCCAGAATATTACTGTAAATTCAAAATCTTCAGCTTGTAATGTTGAGTACAAAATAGGTTTAAAACATTTATGGTGAATGGGATAGTTTTTAGTCAGGCTGCTATGTACACAGCTGTAAAAAGAATACCTCTAAATCAGTGATTCTCAACTGGGGGGTCAGGACCCAAAAGTGGGTTGTGGACCCTTTTTTAGTGGGTGGCGAGCCTTTGCATGGGGAAAATTGTTGGGAAAAAAAACATGCTTTTATTTTGCATTGGACTACCATCTATTCACACTCATTATCAATAATGGTACTTAAATGCTAGTTAACTCCTGTCTTAATAAAGAAAGATGTTTGTCACATCTTCAATAAGCAAGATTTTTGGAACAAATTCTCAGTGGCAGGATTTTATTTCATGGTTGAGCATTAGCGCTCTGAGTGTTTAAGAAGACGTTTGCTGTGTTGTGGCAGCCTTGGCTTACTTAATGATACTAATTTAATATTGACACGGGGCTTTTCGTTATGTATCCACTGATGCAGGGTTATCACAATTACATTTAGGTTATTGAAGCCTTGTGTCCCTCAAATGCACTTTTTGGTTTCAATTAAAATGCAGCTAACTGAGTTGTAAAAGGAAACGGGCTTCTCTCACATTGCCACATGCACGTAATTTTGGTTTCTAAATAAACTTTTTTTGGGTTTCTGTGATATTCTGTTCTATATCAGCTTTCAAGTGCAGCAACTTTTTATTTAGTAGATTTGAGAAGGCGAACATTTTCCTCCATTTTGGTTGCAGCTCAACATTAAGGGGTCCCAAAGCCAGACCAGTTGAGAACCACTGCTCTAAACCATCAATTCTGACCCACTCTTTGTCAGTAGCAGTGTCTATTTACAGGGACCCTGTCCTCTGTCTGGAGGATTTTCTCTAACTGTTTTACTGTTTTCTTGATTGTTTCTGAGTACTTATGGAGTGAGTTCACAGCCAGGTTACAACACTTTAAATCTATCCTCTTTGTGTCTGATGTAACAAGCCCAACTCTAGATCTGACCATTCCACCAATGATGATGCTGAGATGCCGATTGGATGATGATTAATGAAACTGCTGCATTTGCAAAACAATCCAACAATCTGCACCTTGTTCAGAATTGTGGTCTTGTTAAACAATCAGTAGCCCCCCTATTTATTTTCCTCAAATAAATGCACATTCCTGTCAAAAAAAATGTTAACATAGCCATTAAACTTACAAACTTGTCATAAAGTGGCATGCTGAAAATAAGTAGCCTAAAGATTTGGCTGTAACATTGAGTCTGTAATGTAAATTGCTGTATGATATAATAATATAACCCTTTAAAACATTTCCCTTGTCTGTTGTAGAATGAAAGTGTTGAAACAAGAAGAACCTGCATCCTGAGAGCACTCATTGTATACCTCAACGAAGACCCTGAAGATCTAATAAGAGAGTATCTTGTAGGTATTTTGTTCCTACAGAATTGCTCTTGAAACTGAAAATGATAATACTGTTTTCTCTCAAAGCTGTTTCTGAACAAAAAAAATGAAAAAAAAATTCTTGCTGTTGGTTTTTAGATAAAAATGTAGGTCTGTAGCACTGAATTTTAAGATATCAGAGTACCAAAAACAAATCAGTCAGTTCCTTGTTGTCATAGATTCAACAATAAGATTTGTTGACTGTGAAAAATCTTACAAAAAAAAAAATAGCCTGAAGTACCTTTTACACAGCTGTGCTTCTCTCAGTGCCTATAGAAAATAATGGCCTTGCTTTCATCATTTAGATACATTCTCACTCAGCAACAGTTTGTGGACTGCTGTCTGAAGCTTTTCTTTGATGACACTGTTTAATCTCTGGACAGTTTTGTTTTGTAGCATGCATGTTGTAAATAAAGGTTTAATTGTTTTGTTTTAAGGATGTTGAGGACAACCATGAGACCATGGAGAAGACAGTTCTGGGAATCTTCGCCCTAAAGAAAGAAGGTGCAGAACCAACAGATGATCTGGAAGATGTTGGAATCATCATAGAAGGGGTGGAGGTGCTTCATGACCTTGGTAACGTTGCAAATGCATTGGCCATTTTATTCGGCCTCATGTACTCACTGGACTTGAGCTACCCAACAAACCTGAGGTACACATTTGAGGTTCTGCAAAAACTTGTGATGGAACTAGAAGGCAACAGCCTCTCAACAAAGGCCCAAGTGCTAAAAAACAAACTGTTTGAATGAAGACTTTAGACAAGACATTGCAAGTGAAACATGGAACATTAAAGACTTGTTGGTGTTCTGAGGAAGCACAGAGGGACTCTTAGGAGGAGAGATGTCCCAAATCATCTTGAAAAAAAGGATTTTTGATCTGAGAGTG